>OZ038483.1:42267111-42344611 GCA_964036315.1 Acanthosepion esculentum | reverse complement strand
AATAGATTTAAGAAGTCTAATTTCCTGAAAAACTGTTTTAAGGAAAAGATTTTATAGATGGCAGACAACAGAAAATAATAACTGCTCAGACTGGAGTTAGCAAAAATTAAATATCTGGGAAGTGTTTTAACAGAGGACGGAAATTGCGACATTTAAATCCGTTGACGTATTGGAAAAGCTAAGCAAAGAAACAGGAAAATTTCGTTAGAAAAAAAAGAAAAGAATACTGTTATGTAATATCAGTCCTCCTATATAGCAGAGAATGCTGAACAATCTACCCACAGATGAGCAGACTTGAAGAAACAGAAATGTGGTTCTACAGAAAGATGCTGAGAATACCGTGGCCCGAAGATGTGAGCAATGGCAAAGTTCGAGAGAAAATGGAAACAAAGAGGATACTTATACTTATCAGAAAGAGAATGTTGAAATTACTATGGCACATAATGAGGAAAGAGAGTTTGGAAAATTTGATAATCACAGGACAGATTGAAGACAAAAGGGATAGAGGAAAACAACGCATAACCTTCCTAGCGAGCTTGTGTAAGTTGATGACAGAACAGGGTTTAGGCGAGATAACAATAAGACAAAATTTATTAAGAGCTACAAAGAACAGGAAATCGTGGAGAGCCAGGATAGCCAATGCCCTGAAGGCACACAGAAGACGAAATAGTCCATGAAGTTAGGGTTAGCTCTTATTAAAAGTAACACATTCGATTTGGAAAAAGTCTTAGGTATTTCTATTTTACAATATTAATCTCTTTCCTTTATTAATTAAACTGACATTCGTTGATATGGGAGAGTTTCTTAGAATCTGTCTCGGATATTTTTCAGAAAACAAAACAAAAAGGAAGAGTTATTTACATTGTTCAGACTGCTGGCCTCATCTTCACTGACATATTCCGAATTACTTCGGAAGTGTGCTGGTCAAACTCTCTGCCTTCGGACAGAGAGGATCCCCAGACAAGGCTATGCCGAAGGGCAGAGTCTCGTCTCGGGAGACAGCTACCCGACCCCGTTTTTTTTTACGAGGTATTTACGGATACCTCACTATAAACACGATCTTGTGCCACATCCGATCCCGTTCAATGCCTTGATCTGGTAGTGCTAAAAAGTCACATACTCTGGTTGAGTGAATGAAACGGACTAACGTCACAAAAATGAAAATGACTGAATAAACGATTCGACTAAGAGTTCCGTAAAGGTTACAGAGTACAACGATAGACAAGTGAAGAAAGCTGGACGGTACAACGAAGAAAATTTTGTGAGTATAACAAACAGGCTGATGCATGAAATAATGCTCTTCTTTTTGGTAACTTCACTTTTGTTAAAGAAAGAAAAAAAACGAAAAGAAAATAAAAGAGAGAAAGGAGAAAAGAAAGACGAAAAGAAAGGAGAAAAGAAAGACGAAAAGAAAGGAGAAAAGAAAGACGAAAAGAAAGGAGAAAAGAAAGACGAAAAGAAAGGAGAAAAGAAAGACGAAAAGAAAGGAGAAAAGAAAGACGAAAAGAAAGGAGAAAAGAAAGACGAAAAGAAAGGAGAAAAGAAAGACGAAAAGAAAGGAGAAAAGAAAGACGAAAAGAAAGGAGAAAAGAAAGACGAAAAGAAAGGAGAAAAGAAAGACGAAAAGAAAGGAGAAAAGAAAGACGAAAAGAAAGGAGAAAAGAAAGACGAAAAGAAAGGAGAAAAGAAAGACGAAAAGAAAGGAGAAAAGAAAGACGAAAAGAAAGGAGAAAAGAAAGACGAAAAGAAAGGAGAAAAGAAAGACGAAAAGAAAGGAGAAAAGAAAGACGAAAAGAAAGGAGAAAAGAAAGACGAAAAGAAAGGAGAAAAGAAAGACGAAAAGAAAGGAGAAAAGAAAGACGAAAAGAAAGGAGAAAAGAAAGACGAAAAGAAAGGAGAAAAGAAAGACGAAAAGAAAGGAGAAAAGAAAGACGAAAAGAAAGGAGAAAAGAAAGACGAAAAGAAAGGAGAAAAGAAAGACGAAAAGAAAGGAGAAAAGAAAGACGAAAAGAAAGGAGAAAAGAAAGACGAAAAGAAAGGAGAAAAGAAAGGAGAAAAGAAAGACGAAAATGAAAAAAAAAGATGAAAAAGAAAATATTTACATCTCAAACAAAATTTTCAAAGTTTATTCTTTTCTTGCCAAAATTCGCGATAGCAGAGCAGCCATTGAAGATTAAAAGAGCACACACACAAATGTTCGTGAGACTAATTAACTAATAACAATAATCAGTAAATTCCTTTTGCAAGAATTGAACTCTGTACCTATTCGGTTGACTCGACAAGTTTGAGAGAGAATCGATTTCGCATGTTACTCAAGTTGAATGCAGAACAAATATTGGACGACTATAAGTAGTGTATTAGTTATTAATATTGGGAATTTTCTTTTACAATTGCAGAAGAGACAGGTTGGAGATGTAGGCTGAAACAGATAATATCAAAACATTTTCTCGAAAAAGCTGAAAATCCCAAAGATGCCAATAAAAATAAGTTTTGGGAACCGACCAATTTGTTCCCCAATAGATTAACACTGAAGGAAGAGGAGCTCTCATTAGGTCCCTATCGGACAAAAATCTTTCCATTGCTATATAATAGAGGACCAGGTCTTCAGCTGATTCACACGTCTTCTATTTTATGAAAGGAATGGTTTGCTATTAAACTATTCCGCGAAAGATGCTGCTAAAAAGGGATTTGCAAGATAAACTCATGACACAATGTTATCTTTGATTATGCGCCTATACCCAAAGCTGCCATATTGGAAAAGAAGATAAAAGAAAAGAAAAAAAGTGGAAACGGTCCATGTATTTCTTTAAAGGGATTGAGAAAAGAACCTATCAATTGGATTGGGATAGTCGGCTGGCCAGCAGAAATCTTAATGAAAATAACAGTCGAGATATATGACAAAAGGCTCGAACCCTTGCCTAAAAGGGATAATCCCTTACCCCATCCCCTTTATTTCTAAGGTGGACATTGAATTGGCAGTGTGACAAGACTAGTTGTTAGATCTACGTAGTAAGCAAGAGCATCAATTAGAGAGTCGAAAATAAGTGTCATATTCAGTGTAGCAGTTAATAAAGTCAATACCTTCTTTTGGGTATAGGTGGGTCGAGTAGGGGGCTGGTAGTGGTGTTGGCAAACTGACCACTCGGGCCAACATATCTACTGGGTCTCTTCTCGATGATGCGTTTTGCAGGAAAGCGAACCAAATAAAACCAATCACCGTGGCTGTAGATAGGTAATCAAAAACCCGAAAGCCAAATGGATGCCAATAAAAAGAATTCTTTCTCCTGGCTGTTATTTCTTAGTTCTGGTCAGTTGCAGAAGAGCGTTGATTTTACTGGTCATCAGAATGAAAATATTAGATAAAGTCTGAATGTGTAGGCGGGGATGGAGCGAGGAGGAAGTTGGTTCAAGTCAAGGTAATTGACGTAGAAAGAAAAGTGTGTTTAAAAGGGAGAGTCGGGAGTTGCTGAACTCCGTAGCCTCATAATGTATCTCAGTTGAACTGGGGAAAAAGTGTCGATCAACTGCCTTTCTTATTTGGCCCGAATTTACTGAACTGAATATTTTCGTTAATCTCATTTATGACTGGTATTTTAACAAACATTTTTTGATCAAAGCCAAAGAATGCATAATCGTAGATGTCCAGAATTTACGCACATCAAACTATTCTCTTTTCTCCGAGATATATGCCTTGATGTATCTTGAAATATTTATGGGCCAAAGTATGTTGTCGACATACATCTTCCACAGGGAGTTGTGTAGATAATTACTCAGCATTGCTTAGTCTGACACAAGGATGCAATAATAGAGAACCAATGACACTTTAACCGTCTACACGAGTGAATTACTCCATGAGACTAGCTTCCTAAGTATCATCCTCTGATAAGGCAACCCAGATGAAATTGTATAAGTAACAGATAGAGTACAGTGCAAAGAAAGTGACTCAGTCAATTTTTGGGGGGATAAAATCTGGTTTTTCTTAATATTTTAGATAAAAAGTAGAGTTTAAAAAACATTTGTGTATAAGTAGGAGAAATGATACATTTTCTGCAATTTTACAAAAGATTCTTAAGAAACAAAACTAAAGCATGTTATTTTTTGTTTTTAAGGTAAATATTTACTGTGCAAAAAACTGACTCACTTTTTAAACTGTATTAATTATGTAAAAAGTTAATCTGATATTTTCTTAAAAAATAAAATTTGGTAGAATAAAAACATAAAAGAAAAATTTCATTAGTAATTTATGCTTCCACCATTGTTTTTCAGAACATTGCTTTTTGGTCCGACATACTCTTAATGAGATTTTTGCAAACTGTTCCACTCTACAATAAAATTTTCAATCAAAGCTTTTTTGTTTTGAATGATTTTCTTCGAAAGTTTCAATTTTATTACGCTCCATAAATTCTCGATTGGGTTTAGGTCAGAAGACTGCGGTGGCCATACCATAACATGGACATTTTTTCCGAAAAGTAATTTTTCGTCTGCTTTGATGTGTGGCAGGAATCATTGTCTTGCAAAAAATTAGATTTGATTGATCAATTTCGAGTTTTTTGGCAGGTGTCCAATATTTTTGAGTATTGAGTGCTGTTCAGCGATTTGTCTTTGAAAAATCCAGTCCAATTGAAAGAGAAGCAATCCCAAACCATAAAATTGACAGGGTGCTTCACAGTGTTAACTGTCATTTTCAAAGGGTTTTCTTCGCTCCTCGATTTGATTTTCGTTCTTTTGTCTTAAAAAATTTCAATTTTTGTCTCGCCGGAGAAAAGAACATTTTTCCAATCGGACTTAGTGAAGGACTTGTAAGTGTCTGCCCATGTTAAATGTTTAGCCTAATGTGTTTTATTTAGCAGCGGCTTAAAAAAATTTTTTTTAACCTTCGTTCAAGTGCCATCTGCATACAGTAGATGAGTTGACACTTGCTTCGAGATTATCTTCCAAGGTAGCAGCACTTTCTGTTCTGGTAATTAACCTGTTTCGGTTAATTTCTCTAATGATTTTGCGACTGGTTCTCTCATCATTCTTGTGTTTTCTACCCCTGTTTTCTACCTTGATAAATGTTTCAGTGGAATTGAAACTTCTCAAAACCTTCGAGACAGTTGATTGAAAAGTGTTGACACTATTTGCAATTTCTCGAGTCGATTTACTAGCTTTTGATAGGGCAACAATTGCTACTTTAACAGATTGCCGTGTGTGCTTATAGCTTTTCATAACAAATCACTAATTTTTGGTTTCTTTTATATAACTTTAAAAAATTCTAGAACTTTCTAGAATTTTAAAGAATATTCTGGAATAAAGTTATGGAAATAAAATTACAAAATGTTTTAGAATAATGACATTTTTTAATGAGTCACTTTTTTTGCACAGTAGAAAACTTGTTAAAAGCTCAAAAATGGTCATATTTTTATGTTTTTTTAAAAATAATAGTTCAAAATTATTTTTTAATCTCTATATATAGTTTTAATTGAAAAAAAAATTAAAAAAATTATTTGTAATTAAAGTTAAAAACAATTTTAAAATTATTGCCGAGTCATTGTTTTTGGCACATTACTGTAGTTGTTTAGTTGTCTTGAGCACAAGTATTCAGTTTTCAAACCAGTAAAAAAAAAAAACAACAAAAAACACCCCCCCCCAAAAAAAAACAAACAAACATAAAACTAATTTTCAAGATAGCTATCAGTTGGAAGATTGGGTGTATTACAATCTTTATATTCTGTTACACCTGATCCGTCTTTAGACAAGGGTTTAATGGCATGTTTCTTCATTACGTTCTGGTGATTGGTCTGAATTTTCTTGATGCTTTATCCATGATTTTGAATTCAAATTAGGTATATAATGGCTGCAAGCCAAGGCTACAGAGCCCAGTCTGCCTTGATATTTAACCTATATCTGGGGGAGAAGGGATTGTGAAGTGAATGCAACAGATTTGGCTGGGAACTGAACTTACCTCGACAATTCTAGTTTATTTTTCGATAACGATTACTCTACATGCACACCCTAAGTTAATGATTAGTATATAAAATTGATAAATAACAATATATATATGTGTGGGCGCGTGGCCGAGTCGTTAGAATGTTCGTTTTCTGATGCCGGGCCGATTTGTCAGGGAACCCACTTCTTGATGTTATTTTTTAATCTTTTCACCCCCAAGCAAGGTAATAAAGCCTCCAAGACGTAAGGGAGTTTGCCGAGTATGGAAGAATATGAGAAAAAGAAAATCATCATTAAAGAGATATAGCAATATAAAATAATAGGAATTAAGCAGTCAGAAGATAATTATTGACATTGATCTTAAAAAATCTATGTGCAAATTAAACTGGGAAGCAAGTAACTGGAATTAGCAGATAACTTAGTTACAATTTAAACTCTCTCTCTCTCTCTATATATATATATATATAGATAGATAGATAGAGATAGAAATATCGATCTGGGGAAGCGATTTCAGCCAGCCTGTGGTACCGTTTGAAAGTGCTTGAAAATCATTCGACGAGTTGACCCAACCCTTGTGAATGAGGCACTGTTCGGAAGTCATCGATAGTTGTGCTAGCATAAAGTTTTAAGTCATCGTGACTGAGAGTTTGAGCGTACTAGCCTTGTTCAAACGAACACTGTAACTACAGTCTGCTCAGCATAGTCGTAGTATAAACCACAGGTTAGCTCCGTTGGCGTTTAACATACACACATTTGATTGAGCAGGCGTTTGCAAACAGATATTGACAAATCTCCCTCGGCGGTAGGTGCGCTCAGAAACGAGTAGGTAGCCATCATATATATATATATATATATATATATATATATATGAAACTAATGACACACTTGATTGATCTTAGTTCGATAAGGAAGTATTTAACATTCATACACAACCACCGCTCCCATAAGAAAAATCCTTGGAGATAACACTGTTTATTTGAAAAAAAAAATCTAACTATAAAAGACGTTTAAAGATAATTGAAGCACTTTTTATAAATCAGTTTCAACCAAATCTCAATATTACTTGCTTTGAAAGGATCCGGAACGTGTTAGGTGTTCAGAAGGCACATCGGCCTGGGATCACATGTACTCCTATATAATACAGCTTCGAATTACTATTACTTATATACAACACAGTTTAGAAAATAAACTATAAAATATAAACACGAAAAATATGCTAAATGGCAAAGTGCACATGACTTAAGCTGTAAGCGCTTGGGACAATCACTAGAGAGTTTCTACACTTTTCGTCGTCATAAATGAAAAACTGTAAGAATACGAGAAAAAATTATTGTTTCCTTCTCTGCCATATCCAATAAAACACACACAAGAGGATTACTACCCAAATTACATATCCCAGGAATCCCTTCATTCATGCGTTTTCGATTAGTTTGCTAAAGTTTTATATACCAAAATTCGATTAGTGCATAAATAATACTCGATTAGTATACTAAAACATTCTTCAGTTTAACCATAGTAGTTGAAAATTGATTTTTTTAAGTTACCGATCAATTGAAAACTTTCTAAAATTTAAAAATGGGAAATGGGTAGCTATTTTGTTTGTCAAGTATTACATGATGTAAGTAACATCAGTAGTATGAAAAAAAATGGACGGTTATAAATAGATAACTTTTATAATATAAGCCGATAATACATATTTGAATATTTGTCTCTATTAAAAATTTTCGAATATTTTGATTTTTTTTCAGTATCTGTCTATATTTTTGAGCCACGTGTCCTCAAGGATATCAGTGGATAAAGGCGTTAGTTAGGTCCAGTGACAGGACCCAAAGAGTTTGTGGCGGACTTCCACCACATTTATTTAATTTTGTTTAGGAAACCAACCCGATGTGAAAAAATGGACAAGGCAAAGGTATCAATATATATAAAAATTGTATTCAACAATGCATACAATAAAGAATGTGTACGAAAAAGCATGCAATGAGTAAGACGAGAGTTGTCTCTCTTTGACTATCAAAGTCTATTGAAGTTTTCTGAAAGAAGAGAGAGTTATTAGTCTGTTATAAATGTTTTGAAACAATTCTGCCGTGCAAGAGGCAAAATTATGTAAGTGTGAAAGAATATTCAGTTTGTGAGTTGAGCGAGAAGATGGGCGCATAGCTTCAACTGTCGTGGATTTCTGTGACAGCTAATATCTCACTAGTGCGTCTCCTCTTTTCTTTTGCTTTTATATGTGGTCATTGGCTCAGAAGTTCTGCTCGGGAAGAATCATTCTCCGCATGCAGAGAATCCGATTGGTCGATACAGACCAATCAGTGCATGAGCTTTGGGGAGACTTCTGGGAATCGATTCTCCTAAAAGTTCACAAAATCTACTATATGAAAATATAGCGTTTTTAAAAATTGTCGCCAAAGATAGCAGTGTTGCTTCCTGTCCAATGAATGAATTCTGTTGAAGATTTGAATTTGTAAGGGTGTATGTGCGTGTTATGATGATCGCCATAATACACCTCCACCAGCCCTGAGATTTGAGATTTATAACATAATTCTTCAATATGTCACATAGGAGCGATACTTAAAAGGCCAATGTATCCTCCTACCTGTTTTGGTAAACAGTGGTTCTGTTTGTGAAGTGGACTGTTGATTCTGGTTTGACGATGTTGATAATGCCGGTTGCTGTCGATCCGGATTGAGTTGTTTTGCGGCTTGTTCAAGACATGCCGGCTTTAAATGGTCGACAGAGATGGTCGACTGACCATTGCATGTCTGGATGGTAAAATACTTGGGTTGTCGTGAAAGTACTCTAAAAGGTCCAGAGTAATTAGGGTTTTTTTTTTTTTACTACGTCTTGTCGAACGAAGACGTAGTCGCAGTCTTGCAAAGATTTGGGAAAATAAATCTCTTTAGAGTGTACTCGTGTAGGGGTGAATGATAGTTCAGCTATTCTGTGTTGAAGGTATTGTATAAAGGTAGAAGTTGGTTCTCTAGAAGTGTTTCTGTCCAGAAACTGACCTGGTAACGTAAGCGATGTACCAAAAACAAGATCTGCAAGAGTGCATTGAAGATCTTCCTTCATTAGGGTTCGTAATGAAAGCATAACTAGTGGTAATTTCTCTAACCAAGTTTGGGCTGAGTCGGAACTTTTCAATGCAGCCTTAAGTTGACGATGGACAAGGCCATTTGCACAAGGGTGATATGCCGTTGTCGAGATGTGAGTGGCTTCAAGCAAGTTCACGAATTCTTTGAATAAATTTGATTTGAATTGTGGACCACAGTCTGTCGTTATAACCGAAGGGCAGCCGAAAATGGAAATCCATTCCCGCAATATTGCCTTAGCAACAGATTCTGCCGTGGTAGACTGAAGAGGTATAGCTACTGGCCAGCGGGTGAATCTGTCAGTTATTATTAAGATGTATTGATAATCGTGAATTTCGGGTAACGGACCCACCAAGTCCGCATGAAGATGCTGAAAACGGCCATCGGGTTCTGCAAAGTGTCCAGAGGATGATTTGACATGTCGGTGTACCTTGGTTCGCTGGCATCTGACACAAGTCAGAGTCCAGCGTTTAATGTCGGAACTTATTTTAGGCCATACGAAACGTTCACTGATTAACTTTGTTGTAATCCGCCGTCCAGGATGCGATAGTGAATGGAAGTGGTCGAATATCTGTCTTCTCATGGAAGAAGGAACCAAAGGTCGGTGTGACCTGTACTGGTGTCACATAATTGCTTACTGCTGAAGGGCACGGGACGTGGCTCAATCCGTAATAATGTATCTGCTTGTAGGTCTGATAGAGTGTCATCCCTTTCTTGTTCGTCAACTAGTGTGTCAAAATTCAATGGTTGTCTGATATACGTATCGATAATAGTCGCACGCGAGAGGGTATCAGCAACAGTATTATGGTTCCCTTGTATGTATTGAATAATTGGAAAATATAGTCCAGTTGTCGGTAATCACGAGGGTTATACTTGTCGCTCTTAGCATGTTAAGCGTAAATAAGAGGTTTGTGGTCCGTACAAACGGTGAAATTGCGCCCTTCCAAAGGACAACGAAAGTGTTTGATAGCTGTATAAATAGCTAGTAGCTCACGTGAAAAAGTGCTGTATTGTTTTTTGCGGAGGAGTAAGTTTTACAGAGAAAAATGAAAGTGGCTTAATTACCTCGCCTGTATGCAGATGTAATACAGCTCCAATTGCTTCTGAAGAAACGTCGGTAGTAAGAGATAAGTGTGTGTTATCGTATTCTTGAAGGTAAGCGTCCTTAGCGTGATTGAATGCAGTGAGGGTTTCACCGTTGAGTGTAATTTTGGCGTTGCGTTTCCCCTGGTTGCGGAGTTGATTTGTCAGGGGTGGCAGTATGTGTGAACATGTAGGGATGAACTGACGACAGTAATTGATTAATCCTAAGAACCTGCGAAGCTGTCGAAGTGTTGTCGGTAGTGGAACATCCTGTACTGCTTTTACTTTATCGGGGACGGGTCTAATGCCATTACCGTCTATCTCATGCACGAGAAAAACTAGCCTGGGTATTGCGATAACACATTTATCAGGGTTAATCTTAAGACCAAAGTGGTTGAGTCGCACAAAAACTTGAGTTACATGATCTATGTGTTCGTTCATGTCTTTGCTAGCTATGAGAAGGTCGTCGATGTAGGCAACGAGTGTGGTAATCCGTGAAAGGCTTCATCTATTAGTCGCTGGAAAGATTGTGCGGCGTTCCGTAGTTCGAACGGCATTCGCAAAAACTCGTATAAACCGAAAAGTGTTGTTATTGCAGTTTTATGAATGTCTTCAGTAGACACCGGAGTTTAGTAAAACGCTTTCCGTAGATCCAGCTTCGTAAATATCTGAGCACCTTGAAGCGTTACTGCAAAATCTGCTAGATTTGATACAGGATATTTGTGCGTTAAGACGTCGAAAATCTCCACAGGGTCTCCATGCCCCCGATTGTGTCTTAGGTATCATATGGAGTGGCGAAGCGAAAGGACTGGATGACGGTCGTACAGTGTCGAGGTCTAACATGTGCTGAAATTCCTGTCCAATGAATGAATGCTGTTGAAGATTTGAATTTGTAAGGATGTATGTGTGTGTGATGATGATCGCCATAAGTTCAATACCTGGTTATGGCGGCCGAGAACTTGGAGAGGGGAATTAACAGGAGATAACTGAGAACTGACATCCATTAGACATCGTACGTGGAACTAGAACAGTCTACCCCAGTGAGCGAAATAAAGGGTTCAGTTCGACATTCCAACCACCTGAAGAAGACCGCAGAGTACAACGGCCGAAACGTTGTAATAAATATGGCGACAAAAATGAGGACAATAGTCCGAATAATGTAAATAGTGTTTGATTTTTTTCATGTTTATTTTGAAGGTCTTAAAAGGAAATTTCTGATTTTTGTTAAAAAAAAAAAATGAACGATTTGATTAGATACAGAAATTTACATTTATTAAAAAAATAGTGAAATATGCATGCATTTACTATGAAAAGGTTATAAATAAAATTCTCAGGTTAAAATACTAATGATTACGAGATGATTGAAAATCCGAAGGGGCAATTTCTCAGTACTGCCAATTATATGAAGAACAGAAGAATACTATGCGATAAGACACTCCAAATAAATTTTTCATAAAAAATCAGATTAATAAACATTAATTTATAGCGTTTTAATTGTATCTTATATGTACTTATATTTTAATTAAAAAGTACGCAAATTAGAAATTAATTGTTGTGAATGAGACTAACATTTGAGTTACAAATCACATTTACTTAACTATAAAATACTGTTTTCGATTAGTGCGTATCATTTAATGTACATCAGGGTCTCTTATATCCGGGTTACACTGTACACACTAATCGACGGATTCCTGTATATGTATACAGTGTAACCCGGATATAAGATAAACCCGGATATAAGAGATTTTCTCTGGTCCCAAATTAGAGCCTGTGTTAATAAAACAAAATAGACCAAACCCGGATATAAGAGAAACCCGGATATAAGATACTTCTCCGGTCCCGACAACTCTCTTATATACGGGTTACACTGTACGAGTTTAGCCATGCCATAAAAAAGAAATACACGCGAGTTTTTTTAAATACATAATTATACTTAGTTCCCATCCAATGAAATAGGATTATTTAAGCACAGATCAATATTTTTGACTTGGATCAGTGGTGATTATTTCCGGGACCTTGCTTGTTATAATACGAAGTGATTTTCTTCTTTTTACCACATGCAACCTTAAAACACTTGTAATTAAAACACATACACACCAGTACCCATAAATAAATTGTATGGTTTTAATTTACAATTTTACATGCTTTTAGTATTATTTCTGGGTATGTTTTTACCCCCCTTGAACACGAGGCTATTTCTGCTGGTATGATGTGAGTGACTCCACAGTGCATTCTACCAGAGATCAAAATGTTGTTGTCCGTCCTCTACATCAGAACACTAATTACTCTTCTGCCTAACTTAGTATTTGCAAATTAATTTTACAATGCAAGTTGAGGCAGAAAAATGTTGGTGTAGTGAACCTATCACTTACCTGCTTAACTTCAGGGTGAATGTTTAAATCAGGTACCGGGTTCTTTTGTTATGTTTGCTTTATTATTTTACAACTAGTGTACCAGGCCATCAAAATTGGTGGCAAGAAAGAATGTATAATTAGTATTAATTATAATGCAAGTAATTTTCATTTAATCCAAGTACAATTTTGTAATTTAAAATAGTTTGTTGTTAATGTTAATAATTGAACAGTGAACAATTTATAAACACCTAAGGAAAGATTTCCCTAATTTATCTTCATAAAGGTCACATATTTAAAACCAAAATTATGTTTACTGCAAAAGTTCCTAAAGCACGATATTTTTTGTGTAAACTTTGAAAGGTCTGAGTAATCCTTGACAGTCCGTAGATTCAATCTGTAATTTCAGAGTTTGCTTATTTGTCCAACTATCAGATATTTTTCTGAAGCTTTTATGATTACTTACATTATTCGGACTGTTATCCTCATATTCATTGCCATATTCACAACGTCTTAACCGTTGTACGCTCCGGCCTTCTTCAGGTGATTGGAATTTCGAGCCGAAATCTTCATTTCGTCCACCGGGGTAGATTGTTCTAGTTCCACGGATGTCTCAGTTATTTCCCTTTAACTCAACTCTTCAAGTTTTTTGGTTCACCACTTGTAGCCTGATAATAAAATCACAACTCTGTCTAACCAACGTCTTTATCCACTTGCCTGGTATTGAACTCACAACTCTTTGGGTCTAGTCACTGGATCTAACCAACGCCTTTATCTACCGGGCCATGTGTCCTTGAGGACATCTGTGTATGAATTTCTAAGATTTATAAAACTAATATCTCAGTAACAGTTTTTACCAGTGCTCATATTTCAATTTTCCCGTTATTATTATTATTTTATATTTTTATCAGAGCTTATATTGCAATTTTTGTGTTGTTATTCATTGCTTTTCTCTTTTTCGGAAGAGTACGGGGAAGTAGAACAATCTACCCCCGTTCGAAATTTCAATCACTCGAAGAAGGCCGGAACGTTGTGAATATGGCAATGAAGATGAGGATAACAGTCCAAATAATGTAAATAAAGATATAGTGTGAATAAAAAAAAAAAAAAAACTTTTTCGATGACTAATGTACTTTTTAAAAATTGTAATTTAAGTTTAAAGTGAATTTCTAAAAATGGACAAGGCATTCTTTAAGATATATGTGGCATATTATATATACGAACCCTCTTCAACAGTGATATTTTGTACACTGCTTCTCAATTGTTACACACAAAGACAAAACAAATAAAAATGTGTGTGTATATATATATATATAAAAAGAAAGAACAGTAAGATATATAATCCGGTGTTCTTATAGATATTTTTTATTTTTACACAATAGTGCTCAATGTAAATTTACAGAGCATTAATATTATAAATTAACTGATTTAAAATATGGTTTAGCTACATAGTAATAGCTACATAGTAATAAAATAAGTTACTCCAAAATTCGCTTGACGAGGAAATGGAACTAATGTCTTTAATTTAATAACAAAATTAAATTCGAAGCTTTTAGCTTCCATTTTTGAAACATGGTTATTACTGTGTAGCGAAAAAACATTTTAAATCAGTTAATTTATAATTATATATATATAATTCCGGCCAAGGACTCTTGAGAGAAGGTGTGAATTTGTAAAGAATCACTACTACTGCTAATATGGCAATGCTCTTCTATGAATTGAGCCCTATCGGTCATTGACATGTTTATTTGAAGAATAAATATGTAAAAATCCATCTTTCTCTCTACTGGGCACTGATAGCTGAGGAGTAAAATATCTGACTGATTTCAATCCTGGCTTGAGACAATCGGATGTCTAGCCACACTGATGAGATGTGATACAGTGAAACAGTCTGTGGATGACAAATATATATTATATATATATATATAGAGATGAGATGTATTGCTAAAGATTATAAGCATTGAATGTGGATGGGTGAATGTGGATGTCAAATTATCACTTTTGCACTAATGGCCTTGGGAAAGACAAGACTATCTCACCTCCCTAGAGCTATTGGAAATAGCTGTGCAAATCAGTTTCTCTAATCTTGGGCAACAGCCACTTGAAGAGTGGTTGTCTACAAAAAAATCATGGCAATTCCATAATGAAAGAAAGCTGTAGGGAGCCACACCCTGAAATGATGTATATATTGAAAATATATACAGGGTGTGATGAGTAAATTGTCACCATTTTATATTTTTAATTTCGCACATGCACATTATTTTTTATTTTGTCCATTGAACCGTATAGTAGGGGCAGTTGAGCATTGTCTGTGTGTAAAAGAGCACCATGACGTAATTGATCTCACCAGAAATTTGGAAACTGCATGCTGTACTGCTTGGAATTCACACTGGAAGCTCGAATAAAAACATTTCAGTGTGTTTGGGTATTGTCATGGGACCTAACTTTATGGACTAAATGGACTCGTCCTATAACTATATATATGGGGAGATAATGCCTCTCAAGAGAGAGCTGTCCACCGTTGACAGCCTTGCTGTGACTTGTTCCAGCAAGTCGGTCGAACTCTCTGCCTCTGAGCAGAGAGGAACCCGGATGAGGCTCCGCCGAAGGGCAGAATCTCGTTCGGGGAGGTTGACCAACCCGATTCTGTTTTTACAGTTTCTATGGGCATTTTTTGGCCGAGCCTATGGGCTCGGCAATACCCATGTTAAACTCAGCCTTCTGCCACATCTATACCTCGTGGTGGTGGGGGGGGGGACAGTAAATATTGCTGTCTACAGTTAACGAGCTGACTACTGTACTTTGCCGTCAGTCGGACGTGCAACACTTTTGTATTTGTTCTTTTGTTTAATAATATGTTTTCACCAAATTGCCGAGGTCGAGTTACAACAGGTATTAATCCGAGGACAGTGCAGAGGATTTGGAAAGTTGGATGATATATTCAGTCAACATCATGGTGTTTGGAGTGATCACTCGTGATGGTGTTGTTATGCCCCCGTTCATCTACCCACAGGGCCTCAGACTCAAGATGGAGGCCTACATCATGTGCCTTGAGGAGGTAGTGCTACCTGGACCAAAAGGGTGGCTGCTGCAAGGCCCTATATCTGGCAATAGAACACTGCACTATGCCACACAAGCAGGAGAACCAAGTCATGGCTGTCAGACAATTTCTGCGACTACATCACCCCTTACATCTTGCCAGCTGGCAACCCCTTTGATTAATATGTATGGGTGCAGTTGAATGAAAAAAAGTAAAATCCATGTAACACCAAGGTTGAACTGAAAGCAAGGATTATGGCAGCATTCACCAACAAGGAAGTCATCCAGAAGAGATGCAGGAGTCATTTGGAGGCCATGGTTGAAGCCAATGGCAATTTTATTGAATAAATTTACTCTTTAGTAAATAATATTTTTGTGTAATTTTGATAAATGTATCTGTTAAAATAAGATGACTGTCATTTTTATGTTTGTGTAATTTAGATAATTTATCTATCACAACCTGTATGAGGGAGATAATTTTATAAATTATGAATCATTTAGAAAGCAATTTAAACATTCTAAGAATGTATTTAGACATTAGCAGCAGAATTAGAATAAAGAATACAAACATTAGAAAGGATACATTACAGAACTATTTGAGACATCTAGTATGTAGTCTGCATCACAAATGATGAACTGCAAGACACCATAAACATGGTCATGAAGAGGAAGTTGAAATGCTATGGCTGTCTTATAAGAGCCAACAATATTTTCACTACCAACCTTAGGCAAAAGAAGAAGAGGCAAAAGTAAAAATGGGTTGACAGCGTCACTGTGTCTGAACTAAGAGATCCTTCACAGACATTGTCATGGCATGAAAGTGATTATGGAGAACTGTCAATTTGTGTCCTTGGCCGATATGTCTGCATATGGGCATCTCATATATGAACATTGTAGCACATTCCCCCGCCATGGGGAGTTGGGTAAATAGTGGATCAATGTAGTATCTGAGTGCTGTTAAAAGTGCTACACATAAAAATATCTATGGATACATGTTGTGTATTATATATGTTAATGTAAAAGGTTCATTTGCTTTATTAACTAAAAATTTATTTTTGGTGTTAACTTCATTGAAGAACATTTTTAATATTTTATTTAGCAATCTCCTGTCATTCTTGAGGCAACTTCATATTACCAGAAATCTGTGAACAAAGAACTACTCTTATTAGCTTTTGAAGCCTTGTTTTTCAGGATTTGACAATTTAAGAAAAAAAAATGCATGCTGATATTACAGCTGTCACAAGGCAAATTTATATTTTGAATGAAATTAAAATTAAATGCTTCTAATCCCATTTTGTTGGAAACAAAAAAAAAAGAGTGTAGAACTGCTATGTAATATCTAATTGCCTATATGGCAGTGAATGTTGGACAATCTCCTTATGCTTTTCAGAAACTAGGCAAAGTATTAAGAGAGGAAAATCTCAGTAGAAACAAGATGAGAGCTGAACTGCTATGTGATATTAATCCTTCTATATAAAAGTGAATGCTGGACAATTCCTTCACAGATGAAGATGAGACAAAAGATATGTGATTCTACAGAAGGACACTGAGAATAGCATGGAATGTATATGTGAAAAGTTTTGAGAAAAATAGAAATGTAAAAAGACTATTGTATTTAGAATCAGAAAGAAACAGCTAAATTTACTGAAACACATAAGGGAGAATGAAAGTTTTGAAAACTTGATACTCATAGTATATATTGAAGGCAAGAGAGGAAACATTGATTAACCTACATAAATGAATGGCAGAACAGTGAGTGAGAGGGATAATAAAAAGATGGCTATAGCTAAGAGCTACAAAAGATAGGAAGTTGTGGAGAGCCATGATCGTCCATGTCTTGAAGGGACATGGCATATAAAAGAAATCCCATCTCATGACAAACATACAAGAAACTTTAAAAGGAATGATAAGAGGAAACTTTTTATGCTGACATGTTTCATTCCTTGAGGAACTTTACCAAAGGTATTTATTTTATTAGTATTCAAATTTGAATTAGAGGACATCCAAAAATATCTGAAAATCTCTTGACTAAGGAAAACTATGGAAGACACTAAATTATGTAAATTTTTACATATTGTTAAACTATATTGTAATCAAGTTGTTATCATAATTCTGCTTATTCCTTAGTTAAGACACATGTTATGCCATGCTAATACCTCATAAATAATGGATTATTCCATTTTGATTGTGAGAAAAGACAAAAGACATATCAGAGATGCTGTTTCAGAAAAACAGCAAAACTGCAAGAAAGGAAAGAGGAGGTGCTAACACTTATATGTTTAATATCTAATCGAGTGAAATGGAAAAAAACTTGTTAATATTAAATCTTTTCATTTGTACCCACTTACATCTTTAATTAATGACCTGCATTCATACTTATTGTTATTGCAACATTTTGAAAAAGATGTCATGACCATCTATTTAATGATGCAATAAGTATTTCATAGTTGTAGAACATGCAAGAATATTACCCAATAAATTTAAGAATTGATTTATCAAAAAATCCAAATTGCAAAACTATTTGTTTGTTTGTTTGGGGTTTTATGGCATATCAACCACTATGGGTTATTTAATGCCAGATCCAGTATTTACTAGATATATCAAAAACGTATAGTAGCAAAATCATTGTTTCAAAAACGTATAGCTGGCAACATATTATTATCCTATTATAATTGTATTTCTCCCTCTCTTCATTAGTTCACAAGATTGTTATACCCTGTCAATAACTCATGAATAATGGACTATTCCATTTTGATTCTGTGGAGATGGAGGGAGGAAATTACTTCATTTCAGTGAAAAAAAAAAAAAAAGTGAGGGAGTGAAAATGCGATTAAGCCGATAAGAACAGATACTGCACTTTGATTTTAGCTAAAAGGTTGAGAAATAATTGATTTTATTGCCACCCCATGCTGGCAGGATGTGGCACAAGGTCAGTTTAATGTGAGGACCTTGAGCACATGGACTCATACCAAATCTAAAAATAGCCCAGCTTTTGCAATCATAGGTTGCACTGGCATCAGTATTACTACCAATCTCTTTAGTGCAATGAGGAGAGGTACTTTTGTGGGCTGTTGTTTTGGGCACCTCTCAATATTAACAGTTGTGCTCTGTACACAGAAAGAGACACAACTGAGTTGGGCTCTACCCAGAGTGAAATGAAATGTAGTTTATCCATCCAAGGGCAGATACTACACTTGGTATCTACTTGATGCCCCACCGAGTCAGGTTGTGACACAAGGTCGTTTTTTAACGTGGGGACCCGAGTGTTTCCACCCGGGCCGCTGGACTTTGCTGGTCTTAGCTTGTCTAAGCTGGTCAGAGCTAGACGTAGCCGCGATACTACCAGTGCAGGGATGAATCCCTGTGCCAAGAATGTGTCAGTGATCGAATCTCAGCCAAAAGGCGATCATTAGGCGAGCGATCTGAGAACAGATACTACACTTTGATCCCAGCCTAAAGGCTGAGGAGTGTTTATTTTTCAGTGTGCTCATGTCACTACTGAATGTGATGCAAGGTTAAGGTTTAAAGTGAATTTAGCAGTAATACTGTAGAAAAATTGCTTAATCCCCCATGGCACTTCCCTTTTTAGGGATGTATCAGGTGCCAGGCAATAAATCCAGCATCCTCCTGTAGGAGAGGTACTGCCTGGTGAAACTCCCTGAGCCAAAAGGCCGAGAAGCTATGTGGACTGTGATAAAGCGGCATGCACAGTGTTGAAAACCAAGTAAAGTAATCGCCAAAGTTCAAGTTACCATAAATTAAATAACATTGATGAATTACTTTATAATTATTAAGAGAGATGTTTGTAAGATGGGGATTTGGCTCATTATTATTAATTCTTTTTAAAAAGCCATTAATTAACCAGTTTTCATTGTTTTTAAAATTAATTTTAAAACAAAATTTTTGTCCATTCAATTAGTAGTATATGAAAATATAAAGTAATTAAAATCTTTTTTTTTTCTCATTTAATCCTGTATTTAAACATTAGTCTCAGTCAAGAATTGACCTATTAGATGCTTATCTTTTATACAAAATATCAAGTTCTTATTGAAATAGTCATGTACACATCATCACAGAAGTAAATTTGTATTGAACGCCAAGAGGAAATCATAATAAATATGAGAAGCAGAAGAATCGGATTAATAAAAGGAAAATAAATCAGGGACATGTACAACTTTATCAGTGTCTGTGCTGTGACAAGTGTACTAATGATATCTTAATGCAGGCCTCAGCAGGGCCCTTATTAATGAACATCTTCAGAGATAGATGAAGTTAGTCATTTGTCCTGCTGCAATGGAAATGAGGCTATGAGTTGTCCTGATAAATGGTTCCTTCAAGCAGTTATCTCCTCCCAACTCATGGATTCTACCAAAAGAGTCCGGTGTGTGAGATTAGTTAAATTGGTAAGCCTTGAACTTTTGCCATATCCGACCCACTTTACACTATATAACATATGCATGTCAGGTTCATCAAAAATCTGATAGATTTCAATAACTTACTTACAGAAGGAAATTTGATCAAGTGAATATATTAATTTTGCAACTGACTCATTGATTATACACTTTAAATAAATAGAAATTAAAAAAAAAAATTTATGATGCCAAAAGAAATAAAAAAAAAAAAGAAAGAAAGTTAAGTGTCAAAAAAGCTTTTTTAAAAGTATTTAAAAATAGAGCACTTATATAAATAAAATAACAAAACTATTAATTAAGCAACATAAACAAATTTTTACTATGTTAATAAAAACACCGATTAAAATCAAAATAAAAAAATAAATATATAAGATAAGAAATAAAAATAAAAATAAATAAAAACAAGCAAAATAATTTAACCCAAATAAATAAATAAACAAATAAATGACTTCCAGTAAAATAACCGCCAAAATAGACTACCCACAATGCACCACTGACCTGTATATATAAATAGCCAAGAAAAATAACAGCACTTGTGGCCTGACAATTGCGCCTAGCATGAAACAGACTGTCGCCTCTAAGTGTTGACTTCTATGTTCACTTTTATATTTACACACGCTCTATCTCTGATATTGAGCACTTTATCCCATAAATATAGCACACCTTAATATTATATTTCTTCATATATATATATTTCTCTAGTTCAACTGATGATGTGTTAATAGTTATTGCTGGAAATGGTGATGCTTTGACTGTTGCTTTGGATATCTAAGGCGTTTGACATGCTGATCGTCACAAGTTGAAAGGTTATGGCATTTCTGGAGGAATTTTTGATCTGATCCAATTTTTCTTATGAAGTCCTCTTGAGTGGTCACTCTTCTAGATCATTTTGCATTAATGCAGGTACCTGACAGTGTTCTATCCTTAGACCTACATTGTTCCTAATTTTCATTAACTACCTTCCTGATGTAAGCAGTTCTCAAATTGTTATCTATGTTGATGACAACAATTTACTCCTTTCTTAATGGTAAGTCTGATCAGTTCAATAAGATCAAATGGGCAGCTGATCTCAAAATGATCTACAATCTGTTGTTAATTGGGGCAAGAAATGACTTGTTAATTTTAATGCCACCAAAACAAAACTGCTCTCTTTTAATAGTCTTAGAGACATGATTTTGCCGTCTATATAGCATGGCTGATTCTAACCACCTGGAGAGTGATTCATTGCACCTTCTCAAGCTAATGTTTTCCACTGATATGATGCGTGAAATTATAATGAATCAATTGCTAGGTAAGTTCATTATCATGCTAGACAATTGTTATCACTAGAATCTTGCACATTTATAAGTCTACTATTTATATGTGCATTGAATATTACTGTCACATGTTGTCTGGTGATATATATTTAAAAATTCTTAATGAAATCTAAAGAAGAATCTGCAATGTTATCGGTCATGGCCTAGCATCTCAGGTTCAGTCCCTTTCCCACCACTGAAATGTAGCTTCCCTGTGCCTTTCTATCAATATTTCCATGGTAATTGTTCTGATAAGATTTCCTCTTTGGTACCTCAAATTTACAAATTTAAGCACAGTACTAGATTGGCAGCAAGGTTCCATCAGTTTACAGTTGAAATAGCTAGATGTAACTGTAAGTTCTATGCTAACAGTTTCTTCTCGCCCACTTCTCAAGTGTAGAACTCACTTCTGACTTCTTTCTTACCAGTCAAGTTTGATCTTTAGAAATTTAAATGCCATGGCAATCCTCTTTTATGTTCGTAATTCTTGTTCTCTCTCTTTAATATTTTTCTTTTTCTTATATTCTTACATGTTCATTAACCCCTTTTTCCTTAGTGGCTTTATTGCCTTTCTTAGGGTAAAATGATTAAAATATAATATATAAAATAAACCAATTGAGTGGTGAAGGGAAAGTGCAAAAAATAATCCCTACCTATAAAAAAACAAAACAAAATAAAAACAATTGCTATTTATAAAAAATACAACCCCTACCTATACAATGGTTTAAAAAGAAAAAGGGATCTACTTTAATAAAAAGGAACAGTGCACCACATTTATAGTATACAGAAACCAGAAATAGGGGACCAATCAAAGTTGTAATAACAATAACAACCAAAAGTGTGCTGGTGATGATGAACGATAACTAACCATAATCATCAGCTAATTTTGATGATTGTTACTTATGCAAAACATTAGCCTAATAAAAAAAAAAAAAAAAAAAAAAAAAATAGGCAATAAATATTTTTCAAAATGACCTAATAACTTGTCAATACGCTTAATTCATTGGTGAATATTAATCATGGACTGAACATTATACAGGGAAAATTTCAGATCAAAATTCAATTTATAACTATGTATCAGGCTGAGGATGTAAAGATTCCCCAGTGTGTGTATATGCATGTGGGTGGGAGAAAGGAAGGGATATTATGATAGTTGAAGAGATCTTCAATTATATATGCGAGATAAAGAAATTAAGAGAAAAAAAAATATGTGATAGAAAATTAAAAATGCATATAGAAGGAATGTGTTTCTTCTGAAGGGAGATAAATAATTTGAAAAAAAAAACAAAAAAATAACTGAAGTTCTTGTGAGAAATAAATATAAATACAGATAGATAAATAGATAAAGGGAAACAGAAAACAGAGGAAAACATAATAGCTCATAAAGGAAAGGTGAGTGAGAGAGAGAGAGAGAAATGTGTAGAATTTTCTGAGTAACAAGAGAGATCAAGTGATAGGAATATGCATAAAAGGTAACTTTGAAAGCTCAAGAAATCAAGTTAAAAACAAGTGAGTGTTGTTGACATTTAGACTTTTTGACAAAATAAATTGTTGTTAGTCGCAATGATTTGTGTGTCAGGCAGTGAGCGGGGAGGGTGCCCCTACTTGATCAAGTGAAAGATCTTTGACCACTGGTTCACTGTTCCAGATACTAGGAAAAATGGCTTTCCTCATTGTAAACACACAAAGAGCAAAAAGTCATCTGAATGGATATCGGCCAGCCTACCTCTTCTTCGTCTTTTTCTCGTTTCCTCCCCCACTTCCCTTTAAGTTATTCTGATTCATTGCACCTAGCAAGCAAAAAGGTTTTCTCCACTTTTCAATTTATACATTAAGTTTAGAGGTTGGGTGGTAATGTGCTCGAGTACTTTGTCAGCATTTTCTTGACTCAGAGTATACAGAATAACATTGACAAAAGGGAAGTTTCTTGCAGAATGGCATGACAGTACTGGCTGAAATTGATGAGCACAATGTCTTGACCACTGTCCTGATTAATGCTGAGGTTTCACGAAGAAATGGCTGGATGGTCAAGAACTGTCAAGGTAGACCATGGCCAGACTGATGAGTGGCAATTCCACTCTGTAAGCATTGGTCAGTTGGCAGCTGTTTAGAGGCTCTTTCTAATTAGATGACGATGTCATATCACCATAAAGGAACCTGCCATTCCTTGTTATTTCCTCCCCCCCATCCCAGATGTCAAAATGAAAGACATCATTTCCATTACTCCACACTGACCATTTCTTCAGACATGTGTCATGATGTTTGGGTCACCTTCTGAAGTTTATTTTTTCAAAATTTTTCATCTTAGTTTCATTTGCTTTTTATTGCAACTTCTCAGATCATCATTCTATGGCTGTCAGCAAACATTCATTTTCCTTGGGAAGCTTGTCTTACTGTGCACCTGCCTTACTTATTAGGCTACCTTTTATAGAAGCTCAAATATAGCCACTTAGCTTTGATTCTTTGCTTTCCCAGAATGTCTGAATTTGCAAACATCTTTAACATTTATATACATTAATAGTGCCAGCAGCAGTTTTATATCAAATTTTGTATTAGCTGAAGCAATGTCAATTTAATTTTTTTTTAGAAAAGTTTTTCATCTTAATTTCTGTTGTTTCTTATTACAACTATTCAGCCCATCATTCTATGATGATCAGCAAGAAAGAATATTAAGAATCAAGAGATTTTTTGATAAAAGCAACAACAATAAAGTTTGAGTATGAAGTATTCTACAACATAATATCATGATACTTAAGCATCACAATTTTTTTAAAATCTCATGAATAACAATCTAGATTATAAAAGAAAAGCCAATTTTCTACCTGTGTATGTGTGTGTGCATGCATATCATAGCATGTGTATATGCAATATATATGCTATATTTGTGTTGTGTGTGAGGGACTTATATTTGTTTTTGTCATTTAAAAATACACACAAGCACATACACACACACAATTTGACTGAATCTGAAGTAAGAGATTGGAATAATACATTTCCCTTCCAATCAGTCAAGACAACCACTACCCTGATCTGGGCAATAAAATCAAAGTTGGAGAGGAGAAGAGAAAAATCTAATAATTATAAAGTTTGATTGAACTTTTCAAAAATTATTTCGTAATAAATAGAATTATTTTTTAAAGCTTTTTTGTAAAAAAAAAAAAAAAATTGACTTTAGAAACTGAATTAAACTATAAATATACACACAGAATTTGGATGAAATTGAAAAAGACATTTGTGTCATGAGGGCTAATTTCATTATCTGGCAACAACCACTGGATAACAGGTAATAAGTTGGCCCATTCAAGTCATTTTTATGATGCCAGTATTTAAACACAATATATATATATATATATTTTTTAAATATATGTAATTTTTAGCCGAACAAACAATTTAGATTTGAAATTTGAGCATCTGGCTGTCAGCAAAGCAACAGGCATAAAACTAGTAATAATAATTCATATATATATATATGTATGTATGTATGTATGTATGTGTGTGTATGAGAGAGAGGATCCCAGAAAATTCTTGACATTCAAAAATCTGAATAAACATCACTTACGTTTATTTTAAATATCTTAGTTTCATTAAATTCAACCCAGAAGGTCTAAGTTTTTTTTTTTTCTAATTTTCAGATATGTTGTTCTATATCCAAATGAAAAAATAGAAACTTTCTAAAGTTAATGTTTTTTGCCCTGTTTGTATTTCAATACGTCTTAACATCTAGGACCTTATCAAGAACTATACATTGTCAGTATGGTAGACAAGATTTTGATGGCTACATCCTATAATTTTCTCTGGAGCACTACAACTCAAATATACATATATAAAAGACATCAGTCACAATAGTTTCATAAAGCTTGATGGCACCTAAAAATGAATATATATATATATATATATATTAGATATTTTGAACGATAAAAATTATTAAAAAAATCAATTAAAATCTTCAGACATACTGGGTTGTAGATTAATATTCTTATGCTTTTATTATTATTATTTCATTTATATTCCTTGACTAGTTTCGGCCAACATGGCCATCATCGGGAGAGAAAAAATGTTTCTGCTTGCTGTAGCACTAAACTACAGAAATGAATGTCTTGATGAAGAAAACAAACGTTTGTCTGTAGTTTTCATTTGTTTTTTACAATATAGATAATTTATATATATATATATATATATAAAATTAAATCAGAAATTATCCAAACCCCTGTAAAATTTATGATTATTTTAATGTTTGCATCAAAGTAAAGCCCTTTTTTTTTTTTTTTTAACCCAGCTTGACTTATAAAGAAAGACGATTAAAAGAAACAATACAAGAGGAATATGGAGAAAAAGTGGCATTGAACTAACATTTGCATATCCCAAAATCCAGATTTAAAATTATTCATACTCATATCTTATGGGTGTAAAATCAATGTTACAGGAAGACAGAGGTTTTCTCCTGCATACAGGACTTCCTCTTCTATGTCCTCTGTCTCTTCAGTATGTAGGTGATAATGTATCTCACCAATTTCCTGTGCTTTGTAGCTCTTGATAAATTTTATCCTTTTGTTATCTCTCCTAAACCTTGCTCCACCATCCATTTATACAAGCTCACTAGGTAGATTATGCATTATTTTCCTCTGTCCCTCTTGCCTTCAATCTTTCCTGTGAGTATCATATTTTCCAAACCCTTTTTCCTCATTATGTGCCTTAAAAATTTCAACTGTCTCTTCCTGCTGTTAAGTATGTGTCCTTTTTTTTCTAATTTGTCTAAAACACCATCATTGTGTACATGTTCAGTCAATGATATTTTCAGCATATTTCTGTAGAACCACATTTCTGTTGCTTCAAATCTCTTCATCAGTGAGAAGATTGTCCAGCATTCACCTTTAAAATGACTATAAACAAGTTTAGTGTGGTATTGTACACTTCAGAACTGGAGTTAAACAGAGGGTAGCATTTTTAGTCTTTGGCACTTTTTTGTCAGAAGAAAATCAGTCACAAAAAATTCTTTAGACAAAATATATTTCAATACACAAGTTATTTCCCGTTACGTTATTGTGATTTTTTAAAAAGTAATTTGATATAACATTTACAAGAATAGTTCTATGTTGAGAAAAATTTTATTAATTAAAAGAACCGAGTTAAATATGGCATGTATAGTTAAGCAATGTTCTACCTTGTCAACACTAAATGAGTGACCATTTCAAAATTCCAGGTACTGTTGGTGAATAAGAGAATAAAAGTTCAGGTGAAACTAACAGAAATATTAATACAGCTTGTTCTCCAAGAAAAGAATCCAAACTGCTATCATAAGTGGTCCTCTGTAATATGCTTATCTAATTAAGTGTTTTGTACAAAACTTTATGTCAGATCATTTATTATAGAATTTGTAGTGTATTTATTTTGGAAAATTATAAATAAGGGGAATAACTCTGTATTTAGCAGTTAAATTTTATTCTATTTCTTTATTTTTTTTTTTACAACATAATGTATTTCATGAATATAATTATTTTATAAATTAATTCATAATTTTTTCATTTATTTCTCTTTCAACATTGTAATGATTTTCTTCACATCTTTTGTAGCAAATATACAAGAAGTGAATCATTATCACTGTTGTGAGCATAAACACAAGGTCCACACTATTAAGTTGTAAACTGAAAAATTGCTTTAGTCATTAAGTTAGAGCATTTTTACTGGTATTGTTTTAACAAATCTCATTACAAAGTGCTGTATTTTGCTGTGTTAATGTAACAAAGTCACAATCAGAAATTGGACTATTATGACAAATTTATTTACTTCTATTGCTGACAGAAAGTGTGTCAATTATTTAATTTTTAGAAATATATAATACAATGTAAACATTTCCCCTTGTTGATTAATAATTTTTTTTTTCTTTCTATAAGCCAGCTTTCAAGAAATGAATTAATAAAATACTTTTCCTTCTGTGATGGGTTGGAGTATTCAGACATCTGACTTCCTTTCTCTATTGATTTAGATTCATAGAAAATTGTAAAACATTTTTGGTCATGTCAGCAGAATAAGAATGGCCGAATCTTTAGGCCAGACTGACCACTTGCCCACTAATTTATCTTTTTGTGTGATGTGTGCATTTTAGTCCACTTCACTGAGTGGTCAGTATAGCCTGTAGCATTAACCGTTACAAAAGGCGGTCAATAATGAGGGAGTCCAGGGCAGAGCAATGTGGCTACTGTTTGATCTAAAACCAATCCCTCATTTCTTTTATGTGCTTCTTTTATCAGTACATGTTGATTAGTTCGTTGAATGAAAAGTAATTTTGTTAGTACACAGTGGCTGCTATATGAAACACTGCAGAGACTGAACAGGTGGCGACCCTGACACATTAATTATGTCCAGCTAGCATTGCAAGTAGGTGGACAGCAGTTGCAAAATGGACAAAGGGTCATTGGCTAGTTTAGGCCAATGGATAAAAGGAGCACCCATTTCTTTCTGCAATAGATTCAGGACTATAGTTACAGTAACTGACCAGTTCAGCAGATGAGGGAGCAAAAGATAAGAAAAATTAATCCTTGGTATTCATGGCTGGAGCATTGACTCAAAAATGATCATTTTTCTTGT
This sequence comes from Acanthosepion esculentum, assembly GCA_964036315.1. Lineage (NCBI taxonomy): Eukaryota > Metazoa > Mollusca > Cephalopoda > Sepiida > Sepiidae > Acanthosepion > Acanthosepion esculentum. The sequence goes on along the minus strand of OZ038483.1, from coordinate 42,316,823 downwards.
ATCAGGCCAAGAGAAACCTTTTAACCTTGTTGAAATGTGTTCATAATGCCAGTATCTGCGGCAGATGAGCCAAGCAAGATAATTTATGAGTCTAAAATTGATTTTGTGAGAAAGCGCTTATATAACCATGTTAAATGTTTTTCTATGGTTTATTTTGCTCAGTGTTTTTGTTTTCACAGGAGAAATGAAAAAAAACAAAAAAAAAAAAAAAAACAACTTTAAATAACCAAAAGGAAAATAAAGTTTCAAAACAATAAATCTGTATTAACAATGCTGGTTCCTGTTGATGATAAATTAAAGAAAAAAGAATTTTCTGTTTGATGCTTCAAAATAAATTCTATAATACCAATCTATTATATAAAATAAAAAGTGAGCCTATAATGACCAACTAATCATAGCTTCAATGTGGCATAAGGCCGAAAGTATGGAGCACCCAATGAGGATTGAAATCGGTACTTAATCCAAATTGATCTAGTGAGACAAAGTTGCTAACCATTAAACAACATGAAACTGCCTAAGTTCTAACTTTATACATTTATTAATCACAGAGCATGATCTTCCTGTATTCTAATGAGATATTCAATTGTTATGGTTAACATAAGCATTAATTGATACCAGTAAGTAAACAGAATATTTCATTTGCATTGTGAGCTTGCCAAGAGGTATTTGGAATTTTGGAGCCATTAAATGATATGTTGTATTCTGAAAGTAGTCAGTCTTGGGATTTCAAAACTGGTAAATTTTTGTTTTAACTCCAAGTATTTATTGAGTTATAATTGTTTGAAATTAATCAAAAGTTGCACATATTCAATCATTTGTTTTTTTAGATGATGAGCTCTGGATAGTTGATTTTTCTCTGTCTCTTTTCACTAGGAAAGTCACTATAATCATGTTGAAATGGAGGTTGCAAGTGACTGGTTTAACTTGTCTCATATTTTAAACAGAACCTATATCAAGTGGATATTAAGGCCCTACATCACAAAATTTAGTCAAATTAACAATTTTTGCCATATTTTGCTTGCATTTTTTTCTGACACAAATTCTAACACAAAAAAAAAAAAAAAAAAAAAAAAAATGGCCAAGACAAATTTTTTTTTTTTGACTCCAAGTCCCTAAATATTCAAAGAATTTAAATCTGAAAAAAATGTAAGAATATTCTCCTTGAGAAGATATTTAAAACATACCCAGTTCCTTTTATATGTTAAATTGATCATTATCTGTTTTTGATGTCATATATAGAGCACTGATTATCAGATTTTGATATAATTTTCCTTTATCAGTAAATAATGATCTAAACCTCTATTCCTATGTTTTTAGTGGGGCTGAATCCATTTTCAATGCCAGAAATGGCATTGAAAATCATCCAAAAAGTCTAAATTGATTAAATGCAAAATTACAGTTCTTACGGGTAATTTAGGCTCTCCACAGCAGACAGGGATTTCTCAACCCAAACTTATGTTTTTTCATTAGAAATATGAAAGTTTTTTTTTAAATCTACCTTTTAATTTTAAGTATAGATCAAATTAATGCAGTTCCATAATCAAGCTGAAAATGATTCAGGAGGCTCAAAATAAAAAAAATAAAAAATCACAAGTATCTGTTTAGTTCTATAAGAAGCTACAACATATTAATATATTGTTTTCTATTTCTTTTGTTTAGAGTTAGCTTTCTTCTTTGACATTTTTACTTTTGATGATTTAAGTAGGGAGGATCAGGCTGCTAATACATTTATTTTATTTTACATTATCTTTGGATATTTTTACTTTTAATGATTTGAAAAGCAATAATACATGTAATAATAAAGTTAATTGTACAAATTAAGATCCTAGGTTATTCATGCAGAAAATATAAACAAGGCAATTGCAAAATTACTTACTATACCTACATTACTTACTATATCTACATAGTATAGGTAAACTATCAAGTATATATTAATGATTAATGATGCACCAAAATGAGTACCTACCATAATATTAGGTTTCACAATAGTGCATTATGGTTTATTGCTAGTACCTCCCTAGGTAATGTTTTTGTGCCAGATTCAATTGTAAATGCACTGTTGCTTATTTTTTTCTTATTTAAATAAATTCATGAATTTGTTAAGATCTCTGAAAAAAATATGAATTGGTTTTTAGATATGTGGCAGAACAGATAGCAAAAAGATAAAACTTACTCAGAACTATAAAAGAGAAAGTTGTGGTGATCCATGATCGCCCATGTCCTAAATGGACATGACACACAGATGAAGATAGACATGTACATTTGTGTTGAAGAACACATACACACAAATAGTTTGGTTGATTTGTTTTTTATGACTTATCAACCCTTCGCAGGTTATTTAAAGTCAGAATTTAGATAAGAATTTTTCTTGAGATAAAAATGATTTAGTGATACAAGTCTTACTAATTAATCCATAGCTGGGGGAGAAGAGGTGAATTCATAACTTTCCTAAGGGTATTTGCATGTAAATGAACATAGAGAACCCAATGGGAACTGGAATTGGATAATGGCTGAGAATTGTTAATCCGTGATCCATTATACCACGCACACATCCAAGCTTACAGCACTTGGTATTCCCAAGCAGTTACCCATTTAGGGACTTACCAGGCTTGATATTGCTTATTTTTGATGATTGTACAGAGACTGGTATTTCAATGCACATAAATGTTGTCATTTTGAATTCATGATTTCCTGAAAAAACTGGCATTACTTTTTGATCAGATGTCCAGTGGAGAATTAAGTCCTATTTCCTTTATAGACAAATCTCAAGATGGTTGGTAATAAAAATGTTCAGATGATGAATTTGAAATCTTTATATCAATAACAAAAACTAATATACAAAAGAAAAACTCTCTAAGTGCTTCAGCAATAGCAAATGTTGCTTTGATCTGAACTGTTCATATTCAGGAGGGGCATCTGGGAGTTTTCCAAGATATTTTAACTCCCATGGAAGCCATTGGCTATTTTTCTCCCTTGAGAGCACAGAATAGAGACGAAAGATGTCCTTGATATGATAATGGGAAACGATTGTTCAAAAATGGACATAATAGTGGAAAGTGTTCTGAGTCTTCAATATCTTCCACTGGGTTTAAATAAAGTCTTTAATACTGGTCACTGCCAAAAGTGTGTTTTGATGTGATAGGATTTATTTGACGAGTAGCAGATTAATATTAGAAAGAAATAATTCTCTCCAGTGATAATGGACTGGCTATTTGTGATTGCAGTCTATTAATATTTTTAGTGAAAGCTAGCTAAGTAAACAGACATCAAAGTAGGCAAATTGGTAGCGAAAGAAATAGGGCGTGTCCAATGATGAACCTCCATGTTGAATATATGTTAAGCAAAAGCTACATTGGTAAGTTGAATAAATGATTTAGTTAACTGGAGGGAAGGCAATTAGTTTAATTGATTAGGAGATGAAGGAACTGATTATAAGAGATCAGTAATTTAGTAGTAATGCTAAAAATGGGACAGGCTAATATATAAAATTTATTTTTGGGTAATAAAATAACAAAATGGAAAACAAAACTTGTAAGTAATGCATTTTGTCCCCAGAAGGAACTTCTGTCTAATAATTGTTTTATGGGTGGTGTCAATATATATATATATATATATATATATATATATATATATATATATATATATATATAGATAGATAGAGAGAGAGAGAGAGAGAGGATGTCCCAAAATAATGTATACACTCTTTGAATTGTTATAACTTATTCAGTTTATGTATTTTGACTTGTAAATAAGATTAATACAAGAGAAAAAAAAGGCACATTTAAAGAATTTGAGAGTAAAATATACAAAAAACATAGAAAATTAACAATAATAAGATAAAAGCTACTTGGGGCAATGGTAGAATGTTCATATAATGATGAGTTCACATCAAGTGCTCAAACTGGTTGACATTCTGTTCAATACACTTTTCATATCTTGAAGAACTAGACCTACAAACGTCTAGTATTATTTCCTCTGATATTTGAGCACATTCTTCTTCAATTGCTACTCTCATTTCAGCAATTGTTTCAGGTTTCCTGCTGTAAACTTTGTCTTTTAGAAACCCTGGCAAAAAGAAATCCAAGGGTGTCAAATCTGGTGATCTAGGTGGGTATTCAACTGTCCATCTTCTTCCAATCCATCTGTTTTTGCATATTTTTATCCATATAAGTTCTCACATCACGATAATGTATTATTAACTATTAATATTTAAAGAGTGTATACATTATTTTGGGACACACTGTATATATATGAGATAGAGAGAAATACAAATAAAATTTGTCACATACCTGATTGATGTTATATTCAGCACTAACTTCAGAGTTTCTTAGACAAACCTTTTTGTAAAAAAAAAAAAAAATCAACTCACAAATTTTGTATCTGAATTCTTCTTTAGTGTATCTTATGAGTAAACCATCTGTGGAAATTAGTGACAACCGACCCCAGGAGGGATAAAAATGAAATATGAATATTGGTCATTAAGAGCTTCTATATAAGAATTTGATAAAAATGTCATAATTAACATTTCTAATACATAGTACTATATTTAATGGCATGTAAGACCCCCACCCATCCCAAACAACTATTCCTACATGATTTAAAAAAAAAAAAAAAAAAAAAAAAAAATTGTCTCACCCAAAGGTTTGTAAATTTCTAGTACTCGTATCAAGTCAAATCCCATCACGCTGTAATAAGGAATTTAAATGGTTTCAGTTTTATCATCTAGGGTTGGGAAACTGGTTTTATGACAATGCCTCTTTTCTTCAGCTCTTATTCTACAATTGGCTTCAGATATGGAGGTTGCCATGTCTCTCTTCAAACCTGTAGTATCGTATGAAAATTAGATAGACAAGTATAAATAGAGAACAACTGCTGAACATAGGGTGGCTATGCCTAGCAAACCCAATTGCTATTCAGGAGATAGGGAACTGTATTATGACTACTACTACTACTACTACTACTACACAGAGAGACATGCAAAACATAACAAACCTATTTCTGTTGTCCACTAATAATAGTTGACTCCACAAGAATTGAAAGGAGACCTTGGATCTCTTGTAGTATTTATTTCTCTGTAACCAGTCATGTTAACACTTATTGCAATCAACTAGAAGAGACTACCATCTTGGTGGATGATTGCAAACTTGGGTAAAGTATCTCTTTGACAATAGTGTAATCTAGCTGTCAGTCTACTTTTTTTTTTTTTAACTCCTGTGTAAATTGGACCAATGTCTAACTTTCTTTGACTCTGGTGTAAACTAAGCTAATTTCTACCTCTGTATTAATTGATGGCGAGTTTTGTCTTATAAAGCTTATTTGACATTCTATAAGCCAAAAAGGTTGATATATCATTAGATTAACGAAGCTAAATGAACCTGACCCTCTGTACCACTAATAACAGGCTAGATATATGGTGCACCAGCTTCAGATATGCCAAAACTCTGTGCAAATAATAAATGTCTCATCCTGGATATGATGATAAACTACATCTTGCAGCAAGGCTTCAAATCAGGAGATTGGAGGTTTTGAAGTGTGTGGAACCATCTCTTAATTGCTGTTGTTCACAGGTCCACCCTGACCTGAGGTGGTAGCACCTGTTAGGATCCCAGCTATAGGCAAATAGTTACCCCCCCAAACACTATGAAAGTATAAAAATACCAGCAATGCCTTTTCATGGGGAAAAATTACCAGCAATACATTTTTGTAAACTAAATTTTGGCATTAAATTATGGTGTCGATATGCCACTAAACAAATTAATATCAGCTACTTAAATTTATGCATGTTGTATAGTGAAATAGACTTCTGTTGCCCAGTGTTTATCAGCCAAGTGTATTATCTGATTGTTCACTGAAATGTACATGGGTAATTAAAAGCTTGTAACACAGATATCCAGTTATTTGTTTTCATTTTTGACTAAATAATTCTGTTGTAAAATACAAAATTATAACAAACAGAATCAAAGACTTACCTAAGCCAGGATGAAGCATAAACTCATTAATAATGCAAGTGATAATTTAAAAAAAGCATTAAAATGATTAGTTTTACTGGTATGGCCACAGAGATACATGAAGATTCTGAGAACAAGATGACTTATCTAAGGAAGAGACTGTCTCCATCAGAAACACATAAATCAGAATAGTCTGGGAAGTTTTGATGTGGAAACACCATGCAAAAAAACAAAAAAAACGTTTCTCTTGAATTTATGTAACACATTTAGGGTGCCTACTTCAGCAGTATCCCCAATGATATTTGTTGTGGAACTGTGATGAAACAAAAGAAATGTATCAAAATGGAGTTTTTAGAGTTGAACATGAAATGGCAACATTGATCCCTTAAAAGAGGATATCTTCTCTTAAAGAGGAACATGCTATATAGGGAAATGGACTTCTCTATTACTGGTTACATAATAAAATTAATTTTTCTATCGCCAATGTTTTATAAGCTGTGGTGCTAGTGGATTTTCTTAGGTTTAGCTGATTGCTCACTGAAATTTACACAGATAATTAAAATCTTGTAACACAGATATTCAGTTGTCTTCCTTTTTGATTAAAATAGTTCTGTTGTAAAATACCGAATTATAACAACAGGGTCAAACAATTAACTAAGCCAGGACAATAATATTAAGATCTTTTCAAATTGGTGAATCTCTGTGTATAAAGCTGGAAGACAAGGATGGGAAGTAGCAAAAATACATGAAAATCTGGCAATGGTGACATATTATCTAAGGAAGAAACTGTTTCCATAAGAGACAAATAAATCAGAATAGACTGAGAAATTTTGATGTGGAAGCACCAGAAAAAAGAAAAGAAAAAAGAAAAAAAAAAAAAGAAAACATAAAAAACGTTTCTCTTGAATTTATGTAACACATTTAGGGTGCCTACTTCAGCAGTATCCCCTAATGATATTTGTTGTGAAACTGTGATGAAACAAAAGGAAATGTATCATAATGGTTTAATTTTATTTGACTTGTTTGTTTAACAGCATATCAACTTCTTATGGGCCATTTATTGCTGAAATTTAATTTTCTTGTGAGCTTTAAAGTAATAATACGATATATATTATTCTGCTTTCACAATTGAATACATGGTAGATATTCTCAGCTTTTGTGCACATGGACATGATTATTAGAGGTGGTGATGTGTGTTTTATGTTGTAGTTTCATTGAAGTTATATTTTGAAATACAGTTTGATTTCTTTAAGAAATTGCAGGATATTAATTAATATCATGAAAGAGGTCTTTAATGTTGATTGAAGCATTGTCGGTAATTTTACTATAAATAGGTATTGTCGGTAATTTTTTCTATATAAAAATGTATTGCTGGTAATTTCATTCATTCATAGGGTTTTGCTTTTCTTTGGAGAGTTCACTCTTTGTCCATAACTGGGACCCTAGCAAGTGCTACCACTCCAAGTCAGGGTGGACCTGGGAACAACAGCATTTAAGAGGTGGTTCTATATGCACATCAAAACGTCCTGATCAGAGGCCTTGCTGCCAGATGTAGTTTATTTTCATACCCAGGACTAGTATTATAATGGAGGTTTTTTTAGAGTTGAATACAAAATGACAACATTGATCTCTTAAAAGAGGGGATCTTCTCTTAAAGAGGAACATGCTGTATAGGGAAATGGACTTCTCTATTGCTGGTTGCATAATAAAATGAACTTTTCTGTTGCCAATGTTTTATAAGCTGTGGTGCTAGTGGGTTTTCTTAGGTTCATCCGATTGTGCCTTGAAATTTACAGAGGCAATTAAAATCTTGTAACACATATCTATTAGGTTGGTGCAAAAATAATGTCGTTGTTTGACGTTCAACTTCATGTGAGAAAACGACATTATTTTTGCACCAACCTAATAGTTACTGGTCTATCTTTTTGACAAAAAATAGTTCCATTGCAAAATATGGAATTATAACAATAACAAGTGCTAAAGCTCTATATGGCCATTCCTACTAGATTTAGAGCTCCTAGTGTGGTACAGACTGGACTAGGTTAGCAAATGAATATAGCTACGTGTGCATGCACAGATGAGGGCACTAATATTCATACAGACACACAATACAGCAAAAGCTAGACAGACACAACACAGTGACATACTAAGAGATAACATATAAAAAAATATCAGTATAATAGGGTATTAATTGAAAAATAGAAGTATTTGAGGAAATGAGAAAGGAGAGATGGGCAAGGAAGACTAATAAATAATTAGCAATAAGACAGGTTTAACAAACCAGTAGTCAGATGAGTTGGGACCTGAATAAATAAACAGTCAGGTGTTGACCTGTGCAGTAATATTTATATCACTTGTGTATTACAGATTAGGTATTGGGCGCCTCGGCATGGTGTAACAGTTAGCAAGCTGGTCTTGCTAAAACTGTTACAACTGAATAGTGAGTTTGATCCTCACTGGGTGCCCCATACTTTCGGCCATGTGCCACATCTAAGCCTCACTTAGAAAATCAATATTACAGATTAGGTAACTATATAATTATACTGCAAGGAGATTTATTTTAATCATTTCATCCCAAGCAAGGCAATAAAGCCACTAACACACGGTATTACAGAGTGTGAAAGAATATAAGAAAAGGAAAATTATTATTAAGCTGTGGAAACAATAAAAGAACAGGAATAAGAAAAAAACAAGATAACAATTGATATTGCATTTAAGTTTTTGAAGATCAAACTTGATTGAAAAGCAAGAGTCTGGGAGAAAATTTCACTAACAAGAAGTGCAAGAAAAGATATATCTACTCATTTCAACTGTAAAATAACGAGACCTTGCAGCCAATCTAGCACTGCACTTAAATTCATAAAATCTAGATACCATAGAGGAAAGTTCATCAGAATAATTACCATGAAAGTATTTATAAAAAAAAAGTCACAGGGAGCCACATTACAGTAGTGGGAAAGTGACTGAAGCCAAGATGTCAGGTCAGGATCAATAACAATGCAGATTCTTCTTGGATTTTATTGATAATCTTTAAATATATAGCAGAAGCACCAGATCAGATGTGGCAGCAATATTCAAATCAGAGATGAAAGGTAGACTTATAAATGTGTAAGATAGATTCTGGTGAGAAAAATTGTCTAGTATGGCAGAGTCAACTAACTTTCCAAGCAGCAGACATAGCAGCCGATTCAATCTTTCCACTTCATATCAGTAGAGAATGTTAAACCAAGAAGATTGGAAGAATGTATAGCCACAGCCTCCCAAGGAAAAAGCTTATCCTTCATTTGAACTTGAACAATGGCTATTGGTATTAAAGGACAACTTTTTAGCATTTCAGTAATTTATTTACATATTTTATTTTTTTCCCCTGAAAGCTAGACAAGGACTATAAAATTCTTAGTTTGATGATTCATATTTTGCAAGTACACTCAAGTAGTATTAAAAAGAGTCAAGATGGAGACATGTTTTTGTAAAAAGGTAATTAAATCATAAAATATTAAGGAAAATAAACTGGTGCCAACCAGGCTATGGTGGAAAGGGGATAAAGTTTTTTTGTTTTTTTTGCTTTTATATTTAAGACTATATAATAGAATAAATATTTTCCTTTTTTTCTGTATTGTTTTGATTTGGAGAAAAAAAAACTATGAATTATAAAAAGCTATTGTTAATAATTAGAAAGAGACAGTTGGTATTTTGCAGATATAATGGAGAAAGCATAGATATTTGACACTCACAGGGCATACTAAATGCAAGAAGAGTAAAATAACAAATAACCTACTTGACTAATGTGAGTGAATGGACGGAAGAACAATTATCAAAAAGAAAAAAAGGGGCTGTAAAAAGAAGGCAAAAGATTGAAGAACCATAATTATGTCAGAGAGAGAGAGAGAGAGAGAGAGATTTGAAGAAGTCCAGTAATTATTCCATTTTCTATAATAAATTTCAATGTTAGATCAAAATGAGGCTACATGTGAAAAGAGAAAAGTGTTTATTTAAGAAAAACCCAATGTCTTATAAGAAAATAGATGTTGAAAAGTACATTTACCCATACCCAATGACTAATGCCATGATGGATAACCTTGGCCATAACAAGAGCAACTCTTGACATCCAAGAGTGAGCTGTTGATTCTCACAACTTATAAATGCAAGAAAACTGTTCAGTTTTGTTTGCATTATTTCCCAGAGAACATCGTCATATTTTTTTATCATTTCACCCCGAGCAAGGCAATAAATCCACTAAGACATAAGGGTTTGTTGGAAGAGGTACAACAATAAAAACTGGATTCAGGAAGACAGAAGATAGTGGTTGATGTTGCATTTAAATCTTTGAAGATTGTAGATAGGAATAAAGAAACTGGAAGGTTCCACAGACAAGAAAAGAAACTATTAGAATAGAACTTATGGCTACACCTAGCTATTTCAAAAGTAAAATAGTGAGAACTAATTGACAATCTAATGGTATGCTTAAATTCACATAGTCCAAGAGAATTCTTTAGAACTGCTGCCATGAAGATATTTCTATAAAAGACAGTATTAATCATTAAAATGTGATTACAAGTAATAATATTAATAAAATTAAATAAATTTAAAATTTATTTTGTACAAGAGTTACCAAAAGATGAAGAAAAAAGGAAAATTTCATTAGAAACAAAGAAAAGACTAAACTTATCTAATTTCATTCCACCTCTATAGCAATGAATGTTGGATAATCTCTTTGCAGATGAAGAGACTTAAGAGAACAGAAATGTAGTTCTACAGAAGCCATGTTTAAATAAAACTGAATTTGTTTACATATGCTTTCCAATACATCTTGTAGTTATCTTATTTAAGAATTTTTAAAATTATACAGATAATTTATGGGCATACTGTATATCAGTTTCAGAATTAATCATTAAAACTTGATTACGAGTAATAATATTAATAGAATTGATAAATTTAAAATTAAATAAATTTAAAATTTATTTTGTACAAGAGAGAGAATTAATGAGTTATCAACTAATTTTTGATTGTAAAGTTTCACTGTGTAATGTTCCATTTATATGATTAGTAGGAAAGTGTTTGGTTAAGTGCATTGACAAGGAAGAAAAATAAATTGAAGAATAAATATTTGTTTCTGAGATGAAGTATTGTAACTATTTACACTAGTTACATTGTTTGGATGTTGTTCTTCATTATTATCATATTCACAGCATTTCATTTTTCAGGTGATATGTTGGAATTTCAAACTGAACCCCTCATTTAGTCCACAGGGGTAGATTATCCTAGTTCCATGACCTTTCTGGATATCTCAGTTTCAGTTAACTCTCCAAGTTTTTGTTCACCTCTGCTATGGCCAGGTATTGAACTCACATCTCTTTGGGTCAAGTCACTTTTTTTTGATTACTTCAGCCAACGCTTTTATCCACTGGGCTATGTGTCTGTACAATATTCAGAGTGTACTGAATATGACAATAAAGATGGGGGGACAGCAGTCTGAATAGTGTAAATATTAAATATTTGTTGTATAAAATAACTGGTTTGTCATTATTAGGCTATAAACTTATTAATGTATCTCAAAATAAAAGTGGTTTCAAATTACAAATGAGAATACAGGTGTCATTTTCGCTACTTTTTCTTATTGACTACAGTTTTCTTTTCTGATATGGCACTTTTTATTGTCCATGTTATTGTTGATATTACAGTTATAATTGTCTGGTTCAAAATTGTTTGGTGGCTTACACAAGGAAGAATGGCAAGGATGCGGTCAAGCATATCACAGAATTGAAGAAGGAAAGAGTGAGCATGCAGAAAGAAGTGGTTCTACCATTTAAATATCTGTAGGTGTAGAGATATGATTGCATCTCATGGATAATCTGACACCTTCCAGGCTTTTGAGTAAGAAATGTGGCAGTTAAAGCAGCAGGCACTTTCATTCCACAGCAGAGTGCCAATTGCCTGTGTATTTGGAAAATAAAATATTTCTGCTTAAATGTTTGAGATAATACATTATACATAGACAGCAAACAAATCAAATGTAGCTTTCTTGGCTTCAGACATTGGCAGATTGTTCACTAAATCTTTCTGTTTCTTGGTTATGTGGAATAATGCTTCTGACTTAAAGTAGGAGTTTAGTTCAATTCTTTCAGCAAATAGACTTCTTCAAAACTTTGAATAATGACTTGTTAGAAAGATTTTGAAGTTTATTTAAATGCTTCTTGTTATAGAAAATTGATTCTCTTATCACAAAACTGATGAGCATATGAGTTTGACTGATCAACTGTCAATATTCTTCAGCTGACAGGAGATTCCACAGTCAAAATGCCAAGTGGGAGGTCAGTCTAGGTTTACAAACCAATGATATTTAGTAACCCTGACCCCTAATTACAAAGAATTCTGTCAAATGGTTTCTATTGTTTCAGCTATGCCAAAAGATGAAGAAAAAGGAAAATTTCATTAGAAATAAAGAAAAGACTAAACTAAACTTATCTAGTTTCACTTCACCTCTATAGCAGTGAATATCAGATAATCTCTTCACAGATGAAGAGACTTAAGACAACAGAAATTTAGTTCTACAGAAGCATGCTGAGAATACCATGGACTTAACATGTGAGTAACAAGGAAGTTTTAAGGAAAATAGAAGCAAAAAAGGCACTTATATTTAAAAACAGAAAGAGACATTTGAAATTTCTAGGACATTTAATGAGAAAAGAAAGCTTGTAGAATTTGATATTCACATGACATTTTGATAAAAAAAAAAAAAAAAAAAAAAAAAAAAATCACAAAAAGCTGTGAGTAAACTAATGAATTTGTTTAAATGGTTGGCAGAACTGATTGGGAGGGATAGTGAAAAGAGTGAAGAGTCATGGTTGCCCACATTCTGAAGGGACATGGCACAAAGAAGTATCCTTATCCTGAATCATATAATTCTTTGGCACTCTTTATCATCCTATAACCTAAAAGAATTGATAAAAAAAAGGTTAGTGTAGTTGCATATTATATCATTTTATTTATTTATATTCGTCCTCTTTACTTTAATTAATCCTTACCATTGTTCATTTTAATTTAATACTTTCTGTCATTTATGTTTGCACATCCAACTGGTCATTTGTCACAGGAATTTTCCTATTATACAAGATTTCATATCTGCTAGTTAAAAAGTTATTTAAATTTGTTTTTTTTTTATATGCCTTTAGGTGATAGCACAAATCAACACTATTTTTTCACTTGCTCTTTGACTTCTCCACCTCACACATGGCCATAGGTTTTGGAGGGTAATGGGAGGTGAGCTAATAGATAATTTCACTTAACAGGTGCCGACCTAACAAAAGTAGATTCTTTTTCAATTTTTAGAAAACAACACAACTGCTAAAATGAAAATAAGTTAAAATTCATTAACAGAAAAAAAAAACCAAAACCTAAAAACTTCTAATATCTCCACCTAAACTTCAAAATTTTATTTACTATTCCTTTATTTTATTTTTCTCTCAATAGGTGTAGATAGGTGAACCTATTGTCTGGTTTACATTCCACCCAGTCTTTTGAATAGGAGTAGATGTTTATCTCTAGTTTCATGTTTAGTATTGGGTTTCCAGTTCCTTCTAAAGTCTACTTTGACTATACTTCTAATGTCTCTGCTTAAACTCTGAAATTTTGTTTACTATTTTTTTCCTCAACAGGAGTAAATAGGTTTGCCTATCAACCAGTTCACACTCCTCCAATTTTTGAACAGGAACAGAGGTTTATCCCTTTAGGATTGGGTTTTGGTTCCTTCTAATGTCTTTTGAATCACTTCCATTCTCAGTAGCTACTTGTGTCTTGGTTGCATTATTGCCTTTCTTGGGGTGAATTGATTAAAAAAAAAAAAAAAAAGAAAAAAAAGTTAAACAAAAAATAAAAAGTATAAAAAAAATATAAAAATATATAAAATAATAAAAATAAAATTCCAATCTTTAATATTTGTTTTTTTATTGTCACATTAAATTCTGAATTGGAGGTTCAGAGAAGCACAACTAGTACCGTCTTGTAAAAATTAAATATAGGTTGGTGCAAAAATAATGTCGTTTTTTGACGTTCAACTTTATGTGAAAAAACGACATTATTTTTGCACCAACCTAATAATTAGCAAACCAAGTCTGGATATTAGCTGAAATTTTGTTCATTTTTCTTGTTTTTTTTTAAAAAGAAAACACACCAGTGTCTTTGAAAAGAACAAATCACATCATGCTTTGTAGCAGTCAGTTATGTGCCATGCATGATACATGCTTAGGCAATCATGTATCTTTCAATACATGATTGATAAGGCAGATTTTTTGCCACAGTAGGTTGCCATTTCTTTCTGTGGTAGACCAGTTGCCATCCAAGGCTATAGAACCCAGTCTGTCCTGCTATTTACCCATAGCTGGGGGGAGAAGAGGATTCATACCTTTCCCATGGGTATTAGCATGTAAGTGAATTTAATGAATTTGACTGGAATTTGAACTTGGCTCTCTAATTACTCAATCCAACCCGCTATCCATTACTCCACCATGCCTCCACCACTGGCATCCCATAATAGCTGACAGGGAAAAAGAATGGATAAATTAGATCGGACAAATCAATCTCCCATTGCTTTCTGTCCAAGCAGTAAGAAGCTGTTACTATTATTGTCATAATCCCAGTACTAGTAACCTTACATTCAAAATAATACCATTTCTATGCACCAATCAGGGCAATAAGTTTTGAATGCATTATTTCAAGATGGTCCGTGTATCTATATGAATTGTTTGGCCACTTGGAAGGAAACTCTTGTGTATCAAATCATGCCTGTCCCGCCAAATGCTCATCATAACTTTCTCCTATGGCTTCAGCTTCCCTAAAATTAACCATTTTGTTATTTTGATATAAGATCCATATTTTACTAAAAATGAGAATACATTACATAAATGGATTAATTTCATACTGTTGAAGATGCATATACACAACTTATGTGCAAAATCTCTTCTGAACATAGGTAATTATGGTTCTCCACAATTACCTTTTGTTGTTCTATGTGACCTTTGACCCTTTACCATCTCTCTTTGTCCCTGTTCTGCTATCCACTTACAGAAACTCATTAAGTATGAGGCTCACAGTTGACTCCTGTTTCTCTTGCCCTCAATATGTCTTGTGTGTAAAATTCTCTAATCCTTCTTTTCTCATATTCTTTTTTCTGATTGTAATTATAAGTTTCCTTGCTGTTTCTATTTTCCTTAAGACTTCCTCAGTGCCAAAATGTTCTCCAGACATATTTGATCTAAAATATCGGAATTCAGATGCAATAAGGCACTCTTCATTATTTTCTTGCTATAATGGAGAGGACATTTAGCCACATCATGTTGAAACACCAGTTCTCGTATGATCACCGAAGTTAAGCAACGTTAAGCATGGTCAGTACCTAGATAGTTGACCGCTTAGGAATACCAGTTGCTGTAAGGTTGGGTGTGCGGGTGGTGTAATGAATAATGGCTCGGAATTGTTTATTGGAGAGCCGAGTTCCAATTCCATCTGGGTTCGTTTTATTCACTTACATGCAAATACTCTGGGGAAATGTGGGAATCCATCTTTTCTCTCCTAGCTATGGGTTAATTAGTAAGACTTGTATCCCTAAACCATTATTATCTAAAAAAAATTCTTATAATCTAAAAATATTTTCTGGCTTTAAATAACCTACGACAGGTTGATAAACCATAGAAAATAAATGAATCAATATAATGGAGATAAGTTAGAACTTAAAAAAAAAAAAACTAACTTCAATTTTCACTAAAATTACACTTATCAATTGGCATAATCAACTGACTAATTAATTCTGAAGCTCCTTTAAAATCTACGATTACCACAAATATCTTTCCCTGACAGTGAAATTGAAAATTGTATTATTCACCAACAGACAAAAACTTGGTCTGAGAAATACTCATTTCAAAGGTTACACAGTTTTCTTTTTCTGAATTTAAAGTAAACAATCAAATGATTACAATGAGAAAATCAACAAGACTCTTTGCCATAATAGAACAGAATTAGCAGACAGAATGGTCCACCTTTGTGCATTTGAAAAGGATTCAGAATACACAGAGTTCATTTTAGACAATGAATGCTTTCAAAGGATTAGCAAATGTATAATTGCTTGTATCTTAATCCTTCCACATCCTTTCTTGGCTTCTGACTCAGGTCAACCAGAAAGGATAACAAGACAAAACCTGTTTCTCATTGGAATTTGAAGAAGCCTGGCAAGTGACACTCTCTTAGTGTTGACCTTTTGTCTTCCATCAGAAGATTAAAATGTATATTTCAGTGAAATATGTATTTGTATGATCTTTGTATACATTTCGTTCGAGGCACTGCCGTTTATTTCTGCAGCAGTCGTTCGTTCGTACATTCATTCATACGTACGTACATACATACGTACGTACATACACATACAACGACGAAGCCCTCAGCAGATGACGACCCTAGATTCATGAACAATAACTGGGACCAACATGCAAAAGGTTGATAAACCGTAGAAAACGAATCAATCAAACTAACCCAGGACGCCCCAGTAGTACCTTGCAATATTACCAGGCTTTGATTCTCCGTTACATTGCGATATTATCAGGTGGAAATAGAGGCGGTTTCTTCTTCGATATTTAAGCCTATGTCCTTCGGCCTTAACTGGAGATTAGTAAGATATATCAAGGGTGAAGTGGAAATTACACCCCGGCATCCGACAACAACGAGATAAGCATTCGCCCTAAAGCTGATATGTATACTGCACATCAGTTTAATAAAAGAAACAAGCAGACTAACAGAGAAATATAGAACCAAAGGAAAATTTCGTATAATTAACCAAAAAAGGAGACATGACCGGGGATGATCAGGAAGAAGTGCGCGACAACTGGACCCGGCTTCAAATGTGTCCCCCCACGGAATATTTAATCAGGTGCTGGGCACTGAACTCGACGTTCAGTGCCCAGACTTCGATCAATTTCTAAACATGCCGATGGCACCTCTGGCTCAATCGTAAAAACGGCCCTCATTCAATCGTGAAGGCAAATAGGTATACTCTCTAACTGTAGACCAACTTACTTCTCGCGACATCAAATTGAACTCGTAAGAAGACATGTTCACCAGCATGACAGTAAAAGTGAACCCAGGCGACTCCATCCTTATCAGTATCTGTCCATATTTCTGAGATGAGGTATTATGTACATTATTTACATTATTCGGACTATTATCTCCATTTTTGGCGCCATATTTATTACAACGTTTCGGTCGTTGTACGCTCCGGCCTTCTTCAGGTGGTTTGAATGTCGAACTGAATCCTTTATTTCGCTCACTGGTGTAGACTGTTCTAGTTCCACGTGCCATGTTTAATGGATGTCAGTTATCAGTTATCTCCTGTTAATTTCCCTCTGAAAGTTCTCCACTGCCTTAGCCGGGTATTGAACTCACACTCTTTGGGTCCTGTCACTGTGCCATGTGTCCTTGACACATGGCACAGTGGATAAAGGCGTTAGCTTGATCCAGTGACAGGACTTTAAAGTTAACTTTTCCCACAGACGTCGGCGGTATTGACACGGAAGTACAAATTACGTCCGATGTAGGTCCCGGTAGTCTGGAACAATCCGTTGGGGTCTTGACCCCTGCGGATTTTCGTCCAGTCTGTATTTAAGGAATTTAGACTTTAAAAGCTAGCTTGAATGCGAGGGGCTTGAGAGATCGGGGTAATGCTGCACGCCTGAATCGTGATCTTTTGTCCTTCGGGGTAAATGTAGCTGCGATCCAGATTACAATGATCCAGAAGACACTTTGTTTGCGATGTTAATGCACGTGTGCTATCTAGCGACTTTGTGGTCGATTCAGCATATGGACACCAGCTGGCCCTAAAACGTTCCTTGGGTGCGAGGGTTGACCTTGTCCATGTCCTCGCGGGGTGGGGTGATCGTGGCCTATATTGCCGTGAGCAATGGTTTGTTTCGTGTCGTTACGGTTTATGGGCCCAACGACCAGACGGAGCGTGTCGACTTTTTCCATCTGTTGGGGCCGTTCCTCGTCGATTCGTCCCACTTAGTCTTAATGGGGGACTGGAATACCATCTTTGACTTCAAGATAGACAGGGGGTGGGGAGCTAGCGGAAGATCATCGGGCGATCGTAGTTTGGTTGATGTAATAGCGGAGTTTGGTCTCGCCGATAATTACCGGGTCGTCGATCCTCCGGGGCGGGAGATGTGGACGTAGCCTTTTAAGTAGCTGGCTCTCCGGGTAGCCAGCTACCTGGATAGAATGTTAATTAGAAGGGTCGATCTAGATTTGTTAGATTGTTCCACTGGTTAGACTATTTGGACCATAGACTCATTTGTGCCCGGATGGTGGAAGTTCAATCTGTCTTTGCTGGACAGGCGGAACTTACGGTAACAGGTCTAAGATAGATAGTGTTGATAAGCCCTTCCTTGTCCCCCCTTTGGCCACAATTGTCGTAAAAAGGGTAACAATAAATAATCATTGCCCTGGGGATTGAAACCAACAAACATTCAGAATATTGAAAATTATAAATATTCTGAATTTAATAATTAAAATATCTAGCGTGTAAAAACTTAAGCGGTATATCAGAGTCGCAAAAAACAAAACAAAACAAAAAAACCCAAAACTGAAATTATTCATACCCTTTTTTCTTTTTCTTAAATCGGTTTCACTTCATGCAAGGAAATAAAGCCAGTAAGACAAGTGGTTACTGGGGGGGGGGCGAAAGACTTAGGAACAGAAATATTAATAATGAGCGAGAAAAGAGTAATCAGGAGGACAGATAGCGATTGACATTGTATTTACATTTTTGCAGATTAAAGTTGGCTGGAAAGCATGGAACCGCTACGGAGTTCCACAAGTAAGAAGTGCGAGTAAGAAGCTGCTAGCATAAAACAGCTCACGTGTAAATTGATGGTCTTGACGCCAGCCTACCCTTCCAAAAATATTTTCATTGTTTTTTTTATTGATCCATATTGAGAGATAAGTAAAAATTACAATATGAAGAAAAAATATTTCATTGAAATATTTGCAATTTGATCACAAATATTCGTTATCGATTGTAGTTTTTGTTTGATTATCACAGTTAGAGATTGTGATAACTATGTCGCCAGATGTCGGTAAATCTCAGATTTCTGCTAAGGTCTCTAGACCTTAAGGCTGGAAGTCTTTAGCTTTCTCTACAAATTCTCTACATTAACCACTCCAGTATATTGACATTGTTTTCCATTAACCATTTAAATATCTGTCTATGTTTTTGAGATGAGGTATTGTGATTATTTACCTTATTTACATTGTTCGGACTTCTTCACGTGATTTTAATTTCGAACTGAACCCTTTATTTTGTCCACCAGGGTAGATTGTTCTAGTTCCACGTGTCATGCCTCTTTCGGTTATCATAGTTATCTTCCTTTAACTCAACTCTCCAAGTTTTTATTCACTACTGCAGTAGCCAGTTATTGAACTCACAACTCTTTGGGTCAAGTCACTATATCCAACCAACACTTATCCACTGGGTCATGTATTCCTGAGGACATCAGTTTATGAATTTTGGGGACTAATAACCACCTGAAGAAGGCCGGCGCGTACAATGGCCGAAATATCGTGATGAGGGCAACAGTCCGAACAATGTAAATAGTGTAACCATTTAAAATATAACGTTTTTCGAGTCCCTGTCTTATTAGAAAATCTAGTGAGGTTCAAGCCCAAGTCTTTTAGTAGACCGATTTATTTCTTCCCAAACCTTGACATAGTGTTCTTACTTCGTAATTCAATACACTTTAACCAGGCCACCAGTCCTAGTTGAAAAAAAATACCCATGACATAAATCTAAGACAAATATGCTGCAGTGTTTAGACAGTGTTCTGAAAGTATGACGCCTTTTTCGGGAAAAAGGCAATATCTCTGTACTCAAGAAGGTCAATTTGTGTTTTATCTGGTCAATGAATTGATGACCCAAAGCTGGAATTCCCGTCAAAGTGATGTTCAATAAAAGCGAGGTAAGCTTTTGTAAGAAACCTTTTCAGTCTTCTTTGGTCGTCTTCCATAAAGGTTAGTCTTAGGCAACGCTCAAAGTATACGCCTGGTATTTACACTATTTACAGTGTTCGAACTGTTGTCCTCATCTTTATTGTCATATTCACGACGTTTCGGCCATTGTACATTCCGGTCTTCTTCAGCTGATATACGTTGTAATTTCGAACCTAACCCTTTATTTAGTCCACTGAGGTAGATTGTACTAGTTCAACGTGCCATGCCTTTTCTGGATATCGCAGTTTCAGTTATATCAACTCTCCAAATTTTATTCACCTCTGCTGTGGCCAGGTATTGAACTCACAATTTTTTGGGTCAAGTCACTGGATTACTTCAAACAACGCTTTTATCTACTGGGATACGTGTCCTTGGGGACAATAAAAATGAGAACAGCATAGTTATAGTAAATAGTTACAATACCTCACCTCGGAAATATAGGCAGATATGCCTGTCATATTTGATAATAGAATCATTCAAACTGGTCAAAATATCCTTTTTATTAATCCTCGGATTGTTTTTATGTCTCTGGATGATTTTCTTGATACACAAATTTATGCCTCGGGTTAGCTTTCTTGTCCTTTGAGGATTTACGGTTGTGGACTTTTTAAAACTTTTTGATGTTTGAAACTGTTGGAACTAGCATTTGGAATTGCTAGAATGTGTAACAGTAGCCTTTACCATAATTCTGAGAAATCAGTCTTTACCCTAAAGTCCTCACTAAGTTCTTAACCATGACGACCGATTTCCTTCTGACTTGAAATGACCAAGTTTGCAAATGCTACCTTCTATTTAACTGCGGTCCTAAAGCGCATGACACTTCATTACCGTACTTTATATTCGTTTTACGGGAAACACTGTACTAATCTAAAGAAGAAATTCATTTTTGTTCTGTAAGATATGAGTAGGGTGTGAAGGTGGTGTAATGGTTATAGCTCGGAACAAGAAATCTGTGAACCGTGTTCGGATTCCGGTTGAGATCATCACATTCACTTTCACACAAATAACCTTGGGAAAGTTATGAATAAATTTGTTCTCCCCTCTACGAGTCAAATACTAGAGCAGATTGTACTTTTTAGCCTAGGTTGGCAACCAGTATAAGAGAGGGACACCTCTGAATTTAAAACCGTATGTATCGCTATACTTGAACTTTAACTAGAGACCGCCCAGCATAGTTGAAGTACAAACCACGAGGTGGCCTTGTGGGTGTTGAAGAAGTAGAAATGGGCCTGAGCAGATGAACAGGGTTGGAAACGAGCAACCACGCTGAAGACGAGAAACTAAACTGATTTACGGTCGAAACATCACTGATGCTGAAGATATGCGTTTGAATAATTTGAGAACAACTTTTTTTGATGAATTGAAAATAAGCTTCCAATAAAATAGTTTTCCTCAATGTTGTTTATGCACTGTTTCTTTTCCGAACTCAATTTCGGTCAGAAAAAAATTCTTTAATGAAAACATTAAATAAAAATTTCGCAAAGCCATACATTTGTTTAATATTTGTCTTGATGGAAGTAATATTTGTAATGATAATTCATTTTGATGATTATAATCCATTTCTGTCTGAAGTTCTATGATGAGGAATTATCATTACTTACACTATATTCGAACTACTGTCCTCACAATGTTTCGGCCGTTTGCCCTTCATCAGATGTATGTCGATCTGGGTAACCTACAGTGAATTCGGAACTGAAACGTTTATTTAATTTACGGGGTTAGACTGTTCAATCTTTAAACGATTTAATCCACTAGGCTATCGTCCCGTAGGCAGAGGAACGAGGACAGTCTACCCGCGTAGATTAAATGAATGGTTCAGTTCAGAATTCCCTGTAGGTTATTGAGATCGATATATATTTAAGTAAGGTCGAAGGGTACAACGTTCGAAGCGTTTTGATAACAACAACAAAGATGAGGACAATAGTCCGAATTTAAATAGTGTTAGTAATAATGTTAACACCGGTCGACTTTTTTTTTTCAACTCAAATGTTGTTGGGCAATCAGCACATGTTTCTGGGCTGTTTTTTCACGCTGAATCTGAAAATCAAGTCCGTTTTTCACATCACATTACGTTTTCTATTTTCTTAAAATAGACCAAAATACCCATTTAACAGTGATATACTAGGACCAAGTAGAACCAACCATAAACGTTTTCAGGTTAGAATAACTTATAAAAGAAAAAGTATCCCAATAACTTAAAGAATGCATTTTCAGTTCAGAAAACGTTTTCAGAAAAATCTCACACAAAATTAAATTAAGGCAAATATGTGTCATCAGATTTTGAATAAAGACTGTCAAAGATACAAAGGAATGAAAAATACATTCATTTTTTGTTCATTCAAAAGCTATAAACCATCTCTTTTTGGAAACTCTACGGTGCTTTTGAACAGGTGATCTCTTTTGGTGTTCCAGCAGAAATCAGCCATCATGTTAACATTCCATCTGCAAAGTGCCTAGCTGGCAATGCCTATCTGGTGTTTGGCGGCTATTTTAAGCGCTGATAAAGAAAATTTTATTCTTGTTAGTCTCAAATACACTTGCCTAACACCCTAACAACCCTCATTTGTTGATGTCCCTATGCATGATATACAGTGACTGCATATCAATATCAGATTTCCGTAAATTCAAGTGATATGATAAAATCATATGACGGTTTCATGCTTAAAGTGAAAACTACTAATAAAAATTAAAATCGCATGTAACGAATGCACGGCCATAATTTTCGACGGATTTGCAGATTCTATTGGCCAGCGTGAGAGCCAACAGCTGACTGACACGAATTTTAACTAGTATGCTAGCATGCAAAAAAAAATCGATAGCTGCATTCGTCACAAGTGGGAAAAATTTAAATCTGCATGACACTTTACTCCAATTGGCTCATTCGCTTGCTTAAACTCAACGTTGATTCTGATTCCGCATAACTGGGTTGGGTGTGAAAAAGTATTTGTTGTTAACATTTTTTTCATTCGGTTTTTCCAGTTACGAGTCCTTTTTTAAAGCTGATCGTTTTGTGTTCATTTTGTTTAGTTCTTTTTTCGTAACAGATTTAATGTTTAGTATAGAGCTTAGAAAAAAATTCGCAGTGTGAGATAGGCAAGAAGTAAGGCATGTAGCAACATCAGCACGGCAAAGGGCATTCCTTTAAAGGCAAGGAAGTGCAAAAATATTTTAAGTCAAGTGATAGCTGTACGAGTCGTACGATTTTTTTAATCAAGCACGGGCAACGGTGAGCCATGCTGCTAGTCTCTCATAAAATCAAGCATTTTCAGGCCAGATAGCTTAGAATTCATTTTGAAAGTTATTCGGATATTTTTTCTTGAATGAGAAATCATAACATGAAATGAAACTATGTCATTCGCATATTTAATCTGTGGCATATTCCTGTGAATTAGGCATTTTGGCGTATTTTAAGCAAAATAGAAATTATCTGTATTGAGAAAACATGATGTGATGGCGCAAAATAGACTTGATTTTCAGATTCAGCATGAAAAAGAATTGCCCAGAAACATGTGCCGATTGCCCAGCAACATTTGAATCGAAAAAATATCAACCGCTTTAATGCATTTTAATGATTAAAATTAATTTCTGTCTGAATTTCTGTGATGAGGAATTATCATCATTTGTATTCTATCACTATTATCACAGGAATTATCACTATTTATATTCGGACTATCGTCCTCAAATTTGTTATCATCACAACGTTTCGGTCGTTGTGCCTTCCGGTCTTCATCAGGAGTTTATCGATCTGGGTAACATACAGTGAATTCTGAAATGAACCGTTTATTTAATTTACGGGTTTAGACGGTTCAATCGTTAAATGATTTAACCCACTAAGCTATCGTTCCGTAGAACGGGACAATAGCCTACTGGATTAAAGCGTCGGTTTGTGAATTTGGTGATATTGTAATTGAGTTCAATCCCTGGACTGGTAATGTGTACATGGACTCAGTCAAAACGGGTGAACAATAGCTGAATAGTACTAAAAATAAGACCTAGACAATATCCCTATACATGGGCAGTGGAATGAGAACAGTCTACCTCCGTAGATTAAATAAACGGTTCAGTTCAGAATTCCCTGTAGGTTATTCAGATCGATATATATTTGAGGAAGGCCGGAGAGTACAACGTCCGAAGTGTTGTGGTAACAACAACAAATATGAGGACAATCGTTCGAATATGAATCGTGTTAATAATGATAACCAAATCTAGGAATTTTTTCAATAAGGGCGATAAGGTAACTAGTCAAAAACACCGTTTAAAATGTATTTTTCTAACGTATTTTCATTGTATATCTTTTTTCAGCCATTTTCACATTTTGCTCTTCTCCAAACTCGCCACACGTCTCCACCAATTGATCATTAAATAAGTAACCCCTGAAAAGTCGAATTCATCTTGTCCGCTTCCGGTCTATTTCTGTTCCTACGGAAATGTACGAGGAATTCTCATCATCCTTAAACACTGCCATCAGCTGTCATTGCAATTTGTTAAATGACGTGTTCCCGATCAACCCTTTGAATAGCTCGCCCCCTTCTCCTTTTCTTCTTACACGTCTTCCTCATCCTCCGCTTCTCTATCATACTCTTTTTTTGTTGTATCTTAATTTTCATCTTTATCTATGTTAATTCTCCGTATATTTGCTTTTTTTCTTTCATCCCTTCTTTAATTCCTTTTTTTGTATCTTCCACATTTTCTTCCGTTTTTTTTTTTCGTTTCATTTTCTTCTGTTTCTTTCTCTCCTTTTGTCCTATCATCATTTGGCGGGAAAGAGGGGTGAGCAGCGTTGGCGGAACAGCTGCGAGTGATACAATATTATTCACGAAAGATTACGATTTATAGCTGGATAATTAGCTGCCTGCCATCTAGTACGGCCAATGCAGGACATCTCTTTAATAAATGGCGGATTAAATGTGTGCCAACACTCACCACATCCACGTCGTCTTCACGTCGATATCAAGTGACCATACCCGAGCCTAATGATATGATTTAGGGGACATTCATGTTAACCCTCGACCTATGACATCTCTAAATTCCTCAGCTCAGTGTTGACTAGTCCGAGGGGTCAGTTGGAAGGTTTGAGACTGAACCAAAGATCAAACCATGTCAAGTTACATAAAGCAGGAAGAAGTTGACCAGAGGAGTGGGGGTTGGCATTTGCAAGGAAGAAGGTCCTTGCGAATTCTATTCACATCTGCCAATATATTTTTCCAGTCACTACAAAGGAGACCCATTCAGTTCTATTTTGGCAAAGAAATTTTTATTTTCTCTTTCGTGCAATTTTTTTGGCGAGGATGTAAAGAGATAGATAGATAGATAGAGAGACAAGGTTCTTAAATATAAGTTGGCATATATCTGTCAACTCGTACACAAAACACCATCTCCAATCCTCTCTTTCCCGACTATCATTATTTTTGCAACTGTAGTGGCCTGTGCACTTCTTTGGTATGCAGTCTTGTTGAATGGCAGGAAGTTGGCAGATTTATTTTGGGGGGTTCTCTTTTGAAGGACATGAATTATGAAACGGACTTATTCATAACAAAAACACAATGCAAAAGAAGCCATTTAAGAAAAGACGAATCTGACATAAACGGAAGAAAAAAAGAGACAACGAATTTAGCTGACGTGAATAAAAAAATGCTATCTGTTTGGCAAACAGCAACGAAAGGTTGGTTTTCGGGAAATAATAATTCCTTTATTGATCAAATATAGAAATATTTTTTCTTTCCCCTCCTCCATTCATTTTCTGGCTTAGGAAAGATCTTATGACAAAAGTAATAAGACAGGAGTTTTATTTTTCGCGTTTATGTTTGTATAAGTAGTATACAAACTTGAAAGTCTTGGATATAAGCAACACCGGATGAAGGCATATACACTCGGGGTTCAAGCCCAGGAGCCATCGCCAGTTGAGGGGTCTCCAGAGAGTGAGTGAAAACTTTATTTTATTTGTTAATATTAAATCAAGTTTTCTTTAAGAAAGTGTAAGGGTTTAAGTAAACATTTGTTTTTTTACTTTATGTGCCCAGTGATTTCAGAAAGTGAGCGATGACGAAACTTCATAACTTAATGTCTTTTGTTGCTCTAAGTATTACTGGGCGCTTTACCATCTTTTATTGTCCAGTTATTCATTCGCACAAGTTATTTAAACAGATTACTCGCAGTTTCTCTCTATATGAATGTACTTAAATGATGGCACACATCTACTGAGATGAGACATAATCCCAAGAAGAGTTTCTGATAAAGGATTAACCACAATTTTTTCGACTAATTATTTAGCAAACCTTAATTTGTGCAAAAAAAAAAAAAAAAAAAAAAAAAAAAAAAAAAAAAGAAATATACAGTTAATCTTATGAAAGAAAAGCAAAAATTTGGTATTAGGTTGGTGCAAAAATAATGTCGTTATTTACATAAGTAATATATGTGAGAAAACGACATTATTTTTGCACCAACCTAATAATATTAATACTCCCAGTGCTTTTTTCGCAAACATATATCGGCTAAGAGGGCACCTCGACGTGGTATAATGGTTAGCAAGCTTGTCTCACTAGAACAATTACGACCGAGTAGTGAGTTCGATCCTCTCTGGGCGCCCCATACTTTCTGCCTTTATCTACTGCATCACCCGCATATACAGGCTTACAGCACCTGGTATTCCCAAGTGGTCACCCATCTAGGTGCTGACCAGACTCAGCGTTGCGTAACTGTTGTAGATTTCATTTATTATTTATATAATCTTGTCCACACTGAAATCATCTAAGGCTACCAACATCTCTATTACAATTCCGTCTTGCCATAGCGCTTCGTCTCTGTTCAATTTTGACCAGCAGCTTCCACTTCGGCTTTTAGTATTTTCGGCCCGTTGGTATTTGTATATTGCTGGTTGTCATGAAAGTTCTTTTGTCATGAAAGAGTTCTATATATTCGTTCCAGCACTGAAGAATTTTTCTTTCTCTAATATAAGCGTTTCGTCCTTGGATTTTATGCAGCCTGTTGATGAGCAGGTCTTCTGTCCTGTTAACTCCTTTATTTTTATGTACGTCTCCTTTATCTGTGATACTCATTCTCTCTATTTCGGCACATTTTTCGTTGAGCCATTCTTCTTTAGCTTGCCTGCATTTGTTCCTTATTACATTATGTAGTTTTCTGCATTCCGTTCCATGTATTTGCATTGTTTTCTGCCTCTGCATCATGTCGAGACTCATCTATGATCCATTCGTTTGTTCTTCGTCCATTCTCCTTTGGGATAATGT
This sequence comes from Acanthosepion esculentum, assembly GCA_964036315.1. NCBI lineage: Eukaryota > Metazoa > Mollusca > Cephalopoda > Sepiida > Sepiidae > Acanthosepion > Acanthosepion esculentum. The sequence continues at coordinate 42,289,609 of OZ038483.1, read as the reverse complement.
CGTTTGCTGATGTCACTAAAGCTTCTCTTAGTGTCTCATTTCAATTTTCTATTTCCATTTTCTCCTTCGTAACTTCTTTTCACACTGCTCATATATTTTTTCCTTCGGGTTAGGGTCATTCAAGGGTTTGGTATATTGCAATTTGGGTGCTGCGTTAGGCTCCTTAAGTTTTCGTAGTTTCACTATTATGTATACTTTGCCATAATATACGACTACGTCATCGCAGGGAGCTACGCCAACAGCGAGACTCTGAGAGGCGATATTTACCGACGATTTTGAGCATCTTGAATGTTAAAGGGTTAAATAACCAGCAAGAGATTGATAAGTCGTAAAAAGCAAATCAATCAATCCAGAGTGGATTCACCTACGGCACGCAGGTTCATCCGTCTATCTGCCATTATAATGTGAAGTGCCATAACTTACAGCTATAGTGTAATAGGATCTATGAAGGGAACGTCCATTAACACCAGATATATCCAGAACATTGTCCAGCATGTTATGATGCCATTCCTGCAAATGAAAAACGATGTAAAGTTGCAGCCAAATGATGCCCATGCGACTCAACATGCTCTGCAGAAGTTGGACTAATTCCTTAAATCGACACAGAAAATAAAGGTGTCATGTTGAGACGATGGCTGACTCGTTCATTTAGCCCACCTACAACTCTTGCTGTATTGCATTAACATGTACAAAAGGCATGGAATAATCTATCTCAGGATGGTTTTCGTTATCTTTATAATCGTATTGTATTCATGCGAGAGCAGAGGCCAGTGTTAATGCCCAAATATATACAATATATTAATATAGGGGTAAAAGTACTGATAATGTTCACCTTATTTTAAAGCGTGTGCTCTTCTTGATCAGCATATGTATATTTATTTGTATTTTTATCCTTGAGTAAATCCAAACCGCATATCCAGAAGATCGCAATTTCATTTTCCATCAATGTAGAAATCGGTCTTTCTGCACATATTACTGCCGAATTTCTTTTATCCTATCGTATGTAATGTAATGGCTGACCACTCATATCCGTCTACTAGGGCAGCTAACCAATCCCTGTTGCAGACGATTGTTAAGGCACATTTGTGTTTGTTCAACACACACACAAAGCTCTCTTGCGGTTTATACTGCAACTATGCTGAGCGGACCTTAGTTACAGTTTCTGGGAGAGAGCGCATTATCTAACATGATCAACTAGACCAGCACACTCAAACGCTCGGTCACGATGACTTGTGATTTCGGGATAGCACAACTAACAACAGTTCCGTCCACACAGTTTCACTCACAAGGCTTGGGTCAACACGTGGTACGGTTTTCACGCACTTTCCAAATGTGCCGCACGCTGGGATCGCCTCCTACAGACAATATAAAAAAAAAAAAAAAAAAAAAAAAAAAAATCACCTGCTAACCAGACGCTTCCTCTGTAGGTAAATGGTATAGCACGTCAGGCTCCGTGTAGGATACAGGTTCGATTCTTCTCAGGGTGGCACATATTTTCTATGAAATTTCTCGAACATTCAGGCCAGTAAATGTAGTTAATATTGTTTATTATAAACATTTACTTAATATTTGTATCTATAAAAATAACATAAACAGAAAGTATATTAAAATAATGGTCGGACTTAGTCTATTCCATTATATATATATATATATATATATATATATATATATATATATATAAGGGACCCGGATATAAGAGATTTTCTCTGGTCTCAAATTAGAGCCTGTGTTAATGTATATATAATAGACCAAACCCGGATATAAGATACTTCTTCTCTGACCCCGACAACTCTCTTATATCCGGATTACACTGTATATATACACACACGTGTGTGTGTGTGTATATACACTTGTGTATAGTACTAGTTTTTATCATTTTTTACGCAAAAAATAGGGGGGCGCACTATATATATGTAATTTTTTTGTTTTTGAAGAGGTTAAAATCATGCATTTCCGGTGATCAGTTGCATTATACACAAATCAATTTTTTATGGAGGAGATAGAATTCATACAAAAGAAAAAAATCCAGGTTTTCACGATACATGAAGTCGGCTTATACACGAGTATATAAGGTATATATTATAAAAATTATTTCTACCTGTCCATTCTTTATAATCAATGCTGTGGTGAAATTACATGATCGAACGAAATATCCGTTGGAGTAGCAAAACTGATCTGGATCTTCGATAAATCTTTCTACAAGAATTAGCTTGTATTTCTGATGAAGAATCCTAATCGATAATTCACTAATCGATTTTCTACAATGTATTTTTTTCGCTTTACGCAAAGGTAAAGATATTTAAAATGTAAAAGAGCATTTATCTTAATATGCTTTTACAATGTACGATACGAAAGCCAGAAACATTTTTATGTCATTTGCCAAATTAAGTGGAATCGGTTATATATAGAAATCAACACTGCATGATTACTGTCAGTTTCACGCCTCAAGATAGTCTTAAGAAGAACGCTTGAGACTTGAAACTGACAGTCACCATGCAGTATTGATCCGTAAGATCACATTGTTTAGTCTATCTTCAAACGCTTTATCTCCGACACTGAACACTCTTTTGCCATGAATATAGCAAACTTTAGTATACGCTTCTTATCTGAGGTAGTCGCACATTTTCTATCAGTGGTAATGGTCTGTATTCGGACCGAGGTAAAACCTAAGTTTATAAATTCCGCTTTCCAAAAATAAAACGGTTCCCCAAACCAGTTCCCTTTCTTATCATTTACTCTTGACGCGGGCTAAATGCGAGTGTTTTCTCATATTGACATATTACATTTACAGGGGGCGCCTCGAGGCCGTGTAATGGTTAGCAAGCTTGTCTCGCTAGAACAATTACGACTGAGTAGTGAGTTCGATCCTCACTGGGTGTCCCCTACTTTCGGCCTTATGCCACATCTAAGCTACGCTTAGAAAATCACTTAAATTTACAGGGGTTTGTGTGTGGGCATCGCTTTGTGCTCCAAATATCAGACGAAGCTAAAGTTAGTAAATAAAAAAAACAATGGATAGAAGTGGTGCGGATTTCAGTGTTCGATCCCTGATAAATGCAACGCTAGCGAGTGCTGTTTTAAAGATGAGTAGACCCTCTTCACCTGAAAGAGCGGTAGAAGGGAATTTTCTAACTAACTACGCCCTTCACCTTGACAGAGCCAAATCAAATTAGTGACTGAAGTCACTTATTATAATACTTTAGTCGACAAACAAACTTTTAATGTTATTTGAAGTCTTCAAATCACATGATGAGAACATTTGCTTTGTGGAAATTCCTGAACGGTCTGCGCAATGGACGCGAGATATTCTAAACACATATTCACCACATTGATTTACCAATAATAATTTAATAACGTTAACTTGTCGTGGCACAAGGCGTTAAGTGTAGGAAAACCATTGTGGCTCGAACTCACTACGGTAGTAATAGTCTGAGATTAACGAGCTAACTATCGCTATAAGTTTGTGCCCCCGAAACTTTCAGGTTACTATCTTTTTGACTTCTTGTTCACATCCTTAGCGCCACCCCCACTCATATACTACAAATACGCCACTTATTTTTGGTATTATGCGTACTCAAAAGTAAAACAATCGAACGCTTTCAACAAGTCGATGTACTTCACACGCAAAAACCATTAGTAAACAAATTTATTTCGCAATGAGATGGATGTGCAAAAACGTCTAGTCTCTTCGTATTCAATAATACTGTTTCTTTAATTTTAAGGAATCTCTCTAGCCACGCCCTACTAAATATGAGGTCAGGAATGCTACAAAATATATCTCGACTTCATTATTAGATTGTTCGGAAAATAATGTCTAACTTTAGAACTAATTTTTATTCCGGATTTAATGTATTTAAACAGTATATTAAAAAAGTCAAAATAGGAACTATGAACATTTCTACTATTTATGGGGGGGGGTTATTTTAAAAAATTATTTTATTCCCCACCCACAGACAAATTGTAGATATGGTGACGAGTTAAGACTTCATGGAGACTTTGATGTATTATAGTGGTTGCAGTAAGAATGGTAAATAAGAATGTGATTATTTTGGTGCAAGGAATATTGTATAGTTTGGGTCAGTGATTGTAGCGAGCTAACTTTTAAGATAAGACAGATGAAGACTAGCCTTCCCTATCCCCACTTTTGGCCTTGTGCGACATTTTTAGTTTTTATACTAAAAAAATATATTCATACATTCCTGCTAGCGAGTTACGAATTTATGCCTTCACAATAACACTATAAAGCTTTGGACTCCAAGGTTTCTGCATGTCTTTTGGCTTAAAAAAATTGCTAAAATTCTTGAAAAGTTGTAGTCAGTGGGTGAGATATCAGCAGAATATGGTGGTTGTTGCAAAGTCTCGTATTCCAAGACGGTAAGCTTATAAAGATAGCCAAACATTGTCATGAAGCAGAATTGGATCTCGTTGATTAACCAGTGCCCGTCGCATTTTACGTAAGCGCATGTGCATTTCACCCAGTTGCTGGCAGTCAACCTTGACAGTGATGGCTCTAATAGATATCGCTAATGGTGGTCCACCACACAGCCACCATAATCTTCTGTTGGCGCAATTTCAGTTTGGAAAGTATTTGCGTGCTTCGTCATGATCAAGCTATTAAGCAGATCGTTTACGATTGTTATAAAAGATCAATTTCTCACCACAGGTCCCTATTCGATCCGAAAATGGATCATTCGAATTTCGCAGATGCACCATCGAACAGACTTCAAAACGTCGAACTCATTGACTTTCACGGAGTTCATGTGGAACCAATTTATCGAGTCGCCAATTTTCTCGAGATGGTCTGATATTGTTGAAATGCTGACACCCATTATCCTAAAGATTTTCTCAGACACCGAGTTTGTTTTCTGTTCGACTAGTGTTTTCAGATGGACGATCTCGACCACTTTGATCTTCAAGATATATCCCCATTGCAGACCTTCAGAAACTAGTGTCGTACTGTTCGATTACAAGTGGCCTTCACCCCCAACGCATTGTTAATGTTGGCAGCAGTTTAAGATGCATTATAGCCAAGATAAAAATTCATGCAAAAAATAAAAAGGAAACGCACCCTATTTCTTTTCATATTCGAGATGATGGGATATATGATGTTTTAAGTTAAATTCTGGGAGAAATTGGTATAAAGTTAACAGGGAACACTTTTTACTCATTAGGAAAGAGTAATATTTTTGTGCAATTATTATTATAATATATTAGAAGAAAAATGTTTATTTTAAAAGTAGGCACGGTGGAATAATGGATAGTGGATTGAGGAATTGGAGAGCCGAGTTCGAATTCCAGTCGAATCCATTATGTTCACTTACGTGTTAATACTCTTGAGAAAGGTATGAATCCGTTTCTCCTCCTTCCAGCTACGGGTAAATAGCAGAACAGACCGGGTTCTATAGTCTTGGATGGCAACTGGTCTACTGCAGAAAGAAATGGCAACCTACTGCGGAAAAAATTTGCCTCGTCAGTCATGTATCGAAAAATACATGATCGCCTAAGCACATAACTGACCGACTGCTTATTCTAAAATCAAATTTTTTGAACAATACAACGCAAGGTAACGGTCATAAACGCTGTTTTGTAACCCAAAAAATCAATTTTGGAGTGAATTTAGTTTTCACTCACGTTTTTTCGTCATTCTCTGAAGACGAGACAGATCTCCGATTTTGAGAACTAATCTGCAGCGAAGATTACATAATCCTTTTAATGTTTTTTAATGGCTGGTGTACTTATTTTCATACTTGCTCAATTAATTTTAAACAACAATTGTCTGCCGTATGTGCTTTGGGGAAAAGCGGATTACTAAATTATATATATTAGAATACGTTTAACTTATTTCAAGCAGAAGAGTATAAATTTAACAAATTATGCATAGGTTTAACAATATTTGAACTAAAAATATGTTAATAAAAATAGTAAAAAAGGAGACATTGATTCTGCGCAGGAAATACAGCCCAGGAAAATAATCACACATAAAAAACCGCCATTGTTCGTTAGAAAGAGTTATTGGGTGTCTAGCTGAAAGAAAGAGAAGAAGAAACGATTACCAATAAAAATAAGGCATAAATATTTCACTTATGCTCGTCAAGTGTCCGACATTTTATCGTACGTTAGGTTGCAAGAAGCAGATATCGGGGAAAGTTTGAAATTTTCTATTTGCTTCTGGACCGGTTAAGGTGTTATTTTGACCATCAAAAATCTTCATGCCCTATTGTTGAGAAATAACCATTTTTGTCATTTAGCGACATAAAACAGTTTCTCGTAAACAATGGCATATTTCTGATACTTCCCCCCCCCCCGATTGTATTACCACTGTCTAATTTTGCCAATTAAATTTATGCTGATTTTACGGAATATAAATTTATTTATATACTTACTTCAGAAAGATGGATATCAACATCTGTGAAAATCAAGAAATCACGGCTTTGATATAGCATGCTGAATACATTTTGTGTCATTTTTTAAACGTAGATGCAGTCAGGTGTGTTCAGTGGAGTAGGCGAAGGATACGTCTCTCTTCAAAGAAGCAAAAAAAAAAAAAAAATGTAATCAGAAAAAATATAAATCCTTGGCACCTGAAGTGTCCCCATATCCAGATGAGCAAAAGACTACTTTTAACTCTGCTCCCACGTTAAAAAAGACCTTATACTGAATTTTGAACGACGTGGGCGTCCAAATCAATACTTCAGGAAGAAAAGAAAAGAATCAAATGTCGCCAGGGGGAAAAAATGATAATCATTATGCCAAACTGATCATTCCATTTCGGCAGTGCTAGATTCTTTAAATGTTTAGACGATTCCAAGTTAAACCCAGGAGGATTCCCTCCCCCTCCAATACCTAATTCACTGAGCAAAGAAAACAACATTCTGTTGAAACCAGTATTATACCAACTTACTCTCGTGTCCGGAAGAGACGGGCTTATTTGGCGATTTAAATATTTATTTTTTTCCAACTTACCTACGGTTATTCCAACCCCGACGTTTATTTATTTTTTTTTTTTTTTTACCTTTTTCCATCCTGTCCGTTTATTTCAACATCCTCGTCATACATTTTTTTTTGTCTATTAAAACGTTAATTTTGAATTGATTTTTCGACCTACCATTCTCTTCAGGACTTATAGCGATATATATCACCAATTTCATCGCAACTCTCTGCGGGCCTACGGCCATATCACGTTGAGACACCGATTCCCTTACGATCACCAAAGTTAAACAACGTCGAGCCTGGTCAGTACCAATATGGGTTACCACTTTGGAATACCAGGTGCTGCATACTTGGATGTGCGCTGGTGTAGTATTAATGAATCGAAATTGTTAATCAGAGAGACGTGTTCGAAATCGCCTTGGGTTCGTTTTATTCACTTACGTGCAAACATCATAAGAAAAGCTATGATTCCACCTCTTCTCTTCCAGGTATGGATTAATTAGTAAGACTTGTATCACGAAATTATTTATCTTCAAAAATAAATTCTTACTATCGTAAAGAAAATATTTCTGGGTTCAAATAACCTGCAAATAAACAGGAAATGAATGAGTGAAGCAATCGTCCAATTCTCTGGACCTCATCCTGGCGAGGGTAATATACACCCTTCTCCCTCCGTACAAACCATTTGACCTTTTGTAGTAGCTTTCTTGAGATTGATTTTAATCTAACACGAAAGCAGAAAGTTATAACGTTATTATATAATTTTTCTTCCATCCAACACCCTGTGATTTGTTTTGGTTTTATGTAAGTTGCTTGTTTTGTTTCTTTTTTTTTGTTTGTTTAACGGCATATCAATCCCTTATGGGTCATTTAATACCGAAATTTAATTTTCTTGGGAGCATTAGTAATTTCTTTGACAAAAGTTTATTACTGGTAATATTTTTTTTTTTACAAAAACGTAATGCTGGTACTTCTTTTGACTACGAAAATGTATAGCTGGCACCTTCACTATAAAAATATATTTCTACACTTTTATAGTGTTTGGCCCCTGTTTGGGGGTTCAATATTTGCCAATAGATGGGAACTTAACAGGTGCTACCACCCCGGGTCAGCGATTAAGAGGTGGTTCCATGCTCCTCAAAACCTTCCGATCAGAGTCCTTGCTTCTGGTTGTAGTTTATCGTCATACCGAGGACTAATGTAAGTTGAAAATTACAAAGAAGTCCGAAGTAAATCAATCAAACATTTCTCCTGATTTTGACTTCTTGAACGTGAACGATGGAAACTTGAAAGAAAGCATTAATGTTATTGAAGGGATTTTCCTGATTCTTTACTGGAATCAATCGAGTGATTCCAGGCGGATTCTCAAGAGCTAATAAAGGAGAAGCAATCCTTCAGATGATCGCCTCTGTAACAAATTGAGATTTGAGTTTATATATATTTCTGTTTCTTATTTTATAATAGTAATAACTATTATTATTAATTAAAGCATATAAGCATTTAAAATCCCATAGGTAATAATTTCTATTTTAGAAGAACTCTAAAAAAGCACCTCTCAATCTTCAAGACCTACAAAAAAATTCACAAAAAGCTGCTTTTTTAGAACTCTCATGAAATAAAAATTATTATCTATGGGATTTTAAGTGGTTGATATTCTTTAATTAATAATAATTTTGCTCTGTCTTTTGACATAGAGCTCTCCCTGGATCTATATCCTCCTGGAACTCCCATACGGATTACCATATTGTATCATTACTATATATGTAGGGTGGCCCGAAAGTCTTGTCGCCCCCTAACAAAAAGTAATGAGAACAATAGAACAAGTAATAGAGTAATACAAAGCCCATGTACTGGATTCAGTTTATTCACTTTCATTGACGCGGTCACACATTGAGAAGGTTTGTATAAACACCATCCTTTTCGTGGAACCAAATGATCCTGCGCCATGTCCTGTGTGATATTTTATGAAGCTGTGTTTTGTTGATTGTTGCAAAGGCTCTCCGAACGGCGTCCTTCAACTGATGGGTATACTGGTATGGTTTATATTATGTAGGGGTGACAAGACTTTCGGATCACCCTGTTTGTGTGTGTATATATATATATATATATATATATATATATGCATGCATATATGTATGTATATGTGTGTGTATAAAAAAGAGAAACAGACACAATTCTTCTTGACATGGGAAATTATTTTATTTAACGTCCACTGATGGGTTTTCCGATTTCCAATAATAATTGGTGTTATTTTGAATAACCAACGCCGCTATCTGTCTATATTTCTGAGATGAGGCATTGTAATTATTTACACAATTTAAGTTTTTCGGACTGTTGTCCTCATCTTCGTTGCCATATTCAAGACGTTTCGGCCATTGTACATCCCAGACTTCTTCAGGTGACTGGATTTTCGAACTGAACCCTTTATTTCGTCGGAGTGTACAACGCTCGAAACGTTGTGAATATGGCAACGAAGATGAGGATAACAGTCCGTACAATGTAAATAGTGTAAATAACAAACGCCGCGTTTGAAAACTGCGCAAATGCTGTAAGGGTTTTATTCGTTCCCAGGGATTATTGCATGATTGTTTCAGGTACAGAATTTGTGAATGCATGAAGAACTGTCAGGGATTTTTATTTTCATATTATTATTAAGTCACAGCTCAATAAAAAAAAATATATTTTCAGAACATTTAATTAAAATCAAAGCCTAAAACTAAGTCCAAATCACTCCTGTTAAAGGAACCCCTTCTTGATTGAACAGGTCTAAATAGCCTCACGCGTGGGGGGTTTTGAATGTAGAGTTAACCTTCTCGTATACTAGTTGCCACCCAAGGCTATAAGACCCGGTCTGTTTTGCTGTTTTCCATAGCCGGGGGAGAAGAGATGGATTAATACCTGGCTCTTAGGATTCCACAATCCGAGCCGATATCCATTATGTGTAGACTGCATATTTTTACCTCCGCTCCGAATTCCTTTTTCACTGAAAACTTGGCTGAAGAGACGTGACTGAAAGTCTAGTAATAATGAAAAGCAAGAATTTTGCTCAGCTTGTCATTAGACAAGTAAAACGGCGATAGGCGTATGTCAGTCTCTCTATCATTTAAACTTAAAAACTACACGTCTATTTAACTGCTTTTAGTGTATTAAAACAGATTAATGTTTCAGATTAATATGTTAAAGCCTTCAAATAAGAAACATCGACGTTCTACATTGAATTGAGTGAGACAATTATTTTGATCAAATTGTACAGTGGTCCGCTCTTCAGTGGCGGACTAGATCTAAAAATATTAATTTGTTTAATGCCATATCAACTCCTTATAGGTCATTTAACGCCGAAATTTAATTTCTGAGAACCGGTTTCGAGTTTCAGTCGAGTTCGTTACATTCACTTAAGTGAAAAAAACCATTGGGAAAGGTATGAATCCATCTCTTTTAATTTAATTTTCTTGGGAGCATTAGTAATTTCATTTACAAAAATGTATTGCTGGTAATTTTCTTAAGAAAATATACGGTTGAAATTTTTACTCTAAAATGTATATTTATACTTTCATAATGTTTTGGCCCCAGTTTAGTAGTTAACTATTTGCCCATAGCTGGAACCCTAACAGGTTCTACCACCCGAGTCAGACCTGGAAATAACAGCAATTAAAAGGTGATTCCACGCTCCTCAAAACCTCCCGGTCAGATGCCTTGCTGCCAGATGTAGTTAATCGTCATACGCAGGACGGTAAAAATATTGGTTGCCAAAAGACAAAGGGAGCTCAACCACATCTACAAGGTTATTATTTATTTATTTTAAAGCTTTTCACCCCAAGCAAGGTTGGAATCCACTAGCACGCAAGGGGTTACAGAAGATTTGGAGCGAGAGCAGATAGGAGTGAAAGAGAAAAGGATGTGGAGAAGGATAGTGGATAGATCAAGGCAACTGGAGGTGTCGATTGACGTTACATTTGAATAGTTAGAGATTATAGTTCTCAGGGAAACAGAAATAAGGAAGGGAGTTCCACAGGCGAGAGGTGCGAGATATGAAGCTATTGGAGTAGAAGAGACGTCTACATTTAACAGTTTCAACAGTGAAAGTGTGGGAGCCGGATGCCAGTCTCGTAGGACGCTTGAATTAGGGAACCAGCGAAAGCAGCCCATCGGAGCAATTACCGTGAAAGTATTTGTAAAAAAGACAGAGCGAGGCGACGGCGCGTCTGTGAGAGAGTGACTGCAGACGAGATGACAGATCAGGGCCAATTACGTTGCATACCCGTTTCTGGATCATCAAGAACCCCGAGGCAAACAGAAGGGGCTCCAGACCATATATGGCAGCAATACTCCATGTAAGGGCGAATGGTTGATTTGTATATTTGAAGGATCGATTCCGAGGAGAAAAATTTCATGGCACGGCAGAGGGAGCCAACTTTCCTTGTGGTGGATGAAGCAATTGACTCAATGTATTTGCTCGATATCAGGCCAGCGGACAGCGTGAGACCGAGCAGCCGCAGAGAGGAGCTCTCAAGAAGTTGGGCTTCAGATATTCTAATGGGAAGCAGGGAAGGATCCCTGTGGTGATTAATAGAGAGCAGTTTTGTTTTTGAGGCGTTAAAGTTAACCAGCCAATCCCTGCCCCAGTTCACAACCGATTGGAGGTCCTTTTCGAGACGAACTCCCAGGTTAAATTTGTCAGCGACATTAGATTTGTTTTTGAGGCAGGAGTAAATTGTGGTGTCATCCGCGTAGATGCCAATTTGGGAATATATGGCGTTAGGAAGATCATTTATGAATATAAGGAACAGGGTAGGGCCTAGGATGGAGCCTTCAGGAACACCTGCGTTCGTGGGATAGGAGCTGGAGGAGAATCCGTTGAGAACGACCTTCAATTCACGGTTTGACGGGAATGATTTTATTAGGTCAAACAATCGACCTGTAATGCCAAACCCTATCAAACGCTTTGGAAATGTCTAGGGCCACGACACGAGCTTCACCGTTATTATGAAGAGCTTGGTAGACAAATTCAGTGATAGCCGTAAGCGCATCAGCTGTAGATCGAGCAAAGCGGAAACCATATTGCTTGTCTGAGAGCAGATCATGGAATGTAAGGTGATTAACCACTTCGGTGTTGATTAGGGATTCGAAGACTTTGCCGAAGAGGGATAGGAGACTGATAGGACGGTAATTAGAAGGGTCGGAGGGGTCGCCAGAGTTTTAAAGACAGGAACAATGGATGAGGACTTCCAGCAGTCAGGAAAACAAGACTCCTTGAGGCAGTAGTTGTATAATTTAGAGAGGGCGGGCGCCAATTCAAACACGCATTTCTTCAGGACAATGGCTGGTATCCCATCTCCACCACTAGCCTTGTGGGAGTCTAAATTAGAGATAATGCCCAATACCAATGCCGGGGATATGTGTAACCCGCTCAAAAGGGCCTCAGTTCTGAAAGGGAAATCGGGTATGGGTACACCGGAAGAGTCAAGCGTTGAATTGGAAGAAAGTTTCCGAGCAAAGCATTCAGCCATGTCGGCAGAGGTGGTCAGGACCTCGAACTGATTGAACAGGGGAGGTATAAAGGGTTTACAATTGTTCAGAACACTCTTGCAAAGACGCCAATAATCCTTGGAGCCGAATTTGTGAGATGCAATACGTTCCTTCATCCGAGCAGCAAATAGTTACTTAGCTTCGTTGAAGACACGCTTACACTCGTTATGGGCGGAGGCAAAGAGACATCTATTGCAGTCGGACATATCTCTACGAAATTAAAAAAAAATAATAAAACCATCCTCCTACCTCCACTTCTTTTCCACATCTGTTTAATACTATTTTTTTTCACTTCCTTCAAACACTAAGTGATTATTCGTTTGTTTCTTTACTGCATCTTGATTTGATTTTGCTCTTTTAAAAAAACAATCATATTGTATTTAGTTAGAATACAAAATCCTGGAAAATTAGTTGCAAATTTATTTATTTAAATAATTAGAATTGTCAAGGTTCCTTCAGAATAATGGAGGTTAAATAATATCATATCAAGTCGGGTATGTCACCAGATTATGGGTGCCCTATAGAAGAAAGGAATATTCTTCCATTTGCGTTTCCACCATTATAGGCATTATTTTATCCATAATATAGTAACACCTTATTTCATGGAACAGAACAGGTGAAAGAAAAGGAATGACAAACATGTTTTGTTGTCAGACAAACCTATATAACACATATTTACATTTTCCCTCGCAGAGAATCTGTAACATGTCCACACAAGTAGTGTGAAAAGGAAACGAAAAGATATGATTTTACTTGTAATAATTCCCAAAGGGATTTTAGGCTGCCGGAGATTCTTCTGTGTTTCTGGAGAATCCATATTTAGGATTCCAGATTAGAACGGGCTGGTTTATCTGCTAAGTCTCTAACTCATAAAATATTCCCCAAACAAGAAAACTGTGAGTCATGCGTTTTTCTCAAATTGAGCTCTGCGATATATTTCTATAGGGAAACAGCGTCATTGGCTTGTAAGCTGCGCCACGTGGCAGCTAACTGGTCCGGGCAGAACGATTAAATCGTGTGTCTTGACTCCAGTCGCTTGACTGACTACCACTAAGCGACCGTCAAGTGACTCCCTGGTCTTCATCTCGACCAAAGGGAGATAATCGCCTTTTGTCTTCTACAAGAGATTCATTGGCCCCTTCTTGGCTATCCGATTCCCGGATCGATGTGGCGGCTGAACCAAGATTGCTGCTTGATGTACTCTGAAGTTGCTGACCATCTCAAATCAAGAATTGTAACCTTATATCTAAATTCATACACTCTTGCTGAAAACATGAAATTTCTTTAGTTATACCTGATACGCCCCCTCCATTCCACATCCTTCCACGTTTTGCTCCTTTTCATGTACTGCTTACTTGTGTAATGTTCTTTTTATTTTCTTATTCCTTTTTATTACTCAAACAGTTGTGTTTGTTTCTTTATTGCATTTTTATTTGATATATGAGACCCACTTGGCATCAGGCAAACTCGCATCCTTATTTCTTGTTACGCTTACCTGGGCATCTTGTTATCAAATTACTTGTTTTCATTTTTACCATGGACAATTTACAGTTAACTGAAAGTTTTGAAGGTGTTAATAATTTAGTCACCAAGGTACCTATTTGGTGTCTCGGCCCAGAATGTTTAAATTCACTATCAAAATAATTCCATTTCAAACTAACCCACAGCCATATGGTGACCAGTGTTAAAAATGACTTTACATATTTCAATAGATTATTTAGAATTAATAATTGTTTTACTTTTATTGTTCAGGGTGCAGACAAAATTGACATTTACTTTTTTTCAGTAATTTTTTTAATGCTAAATCAAGATAAGTTTTGAAGTACACGGTGCGACAGAAATACTTCTCACATAATGGTAAGACTATTGCTGGAATGCTGATTGTGTTTAGGTAGAAAACACGTGTCTCCTGGTATATTTTCCCACAACAATTATTGCGAACTCCAATATGAGTCCGAGTAATAAATGATTAAAATAACAAAACCATATCCAAAGAAACGAAAATAAACTATTAACAAAAAGTATACATAGACAATAAAGAAAAAATTAAACTAGGGCAGGTTTTTGCGTGTAAAATGTTTGGAGAAGTCCGTGTGAAAAGTGTTACATTGTAGAAAACGAAGTGAGCCTGTGTTTCACAGTGGGGGACACATTTTTATCACGTGCGATTACATCTTGTTGTCCAAGAGAAAAAAGAAAGAAGAGGATGACAGAGAATGTAATTTCCTATTTATAGACTTAAGGAGCGTCCTCTAGCGACGTTTATTTTAGGAAAGCTAAGTGGAGTCACTCTCAAGCCATCAGTTGAAGGAAGTTCATTATCGCCACACAGGTGACAGTCTAAAATGTGAGGGGTATTTCTGTCGCACCCTGTATTAAGCATTTAGTAAAATAGAAGTGAACTTTTATTACTCTTTTTTACCAAATACAAGTGTCGTATGAAATAGTCATGTCGGTGGAAATTTTTAAATATAAAATAGGTATACTGGTTCGAATAAATGTTCCGCCGGGAATTTTTAATATGATTTTAATAAATGCGGAATAAAAAAAAAATGGGAGACAATTATTTGAAAAATGATATGCGTGCTGCACCAAATAAGAACAACGGCGGGTACAAAAATGAAAGGAAATCATTTCATCAAGCCGACATCTTATGCAGTACACAAGAATGTGTACCAAATAAAATAAGAAGAAAAATAATAATAATAAAAAAGAATCACGGTGGAGTAATGGATAGAGCCGAGTTCGAATCCCAGTCGAATCCGTTACATTCACTTACGTGCTAATACTCTTGGGAAAGGTATGAATCCTCTTCTTCCCCAGCTATGGGTAAACAGCAGGACAGACCGGGTTCTATAGCCTTGGATGGCAACCGGTCTACCAAAAAAAGAAATGGTAACCTACTGCGGGAAAAAATCTGCCTCGTCAGTCATGTATCTTTCGATACATGATTGCCTAAGCGTGTAGGCACTTAACTGACTGATGCTGATTCACACTTTTTTTTCCCGAATACTCCAACTGCATCCCCTGCTACGGGGTAAGTCTCTACCCTGAAAGGGGCTACCTTTCTACTGGCTAGTTATTACAGCTGCCAACTGTTATAATACAAGATATAGAGAAAACAATGATTTTTACTTTAATTCCTGTAAATGTGTAGGAAATTTGTTTCTTTTTTTTTATATTAAAAATCCGAACGTCTGAATTCCAAAAAATAATAAAAAAAAAATAAAGAAAATATGGTCTCATGCCTGTTAAATAAATCATTTGTATTTACAAACATATGTACGGGAATTCAAAAGAGTCAAAAAGGAGTAAAAAAATTGAATTAAAGTCTTTGGATAGTTGGTCCCCCAGAGAAATCTGTGGTTTAGAAAAGACTTTTCAGTAATATGTCCAGTGTAATCCGTGGTTGAGAAAATACTTTTAAGTATTAAGTAGTTGGTGCATAGTAAAGAGCTGTGGTTAAGAAAAGACTTTGATCGTCAGCGAAGATTAACTCTTATTAGAGTTGATTCATTTAAAGTCGCCGACACGTTTCTTTCTGCATGCACTTGTAGCGGGGGAAGATGAAAGCAACGTCTTCTCTTGTGTTTGAAGGTTTGAAAACAGTCTCATCTTTGTTCCTGAAAGTCAGAATTTGTCGGTTTTAAATAGGATTTTAGTTTTCTCTGATTGGTCAAATATTTCACATGGTGATGTTAATTTCTAACCAATAGACACTTTGATTTAAACGGTGTATGTTGTATTGTGGAATCTTTTTGATATGTTTTTAAATATTGTCTGCTATTGGGTAGAAAGCAAAGTCTGGGCGTATTTTAATATATTATGTATGTAGGTATGTAATTGTGTTGGAAATTGGGTTTATTCCCTATAGATATACAATGTAATTGAAAATGACATTTAATTTTTACCTTCTAAATTGAAAGAAGTTAAGAACAGAAAGATGTAATTAAATACATGTCTTTTTCAATAAAGGACGATTTTCAACCGTAATAATTACAGACTTAGATATAAATATAACAAATGTCTACCTTTTTGACTCTGATGTAAATCGGGCCTATTTCTACAGTTTTGACTAGAGTGTAAAGCGGGCCTATATGTACCATTTTGATACTAGTGTAAACCAGATCAAATTTTCTATTGATTTGATTTTTGTCCCCTGAGACATATTTGAAATTAAATAATCCAACAAGGATTGATATGTCGTTAAATTAATCTAACTCAAAAGAGTATGTAAATAGCAAAAATAGCAAAAGAACAAAAGATTATCAACCGATTGAGATTATCTTAATCGGCTGATGATACTTATTATTATGATAATACTTCATATTACGATGATGATGTCTTATATTCTCCTTAAGTCTTTATCAAGAAAACAATTCTGAACGGAGAAAGAAATCTACAAGACAGAAAATGATGTAACAGGATTCAACTGTTGTATGAAAAATAGATAACCACTTGTCTTGAAACGAAGAATAATATATATAAAGATGGAAATGTCACCAAATGAAGAAATTCTGCCTCTCAATTTGATTATTCATTTTAGTTGAAGAGGAATGCAATTTGCCACAAAGAGTTGGTGATCAATTTCTATTTATCAAGTCAAAGATCAAGTCTTCTTATCATTGGAACTCCTTCAAAATCCCGACAGTTTTCCAACGATAAATGTCGTCGCTTTAATTCTCAAGTTGATCTGCACAGAATAATTTCAATGTCGGCTGCCTATTTCATTTTTTTTAATAACAATGGACGCCAGGGGGTTTGATCTCCGATTTTCGATCAAATCTTAACAACCATTGAAATAAGATCAAACTGTAAAAACATTTTTCCTTAAAGACTTTAATAACTTTACTAATTATATGGAGAAATATATGGAGTAATATGTATTCTTTCAAACAGTTATACAATGTCATACCTACTTTCATCTGTTTTGTTTTTAAATATGGCTGACAATACTTCATCTGATAATACTTCGGAGATATGATGTTATATTATAAATATATAAAAATTAAATGTTAATTATACTTAAACCTAACAGCCACTCCTTCTACTTACAGAAGGATCGCTGGAAGGACAATATAACTTGACACTAAAACCTTAAGGTGAAAATCATATTAGTTACGTAATTTATCATTTTAAATTTTAGTTTGACTAACTACGTAGGTAGAAAAGGTTCAAGTTTTGAAAGCAAAGATCAATCAGCACATAGGCAATATCCAGAAAGGCAATTTACACAATTTTCATAGGTTAATTCATTTCAACTGGCGATAGCTGAGCATTTATTAAGCGACTATCAATGTGTCAGATCCTATGACCAAGACATGTTCTCGGTACTGAGGAAAGTTTACTCTGATATTCACCGTAAGGTTTTAGAGTCAATTTACATTAAATCTTTCCAACCATCCCTTTGTAAGTAGAAGGAGAGGCTGTTACATTGATTGATTTGGTTTGTTTTTTACGGTTTATCAAGGGTTTATCAAACCTTTATGGGTTATTTAAAGTGAACCATATTTCGGATTGTAGGTCACTTACAATACTCAGTGTTCCTCCATCTAAGTAATGATCAGGCAAGTGGCTGTTAGGTTTAAGTATAATTCGCTTTTGATGCTTATATATTTAATATATAACATCCCGTCTCATATTTTTTATTAGATGAATCATTGTCAGCTATTAGTATTTTTTTTTACTTCTACCATTTTAATTATGTTTAATTAGGCTTTTCGAACCAGTAAACAAATGTTATGAAGATAATTTCTTATCCGTTTGAAATCAAATCAGATTTGATGACATCCACTCAATTAGCGTTAGTAAAACAGTTTCATGCGTGAACTGTGTGGTATAGACCAACTGGAGTTACCTCGCTTGATGGCGATTGTCTCCCTTGAAAAAAGAACTTTCCCTCAGATACTATAAATAAGCGGTCGAGCCGTGCATCCCCATTCAAGCTCAAGAAAGCTTTCTTAAGTCTTATCACGAATTGTTATTACAAATTGGTAATAAGAGAAAAATTAATATCTATTAGATTTTCACAGACAGCAAAAGTAAGAATTACAAAAGTGTTCAACCTGCACTAAAAAAAAAAAAATACCAGTAAATAATGCCATAGCAACAGTTAAAATTTATTGTTATATTAATTCTAATGCACAAAATTTTTAGAAGGCCTACATGAATTTATTTCACAAATTATATATTCATCCATCCCCGAAAGCATAACGAAGACCAAAGAGCATTCCGAGGATCCGAAAAAAAAATCTGATTGAGACTTATCAATCCGGGGAAGTCTAAAAGAAAATGTCCAAGGGGGCTGACATACACCGTTCTACGGCTTTATGAATTGATGATTTGTTTTTCATAAATGGGATTAATCGATTCTGAACAACTTGGAATGATTCTGCCAAAGTGAATGGTTGAAAATATTATATGAGAAAGAAAGTCTTGTAGAGGATGCTTTTTCAATACTTACGGTAAAACGACATTTTACGTTCCAATGTTTTTTTACTTGCAGATTACTTAATAAGTGAGTGAGCAAATATTGAACTGAAGTATTATGCAATATTAGCCGTCTTATCAGGCAATGAATGCTGGACAAGGTTTTCAAAGATGAAGAAGAGACTTGAAGCAACAGTAATATGGTTCTAGAGACGGATGCTGAGAATATCATGGACTGAACATCTGAGTAACGAGGAAGTTCTAGAAACAATGGCAAGAAAAAGACTAGTTTTTGGGAGAAATGGCAAAAAGATAAAAGTTATTAAGAGTTACAAAGGACAGGAAATTGTGGAGAACCATGAACATCAACGTTCTGAAGCATATCGCAGAAGAGTTCAGAGACAGATTTTCTATGCTGTAGGAATAACAAAAGGCTCGCCAGAAAAATGGGCGGCTGTCAGCATTCATTCTATTTAAGTTCCCAGACATGCCAATGACAATTTGACCAGTTTCGATCGGGAATTTTTTCTCTTGAAGATTCCTTTCGATCTAGATAACGAAGTTATCTGGGTAGAATCATCACCACTGATGGAATGTGGATTCTCTATAATCCAACGAAAACGACAATGATTAGCACCCACTAGAAAAGAGGAATTTATTCCCAAACCAGGATTTTACCCGAAAAGTTATGCTCTGTGTTTGGTGGGATATGAAGGGTATCGCCTACCATGATGTGCTAAACCAAAACGAAACGGAGAATTATTGTCGTCAACTGGAAGTATTGCATAACATTTTACATAAAAGTGTCTATAATTGGTTAATCGTAAAAGCAAGGAAAAGATTGTGCCTTATAATTCTTGCTCCCATGCTCCAACTGTATATCAAGAGTTTAAAACTGGGAGTGAGCATTTTTGCATCGAAACCTGAGGAATTCACCTTCATCCCTGACCGTGCGCTGACGGCTTAGTGGGAGAAGTTCCAACTGACGCAAATTCAGTCGGGTTTCGATCCTACCTAGAGGCAACCGGACGTCTAGCCACACTGATGAGCTGTGAAACAGTGAAACAGTCTGTCTGTGGATGACAAATATATATATATATATATATATATATATATATATATATATATAACAGTGGACATGGAAGTCAGCACTTAGAGGCGACAGTCTGATTCATGCTAGTGCAATCGTCAGGCAACTAGTGCTGTTATTTTTCTCGGCTATTTATATATAAGGGTCAGTGGTGCATTATGGGTAGTCTATTTTGGCGGTTACTTTTACCGGAAGTCGCTTATTTGTTTATTTATTTATGTCAAATTATTTTGCTTGTTTTTGTTTGTTTTTCTAAATTTTATTTTTATTTTTTGTCTTATATATTTATTTATTTATTTTTTATTTTGATCGGTATTTTTTTGTTAACGTAGTAAAAATTTGTTTATATAGCTTATTGTTGGTAGTCTATTATACCTATTATCGCCTCTAAGTGCTGACTTCCATGTCCACTTTTATATTTACACACGCTCTATCTCTGATATTGAGCACTTTATCCCATAAATATAGCACACTTTAAGACTATATTTCTTCATATATATATATATATATATATATATATATATATATATATATATATATATATATATATATAATTACAACCAAAGACGCATGCGTTTTATTTTCATTCTCAAATGTGTCCGGACGTTCTTTCCAACCAAATTTGGGAGATACAGACATCTTATTAGAGATTAGAGAAACGTCTCGTAGGAGTTATGTGGCGGCAAGGGAAGCTCAACTAAGCAGGAGTTGAGAGGGTTGAATATTCATGCAAAAGTCATTATAATAAACTATTGATAATTGTGAAAATAACACAATATTAATTCTCTTTTTATTATCAATTCACTAATTAAACTGTGATACTAACACTGAATTGGGCCGGTTGATTTTACGTGTCGATCCTTTTTAGGTTATTTAATGTCAAAATCAGTCATAGTAGAGCAATGGATGGCGGCTTGGATTGAAGAATCGGATATCAGAGTTCGAATTCCAACCGAGTTCATTACATTCACTTACGTGCAAATACCTTTGAAAAAGCATGCATCCATCTTTTCTCCCCTCAGCTATGGGTAAATAACAAGACACATTGGACCCTATAGCCTTCGCTGGCAACCGGTCTAGAAGAAGAAAAACTCTGAATTCAATCCAACTTGAAGTGGATTGAGCTCCGTTAGGTTGTCTTGCTCATAAAACAACACTGCTGCTATGACTGCAGTAGATGCACAGGTGTTACGGGATTCGTGATTTTAGTTTATAAACATTTACTTCATTCGGTAAATATGGATCATCTATATTTGAGTCTGAGTTTGATTAGTAGGTGGCTATCTTTAGTAGGGTCTTATACCTCTGCAGGGAATACCGTCTGTATATCCACGGCCTCGCCAACAGGGTAAATAATAATTGGGAAGATACGCTGTCATCAAATTCAGAATTTTCAATCAGATAAAAAGAAAAATGTTAGAAGTAAAATAATTTTCCGTATATACAAATATATATCTTTTAATCATTTCATTCCAAGGCAATAATGTCACTAAGACGCAAAGGGTTACTGGGTGTGGAAGAATATAGGAAAAAGTAAAACGTTATTAAGGAGAGAGAGAACAATAACAAGTAGGAATTAAAAGACAAAAGATAACGATAGACAATGCATTTAAATTTTTCAAGATCAAAGTTGATAGGAAAGTAAGAGGTCGAAATATAGGTTCACAAGCAAGAAGTATGAGAGAAGAAACTGTTAACATAGAAATTATGGTTACATCTAGGAATTTCAAATATAACACGATGAAACCTAGCTGCCAATCTAGTACTGCACTTAAATCCGTAAGGTCGAAAACTCATCAGACTATTACCATAAAATTATTTATAGAAAAGTCCCAAGGAAGCTACATGAGGTCAGCGGAAAAGAAAGCTACCTGGTTAGCACCGATAACATTGCAGATTCTTCTTTGGGTTTGATAAAAAAAATCTTTAAATACATAGCAGAAGCACCAGATCATATGTGACAGCAATATTCAATGCAATATATATATATATATATATATATATATATATCTCCACAGACAGCCTGTTTCGCTGTACCACAGTTTAACAGTGTGGATAGACTACCGATTACTTCAAGCCGGGATCGAAACTCGACCGAATTTGCATCAGTCAGAGACTTTACTCCTTAGCCATTGGCGCACGGTAGAGAAAGGGAATCTTTTAATGTATTATATACGTGATGTGCATAAATGCTAGACCAGCATCCAGAGTGCTCAATTTTGACAAAGAGCTATGCGTTGAGCAGGAGCACCAGCTGTTAAAAATTCCCTTTCTCCATAGAACTCAACCGGTGAACGAGAGCAAAGGGCGCTGCAAAAGTAGGTATACAGTATTATACTAGTATTACCAGTATTATAATAGTGGGTCTAGGATTCATTTAATACGCACTTGTTTTTCATTTCTTTATACCTACATTTGCACCCCCTCTTTACACATACACACACACATTAAAGTCAACACCCAGAGGTGACAGTCTGTTTCATACTAAACGCAATCATCATTGCCAGACGATTGCGTTTAGCA
>OZ038483.1:42249611-42262111 GCA_964036315.1 Acanthosepion esculentum | reverse complement strand
GTGATGTACGTATAACCCCGTCACTAGTTTCAGACATCGTTTCAAAATTAGATCCCCACAAGGCAAGCGGATGTGACAAAATCCTTGCAGTCATCCTAAATCAATGTGCTCCTGAGTTGGCCCCTGTTCTCTTCAAACTTTATAGCAAATACCTCGCTGCTTCCTGCTTTCCGGCTTATTGGAAGTCATCTTTTGTAGTTCATGTTTTTCAGAACACTTGGGGACCCTATGGCCCCTCAAATATTCACCCTAATAGACACTAACCTCTTTTCGGTAAATTACTTGATGCTCTAATCAATGCCGAATTGGTTAAGCATCTTACTTCGCACGACCTCCTTTCAGAGAAATAATATGATTTCTGTTTCGCCAGGCCTACCGCCGACGTATTAACGGTCATCATTGAATTTCTATATCAAGCTATAACAGATAAGAACAGCGAATCTCGGACTGTAGTCCTAGATATCTCGAAGGCATTCAACAGGGGTTGGCATGCTGGCCTTCTACGCAAACTCAAGGGCTACTGTGTCACGGGACAAATATTTCGTTCCTAACAAATCGAGTAATGTTTAACGGTCTCACTTCCAGATCTTTTCATATGAACGCAGGGGTCCCCAAGGGTTCTATCCTTGGGCCGGCACTGTTTCTGATCTTTATCAATGATCTCCCTGATGTCATCAATTACCAACTAGGTATTGATGCAGATGACACAACCATTTACTTCTATTTTAGTTGCAAACCTTAAAGATCTGACAAAGTAAACCTGGCAGCTGCTCTTGAAAAGGACTTTCAATCGGTGGTTAACTGAAGCAAAAAATGGTTTGTACATTTTAACGCCTCCAAAATAAAACTGCTTTCATTTAATCACTCCAGAGAACCTTTTCTGCCTGCCATCATTATGGCTGATGTTAAACTCTACGAGAGCAATACTCTACATTGTGCGATTGAGAAATTGTCGTCTAATTTACGCAAAAATGAAAACAACACTGACATCTCATTTTAACACATTTACGAAAATTAGACAAAATTATCTTGAAATACTAAAGAGTAAATTTATTCAATAAAATCTCCATTGGATTCAACCACGGCCCCCAGACAACTTCAGAATCTCCTGCATCTCTTCTGGACGGTTTCCTTGTTTAAGTCGGTGATTGCTGCCATAATCCTTGCCTTCAGTTCATCTTTGGTGTTACAAGGAAGTTTTGTTGGTCTCTCATTCAACTGTGCCCAACACATAATAATCATGGGGGTTGCCATCTGGGGAGTTAGGTGGCCGCATGTAAAGGGTGATGTGGTCGCAGAAATTGTCTGACAGCCATGACTGGGTTCTCCTGCTTGTGTGGCATGGTGCAGAGTCTTCTGGTCAGACATATGGTCTTTCAGCAGTCACCCTCTTGACTCAAGGCAGCACTACCTCCTCAAAGCACTTGATGTAGGCCTCCGTATTGAGTTTGAGGCCCTGCGGGAAGATGAATGGAGGCATAACATCGCCATCATTAGTGATCACTCCAAACATCTTCATAATCGCCATTAGACTCATCCAACTCTTTCCAAATCGTCTGCACTGTCCTCAGATTGACACCCAAACATACTGAAATGTTCATATTGGGGCTTCCGCTTACAAATGTCAAGCAGTACAGTTGTAATTGTACAACACCCCCCCCCGGTCGTCCAAGACTTCCAACAGTTGATCGCTGAAGATCGCTTCGATCTCAGACCTACCCTATCCCATGTTGTGATTAATGCTTGATCATAAGCAGGCCAAGATCGAATCGTCGCAGGTATCTTCGTGTCCGGCTGGTCTAAGCAGGGCAAAAAATACAGGGGAAAAAATAACTCGAATAAATTGAACAAAATGTAAATACTGTTTTTATATCAGTCCTTCGTACAATAATTGGTTATATCAGAGTTCGCATGCAATTATCAGCCCAACCCACGTCTAAATCGGAAGAGATATTATTGTTAACTTGGTAAAGTTTGGGTTGCTATTTTGGTAAAGTTCGGCACAAAGCAAAAGTCGGGGGGGGGGCTTCTCTTCGGCAGTCGATCACGTGGGGTGTATCACAGAAGGTGGCTGGGACGAGCTCTCTGCCGTCTCGTCTCTCGTCTGCGAGAATTCGCTTTACGCATTCGTATTTATTGACATTCATCCAAACTGGCGAAGTAAGAGAATTCGATAATTCTGGGGACTTCCCTTCTTCCACTCTCTCATATTATTACCTCTCACTAAATCTCCTTAGTAAGCCTGGGTAGCTTATCCACCTCCTCCTGGTATTTCAATTCAACTTTCGACCAGGGGAATCAACTCCAAATTCGTTGTTTATGAAAAATGAAATTTTCGCTTTACAGCTTGCATTTGCAGCTGTGTTTCAATCAACATTGCTCCCTAAGTCTGGGTCACTTTTCCATTGTTCAAACTGCTTGACATATAATTCAAGTCGTTTATGAGTGAGTTAAATCCTCATTTCGTCCCATGGGTTTTTGGTATTAAGCCTTCTCGTTTCAATGTCTCTCAGCACATAAGATTTTACATTGATAAAAAAACTTTCTTAGGTTTTATTTTACTGCAGTAACAACAAATAGTATCACACAGTATGCCATTTCCAAATTTCTAGCAGAGTGATGGTGGTGCTCTTTTTCTCACAGAAAACCTTACTGTATTGCGTAGTTGACAAAATAAAAAACAAACAATGTGCACGTGCAAATTTAAAAATATGAAATGGCGACAATTTACCCATCGCACCCTATACACCTTCTTGGCCTCATGTTTTACACTGACATGAAGTGGAGTGACTATATCGAATCAATTACTATGTCTACTGAAAGTGAAGTTGGTTCACTGTGTCGTGTCAGATGATTTTTCTTATCAGAATCCATCTTGCACATTTATAAATCTACCATTCATCTGTGCATTGAATAGAGTTGCCATATATGGTGTGGTGCTTCTGCTGTACATCTCAAGATTCTTGAAAAAATCCAAAGAAGGATCTGTAATGAAATCGATCCTGACAAGGCGTCTTGATTTCAGTGACTTTCTCACTGACATGATGTGGCTCCCCTCTGTCTTTTCTACAAATATTTTCATGACAACTGTTCGGATGATCTTTTTCCCTGGCACCTCGACTGCATGAATTTAGGCGTGCTACTTGATTGACAAGTAGGTCTCACTTTCACTGTTGAACTAGCTAGATGTAACCACAACATCTACTCAAACAATTTATTTTCTCACACCTCCCACTTCTGGAATTCCTTTCAGATTTCTTTCTTCCCTGATAACTACAACCTTCAAAAATTTTAAGTGCAATGACCATTGCTATCTTCCATTTTCTTGAACCCTGTTTCTTTAGGTCCTTTTCTCAATGCTCTTCATTCTCAGTTTTCTCATTCTCTTTCAATTTCACCCTCTTTAACCGCCTGAATTCTTGTGACATTGTTACCTTGCTTGGGGTGAAACGATTTATAAAAAAAAAATTATCAAAATTTATTTTGGGAGGTTGGATTTAAATGCTGACACACATTATCTGAGATATTTCTCTGACATTTTGACGTAGGTTATGTTCAACTAGTGTTTTCAGATGTTGAATGTCAATTGCAGATGTACATTCCCTACCACCTTGATCTTCAAGACTTGTATCCTCACTGTGGAACTTCCGAAACCAGTGCTGTACTATCCCATCACAACTGGATCCTTCACCCAACATTGTTAATGTTGGCAGCAGATTGAGAAGCATTATGACCAAGCTTGAATTCATGCAAAAAGAGGTAAACACATCTCTTCTTTTTTTTTCATGTTTAAGATAAGGGTATATAATGTTTTAAGTTAAATTCTGATAGAGATTGAGATAGAATCAACAAAGAGGATAATCTAATCATTAGGAATGAGTAATAAATTCTTGTGCAAATATAACAAAATATAATATATAGCAAAAGAAATCCATGAGATTCCAAAGTCATCTGAAGGCCATGATTGAAGCCAATGGCGATTTTATTGAATAAATTAAATTTAAATTCAGTTTAAAAATCAATATTAGTTGTGTAAAATGCTTTTTTCATTCATTATACTACAGATTATGTGTGTGTGTATATATATATATATATATATATATATATATATATATATATATATATATGTATATGTATGTGTGTGTGTGTGTGTGTAATTTGGCAGCAATTTTTCTTTTAAACATGTAGTATTGAATGTTAAAGACAACATAGTCTTGCATATTTTCTTTTGAATTTTCTCATATTCTCTAATGAGACTTTTTATTTGAAAATGATTTCGAAATAAGTATTGTCCGTACGATGACCTAGCACTTTCGAACATCATTGTTCATCTTCAGGGTCAATATTTTTAGTCAAAATTTTTTTTAAACAAACATTTGCCAATTATCTTGTAGCGTAATCATGTTGCTATTTTTTTACAAACTAAATAAACGTTAAAATCCTTTTAAATTCAAAAGACGCGACATATATGATTGAGCTTTTTATTTAATTTTTCTTGTGTTCGAACTAGAGATTTCTTTACAGGACAAAGGGCTTGTAAGAACTGTCCAAATGTTTTATGTTTCCGAGTGCTTTCGGCTATAACTTTAGCCATTATCAAGGATGAATCGATTTTTCAGCTTAATTGAGTGTGTGCATTATGTGTATGTCTTAGAGTGTAGTAGGGATGTTTTTAATTTCTGAATACGGTTAGCACATTGTGGCTTTGTTCGTAGTTAATATTGTTAAGAGTTGGCTTTTTCTTTTTTATTATTAAAGCCTCCATTATTTTAAATCTTTTTTTGCAGGTGGATGCAGTTAATATATTTGTGTTTTCTACGAGTATGTTTCTAATGGAATCTGGTAAATCTGTGTGCATGTTTAAATGCATTCTAATGGAGCTGTGGTCAGATAGGTGTAACGTAAGACGTTTGGATAAACATGAAGTTGTGTAACCAATGTAATTATTCATGAGTCCTGTTTGATCAGGAATACAGTTCCTTAAGGGGCATTTGAACTCATAGATAATGTTCGTTCTTTGTAATTTTGAATTAGCTGGTGTGTTGTTATTTTTGAGAATAAGGTTAGCTGTCTTAAATTTTTTATAGTAGATAATTAATTTGATTTTTTTATTCGGGTCAATTGGGGTAGTGTATTTCTTTATAATATGTCTTAGTGAGAATTCATCTTGTTTGTAATTCCTATGCATTTGGTTTTTGTAATAAATATGTATGTGATTTTTGACTGTGTGTTCACTATCATTATTACTTACTTTAGGGAGAAATAGTCTAATTTGGTGGTCTAGAAGGTGGTTAGGGAAGCTGTTGTTGATTAGTGTTTGTTTAATGTTATTAAGTTCTTTGAGGAAGAGTATTCGAGAGGATGAATTCTGGTGTGCTCTTTTTAGAAAGTTTTTTATTACGGCTATTTTGTACCTAAGTGGACATTCGCTTTTATAGTTAATAGTTTATTATATATATATATATATATATATATATATATATATATATATATATAGTTTATTTATAGTTAATAGTTTATATATATATATATATATAATTAATTTTTCATGAGTAATAATTAGTGTTTTCAGCTATATATATATATATATATATATATATATATATATATGTATTAGTTGTCTAATTGCTTAAGGTGTGAAACTGAGTTATAATGCAGTGTTGATTTCTATATCCACATTGTTTAAATCTACAAATGGTCTATTTCTGATATCGAGAATATATTACTCATATTTCAAGATATTTCTGTGTCATTTTGGTAAATCTGTTAAAATGAGATGTCAGTATTATTTTAATTTTTGCATCATTTAGACGACAATTTATCCATCACACCCTATATATATATATATATATATATATATATATATGATGAATAAAAAATAAAACTGAGGCAACTCTTCTGGATGGTCTTCTTGTTTAAGTTGGAGAAGACTACCATAATCCTATAATAATAGTAGAAATGTTGCAATTATACAATGCACAAAGGCTTTCTGCTTTTGTACAAAGATTATCATAAGTAGTCAAATATTAGGTTGTTCTGAAAATAATGTCTGATTTCAGAGTAAACATTTTGTTTTCTAATATATTATATTTGTGCAAAAATACATTACTCATAATTGCAACAACATAAACACATAAAAGCAGTTGAGGTCTTCTCCGACCATCAAGAGCAGTTGTGAGATTATGAAGAAAGTCTTATGTTTAGGTCAAGAGCAGCAACATAAATTGATTAAATTGAGGAAGATAAAAAAAAGGGGAAATTATCTTTTATCTTTCATTTGATAGCAAATGAGCAAAGCATCATGTCACCATAACAAGAAAATTAAAATAAAATAAAAAAGCTTCCACTGTTAGGGTAACATGAGGCATGCTCACTCCCATTCAAAGGAAACATCCTCTTACCATAGCAAC
Organism: Acanthosepion esculentum; assembly: GCA_964036315.1. NCBI lineage: Eukaryota > Metazoa > Mollusca > Cephalopoda > Sepiida > Sepiidae > Acanthosepion > Acanthosepion esculentum. The sequence continues at coordinate 42,255,701 of OZ038483.1, read as the reverse complement.
AAAGCTTTAAAAAAATAATATAATAAAAAATATAAAATTGTGATGTCATGGCAACATGAGGCATGCTCAGTCCCACTCAAGGAAAACATCAATTAGCATAACAACATATTTATTTATTATGTTATTTAATTTTTTTGCTTAAAAACAACAACAAAAAAAACTCATAGAAACTCAGATGTATCTATGAATTTTTCATGAGTAATAATTAGTGTCTGCATATATATATATATATATATATATTATATATATATATATATATATTAGTTAGCTAATTGCTTAAGGTGTGAAACTGTTGCAGTGTTGATTTCTATATCTACATTGTTTAAATCTATAAATGGTCTATTTCTGATATTGAGAACTCTCCCTATATAAATATAGCAAATTATATATATATATATATATATATATGTATATATATATATATATATATATATATATATATAGTTTGAGTGGCTTGGTGATAGAAGCTGTGGCTCCTGGGGACACAGTCCTATGGTTACAGTGAATTTCAGTTGAGTTCCACCACGGAATATGTGAGCGAGCGGCGCTATATTGAGTCTGATTTGCTACCTCAAGGCCCGTTGGAACAGTTGGTATGACGTTTGCTTGATAACTTAACTGTCAGGGTTTCAATTCTCGGTAGTGGATGCGCACTGCTGATGAGTCCCAAATATAGGATGAAATGGCCGTCCAATGCTTTCTGCATTCTGTTGAGGTTTCTTTCGGATTCAATGAATTACTTAATTATGTATATATATATATATATATATATATATATATATATATATATATATATATAATGTGCATGTGTGTGTGTATGTGTTTTAAGGTATGTTATATTTATGGGTTAAAGTGCACAATATCAGGGATAAAGGATATGTAAACATAAAAGTGAACACTGAAGTCAACACCCAGCAGCAACAGTCTGTTTCATGCTAACAATCATGGTTAAGCACAATACAGACTGTCACCTGTGGGTGTTGACCTCAATGTCCACAATACACACACACACATATATATATATATATATATATATATATATATATATGTATATGTTTTGTGTGTGTGTGTGTCTGTGTATGCATGCATATACTTTCACATACTCTGCAAGTTCACATCTACATGCATAACCATACTTGTAAGAATGCACACTCATAAGCAAACACTGACACATAACTCAAGAAACTCTCATAACTGCACTGATACAAGCACACACACAGACACAATCACTTTCAAATGCTCATTATAATAATGCAGACATACACTGTCACATTCTCAAAATACACTTATGCAAATGCATACACACTATCATACTACTCTTATATAAGCATAGGCATGCATACTATGTTTTCATACTAACCTGTTGTGCTCATATGAATCTAAGAGGGAGATAAGTAGTCTTAAAAACAATAACACTAAACACAAAAAGCCTATGGGAAATTGTAGACATCTTTAATTTATAGTGACCTTGTTATTTGATTCTTTGTTAGAAATTTAAATTTGTCAAAACTTGGTTTATTTAATGGCAAGTAATCAGTGTATTTTCTGTTCATAAAATATTCTTTAAGAGTATAACCAAACTGACAACCAGTAGCTTTTACCTTTGAAGGGGAACCAACTCCCTAATTTATTTATCATATAATATATGTTGTAGCCTTGGTGACCAGGCAAGAAGAAGCTTTTGAATTTCCTTTGATAGACATACAGTTAAAGATAGGTAGAAATATTACCATTGATGAACTTACTATTTCTCCCTGGAGATGCCCTGTCACTTTTGTCTGATAAATAACATGATTAGGACATATTTTAGGGTGAGTTGCTGACCATAAACAAAAACATGATCACAAGTTGGGAATAATTTTCAGAGTATATTTGTAATTTATGGCCATTTTACTGTCCTATGTTTAGGGAAGTAAAATGCTTCCTTTATTATTTTCTATAGAATTACACAGTTTATTAATGTTACACAAATTAATCTTAAGTTAACCCATCTTACCATATGTTGAAAATTAATTACACATTATATGGCATTTCTATTTACAGCAAATGTCTGCCTCAGCATGGTAGACTAAAACATTATATGAAAGTTCAACAAAATAGTACTGCAACACCTACTGCAAGAGTTGCCAAACTTTACCACAGCTGCAAAAGGGAGTGTAAATCCCTAGCAGAACCAAAAAAAAAGCTACATTCACATTTCCCATATTTGAATATTGATCAAATAATGACATTATCCGAAATCGAGATATAGCCATCATTGTCATATATATGTAGAAATAGGTTTGGATTAGCGAGACATGTGAAATCTCACAATATCGATGTACAAACCAATAAGCAATGAAAACAAGTGTTTTTGTGTTACCTTTGTGGAAAGAATTTAAATCCCTTGCAGGACTTAAGAGTCATTGAAGGTCACACAATTTATGGGTGACTTGTATATATTTAACTTATGTTTCTTAAGTTTCTTTTTTAATTTGGAACATCAGTAATTTGTATTTCATTTTTTCAATTTGCATATAGTAATTTATTTTTCATGTAATTATATATATATATATATATATATATATATATATATATATATTCATACATGTTTCATTAAATAATATAGATAAGTGTTGTCTATATATTTTTTGTAAGTTCTTTTCATATTGTCTGATAAGCTTAATAACATTATCATTAAACAATGAAAGAAAATCACAATATTGATACATATTTTTTAATCCAATCTAAGCTTTCGGCTTACATAAGCCATTATCAAAGATGACAATAACACAATATATTAAGCAATACACGAACAAGAAATTGATGATAGTCTGTTTTTGTTTACATGGATGATTTCCAAGCAACGATAAACACGTGCATATAAGACGCTGAAAGCGAAAATCGCACAACAGCTCATGACGTCACACATGACCACGAGAGAGTGAATCCGATGAGTATTGAGTATGGAAAGCCGTTGGTATGAACCAATGGCTTCTGTTACTAATTATAGGCATTTAAGAATATTTGTGGAGATTTCATAGTTTATTTTGTTCAGGTTAGGTTTCAACTGTTTTATGTATATAGCTTCAAGAATTTTTATTTTTTTTTTTATACATGTTTAAGTATAGTTGTGTTTTCGACGAGGATTTTCCGGAATTGTGTATGCGGCCAGGCATGTTGTTTTAAATGCCTAAAAATGTTAGAGTTATCATTCAAATGTAGTGTCAAGCATCGTGAAAGCGAGTTTGTGGTGTGACCAACATAGATATTATTTCGTTCGTTGGAGATACAATCTCCCAAAGAGCACCTGAATTTGTAAATTATGTTGTTTTTTTTCAAATCGCTAACCGGGGGAGAAGAATATATATATATATATATATATATATATATATATATATATATATATATATATAAAATTTCAGATATAACTAAAACTTTCTCTGTAAAAGGATAATATGAATAAAGACAAAAGGAAAATTTAACTTAGTTGATGCCTTTATCAAATCCATTAGTCAGACTCAGAAATAAATTCAACTAGAACCTTGATCTAAAGGGTACCAGACTTATTAAAAGAGAAAATAACTTACTTAGATCGTAAAATCTTGAGAGTGCTACTACTGAATCTTAGCAAAATATAAATCTACACCCCAGATGTTTTCAGATATTTCCATTCCTGAAAGAATTACTCCTTTCCTAGAGGACTTCAGATGAAAATAAAGTTTATGTTGATGCGACTACATGTGCACACAAAGGAGAAATTAACATTTCATTATCTTCTCTCTTTCTTTTTATCATATTTGCATAATATATAGTAGATCTAATAAAAGTTATAGAAATCTGTTGGAAGTATGCAAATTTTTACATTGGCTTTAGTATACCCAAGTACTACTAAATATGTGTATGCCAAAAAGAGACACTCTCCAAACCTAGTTAAAAATTATAAGAACTTATATTAAGTTTAAACCCTCCAGCATACATAATGCAGTTTTGTGTAAAGTCCAGGGCAGAGAATATAATCTCTTGCCATTCTTCATCTGAATAAAATGAGAGTTGCTGTCAACAGTGAAATACTTTTTCTAATATTGATGCAATCACCATGATTACAGATATATCAAATGCATCAAGACTTCCTTGATAATTTTGTTTAAATTACATTTTGTTGCTATGACTCAACTATAGGTTTTTTTACTATAGTGTATACTCAGAAAGTCATCCTGGGTATGATGATAAACTACATCTGGCAGCAAGGCCTCTGATTAGAAGGTTTTGAGGAGTGTGGAACCATCTCTTAAATGCTGTTGTTCCCAGGTTCACTCTGAACCATTGTGGTAGCAGCTGTTAGGACCCAACAATGAGCAAATAGTGAACCCCCAAATCTAAAAACTTGAAAATATAAAAATACATTAGAGAAAATTACCAGCTATACATTCTCATAGTAAAAAAAAAAAAAATAATTACCAACAATAGATTCCTGGAAAAAAATAACCAAAGCTGACAAGAAAATAAAATTTTGGCATTAACCCTTTGATCCCGGCACTCCTGAACAATTCTAACCCTTCTGCCTGAGCCCCTGAGTTAAAATTCACAAATAATTGGTATGTAATGTTTCATGGTAGATATAAAAATAGTTACAATTGTTTACTCACTATTCAAACACTAGCTGGGCATTACATCATTTTTCTCTGCCACTGGTAAAGCGGTGGTCGGGGTTCAAAGGGTTAAATAACACATAAGAAGTTGATATACTATTCAACAAACAAACCAAGCTAACACGCAAAAAGTTTATATGAAATTGTTGTGGTAGGATCCACCTAATCTGCATAGGTGACTACCGACTATATATAAATAATGGTTGGTACCGGAAGACAAGGGAGCGAATACAGAGATCCAGCTAGAGACTCTGCCCGACTGCGACTTAGTCAACACATTCTCCAGGAACGTCTTCCCAGAAATATACAGAAATACTATATGTAAATATTGTGTACACTTTCTTGTTATAATACATTCTTGTTCTAAGTACATTTTGTGTTGCATTATTATTCCATGCATTAGTCGAGATTCAACAATGAGTCAAGACTCAACAGAAATAACAGACTTTAAATTAAGGGAGACATTTTTAATACATAAGAGAAAATAGAACTAAAAATGGGTTTTAAAAAATTGTAGGAAAAGAACTTAATTTCTAGTCCTGTATTCACTTATATTTAAGTTTTCGCAAATTTTTATAAAATTGAAAAAAAACATATTTTTTTAATTGTTGGAGAGGAATAAGCCTGACAGAATCCATATTCTTGGACTAACTGATGACTGTTTTCATTTTTTAAAGCAACTGATACAAAACATCATTCACTTGTGATTGTATTCATTTTAGGTGGTTAGAAAGCGGGTGTAGTCCTGCTAGTATCAATATATAACCGATCATATGTTAATGAATGTCATCAACATGGTACTAGAAATCAAACTATACAATCACCAGAGTGTAATAAAGTCAGTGAAAAGCAAGAAACTAAATGTTTAGGTTTTTGGGGGATTTTATGATATTATTCATATGTCTGTTCAAGATACCAATGAAAATTAATTTCTTTAGTTTCTCTTGGAAATTTTTTATCTTTTAACTCATTTCACACCAAATACAAGAAACCTTCTTCAGTTATGGGCAATAGATGTTTTCCTTTAGATTTTCTCTATAAAAGCTTTTTGGGTGTGAATAGATCCCAGATGACAGTGGGCCATGTCGATCAACAATATGTCAAATAATACACTCGTGCCAAAAAGATGAATTGTGTAAATGTGTACAGCCAGGCTTTTAATTAACTCTTGATGAGCAGCTGACATCATTAGAATGACACTGGAAATGCCCTCAGGACCAATTAATGGCCAAAGGAAAAGAACTGAATCCATTTTTCTTTTGTTAAAATAAAGAAAAGAAAAAAAAGGAGTGAAAAACGAATCCTACTTTGCCTGCTGCCTATTAGCTTCGTTCTAGCAATGACTAAGATGGGTGATTAACACAGACTTTTGCAACCATCACAAAATTATTAATATTCCTATTATTGATTCACTGGTGAATAGTGCTCTAGGTGATATTTTGTAGTGGCTTCATTATAT
>OZ038483.1:42207111-42244611 GCA_964036315.1 Acanthosepion esculentum | reverse complement strand
GCTGAGCAGACCTTAGTTACAGTTTCTGGGAGAGAGCATGTTATGTAGATATATTTATGTTACTGGAAGTGCAGGTATGTAATGTTTAACAACATATCGAATGGAACTGGCGAGCAGAATTAAAATTCTGACTGACAATTTTTGCATTCACTTTTTTAATCATTTCACCTCAAGCAAGACAATAAAGTCGCTAAGATGCAATGTGTTATTGATTGTGAGACAATATAAGAAAATAAAGCATTAAGGAGAGAGAACAATAAAAGAACAGGAATTAAGAAAGATCAAAATGAACTGAAAAATAAGAAGCGAGAAGAGAGTTCCACAAGTGAGAAGTGTGAGAGAAGGAACTGTTAGCATAGAACTTTTCATTTCAACTGTAAAATGATGAGACTTCGCCACCAAACTAGCATTGCACTTAAATTCTTAAAGTCTAGGTACCCTAGTGGAAAGTTCACCCGAACAATTACGAAGAAAATATTTATAGAATAGACACAGGGAAGCTACATGACAGCAGTGGGAAAGTTATTGAAGCTGAGATACCATGTCAGGACCAGTAACATTGCAAACATTTCTTTGTATTATATCAAGAATCTCTAAATACATATCCGAACAACCAGACCAGATGTGGCAACAATATACAATGCCTGGATGAATGATAGACTTAATAAAAGTGTAAGACAGATTCTGGCAAGAAGAATTGTCTAGCACGACACAGCGAATCAACTTTCCCTGCAGCAGACCTAGCAATTGATTCAATATAACCTTGGGAAAAGAATAAATCCATTCATTTTGGCAAGACACTTGAAACCCTTTAGCAGTTTAAGGCAGTCCAACTTCCATAAAATATTCACTTGCAACTGAAATTACAGTAAAATCTGTTGGCATGGTTGCAGCTGTGTGGTCCGCAAAGAGTCTTCAGGAACCAACAACGTACCAGTCACTATATACTTGTTCGGATATTTTTATATGCATGTATATTTCTGTGTTTGTATTTATCTGTATATTTTTTTTGTTTTGTTTTGATATTTGTAATAATAAATGCAGACCCGAAAGCCATGTAATTCCCTTATCTCAGTATTTGTGGGAACTCTGCTCTTCCGATGTCCAGTTTCTTTTTATACCTTGAAAATAAATTTCTGCTTATTCTTACCTTCTACTTAAAGCTGATAAGTAAAACATCTATTTTCCTGACAATCATGATGCAATCATTTTCTTCCCCCACTTTTTTTTTCACTTTCATATTTTCAAGATAGGATTTTGGCATCGTAATTACTAAGAGGAAATGCATAAAAATGCTTTTAGTGCCCAAAACCAATTCTTCTTATTTATTACTCTCTTCTTAATATAATAAACAAACTCCTTGTAATAACAACAAGAAAAAACAAAAGAAAAAAGAAAAAAAAACAAACAAAAAGAAATACAAATACACAGAAAAATGGCAAAAAATACACAGAATAATAAGAAGTGAAGATCATCAGATATTTGACTCATACACTGCAATAAAAGAAAGAGAAAATATTTTGGTGTCTCGTTGTGGTGGGGTGTAATGTACATTGTAGTGGATTTGTGCAGAGACGTTATCTTTTTGTTCTTAGATAGTTCCAGAATTGATGAAAATATTCAACCATTTTTTCCCCTTGGGATGAATGAATCCAAACTCCATTTATTCTTACAGCCATTTATTGCTCCTTTTGACCCCTGTGGTCCGTCCATCATGATCTCTGTTGTACGTTTGCGATGTGCGTGTGTGTAAAGCCTCTGTCCATCTTTATAAACTAGCCAACAGTTGCAAAACCTGTACAAATTTTGCCTATAGAAATGCAGACAAAACCTTAACAAAAAGTTAGGCCAAAATGGCTGACAGTGTTTGACCTGACAAATTCACATATATCATTCTTTTTTATCCACCACCTTTTTTTTTTAAATACAAAAGGTAGAAACCCCAAGTCAACCAAATTAAACACTTGCACCTTAGTTGGATAGGTCATAAAAATCCTATTTATTGATTCTTTTCGGTAACTTTTGTGTAAAGAAATCATTGGATGTTCGTTTAGTTTCTTTTCACTGGCTAAAGCGCCATCTGGTGTACTCCTGGGTAAGTGAACAAGTCTCTTAGTGTAACTATAAATCATTGCCAATGTAGAAATGGCAGACTAAGATGGATGAGCAAAGACAGATGAAGTGATAAAGAAAAATATCATTGACTGTAGGTGGTATCACATGAGACCCATTCATCTTTACCTAAGCAGCAACGGTTCACTGTTTTAGCTATTATAATTGTCCTGTTCATGTACTGAACTCTGACTCAGTTTGGTCCCATGACTACTGCCCCTTCCTGCTGTGTTGAGACATCATTTACTCATTACTTTCACTCTACTGGAGTCTGTGTCATGGAACCTATGTTTAACCCATTTTTAACAGAGAAGTAGCTCGGCTGTTTCCATTCTGTTTGCTGGTTGATGTATAGCAAAGAAATATCATTGTTTTCTCCATGTGATGCCATCAAATAGTTCAAGGTTTGTAAAAATACAGGAATAAGAGTTGTAAGTGAAATATAAACAGAAAAAATGAGGTGGAATAAAACAGATTTGAATGGTGATTAATATTCACTGACTGAAGAAATAATAGGAGAAAAATGAAACAATATAACTATAAATAAAAAATGCTATCCGGAGTGACAGGTAAAAAATAAACAATTTATAAATGTTCAATTGGGTAAAAATAAACTAGAAAGGAAAAAATGTCTGTTAGAAATCTTTGCAGGCAAAAGAACCAAAATGAAGATTAGCGTGTTAAAATTCAGTTTAGGAAATAAATATAAAAAGTACTTCAGATTTTGGTTTATTAGTTTAAAGAAAAAAAATGTTCTGAAAAATCTGTAGTAAATATGACAATAGACACGAACTAATAGGAATAAAAAGTAAACTGAAAAATATAGAAAATCGAAAGTAATAATTGGTAAAAGAAAGTGAAAGTAATAATTGGTAAACGAAAGTGAAAGTAATAATTGGTAAACGAAAGTGAAAGTAATAATTGGTAAACGAAAGTGAAAGTAATAATTGGTAAACGAAAGTGAAAGTAATAATTGGTAAACGAAAGTGAAAGTAATAATTGTAAACGAAAGTGAAAGTAATAATTGGTAAACGAAAATGAATTTAAGAATTGATGAATGATGGCAAAAGTAAGAACTGATAAATGAAAAGAGAAAGAAATAAAAAATAAACATTTATTTAATTATATGATTGAAAGGTGATGCAGAAATTTGAGTCCTAAAACTTAAATTAGAAAACAAAATAATATAAAAAAAATATAAAATCTTATAAACAAAAGGTAAATAGAAAAACAAAATTATTAGTAAAATATTAGGCCTGTCCCAAAGTTCTCAGCAAAAACGTATTTTAAGCTGTGTACACAGTCCAGTTTTCAAAAATGTTTTGGGAAGTTTATCACACATATGATATATCTATACACCTAAATATAATAAAACTGAAAACACATGTATAACTGAAAACATGTCTATTCTCATAACCGAAAACATGCCCACACATATTTATAAGTGAAACTTCAAAACAACTCAAAATTAAAATGGAAGAAATAAATAAAAAAAAACTAATATACAACATTACTGATTTTTGACTAATTTTCTTTCAACATAGTCCTGTTACTTTTTTTCGGCATAACAATGAGTTTAATTTTTACATTTTATGATCATTAATGAAGTTGGATATATAGGAAATAATGAAAAAACCTCAAATGAGATTTGATCTTATATCCTTGTGAGCCTAACATTGACAGCACCTTATTAATAAAGCAATAAAAACCTATCAGAGTCAGATGTTAAGTTTTAAAAATTCCTGATTCTTTAATTAATTTTTAATTTGATTCTCTCATGAGATGAATATTCTTTTCAGAATCTTACTGTAAACATTTTAAAAAAAATTGAAGTACACATTTTTTCGCTGTTAATTTGTACTTAATGGCACGAAACCTACTACAGACCTCATATAAGTTTTAAAAGCTACTGTTTCAGAAAATAAAGCAAAAAACAACAAAAAAAAAGAAAAGAAAATTAAGTGTTCCAATTTATTTTGCAAACTGATGGTAGTAATGATTTTAGACAAATAATACAGCTGAATAACATTGTGAAAGATTGAGGCTGGGAAGACAAAGATAGTCTTCCGTTTAGTTTGTAGTTCGATCACTTTAAGCGTTATTATTAGTAGATACTTGTAAGCGCTCTCTTTATTTATTAATCAGTATATTTATTTTCGTCTACCGGCCTGAATGTTCGAAAAATCTTGTTAAAGAAAAAAAAATTAGGGATCTCGAATCGAACCTGCGTTCCTCAGAGCAGAGAGAGGTACCGTTTAGCCCGGTAAGCCTTACCGACTTGACTACGGAGAACAGTCAGTAAGGCGTGGTCAAATCTCGTACTTTCAAGCGATTCTCTTTATTTACATTTGGATACGAAACTGTGCAGATATGAAAAAACTTCGAGAGATCTATGGCGGGAAAAATTTCGCTTAAAAGAACGAAATTTGGCTAAATCACTAAACACTGCATTTTCTTAAATTTCTCGCATATATATTAATCAGATTTTAATTTGCTTCACTGCTACCTGTGTCAAAAGGTAGATGCCATGGTAGTTTTGTCAATATTGTCAGCATAATAAATGTCTTCTTCATTTTTGCTGTCATCATCAACAAAATTATCTTGTCCTTATTCCTAAAAACAGATATCATCTTCACTACTATCCATTGCGTATGTAATGTACTATCTTTTTTGAATGAATTTACTATAATGGTTTTAGGAATTCTCTACCAATCTTCTAGTATCCATATCCATATAACAGACAGCTCTGCTTGACAAGTGCGGCCTGCTGAAGTGAGTGACTTGTGCCGCTCTGAGAGTCTCTGGTCCCACTCGTGAACAAGCGTCTTAAATGGCTCGTTGATGATGATGTCCACTGGTTGAAAAACACTGGTCATTCTAGCAGGAAGGATGGCAAGATATGTCTTCATCGATCCCAATTTCTGTTTTACGTTATTCTGTAGATGTCATTTGATTGCATCAAATCTGAGTAAGGATGGCTCTTTCAGTAGGCTACCTGGACACCTCGCCGACACTTAATCCAGATACACTTCATTCGTCAGACTGTAAACTATACACATTCTTAGTTTTAGTTGTTACAAGCCGGAAAAAAATTGAACAAATGTTAAATTTGTGGGCCAAGGTATTAGCAGAAGCAGTTGGTGGAGAGTCAGCTCGTGTTCGAGTACGATTACTTCCATAACTCTGTTGATTTCCTTGCAGCTGATGACATATCTGGTGATTGAAAGTACGAGATTTGACCACGCCTTACTGACTGTTCTCCGTAGTCAAGTCGGTAAGGCTTACCGGGCTAAACGGTACCTCTCTCTGCTCTGAGGAACGCAGGTTCGATTCGAGATCCCTAATTTTTTTTTTCTTTAACAAGATTTTTCGAACATTCAGGCCGTTAGACGAAAATAAATATACTGTTTAATAAATAAAGAGAGCGCTTACAAGTATCTACTAAAAATAACGCTTAAAGTGATCGAGTACACGTATATTTACATATTTATCTTTTTAACCTTTTCAAAGAAAGAATTTTTATGCTGTTCTTTCATTAACGTTATTCAATAAAACGGTTAATTGAAATAATAAAAATGTTAAAATATAATCAGTCTAAATAAATACTGTAAAACCTACAACTTAGTGTAGGATGTTGTAACGCGTTGCTGGGTGTATTTGTATTTGTCAAGACTAGAATAGATTGAGTGTAAGGGAGTACAACTGGCTTAGATCCGGCCTTAGTGGTAGAAAAAGTACCGAATTTGCTACAGGGATCAACAGACAGCGTACAAATCCACGCAAAAGTGTCAAATGCTGAATTTGTAAACACTTGTGTTCATCACGAATATCGTTTTCTCGCCGATTACAAGATGTACGAAAAATCTATAATGACATATATATATATATATATATATATATATATATATATATATATATATATATATAAATGGCAATTGTAATATTGGTCGTTTTCCTATAAGGAAACATTTGGCATTCATTGATCCAGCAGCCAGTACTGTTTTCGGTTGAAATTTATAAAATCTTTCTATTAAAACTTTTTTTATTTTATTTAGGGAAACAGGTTACTCAAGTCGAGTAGCTGTTATCGCTCTTTCTAGTATTGATGGGGATTTCCTTCCAAACATTATCTCCTTACCTTAGGTACAGTATATAACACACCCCATAATAGGGCGATAGACATTAATGGATTATAGTTAGAAACCTATAATTAAAACGAGATTTTTATTTTAATTGTTAGAATTAACACCTAATTTTACGGTGGTAATTAATGCGTTAAGCTACAGGGTTCGCTATCTCCTCCTTCACTCCCAAAATCGAATACTGATAGCTTATATTTGAAAATGGGAAGTTTACATAAACGGACGATAGGTGCAAGTCTTGTGGATAGGCTAATTATATCTAAAGAAGTAATTGATTTTTTATTTATTAATCCGACAGATTTTATCAATTTAAACGTTATTTTTAGTGGATACACGTATTTGAGTAGACTCTCCACTTATTTATTAAACATTATATTTATTTATTTTCGTCTATCGGCCTGAATATTTGAGAAACTTTATTAAAGAAAAGTATGCTCTCTGGCAAGATTGGAACTTGAATCCAGCCTTGCCTGACCGACAAAGTCCTTCGTAACTGATTCAGTTAAAGCACGTCGGATCTGCCTAGAAGGACGCAGGTTCAAATCCTACAGGAGAATGCATATTTTTCTTTATTAACATTTCTCAGATATTCAGACTGGTAGGCAAAATAAATAAATATACTGTTCAATAAATAAGTAGGAGCGTCTACTCAAATATGAGTATCCACTATAAATAACGATTAAAGTGATTATGTATATATATATATATATATATAAAATTGTAAAGCTTCGGAATTCTCATCTTCGCAAAACCATTACTCATAAGGACATTCCTGTGTTGTTTACGAGTGTCGGCAGACGCCAAAGTTGATTTAATCCAATAAACACCACAATGCCCGTGAAAGAAATTACGTATGGAGACATACAAATTTATTAAAACAAATGAAATGAACGAAGTGGTGACTGTATTTAATATTCGGATTATGTTTCTTGAGGTAAGCAAATTTCAAAGAAAGATTCTATTATTTAAAAAGTTCTATTAAATTCAAGTAATTAAGTCTGTCCTTTTAATTATTTTCATTGCATTTTCCCAATTTTCGAACAAGTTTCTTTCGGAAGAAAATTGAGGATAAATATCCAAAGTTTAGGTTTTTATTCTGTATTAGCAGCATGGCCCGGCGTTGCCCGTGCTTGATTTAAATATCGTACGACTCATACAGCAATGGCTATGACTTGACTTAAAATATTTTTGCCCTTCCTTGCCTTTAAAGGAGTGCCCTTTGCCGTGCTGATGTTGCTACATGCCTTACTTCTTGTCTATCTCACACTGCGAATTTTTTCTAAGCTCTATACTAAACATTAAATCTGTTACGAAAAAAGAACTAAACAAAATGAACACAAAACGATCAGCTTTAAAAAAGGACTCGTAACTGGAAAAACCGAATGAAAAAAGAATGTTAACAACAAATACTTTTTCACACCCAACCCAGTTCTGCGGAATCAGAATCAACGTTGAGTTTAAGCAAGCGAATGAGCCAATTGGAGTAAAGTGCCATGCAGATTTAAATTTTTCCCACTTGTGACGAATGCAGCTATCGATTTTTTTGCATGCTAGCATGCTAGTTAACATTGGCGTCAGTCAGATGTTGGCTCTCACGCTGGCCAATAGAATCTTCCTCCCTATTTGTAGCAGCCAGCTATAGGCTCTCACTCTCGCCAGTAGAAAATGGCCGCAAACTACACGAAAACTGCCGTAGAAGCATGAAAAAATCGATTATTTCGACTATCGATGGGAGCTGGGAAATGCAAAGTCGGTCTTGGGCTTTATGCTAACTTGGAGCATGTGCATGTAAATTTTGGTGCAAATCCGTCGAAAATTGCGGCCGTGCATTCGTTACACACACACACACACACACACACACACACACACACACACACACACACAGCCTTTTATAGATAGAGATTTGTTTGAATATTTTCGACAGTCTCTGTCGTTATCAGGAACTAAATGTTGTTAGCATTGTAGACAAGAGTTGGGTGCAACATTCGAAAACTGAAAAACAGAAGAAAGAATTAAACAGAGAAGTTGGTTGAATTTTATGCAACTTATTTAAATGAATTCTTGCTGTTTAAGAAAAACAAAAAAACACAAGCACACACACACATACAATATATGTATAATTAAATGGATTTTACTTTCTAATCCGACATTTTTATGAAATAAAAATTCCCTAAAAAGAAAAAAAAGACTTTCTCGCTGTTCTTTTTGAAGTAATCAAATTACAACATTACTTCATATTTACATCATAATAATGTTGGATGCAATAATGTCCGCTTAGCATTCCAACCAATGAGAAATACAATCGCGAATTAGAGACATGCCTTCGATCGATCAAGATTCAAGAAATTGAGCCCTAAGACCAATATTATGTATTCGACTCGAACCCTCGCCTCATAGTTTTTCTGAATATTTATCCATAAATTATATAGACAAAACGGTTTTGATAGTTACGTACCAATGTCATATAGGCAGGATTCAGAGAAATACGACAGGATCTATTCCCTTTATGAAAATATTTGATAGAAGAGAGAAAGAGACATTGAACAACGGATGTATTTTTCTTATTTTAAGTCATCTGACCACTTTCAGCATTGTCATTTTTATCGCCCAATCTCACGTACCCAACGCGCAGGAACACACGAACCATCAGAACGCTAAAGTCACTGTTCATATATGCGTTTCAGGGCCATCATGACGTGTAATTAATTAACCACGTAATCTGATACATATATTAACTCGGTCATATGATTAGGGTCTTCTATCAATCCAAGTCATATCAATGAACACGAAATACGTGTCCTTTGATCAAAACAACTATGAACTCCTTTGGTTAAGCCCTGTTGATTAATTCATTTCTTCGATTTTCTTGCAAAAATAAAGTACAATTTACAAAATATAATATAAAATAGTATGTAATAAAAGCGAGAATCTTATTACATTAATTTAAAATTATTTAGTTTCAACAGTATTACGCTCGCAAAAATCATATGTAGAATTTTGCAGTTTTATTTTGGGGGATACACAAATTAGTACATTATAATACAGGAAAACTATATGCAATTGAATAAAAGAAACAACACTATAATTAACATTTAATGAGTCTTGAATAATATCCATTGAGTAATTGCATCATTGTAATATAGATTAGAAGGATGAATGGAAATTTTGGCTTCACTATTATTAATGAGTCGCACTCGAAATGGCTTTATTCAAGAGCATTTAACGGTATTGCGCAAACAAAAGCCTTGCTAAGATATGCCGCTTTTGCTCTTTTACAGTAGCAGATACACAAACAAAAATCTGATCGTTATAATGTACATAATGTTTTGCTCTATCTCAGCATGAAATCATATCAATATTTCGTACGTTTTAGAATATTTCATGCTTAGTTCATTATTATAAGAACGGAATTCAAATTGTTATTTCATTCAGGATCGAAATTAGCAGTGGTTTATAAATTTGAGAGATTTAGAGAGAGCCTGTCGCGTTGGACTATTTTTTATATTAACGTATACGCTTATAGAATAATGATCATACAAATATTTATATACATAGGTATGCAAGTTATATATATATATATATATATATATATATATATATATATATATATATATTTTAGAATTGGACATAGTCCGACAATTTATTATAAAACAGAGCATTTGCTTAAATACTTGTATCTATAAAAAGAACGTTAAACATAATATAAATGTCTTTAAATATATATATATATATATATATATATATATATATATATATATATATATGTGTGTGTGTGTGTGTGTATGTATGTATGTTATTTTCTCTTTTACGATGCTTTTTCACGCTAAGCTATTTACAAAATAGGGCAACAGTTTTTTAACGGCCTCCCCGAAATTTATTGTTATTTCAATTTTAAAAACATGTGTCGGCGTGCCGAGTGTTCGGAATAATTTCACTCCTTTTATTCATCAGATTATGCACGTATTTGGATTCTATAATATAATATAGAACCCCTCCCCCACAACATGCATAGATTGGAAAATTTCATTTCAACCAGATTTGTTTGTTTGGCAAGAGGAGAAATTAGCAAAACCCTGCCTAGCTTATAATCCAATATACGTCGGAAATACTATCACGATAAAGCAAAGTACATGATATGTCTATCTTTCTATCTATCTGAATCTATCAGGTTGATGCAAAAACTTAAAAGACGTTTCAACTTTTGCTTTTGCCATTCGGCTACGAAGACCTTCAGAATAAAGCAAGGTTCTATTTTGCTTTTAAAGCACACTTAGTCTTCGTAACCGAGTGGAAAATGGGACGTAGGTTCGAATCCTGTCGAAGAGCACATTCTTTATATTAAGTTTTATAGAGTACGCATCAGCCCGGTAGACAAAACAAATACTCTCTTCATTTTCTGAGATGATAATTGGTATTGTAATAATTTACGCTATTTACATTGTTCGAAATGTTGTTCTAATCTTTTGTTGCCGAAAACGTCGTGAATATGCCAAAAAAGATGATGGCAACTGTCTGAATAATGAAAATAGTGGAAACAAAATGTGTTTAAAATAAACGGGGCGCCTACTCAAATACTATAAACTAAAATAACTTTGGAAGTTATATATATATATATCCTTAGCAACTGGAAGAATTTAGAAAACGCTATTGTATTCATATTGTCAACTGAAAATTACACTCGTAAAAAGAAAATAACTCACCCAGAAGGAAAATCCTCGAGAGTGCCGCCATTGAATATTATTCAAACATTAATCTACGCCCAGGCTTTTCCCTATTTCGCCTATCCTAACAGAATTAATACTCTCCAAAGCAGACATACACAACTGTATCAGGAAATCAAAAGAAAATGGTTGAATCCGTGAACACAACATTAAAAATAATATTTTCACACAGTACTTGACGTAATTTTCAGTTGTTTGATCATGGTAACATTTTACTTATATATATATATATATATATATATATATATATATATATATATATGTGTGTGTGTGTGTGTGGAGGTATCAGTAAATTTCTATACCGCGAGTCATTAGCTGATTTGATGTGACATTTAAACTATTATGTTTAATTTATGTAGTTAATGGAAAAGCGTTGAGTTAGATGCATTGACAAAGGAGGAGATTATGTTGAAAAATAAATATGTACTGTGCAATTTTTTTAGTGCTTACTTTATGGAATTATTGATGTATCTACTTCAAGTAGGATGGTGTGCAGAAAATTTTTCCGCTTGATCCACTCGTCAAAATTAATATTGTAAAGACGAAATATCAGAATACTAATTTTGAACACTCTCCGATAAACGGTGGAATACGTAGTTGAAAAGCTTTCCCACTTTGTCTTATTTCCGCTTTTGTTCGGTTATTATTCTACAGCCTATATATATATATATATATATATATATATATATATATATATATATATATATATATATATATATATGTGTGTGTGTGTGTGTTCAAATGATTATTCTAAGTGAATAAGCCTAGATTCAGAAATGGCGAAAGGAAAAATTCGATATATATTTGGTTGTTTGTTTCTTATTCAAGGAACAATTCCAACCATTTAATTTGAATATTGTTTGCGTATTGTGGGGGAAAGCGATATCTCATTTTGATTGGAACAATGCCGAACAAATGTAAGGAAACCTGGCAGCCGATACAAACCGCCCCGTTTTACTTTATTCGGCATACAAGCCAGCAAATAAAAAAAGAAAGAAAAAAAGTGTACTCCCCTAAACAAGACTATTTTCTCCTATTAATATCAAACAACGTGACCCATGAAAGCCCCCTCTCTTTCGCCTGTCTTATCCGGCAAACAAATCATTGAAACCACGAATTCGTTTTTCACTCAAATTATATATATTCCAACTTGAGTTTTCACCGTCTTCAACTTCGAATTGCTTCGTGATGCATATGACTAGTAATTTTGGTGGTCAGGCAAAACGAAATTTGGTCTTTGCAGTTTTTCTATCATTAGCCATTTGTTTGACAAAATCATTTTGGAAGAAAAACACCGTTGGTTTATTTATAAAATGGGAAACAGTCCAATCATTACAGTGGAATTCTTTTTGCCTTATTAACAAAGTTGGCTAGTTTTTCGCGGTTTTTACAAAAGAAAGAGTCCCTGGAGAGGCTTTCAGAAAATCTAATTTTATCTATCCAAAAATGTTAATTTAGTGAACTTGATCTATCTTTTAACAAGATAATGAGAGCGGGCTATATCCATTCCACTTCCCACATCCAAAAATCCTACTCTTATTCACTTGGCTGAATTGACCAATTCCTTTGCCTGTTGATATAACAGCATCTTGGCTCATCGCCCGCGGAAATATTGACAGCCAGCTTAACAAAAAGGAAAAAAAAATAATGAAATTTATTACGTCCAAAATAGCTTATTTTGTGTGAAAACAAACACATATAAAAGAGGAGATAACTTTTTCATTTTGAAAGCCAGAAACAAGTTCATTTTCTTCAAATAATAGTATTGATGATAATGAGTGGGAGAGAATCATTGACGATTGGCCTTTTTTAAGTTTAAAGGATGAAGCAGCTAAGGCGACTTGGGAGTCATATCTAGATAATTTGGAACACTCAAACGGTGACTGTCTGAATTCGTATATTTCTACCCCTGCGTCACTTTGTTGGCATGCTGCTATCTCATTCAATAATAATTATAATAATAATAATAATGATAACAACAACAACTACAAGAATAATAATAGGAAAAGCAAAACTCAATGGAAAATTTCAAAGATATAAACTACGATAGAGAAAAAAGTAATAGATATGGTTGCAAAGAGGACACTTAAAAAGGGAAAACGGAATATGTTATCATATGCACCAGAACAAATTATATAATAGAGAGGAGAAAAAAAGAAAAAGTAAATGATACTTTTGTAGAATGTGGATCGCATCACAAGCAAATGTAGTAAGTCTGACGATTACTGGTTACAACAAAACATCACTTAAGAGTATAAAGCTAAGTATGTGACAGGTGTGATGAAACAGTGAATTGGATCTAATACACAAAAGAAAAATCCTGACGTGCATAATTGGAAATATAAAAAAAAAGTGATAATGTATGTTAAAATCTATATACAGGCACTTAAATCATACACACTCTTCGTTAACTCTATACTTCTAACGTCTCTGCCTACACACCGAAATTTTATTTACTACTTTTTAATTTATTTATTTTTATTCATTTTTCTTTTCAATAGGAGTATATACGTTCACCTAGTGTCCGGTTTACACGCCTTAAACGTCTTTTGAAAAGGAGTAAAATAATAACCCTTGTTTCATGTTCCTTCTCCTAAAGTCTTCTAATCTTCTTTCACCCCAGTATCCCCTTGCGTCTTATTGGCATTAGCACCTTCCTTGGAGTGAAATCATATATATATATATATATATATATATATATATATATATATATATATATATATATTAAAACGGCCACAATGTGCTGACCGTGTTTGGAAAATAAAGCATTCTTACAACTCTAGATGACATGCATAAAAAAATCCATACGTTCAGTTAAAAATAAAAATCATTCTCGATAATGGCTAAAAGAATAACTGAAAGCGCTTGTATATATATATATATATATATATATATATATATATTTGGACGATTTTTTTACACATTTTGTGACCAGAGAAAAACACTTATATGAATACAAGAAAAATAAGAAAACTTAATACACAAATTATATAAATTTATATATATATATATATATATATATATATATATATATATATATATATATATATATATGAAATAGGATAAAGAACAAGTAGGAAATAGATCTTAATCTAACATGTTTCACTTTATTTAGCTTCGTCAGAGATCAAGATAAAAATGATAAAAAGCAGAGACGCAGATTAATTACTCGTGGCACGTCTCTAACCAATAAGAAATAACCAAACCCAACATAGTATTAATCTGCATCTCTTTGCTCTTTATCATTTTTTATCATTTCTATCTTGATCTCTGATGAAGATTTAATAAAGTGAAACATGTTAGATTAAGATGTTTCCTACTTTTTCTTTAGCCTATCTATCTATCTGTGTGTGTGTGTATTTGGGTAGCAATCCTTCTTTTATACAAGTTTCATTAAAGACGACTGATAAGTTATAACGATTAAGCTTTTTATCATTTTGTCGGATTCTTACCCATACTCGACATCTCTCTCATATATATATATATATATATATATATATATATATATAATTTAGGTCTTGAAAATATATTTTCAATTGAGCACTGTTGAATGACAAGTTAATTCTAAAAACAACAGCCACCTGTGTTAATGTGAAGTAAAATGAATGGAGCCCTCCGGTCGTTTGTTTACATTTGTAAAAACAATACGCTAGATTTGGCTGACTGGTTCTGTAAGGTGAATATAGCTCAGTGATAGAGACTGACTGACACCAAATCGGTTGGGTTTCCATCCGAGTTTGAGGCATTCGGATGTCTAGTCGCACTGAAGAGCTGTGATAGAGCGAAACAGTACTGTCTGCGAATGACATATATATATATATATATATCTATCTATATATATATATCTATATATATATATATATATATATATATATAAGTGAACAGACTGTCGCCTCTAAGTGTTGACTTCTATGTTCACTTTTATATTTACACACGCTCTATCTCTGATATTGAGCACTTTATCCCATAAATATAGCACACTTTAAGACCATATTTCTTCATATATATATATATATATATATATATATATATATATATATATATATATATATATATATATATATATATATATTTTTTTTTAAAAGACATTTTTATGTTTAACATTCTTTTTATAGATACAAGTATTTAAATAAATGCTCTGTTTATAATAAACAGTATTAAACAACATTTACCGGCCTGAATGTCCGAGAAATTTTCATAGAAAATTTTCGTCCTCCGACAGGATTCGAAGCTGTATCCTATACGGAACCGCAGAATCGGACTGTTAAGTGTATAATGTAAATGCGTTACTAACGAAATTCCTTTCAAATAATTTTTCTACCGAAGACATGAAACGAGAATTAGGCATAAAAGATGAAGATAATACTGACATCGTGGGCTGTATGTACGAAAGTATGGAGCACCCAGTTAGGATCGAACTCACTATGTAGTCATAATTTTCATCATTAAATGGCCAATATTTCGCTAATGTTATCAAAATTCACACCGCTTAAAACAAAGCAAAAGTTCTATCATCTATCACTCACTAAATATATCTGCATGGGTCTTTGAGATTTTGGAAGTACAGAAAAAAGACTAAATGCATAAATAGAGGATGTAGACGTTTTGTTCCAAACATACCCGTTTCTCTACCAAAGATAAAGGCATCCACAGTTCCTGAGGATTTATACACTTTGCCTGTCACTGTCTCAAATCCAGCTGCACTACACAAAATGTTTTGGATAAAAGTTTGTAAAGTTGTTCATTATCTTCTCCCCCCATCCAGCTATGGGTAAATAGCAGGGCAGACAGGGTTCTATAGCCTTGGATGGCAACTGGTCTACCGCAGAAAGAAATGGCAACCTACTGCGGAAAAAATCTGCCTCGTCAGTCATGTATTGAAATATACATGATCGCCTAAGCGTGTATCACGCATGGCACATAACTGACTGATAGAAGTACTGTACTTATTTTAGACAATGCAGAATTTTTTTTAGGGCAATAATTGTTTGAATCCAGAAAAAAAAAAGAATTTTCAATCAAGTGAAGTTACAAAAACTCAAATTACACTCATTTTATTTAAAAGAAAGACTGACTGTAAATGTGGGGAATGCAAATATAATTGTATTTTATTGTGAATGTCAGTAAGACGTATATGTATAGTTCAACCCTGGAAAAAATTAGGAAAAGTTGTTTAAGATTTTAGAAATAACTTGCTAACCATTACAACACGTCGAAGTACCCCAATGCAATGTGACCTTGTGTTGACGCAGTGTCCCCCACCCCAAGAAAAAAATACGCTAATTTCAAGTTTTATTCTGCGGGTGCGGTATTTGAGTTTTCGCAAAGTTTAATTTCGATTGACATTCCACCTTCTGGTGCCGGACATCCTCTCACTGCTTTATACGCAACTTGAACATAGAACTCAAGTTTAACGAACACACTTACTTAATGACGTTATAAAGCGGACTGACACTAAACACATTCGAAAAAGTTTTTAATTACTACTGAATAAAGGATTAAACATGTTTCTATACTTACTGTTCATGGCGTTCGTTAACCGCTATACATTTTTTCCATTCTTTTCTCTCTTATATTTTTCTTTGTACACGTATTTATTCGTACGCCTCGGTCATACAAAATATAACACAAGGTCAATTTTAATGTGAGATTCGGCAGGCGTCCAAAAGTGACTTAAGCTTTTCACCTGGCACTTCCCCTTTTGGAGACCTCTCAAACACCGGATAATGACCCCAACCCTGTCCCGAAGGAAAGATACTGTCTGGAGAGATAGCCCCCAGGGGGCTTAATATTAATTTGACATCCCCGGTCCAGGTGCACTAGGAAAATATAGGGATTAACTAATTTTAGCTTAGATGTGGCACAAGCCTGTAAGTATGGTTACACAAGTCCATACTCAGTTGTAACTGATTTAGCGAGAGAAGCTTACTAACTCGATATGGTGTAATTAACTTTTTGTAAATTTAATTCATAAAATTTCAAAAATGATATATCGAAATGTATTTGATTAAAAAAATGAAAGGGCCTTATGTTTGTTTTTGAGAAATTATTTTATTTCAGAATTTTAAAATTTCTGTTTGAAGTTTTCTAATTATTGCGCGAAAACACAGACGCAAAGCGAGACAAACCCATCTGAAAATATTTTATTTTTTATTTTTACAGATTCATGCTTAAAACTTATTTCGAAATTTTGGAAAAAAATTCAGGTTTTTGTCTGTGTTGATGTGGACGGGAATCCGTGCAGTATGCAAAGTAGACAGACCAAAGTTTGTCAAATAAGTCATCCATTTTAAAAGAAACATCTTTACTGAAAGTGCCATGTCACCATCCCTTGATTGATAATATTGTTATGTAGATTTTAACACGAAGAAAAATACACTGACTGCAGTAAGGGACTTGAAGAGAAATATTCGTCTAAAGCCGCACCTCAGACTCGAACCTGAGGCAGTTATCTTACCACAGAGAAAAGAGTAGTGAACTTAACTTCTTTTCCAAGAGTGCGACTCCTATATGTCAGTGCCAATAATTGCAGGAGCGGGTGAAGCACATATGACAACACACTTAAACAAGGGTATGTATGTAAAAGAGGTGTACCATGCATCGGACTAAAAAGCCAAAAACGAAAATTCTCAAAGTTGTGCTTTTCTATTGAGTTAAACACTAATGACAGCGACTGAATGCTTTTAGATTGTTTCATGCGGTCGCAATACGGTTGAGCAGCATTTCTGTCAGAAAAATAGGTAGGAAAGGCATCTGAGAATGCAGAGTCTGACAAGAGTAGCACCGTTCGCAAAGAAGATGGTATCAAGCGTCGTGTTCTTTGACAATATTTTGACAGCAGTACACGGCTTGCTGAACAACAGGTATTGGAGTTGAAAAGTGAAATTCCAAACCACATGTTTGCCAAGAAGAGTTAATGATGCTAGAGTCCATAAGTTGTGACAGCTGCCCGAGTCTGTTTCTTCTGCTAGGCTTAAAGAACATGAATATGGTCTGGACGGAATGGTTTGTCTTTGAGTACTAGATTCTGAAAGCTATCGTTTTGATACCGATTCTAATGTGACATCGGTCAAGATTCTTGTTTTATTTGATTATTCGGATTTATCAAAATGGAGATTTTTTTAGCGGCGAAAAATTTCCAAGATTAAAGTTTGGGGGATTTTTACTCATTTATATTTTTTGTATTTAATTTTCAATATGGAAGCGAAAACGAGAACTTGACCGCCTTCATAACGTTCATTTTTGCACAAATACTCTTGGGAAAGGCATGAACCCGTTGCTTCTCCCCGACCCCAGCTATGCGTTAGTTAAATAACAAAACCGACTGGATATGCTTACCTTGAGATGGTAACCTATTTAGGAGAAGGAAACTAAATTCAAAACCAGTCTGAAGAGGAATGGGCTCCGTCAGACTATCTAACCCTAGACACACCATTGCTACTATGGCGGTAGTACTTATTGATAATGTTAATTGATAATGTCTATTCTTTATGTTTACTCTGGTAAGTTAAGCATGGCACAAGGCCATAATCGAATTTACAAAACAACATCAACGATCTGATCGATTATCTTCCTACGAACTGGCCACGGGTTATAGGGTCACTACACGTGCTGCAGTAGTAACATCAGTGGTGTGTATAGAGCAATATAACTTGACGGAGCCCATCCCTCTTTAGGATAATTTTAAATTCTGCTACATTTGTTGTCAGCTCAAGGTAAGAGAACCCAGTTAACATTGTTATTTAACCAACCCATAGCTGGAGGCGGGGAGATGGATTCATGCCTTTTCTAAGGGTATTTGTGTGAAAGTGAATGTGACGAATTCGACCGATTTCACTTTCCGAGTCTCTAACTGTTACTGTAATAGCAGTAAGTGTGACACAAGGTTTAAAAATTGAGGAATACTAGTCATTACTGTTTTCAGTTAGTTATGTGCCATGCGTGATACACGCTTAGGCGATCATGTATCTTTTGATACATGACTGACGAGGCAGATTCTTTTCCTGCAGTAGGTTGCCATTTCTTTCTACCGTAGACCGGTTGCCATTCAAGGCTACAGAACCCGGTCTGTCCTGTTATTTACCCATAGCTGTGGGGGGAGGGGAGAAGAAGAGGATTCATACCTTTCCGAAGGATATTAGCACGTAAGTGAATGCAATGGATTCAACTGGAATTCGAACTCGGCTCTCTTATTATATAACTGGCCACAATCTCTAGACTTAGATGGCAACCAGTCTAGGAGAAAGATATCTTTGAATTCAAAACCGCGGGCTAGGAAGCAGGAAATCACTTCATTATAAGCTTCCCAAAAAGTCATGGTAATTCACAGATGATTAAGAAAAATGATTTGGAAAGCCATGATCGTCTATGATCTGAAGGGATACGGAGAAAACAAAAAACAAAAAAATCGAGCGACAATCAATGACGTATTCGTTCGATAATGTTTCTTTTCACCAAAAATTCAAAATAACATTTTTCATTTGTACAGCCGAAACTACAATACCACAATTTCACTAGGAAATCCATACAGTTTTGTGTTTGCTCGCGCGTGTGGGTGTAATAAATAATTATACAAAATTTTAAATGTTTATGTATAATATAAAATATTTACAGAAACAAAAAGATCCAGTGAGGATCAAATTCACTAAGTAATAATTAAGTATAACTTACCAAAATGAATGCGTATTTTTTTGGAGGAACAAAAAAGAAAAAAATCTCAAAACAAAACGCTACTCTGTTTTATTTTATTTTATTTTTTTAAATTTACCAAAACTATTTCCGATTTAAATGAGATTTTCAGTAATTATTCCTAAAATGAATCAATTTTTATACTGAATAGTTTATGTTATTATAAAACTTGGAAAATATTTTGGTCAGTTAATCCACTCCGTCTCTATACATCGTGGATACTACTAAAATTGGGTGGGTGTGATATTTTTTCTAGTTTAAACTTAGATGTGACATAAGAACGAAAGTATGGGGCACCCAGTGAGTATCGAACTCAGTCAGTTATGTGATACACGCTTAGGCGATCATGTGTCTTTCGATGCATGACTGACGAGGCAGATTTTTTTCCCGCAGTTGGTTGCCATTTATTTCTGCGGTAGACCAGTTGCCATCCAAGGCTATAGAACCCGGTCTGTCCTACGATTTACCCATAGCTGGGGAGAGAAGAAGAGGATTCATACTTTTCCCACGGGTATTAGCACGTAAGTAAATATAATGGATTTGACTTGAATTCGAATTCGGCTCTCCGTTTCCTCAATCGGAGCCGCTGTCCTGCCTCGAACTCACTACTCAGTCGTAATTTAATTCTCATCATTAAATTGCCAATATTTTGTTAATGTTATCAAAATTCAATACGTCATAAAAATGTTATCAAATATTTTTTGCTAGTTTTATAAAGAAAAATCCCACATAAAATTTTTTCGCAGTATCAAATATGAACATCATGAAAATTTGCCCCGAGACTTTACAAAAATAATTCAATAAAACTCAAAGATATTTTTGTGGTGTGTTGGTGCTTGCATAATTTAATAAAGCACATTATGTTCTTTCACTAACAGAGTAAAAAAAAAAAAATCTACAATAAATATTTAAAAAAAAATAGTTATAATTTTTCAGTGCAGTTTTGAAATTTTCCCGGTTGCTAATGACAAAATCTCTTTTTTTAAAAAAAATTTTTTTATTATTATTAAATAAAAACATTTGAAGAATCGAAATATGTAAAGTTTAATGCTATTTTCGAGTGTGAAATATTTTAAAAGTTTTCTTTTTCTTTTTTCAACTGTTAGGTTATTTTTGTACTAAAGATCGAATAAGGAATGATTAAACAATTCTAAATGATCCACACCTATTGGTTATATAAGGTTAAAATAATTATGCAAGATATTTGAAAGCATCTATTTTTTCTCATGAGATTGGTAGAAAGAAAGTCAAAACATTCAATTAACAGTATCAAGTCAATAAATCAACAATTTTTCCTAGCTTTTTATATTAGTATTTTTTGTTTAATATATTTTCTTAAAATAATAAAACGACTTGAAGCAATTATATACCATATAACATTAAATAATAAATAAATAAATAGATGCCAAATAGTTAGAAAAATGGAATAGATAAAAAATATCACTTCATTTTATTAAATAAAAAAATGTTTTTTATCTTATCAATATAAAAATATTAATTTTTTAAAAACCTTATCACCCCAAGCAAGGCTGGAGGCCACTAGCACGCAAGGGGTTACAGAAGGTTTGGAGGAAGAGCAGATAGGAGTGGTAAAGAAGAGGATGTGGAGAAAGATAGTGGATCGATCAAGGCAAGGGGGTTACAGAAGATTTGGAGCGAGAGCAGATAGGAATGAAAGGTGAAAGGATGTGGAGAAGGGAAGTGGATAGATCAAGGCAACTGGAGATGTCGATTGACGTTACACTTAAATAGTTGGAGATTGTATTTGTCAGGGAAACAGGAATAGGGAAGGGAGTTCCACAATTCTATTAAGATATTAATTCTAATAGAATAAAAATATATTCCTAACTTATTGGTTATATAAAGTTAAAAATTATTGCTTTTAAACATTAATGAAACCAATTTCCCTATTTTGACAGTTTTGTATGTAATTAAATTTGGAGCAGGTTTTTTTCGAGTGGGTGTTGCCTGGTTATGTGATTATTTGCCCTATGAACTTGTTGACAGGTGGAATACACGTTACGGTGTTCAAATACGCTTTCTGCTATATTTTAAGTGTAAAGTAAGTAATATTTTCCCAAACTTCTGCTAATTAATACTTAATTTTATTAATTTTAATTGAAAAAAGTATCTATGTGATATATTTGATTTTTAAGAGATTTTAAAAGTGTCTTAAATTTTCTGTCATCATTGTTTAATGAAAATGGCGGATTGAGGAAACATTGACATAAGAACATCTTAATATTACTTAAACCCATATTGAAATGCTTAAAACTTGTTTTTCTTTTACATAAATTAGCTTCAGGTTATAGCGGGCCCCTTAACGGTGAGGTTTCCAAATGCGATGTGGACGTGCATGTTGCTGGTCCCACCACAATTATTTTATTTTTGTTTAGGAAGGTGTGGGAAGAATCATGCCATTATGCTGGAGGTCGCTATCCAATGTGGTGGTCACAATGCAATTTATATTTGACGTAAAATAGCACATGGTATAAAATACAAACAGAACGTAGGGTTGAAAACATAACAATTGAATTTATTAAGTATTTGATGTACATGCATGTATACTGAAAGGTTAGACGGAGTTACGTCTCTTAGATTAGGAAATATTTGTACCTGAGCTCATTAGGATTAGATTAACTATTAAATTGTAGTTTAGAAGAATGAGTATGTGTTGAGTGTTTGGAATTGCATATTGTACAAGTTGGTAATAGTTCAGAATGTACTTACGTGATTAGTTGTAAAGTTCTTTTACGTCTGACTGGATTAGTCAAGACGGGAGTTCTTTAAGGGTCACATTTTGGCAGCGGAGTTGAGACGCGAGAACGACGAAGAGAGTGAGCAAAAAAAAAATGGGCAGAAAGAGAGCGAGAATCACTCGTGTTTGGTTTTTATAGTATGTTGTACCACGTGACAGGCTCAAACTTAGTTGGCGCCAAAACAGATCTGTCCTGTGGAGGTGATTTGATTGGTCGAAACTGACCAATCAACAAGCTAGATTGAAGGTGATTAACCAATGAATGCTTGTTGTATATTTTCTATGAATGATGGTGGTGGTGGTTACCACAAGGTAAAATACAACCAAAATTTTTACTAAAAAGGAGACATTTAAATTATTTTAAATGTTTTAAAGTTTATTTTGCCCATATTTTGGTGTCTCCTAGTAATGACAATGTGTGAAAACCAGTTAACTTATTATACCGTAAGGTGGCACTCAGTCCAGCTGTCAGGTATAGGATATGTGAGGCTATAAAAATAAAACAAAAATAAACAAGTCGAAGTAAAAAAAAAAAATGACGTGAGGAATGAAAGAAAAGTTAATGAATGTTTAAAAGTTGGCTCGAGATTATCTGTTTAGGGTTCCATACTTGAAACTGAAGCAAAATAAAGAGGTTTTTCATTTTTAAAATAAAATAAATAAATGTTTTTTCTTGTGTGCTAAATCATTTAAAAGCAACAGACCTCTAATGATTTACAATGATGATAAAAGATTTTCTGAAAAAAAAAACCCGTCTAAAAACAACAACAAATAAAAACAATATTTCAAATGAATATTTCAAAACAAAAACAATATTTCATTATAAAACAATAATGCGTAAGATAATCATAAAACTTCCATGTCTTTTTAAAGACATTTTCAGAAAAGTATGCCTTTCATAAGAAAGTTTTAAAAAAATACATGCAAAATACATGCATAATCCTTTCAATTAAAACGACAGAAAAAGTACAAAGTTAAAAAAATTAAGTATGGAATTACGCTTATTTCACAGAGTTTCATGAAATCTATATCTGTAATTCTCAAAATATATATATATGTGTGTGTGTGTGTGTGTGTGTGATCGGATGTTGTTTCTGTATTTCCACAGTTTTCATCTGATTTCGATGAAATTATTTTGCTTGATAGATAATTCTTCAATGCTGGTTTTGAGTCCAAATTGTTGGCGACAATGGCTTTCCACTACTTCCTGTCCATTATAACTGTTTTACTATTTACTATCTGTTCTTGGATATATATCTTTCATAAAAACTTTAACAAAAATAAATAGTTTAAATTATTACAATAATATTATTTGTTATTATACAGTTCCCTTTTCAGGGCCACCGCCCCAATCAAATTGTTAACTCCCCCCCCCCCATTTAGGGATGTGCCTCAATTGCACTGAAATGTTGTTACTAATATTGATTTTCTGGTGGGCTGATTTTATACCTAAACTGCTTCAAATGAACAGCAAAAAATTTCCAGTAATGAAAGGCCCGGTCAAAGACGGGTTATACTGCTAGTGCTTTAATAAATTCGCCAGGAAAAATGAGATCTAACAAACTAAGTTCCTGAGGAATGCATTCTGAGGGCAACTTGGAGCAAAGAGCGGATAAGTACAATGATGAATACGGGTGTATTGGAGTCTAAAATGCCACGGGCAAACACCTAAAAACCTCCTATTACTGCTGGATGTGATTACAGCGAAAGTATACAGTTGGGGTTTCTGGCTAAATAGTATTGTAACTAGAGAGACTAATCTACCGGCGTAGATGCACCAGCCCATAGTTATTTTGACCGTTGTCCCAATCCACAACGGATTATGAATATCGATTTTATTTTTTTTAAATGCCGTATCTCTCCCGGACGTAAGCGATCATGACTTTCTCCACAGTCTGGAATTCAAAGTTTTCCTTCTTTTAGATTGCCAGGAAGCCCAGTCTACACTGTTATTTAACCCATATCTTATGTGTGGATTCATGCCTTTCCCAAAGGTATCTGTGCGAAAGTGAACGCAACATGTTCGGCTGGAATTTGAACTCGGCTCGCTTCCGTGCCGATAACCGTTACGCTACCCTTGCATGATATTTATTAAGCTTAGCTTTGTAAGGTACACAGCGAGAGTAGAAATGGTCAACGAAATTATCTTGCTTAATTGTTGCTCCATTGAGAGGTGCCCATTCAACAAAACGTTTAGCCTCGTTTCCGTCCCCAAATAAATAAGAATAAAAAAATATATTTTTCAGTTCTACAACCGTATTTGGCATTGATATCACAACGAACCAGTATTTAACTATATCACACCGAATTTATCTATTTATCTCCGGCATTCAACAAAGAAAATCTTGGTGCCTCTGTTGAGGAGTTTGCCGAATAGTTCTCCATCGCAGATAAATTGTTTCCAAGTACTGCACACGAGTTAAACATTTTATGTTAAAAAAAAGAAGAACAAAAAGTACAAAAATACTGAAAAAAAAATTATTAATACACATGTATCATGTGTATTAATAATTTTTGTATATTTGACATTGCTTCGAGCAAGAAATTTCCTTCTTCCTACTAAGGAATTTTACTGGAATCTACACACAGGGAGATAAAAGTGTGTACCGTAATAGCGGTGTCAAAGGAAAATATGTTAAACGTTGTCAAAAATATTATTAAAATATTTTAGCGGTCTCTTAAAAAATGTCTCTTGAAGAAACTGAGAAAACTAATAACTAAACGAACATTACAAAATTTCGGGCGTAGTAGAAAACAGATCACGAGGCATAAAAAGAGAATATTCAACCAATCGCTGTTTTTTGAGTAAACTAAAACCATCGCATTTCTATCCACTGAAAATAAATAGGAGACTTTGAAGTAGGCCGGAGTCAGTCAACTCAAAAACCCACTCGTCTACATAAATCTTCGTCAAGCTTCTACTTTCACGTAAAGTAGAAAGTCAAGGTGCTACAAAATCAAGACTCGTCAACCAGTGAAACTACTTTCTTCTCTCGTGTAAAGTGTGCGACACTGAAGGTATGAACTTTATATAAGGCATCATCTTTAGGAAGATTTAAAATGTTACCATGGCTGTTTACCATGAAAAGATAGATCCGAAAAAAGCCCCCCAAATCCAGATATACAGTTTTAGATATACAGTTTTACAAAACGTTTTAGTCGGCAAAGGTAAGTCAATTGTAATTTTAAATTTGTCCATAATTATTGGAAGTTTATATTTAATGCGACTAATTACTAATATATCTTTAAGTCCCAAAAGATGTTAAAAGACGGAAGGGTGAATCGTGTCGGTGCATATATTTTGTGAATACGACAAACTGATCGGTAAAGTGTAAGCTTTCGGCATAAACCTATAATATTTTGTTTTCACTGTCTACCCCAGCTTCTTTCTTTTTATATAATCATTTCACCCCCAGCAAGTCTATAATATCACGGAGACTTAAGAGGTTACTGAGAGTGAAAGAGAATGAGAAAACTTTAGTGGGGACAATAAAATAATAGAGTTCAAGAAGACAGAAGATGGCGATTGACATTGCATTTAGAATTTTGATGATCAAAGGTGGCATGGAAGCAAGAAACCGGAAGAGGGTTCCGCAGGTGAGAAGTGCAAGAAAAGGAACTATTTAAAATAGAACTTCCGGTTACATCTAGCTATTTCAACAGTAGAACGATGAGACCTAGTTGCCAATCTAGTCGAACGCATAAATTCATTCGGTCTAGTACTTTCTTCTTCTATATTCAGTGTTTCTTCAGGAAGTTGACGATCAATTTTCTGTCCTTTGTAGATCTTAATAAATTGTGTTTTTTGTTATCTCTCCTAAACTGTTCCACTAGTCATTTACTCTGATTCGCTAGATAGCCTATGCGTTGTTTTCTTCTGTCCCTCTTGCCTTCAATCTGTCCTGTGCGTATCTAATTTTCTAAGCCCTCTTTCTTCATTATGCGAACTAGGAATTTCAACTGTCTCTTCCTGATTTTAAGTATAAGTGTCCTTTTTGTTACTATTTTCTCTAAAACTTCGTCGTTGTTCCCATGTTTAGTTCATGGTATTCTCAACATCCTTCACATTTCTGCTGCTTCAAGTCTCTTCTTCATTCGCCATCTTTTCTTCTCACTTTCATCCACTACCTTCTGTAGTTCTTGGTTTTCTTTCTGTGTATGCTATCAACACTGGGTCATCTGCATATCTTATGTTGTTAAAGATCGTGACCACCAATAATGAATCCTGGTAGGACTTCCAATTCTCTCAGAATAGCCTCGCTGTATAGGTTGAATAAGTACAGTGAGAAAACGCATCCTTGTCTTACATCCCTTTCTATTTTTGTATATTTACTGAATTCATTTTATATCCGTATGCAGGCGGCTTGCTGCCAATACGACTCAAAATGCAGCAAGTCTTTGAGGTCGGAACATTCACGACGCCGGTGTAATACAGTACATAGGTCACACACGCACACTCACATATGCATATGTTCTGTGTGACAAAATTATTAAAAACCTATGTGTATACTATGTGTATACATTTACACGCACACACGTAGAAATCCGCAGGAGGAAAAAGTCGCAATCGATGTGATGGCGGTTTCATTAAAGCATTAAAAATCCTTTGAAAATCGCCTCACCGTTATAGGCACAAAGAAAGAGAGATATTTTTTCCATTTTTTTTAAAGACCACATTCTTGCAGGACCTAAGCGATCATGGTTCTCAACCGATTTCTTTTCTTTATCACTTATGAATTGGAATGATTTCTTCGGAAAGACGGTGGAGTGGTTTCCCGTTGCATTCTCCGCTGTTTCGTTGTCTTCTTAAAATCGCCGCAGCTTGAAGCCACCAGAATTGCTATTTAATCGCGGTCTAGGAGCAGAAGATATTGATTATTGCTTTTTCCAAGTGTATTTGTTCGAAAGTAAACGCAACAGACTAAACCGGAAGTTGAACTTTGCTCATCGCCTCCAAAATCCGTGCCGATAACTGTTACGTCACACGCACATCCTCCGTTCGTTTATTATGCAACGTTCATTTTATCTAACATGGTGGAATTGTGTCTACGATTTTCCTCTCTTGCGTTTTTCTTTTGCTAAATACATAAATTATGATAATGATTCCGGAGTTTATATCTACTCGATGATCAAAACTCCGAATGCGGCACATGTGACGAGTCAAACAGTAAAGTTCATACTTTTCTTCATTAACGAGTCAGACACTAGATTTTACAAAAGGGAACCCAATATTTAACTGGTACACAATACGTGTCAAAAACATCAGCAAAATCCGAGAAACCAAATGCATGAGCGTTAGGTTTCAGGAGAAGTATGTGCTCTCTTTTGGGAACGAAAAACTTTGCTGGATAAAGGCATTGAAAAAAAAAACTCAAAATAAACAAAATCTAGAAAAACAGCTAAAGGGACCCTGGATAAAAAAAAAACCCAAACAACAAACAAACAAAAAAAACTAAAAAACTAAATAAACAAAAAACAAAACAAAAAAAGGAACAAAAAAAGAAGCAAAAAAAAAAAAAAGAAAAAAGAAGGAAAAGCAGAAAAAACAACCCACCAAAACAAAGAAATAAAACCCAAGACAAAAACAGCAAACAAAGAAAACAAAAGCAAAAAAATCAAATAAATAAAAAGCCAGGAAAAAACAAAATAAAAAAACAGAAAAACAGCTAAAGAGACCCTGGATAAAAAAAATCTCCAAACAAAAAAAACAAACCTAAAAAACTAAATAAACAAAAAACAAAACAAAAAAGGAACAAAAAAAAACAAGCAAAAAAAAAGAAAAAAAGAAGGAAAAACAGAAAAAACAACCCACCAAAACAAAGAAATAAAATCCAAGACAAAAACAGCAAACAAAGAAAACAAAAACAAAAAAAATCAAATAAATAAAAAGCCAGGAAAAAACAAAATAAAAAAATCCCCCAAAACAAAAAAATCTAAGAAAATCTAAGAAACAAAGCAAAAGAAACAAAAAAAAAAAAATAACTGAAAAAGCAAATAATAAAACAATAAAAACAAAAAAACACCCCTCAAAAAGCCAGAATGAAAAAAAAAATCAAAATCAAGAAAATCACAACGTTGGTTTATTATGAAACGCTATTGAAAGTTGATGTTTGAGGTTCAAACTTCATTACGAAGTTTGAACCTCAAACGACATTAACTTTTTCCGAAGATTACCTACACTTTGCTATTAATCTACTTCAGGCATCATCAATTTTTCTGAGGATTAGATACTGCAGATACGAACGTTGCAGGTTATTCTTGACAAAATGAAAAAGAGAAAAAATAAATATGCATTCCTCTTATACATTTATCGATAATATTTCCATATTTGCTTACCGGCGATGTCCTGTAAATTGAATTTCCTTGGTCCGCTGAGAAAATAAGCAGCCGGTTCTTATTGATTTTGAAGCTCCTCCACGCCTTAACCATACGCAAGGCTTATACAAATGCCGGCAGCGTATTTCGAAGCTTGATTCTCTGTCAGTTTATTAAACATTTAAGAGTGACTGACAAGATATCACGCGATACATTTTTGTATTGAACCTTCATACATTGGCAGTGATTCAAAATAATTGATGGCGATGATGGCAGTGAAAGAAATGACTGTTCTGGAAAGGCTGACGAGATATTTAGTTGATACGACAACAATAGAATGAAAGGCAAAACTGTATGTAAGGAAAATGGGTTGATTTTTTTAGGGTAAGAGGGGGGTAACAAATAAAATTACTTTATTAGATCCAACGACTAGAAACCAGAAAGTGTTTTTATATGTAATAATAATAGCTAGCCACTCGTATTCGAGGATACCCATCTATTAGGGCGGCTAACCAATCCCTATTGCAGACGCTCGCTCAGGCATATTTGTGTTTGTTCACCACCCACAGAGCCAACCTGTGGTTTATACTGCAACTATGCTGAGCATACCTTAGTTACAGTTTCTGGGAGAGAGTGTGTTATCTAGCATGATCAACAATCTGAACAAGGCCAGCACACTCAACCCCTCGGTCACGATATGTCACAGCTATTGACGGCCCCCAAGTGTTCCATAGGTGCCGCACGCTGTGATCGCCCCTTCGGACTGATAACAGAAGTCAATTTCCTTATATATATATATATATATATATATATATATATATATATATATATATATATATATGTGTGCAGAAATATAGTCTTAAAGTGTGCTATATTTATGGGGTAAAGTGCTCAATATCAGAGATAGAGCGTGTGTAAATATAAAAGTGGACATGGAAGTCAGCACTTAGAGGCGACAGTCTGTTTCATGCTAGTGCAATCGACTGTCGCCTCTAAGTGCTGACTTCCATGTCCACTTTTATATTTATATATATATATATATATATATATATATATATATATATATATATATATAAGCCGTTGGTGCCTGTTGGATTTTAAATCAGCCCACTCCGAGCAGATCTATTTTTCTCTACTAGTTCGTAGATCGGATTGTGCAATTATTACTTTTGCGATGATCGGTAATATTATCTATGCTTCTGGTCATAAGTTTATTGTTGAGAATTTATAGATTCGAGTACTCTCAATGCCTTTTCTTCTCAGTCAATCCTTTGTTCTTCTAATCAGACTGGCATTTATTAAGTTGATTTTGTGGTCAGATGTATTACGATGCGCGTTTAAAGTGTTGTTATGCAGCATATCTCTGTGATGTTCATATAGTCTTTTTTATGTTTCTGTATGTCTCGCATTTAAGATCATTGGGTATTTCGGTTATTCCTGCCGCTGTCTTGTTGTTGCTATCTAGTTTGGTGCTAATTATATCTCTTACTATTTTAGAGTTTATACTTAGACCAGGTCCATAATATAATAATAATAACACCGTACGGTATACGAACGAGAAGAGAGAAGGAAAAAACAGATCTACAGAGACCAACGGCTATAATAGATATCAATAAAACAATAACAAAAACGCTTTCTGGCTTCTGGTTGTTAGATCTGGTAAGGTAATATAATTTATTGCCCCTCTTATCCTCAAAAATCCCAACGCATTTTCTTACACACAGTTTTGTCTTTCTTTCTGACCTGAAGAAGCCGAAACCAACAGACGTCAACAAAACGTGGCATTTATAAACCTTTCCACTGTGTCTCATCAATAGGAGTCAATAGATTCGCCTAAAGCCCGGTTCACACACCTCTTCAGTCTTTTGAACAAGATTAGAGGTTTATCTCTTGTTTAGGGTTGAGTTTCCGGTTCTTTCTAAAGACTAATTCTGCTCTATACTAACGCCTCTGCCTGAAATATTATTTACTAATCATATATTTTTCTCTCCCTAATAGGCCGTTCAGGTTTCCACTTCCGTCTAAAGTCTTCTCATTTTCTTTCACTCCCAATAGCTCCTTACGTCTTAGTGGCATTATCTCCTTTCTTGGGATGAATGAATTGTCCCTGTTTTTGTTTCGGATTCTATCATACACCCTACAAGCACATAATTATATATGTGTCAATCATTTAGTCTAGCAGAAGAGAGAGAAGAAAACAGACAAATTGCGTTGTTGCAACATTTCAACTGATGGGAGCATGTCTACCATAAAAAATAGGCATTCAAATCTATGTAACTGTGAGCGTATCTCTCTGTCTACCTATCATTCTTTATTTGCCTGTTCAACTTTTTTTTGTCAGTTTCCCCTTTTTCTCTTTGCCTTTAACTCTTTCAAACTCATCAAACTAACAAGCAGATTTGTTCAAGGAAAGAAAAAAATCTTTTGTTATAAATTGTAAACATATTATCTCTCTAACAAATGCGAATGTCAGTGTGTCATTGTGTCACACTTTTTAAATTAAAAGAGACACAACTCTCTAACTTTCAATAGATTACAGAAATTTTGTATTCACAAGTTTTCATAACTGTGATTGTTTTCGGCGATTTTTTTACTTGATTTTTGCGACGAATTTTTTTGTACGATAACAATTTTTATAACTTGGAAATAAATTTGGGAATAATCAAAATTAACTGCGAAATCCAGCGAAAGTCACCCACGACATAAAAATAATTGTTTGTACGGAACGGACCTGCGTACATAAAATTGACTTTAAATTAAGTGGCGACAGAAGAATTTTCGCTGAACTTTTAAAAGGTAAGCTTAAATATTAATGCAATACTTAAATGCAGCGATCAATTTTGAGTTCTTCTGTAGTTTATCGTTGCCTATCGCATACGGTAGCAGTATGCCTCGCAAAAAGAAATCTCCGCCAACAGAGGACCAGATTGCAATCAAAAGAGCCAAGGCTGCAGCGAGAAAAAGAAAGTCTCGTGCAAATGAAATCTCAGATCAAATGGCAGCCAGGAGAACTTCCAACGTTGAGAAAATACAAATACTTAAGGACTCTCAAACTCCTGAACAAGCCCAAATGCCCAATCAAGAGCCTTCCGCAGGAGCTAGCTTAAATGCCGCCCAATACAACAGCTTTTAAGCTAATACAGTAATAAATTTAGGATAACTCGATTTTAACATGAAGTAGGGACGTATTTATTGCCGCAAGATTTAAAAGTTGATTTTCAAGACAGGCAAGCTCTTTTCACTTGGAAGATTGGAGCAACGCAATCTTCCCATCCCGCATTTCCTGTATTTATCGTTGTGTTTTATTAAGCTAAACTTAATAAATATTTTAAAATTTCAAATAGACAGGTCAGAACGATTATTTTATTATTTCCCTTTTCGAAGAATAATCCACTCGGGATATCGTTATTCTTTTTTGTTTTTTATTTTAAATCGAGTTCACACCAAGCACAACAGTGAAGGCAGGCAATGGGTTACTGGGTGTGGAAGAGTTATAAACAGGAACATTGCTAAGGAGCGAGAACAGAAGAAAAGTTATCAGGAGAACAGACGATAGCAATTGACATTACATTTACATTTTTGTAGATTAAATTTGGATGGAAAACATGGAACCGGAAAGGAGTTCCACAATGCGAGAAGTGCAACCAACTTTTATTAAATATTCAGGATATTTCCCTTCACCCTTTAATTTAGACCGCGAGCATTCTGCGACAAAGCATTTAATTACTGTAAATTCTAAGTAAAAAAAGGAAATTCAGCTATACCTTTTATTCTAACCATCCCGTCTATTTGAAACTCTAATGTACGAATAACTTATTAAATAAAAAAATTAAATAAAAGTACATACATTTTTTTTCCTAATCAGAGCAAGACATTAAAAAAAATTCACACCTAGCAAGGCGATACAGCCAATAAGACGCAAGAGGTAACTGAACGATAAAGAATATGAGAAAATAATAAAATATTTTAAGTAGAGAGAACATTAAAAAAACAGGAATTCAGAATAGAGATGATAGTTATTGATATTGTGTTTAAATTTTGAAAGAATCAAAGTCGACTGGGAAGCAAGAAGCCGGAAGAGAGTTACACAAGCGAAGAGAGAAGAAACTGTTCTATAATAATATAGCCTATAATCACTTTGTAAGAACCTTTATGTATACGGCATTGCGGCAAAACGCTCTTAACTGAAGGATTCGTCTTCAAAAAAATTTTTAAAAAAATC
The DNA here is from genome assembly GCA_964036315.1 of Acanthosepion esculentum. Taxonomy (NCBI): domain Eukaryota; kingdom Metazoa; phylum Mollusca; class Cephalopoda; order Sepiida; family Sepiidae; genus Acanthosepion; species Acanthosepion esculentum. The sequence goes on along the minus strand of OZ038483.1, from coordinate 42,211,653 downwards.
TATTAGCGTCAGAAAATTAGTCAAGAGCGTGTTGTATTTTGCAAATGCTTTTGGATACTACACCTTTAAAAGCTTAAAATGAATTAGAAATGATGAGTTGGTTGTTGCCTCGAAGACAAAAAGTCTTAGAAGACAATTCAAGACAAGATCTACCAATATGACCAGTACTTATTGTAATCCACACATCCTTCAACCTGAATCATTGCCTGGGGAGTCGAAGATTCCAGGATGGATTGCCAGGGTTCTTGAACTGGGCACACACAAGAGCGGCACTTGCCCCAGGATACTCTATTTTCGAATTAGTAATGGCCCCTGGCATTAATTGCTTGTGCCCCCAGTGGCACTGTGCACGACAAAGTGCAGTACCAATTTGTAAAGGTTTTGTATGAACTCCACCAGTTTGTACAGTACTAATCACATTCTGTATCTCAGAAGACCCACAGGCGACGGCTTTTCGGTACATGCGGGTTTAGCTTTGTGACATCGGCCGAAATTAGTAAATCCTGTCTTTATAAAAATAGAAAGACAGAGAACAGTGTTTTGTATGTGTGCATTTTTCTTTTTCTCTAAGTTTGTGAGTCAAGATTTTAAGGTTCGCACTTCAGCGCGCTCGGATTAAGAAAAGGACGGAGTTTTAGAAGTAAAAATTGGTCGATAGAAAATTCATACATTGGTATTACTAATAATTATGAACTCAATGTTGAACATCGTTCTTGGCTATTCAGGTAGCAAGGCGCTCTCATCAGGCTACTATCGGGAAAAGACTAGAGTTTCAATTTTGTTTCGTTATATCTATATTGCACCCCCCCAAAAACAACAACTGGTTCTCCGTTCGTCATGCACTGTGTCTGATTTGTATGCGCGTATATAATGTATATGCATATACGTGTTGTGTACCAGTAGTTTACATGTACGTGTGACATTTAATCCATATGCAAGTACACGCACACGACACACGATTTGATTAAGTTTGAAAGAGGACATTAGAATAATGCATTTCCTTCTCACTCAGTCTAGATAACCTCCACACTGGGCTGAGAAATAAAACCCTAAAACTGGTAACAAAGACTTATTTGAAACCCGACAAAAAATCAGATGGTTATGAGATATTATTGAACTTTTGGGAAATTATTAGTTAATAAACAGAATATTTTAATATCTGCCTATAATTCCGAGATGAGGTACTATGTACACTATTTACATTATTCGGACTATTGTCTTCATCTTTGTCGCCATATTTATTACAACGTTTCGGCCGTTGTATACTCCGGCCTTCTTCAGGTGGATGGAATGTCGAACTGAATCCTTTATTTCGCTCACTGGAGTAGACTGTTCTAGTTCCACGTGCCATGTTTAATGGATGTCAGTTGTCAGTTATCGCCTGTTAATTCCTCTCTCCACTGCCTTAACCGAGTATTGAACTCACACTCTTTGGGTCCTGTCATTGGATCTAACTAACGCCTTTATCCACTGTGCACATTTTATAACACAGCGGCTGTTAAAGAAATACGTCAAAACTTTCATCCGCTTTAATGATTTTACAATTCTAAAGCTCATCTAATATAAGGCTCGAGAGCCATTCATAGTAGTGGGTAAATTCTGGCGCTATACGAACGGAAATAACAATTGTACTTCAGCCAGGATTGCATTTGAACTCGCGATAAACGTAGGCAATGTTTCAGTTTTCCTTTTATTTTCGATTTTTTAAGAAGATCTAATGAATGCTAATCTAGAAAAATTATTGCAAACACATTTTTTTCTATTTTTTCGAGTGGACCAATCTACTTAAGTAGTTCTGAACGACTTTCCGCACTCAAAGTTGTTTTACGGACTGAAAAAAACATTTTTCATTATGATTATTGTCGTCTATAACTTATATTCAACGTTAAACAAGGATTGATATGCCATTAGATGAACCAACTTAACCTTATCTTTTCATAGAGAAAAGACATCCATACCACATAGCAAAAAAATTAAAAAATAATAATGTTTATAATTGCTTCATAACCAAGTTAGTCTCTTGATATGAACCCTATTCATTATGTTTCAGCTATTTTGTATTATGAAATAAGAAGCATTGATTTATGTTTTCATTATAGCTTGATTTGATATTCCACAAGGGAAGACAACAAGTCTGACCAATATGATATTTGAAAGAGTAGAAACTAAAATGTCTAAGAAAGTCCAATTTGGTATCCAAATTTCAAGGATGAGAAGTTATCATTATTTACAGTTGTACTAATTTCCTCATCTTTGTTGTTAACACATTTCAGCGGGTGTCAGTCCCTTAAACTGAGATTAAAGCAGGGTTTGTATATTTAATGGCATAGTAATTGTGAGTTCAATCCCTGGGCAGGGTAGTATAAGCTCAGACTAGGTGAAAATGGGACAAACAACTTACTGAGTAGTACAGATTTCTTTAGATGTTTGTTGATCTGAGTAACATTTATGGAAATTTAATAGAACCCTTTATTCAGTCTATGGAGGTAGATTGTTCCCATTCCACTGTCAGTGGTCAGGAATTAAAGCAACGATTACTGACAGAATAGAACTATTATGCATATCTAAAACTGTTAAGGGGTGTAAGACAAAGACGTGTCTTCTCACCGGACAATCTATACAGCGCGGCGATTCTGAGAGAATTGGAAGTCCTACCAGGATTAATCATTGGCGGTCACAATCTTAACAACATTTGATATGCAGATGCCACAGTATTGATAGCAGACCCAGAAAGGAAACTACAAGAATGACTACATAAGGTAGTGAAGGAAAGCAAGAAGAAAGGACTAAGCATCAATTGCAAGATGACGGAATGCATGATTGTTAGCAAAAGGAACATCCAAAAATGCAAATTACAAATTGGGGATACCAAAATGAAACAAGTACAACAATTAAAAGATTTGGGAAGTGTTTTAACAGAGGACGGGAAGTGCAACACTGAAATCCGAAGGCGCATTGGGATAGTGAAAGATGCCTTCCAAAATCTAAGCAAAGTATTAAGAAACCGAAACATTTTGTTAGAAACAATGAAAAGTGCACTGAACTGTTACATAATATTAATCCTTCTATATAGCATTGAATGAAGACCTACAATCGCGAAATCCCTGAAGGGACATATAAGGACGGTTTTAATGTAGAAAAGTATTATTCTATAGCAGTACATTCAAAACCACAAGGAATAGGTTTGTCAGTGGTCAAGAATTAACGTAACAGTTACTATAAAGGATTGTGGCGTCAGTTAAAAATCCTGCTGCAAATAAACAATTTCCAAACGTCCGTGTTGACACACCTGTAACCACATTTGCTCTGATCTGTACTGTGGACACCATTCGATCTCTCTCAACTACCTTTACAACACATCGATTCTGACGAGTGTCTGTACTATGTGAGCTACCGGAATAGGATGCCCGAGTGTTCATCCGATCATTGTGGCCAACATCCAAGCATTATTGACGCATCGCGTCCAACATCGCAGCAATAAAAAAAAATAATTTCACCCTAAGCAAGGCAATAGAACCATTAAGAGGCAAAGGGAATTTAAGAAAAAGTAAAACATTGTTAAGGAAGAAGGACGATAAAAGAACATGAATTAAGACAGAAGACAACGATTGACACTGTATTTAAAGTTTTAAAAATCAAAGTTGACTGGAAAGAAAGAGCCTGAACGAGAGTTGCATAAGCGAGAAGTGCGTAAGAAGAAACTGCTAGCATAGAACTTACGGTTACATATAACCATTTCTACTGTAAAATGAAACCTTGCCGCCAATCAAGTACTGCGCTTAAATTCAATAAGCCTAGGCACCAAAGAGGAAAGCTTATCAGAAAAATTACCATAAAAATATTTATAGAATAGGCACAGGGAAGCTATGTAACACTGATGGGAAAGTGACTGAAGCCGAGATACTAGGTTAGGATCAATAACATTGCAGATCATTTTTTGGATTTGATCAAGAATCTCTAAAATTATAGGAGAAGCACCAAACCAGACGTAGCAACAATATTCAATGTATGAAAGTGTTGAAACTTGACTAATGCATGGAATAATAATGCAAACACAAAATGTAGTTAGAATAAAATGTATTGAAACAAGAAAGGGTACACAATATTTACATATAGTCTTTTGTATATTCCTGGGAAGACCGTTCCTGGAGAATGTGTTGACTAAGTCGCAGTCGGGCAGAGTCTCTAGTTGAATCTCTTGATTCGATCCCCTCCCTTCCCGGTACCAACCATATTTATATGGGCGGTACTCCACTATGCAAATTAGGTGGATCCTACCACAACAGAAAGCTTATAAATGTGCAAGATAGATTCTGACGAGAAAAATTGTCTAGCACGACACAGAAAACCAATTTTTCCTAGCAGCAGACTGAGCAATTGATTCAATATAATCTTTCCACTTCGTTATTATCCGAAAGGAGCATCCAGTCTCTCCAATGCCTCAACGTCTACTCCGTTTCAAACGGCTCTAACTGAACCAAAGGAACACATGTTACCTGTTTGCAGCGGACTTTTTGACCACACTGAGACATGTCATGTGTC
>OZ038483.1:42077111-42202111 GCA_964036315.1 Acanthosepion esculentum | reverse complement strand
GAATCTCTATGATCCGGTGCCTTCTCTCATCTCAATTAAGGAGAGAACAGATATTACGCTTTAATTCCGGCCAAATGTTCGAGAAACTATTTTAAACTTCTACCAGGTTGGCCAGAAAGTCTTGACTCATTTAAGAAGCGGAAAGTAAACAACAAATCTTGATCTTTGTCTGTAGTGCTTGTTCCACACGGTCGCGCCATCAAAGCTAAACTATTGTCAACAGCTAGTCCGCGTGTAGGACAAAATAAAATAGTATCCTGCTTTAGACAATTGAGGCCGGGCTTTATTTCAGCAAGTCAATGCGATGCTACATACTGCCAGGTTGACTAAGGGGAAGTTCAAACAGATGGACGGTGTTGAGATTCTTCCACATCCACTAATCAGGGCCCAGTGCAGCTTTGAATGATTATGGCCTATTCCGCTCAACGACACACTTCCTCCGCGATTAGCGATTCGACACTTTTGATGAAGTGAAGGAAGATTGTTTACAGTTTTTTGATTCAAAGCCAGCGGACTGGTATCTGGAACAGATTCGAATGCTGGCTGATCGCTGGCAGAAGAGCGTCGAGAATGATGGAATTTATTTTGAAGAATAAATGTTGGGGTTGCTCAATAAAATTTTTTTGTTTTCTTTCCGCTTCCTAAGTCAGCATAGGCATATATATAGTAAAAGTAAAAAAAGGTGCTTCTCGACTGAAAGGCCGAACAGTGTCCCTTTGATCCTAGGCAGGGCACACACACTGTTATCCAAAATAAAGTGCTAATCCATGCGTAAATAATCAGAACATTTTCCTTTTACTGGTACTATGCGAGTGATATACTTATATGAAACGTATTTATCTATCATTTTATATTAATAGATATTAATATATTTTATACTTAGTACAACGTTTCAGGAACTTCCAGTGCAATTTTACGTATTCAGAGAACGTAAAAATTGGTAAAAATGTGTTTATTAACGGACTGATGGAGATGTGAGCATTTGATTACTACAATATCGCAAAACAATGGTTCACAAAAAAGAAGGTCAACGAGGGTATTTCTGAAAGATAACGATTTTAAGGCAAACAGTCTTTGTAAATAAAGTGTTCAATATCAAGAGAGCATTAATACCAACAAATAAAATCAATTGTTTAACATATATGTCTTTACACAGAGTTTCAAGGATATGGAATTAACTTGTCAGGGACGTGACAGTAAAACTCAATCTATTTGCAGAATTTTTATTTTTCTTAACTTTTAAGAAAATATATATATATATATATATATATATATATATATATATATATATGCTGGGTGTAACAGCAAAATTGTCCAAATCGTGTTACACCATAATTGTCAATCCCACAATAAGTTTATTATCTAAAAACCACTAAACTAATTGAGTTTTTTTCCCAGGTTTTCAGATAAGACGTTTAGCCATCTTGACACCATTTGTGGTAAGAATCACTGATAAATTCTTTGAGTTATTCAGCTAGAAAGAGAACAGGAGAAAATAGTTTTGTGTCAGACCCGCTGTCTTCTCAACTGAGCAATGGTGAGAGGAAAATATTCAAGCCTTCAGTAACGGTACCAACATTCATACTCTGTTTTCCAGGTTCAAAGTCCATTCAAGAACCATCAGGAGAACGGTGAATAAGTTTAAAAAGAGGGAACAGTAGAGAGGAAAACTAGATCAGGAAGTCACAACAAGAAGAGGGATCATCATTTCAACTTAGAGCTAAAGAGATAAATTAGGAAAGATCCAACTCAATCCATAAGACGTTTGGCAAGCGAGAGAGGAGTTTCAGCAGTTTTCAGTCCCAAGAGCAGCGAAAAAGAATTTGAAAATGAAATCGTACGTGGAGAAAGTTAGAGGGGGCGAGATCACATTCAATCAGTTGGAAATTGATCCTGGAATAATATATATATATATATATATATTATATATATATATATATATATATGAACTTTATTTCAATCCTTCTGTCCGATCCTTAACTATGATTAATTATTGATGAACATGTCATTTTCATTTATGATCGATCTCATCACGATTCTTCTGTTAAGCTTGGAGAGTAATTATACATTCTTATTACGCGAAGTAGAGTCCAATAGTGTTATAAAATCCTCGGAGAATTCTATTAAGATATCTTTAATCAATTCTAAGATACAACAATTCACAACATAATTGGCCAATTTTGCTGTTACTCCCGGTATATAATTTCAACGTGATGTAAGGTTAGAAAGTTTGTCTCGCTAGATCAGTTACGCCTAAATAGTGAGTTTGATCCTCAATGGGTGCCACATACATTCGGCCTTGTACCACATCTAAGTTACACTTAGTAGTAAATCACTATATATATATATATATATATATATATATATATATATATATATATATATGTGTGTGTGTGTGTCTGCATGGCATATATATAATGAATAGCAGCTAGCTCTCATAGTGTTACTGCTAAAGTTGCTAGGTGTAACTGTAAGTTACATGCTAAAATTCTTCTCTGGTACGTCTCGCTTGTTGAACTATTCCAGCTTTCCTGTCAGCTACAAAAAATATAAAAAAGTAAATGCAATGTCAATCATCTTCGGTTTCCTTGAGTCCTGTTCTTTTATTGTTTTTTTTTCTGTTTCTTTCACTCTCAGTAACATCCTAGTGGCTTTTATCATCTTGCTTGGCGTGAAATGATTAGCAGGAAAATTTTAGTGTAATTAAAGTTGTATTAAAATATGAAATTGTATTCAACACAAAATGGTTAATAATTTTACAATTAGCTCGATTTCGAAAAATATTAAATGTCAGTGTAGGACTACCGTCTTTCTAAGCTTTTTGCGTTGAAAATACATTAATATTCTCAGCAATTTTGATACACGAAAAAAAAAAAAAAAAAAGAAACAGAGTAATAAATGTTTTCGGTATCTACCCAAGACTTCCCTACAAGGCTGGATGTGGCACAAGACCGTTTTTTGTGGGGCAATTACGAGCCCGTAGGCTCGGGCAAAAATTACCGGCAGACCTCGTATACACAAGTTCGGGTAGCTGTCTACCACTCCAGGCGAGAGACTGCCCTTCGGCATAGCCTCGTCTGTGTTCCTATCCGTCCGGATGCAGAGAGGTCGACAAGCAGAATATCAGCAAACACAGGGGTTTTGCTGTCTCCCCCAATTGCTTTTCTAAGCGTAGCTGAGATGTGGCGCAAGGCCGAAAATATGGGGCAGTGAGGATCGAACTCACTATTCGGTGGTAATTGATCTATTTAGATAAGCTTGTTAACCATTGCAGCACGTCGAAGCGCCCAAGTGGTAAATGTTCTCAAAGGCAAAGTTCTTATGTCGTTAAATATCGCAAATAGTTATTCCAATACAAATGACTTTTGAATACGAAGATATTCGTAAAGGCCTTCTCCTTACCCCGCTAACAAAATAAAAAAAAAAAGAAAAAATCGTTTTGCCTGGGATCAACTTTTTCGCGGTGTTCATGAAAGACTGATAGAAACGTATTTTGGTTTCTTTAAGGACTGTGCGAATCTGGTAAAGGATCAATAACAAAAAGAATAAAAAATATATATATATGTGTGTATAGATAAAGAAGAATTTACATGCAAGGGACCTTTGTTCTGTCTTTTCACAGATAAATGATCGTCGCAAAGAGTATAAAAATCCAAAAATAATATGAAAAGAAAAGATCTATGAATAGAGAATTCATTCCTTTACGTTTCTTCCCAAAAAGCGTAGCACTTTGCCCTGCCCGAGGACAAGTATTTCTCTTTTCTTTTATTGATTTCAAACAATTTTTTTTTATTATTATTTCTTTTTCTGGCTCTTTTGCCTTGTATCTTGCAGTTTCTCGCTTTTTCGCGCCGATATTTTTGTCCACTCGGCCAACAGGGGGCCTGTGAATCAATTCGTGGGGATCGATGTAGAAAGGCGAAGAAATAAAAACTGATTCCGGTGAAACTCTTAGAAGAAAAACAGCCTTTTAAGTCGAACATGGAACAAAACTTGACCAAGGAAGAATGTATCTGAAGCCAGCAACGGCATATCTGTGAAATTAGCAACGTGTCCGTTCGTTCTGCTATTCGCCACGGTAGCAGTGATGCTTTGGCCGTTGTCATAAAGAGTCTTTCTTTGTCATATTTTCACAATGCGCCGTCGTAGATATTTCTTTTAAAAATCTTTGACCATCATGAAAGTCACTTACGCCATTTTGTTCTTTTTTTTTTTCTTCATTGATTTTCATTCTTTTATATTCAGGATCCATTGAATTTCAGCCACGACCATTCCTTTTTACTTTCCTTTGTATTGGGAAGCAATACAGAGCGAGGGAGAAATGTATTTTTTCGCGTTATAAGACATATCTGCATATTATTATTATTATTATGATCTTTTTAAAAGTTTTTTTTGATGAAAATTACTCTGAGCAATGGACTGACAGTAAGTTAAACTTAGTGTGGCACATGGCAAGAAGTATGTGCCACCTGGTGAGAACCGATAACATCACAGTAACAATGACATTCGAGACGAATTGATTAATCATTGCTTCAGGAGAGTGTGTCCATTTTTATTTATAGATTACTCGACGAAGTAATCATTTTTCAAACGTTTGGTGTTTTAAACAATGCATATATGCTGGAGGCAAATAAATGGTTTTTATGGTGATTTTCTAAGCTGTGGCACAAGGCCGAAAGTATGGAGCACCCAGTAAGGATCGAATTTACTAATCAGTCGTAATTGATCTAGCTAGCGAGACAAACTTGCTAACTATTACCCATTCGTCAGTGCGCCCCCACGACTTGTTTTTATGTTTGAATTTATAAAAACATGAACTGTCATTAATTACATTCGGATTCGTTTCGATCGCTGTACTCTCCGGCCTTCATCAGGTGTCTTTGATCCGGGAATTTCTAACTGAACCATTTATTTAATCTATAGCCTTGTGCCGCTTTCCATGTCTAAGGATATCTCGTTGTGTCCATTTTTAGTACTACTCAGTTATTGCTAATTCAATTTCCACTGAATGTGAATGTATTACTCGGCCATAGATTGAACTCGCAAGTATAATGTCACAAAATTCACGAACCAACACTTTAATACTCGAGACGAGAGGCTCAGTTAGTTGAGTGCATTTTCCCAGGTGTTTACCGGTTCCTAACACAAAGGAAAAATCGATTGATTGATTGATCCGTTTTTGACGGCTTATCAACCCTTTCCAGGTTATTTATAACCAGAAAATATATTTTTAGATTCTAAGGATTAAAAAAAAATAGTAACGTTTAGTGATACAAGTCTTATTAATTAACCCACAGCTAGGGGAGAGGAGGTGGATTCATATCTTTCCAAAATGATTTTAATGTAAGTGAATATAACGAACCCAACGGGAATTGGAAACCGGCTCTCCGATTAACAATTCATAGCAATTATTCATTACACCACCCGCATATCCAAGCCTACAGCCCCTGATATTCCCAAGCAATCACCTATCGAGCTACTGACCAGGATTGACTTTGCTTAACTTCAGAGATCCGGTATTTCCACGTGGTGTGGCCGTAAGCCAAGGAGAAATTGAAGACTTATTGAAAATAAATTAGTTATTTGAAAATGAAAAGATTTATTTTTAAAAGACCACACATAATATGTGAATGTAATCGTTTGTCATAATTCGTTGTTTTCAGATGTTTGTAAATAATTTGTTTTGCAAGCAATAAAAGTTTTAAACAATATTTAAACTCACGTTTCCTTTATTTGGAATTTGGTTTATTCTCTGCGGAAATTTAGAAGACGTTCAATGGAGTTTGTAACTGTGGCTTTAGGATGCGGTCAAAGAACAAGCGTTAAATGCGACATTTCTCTTTTTTTTGCTTCTTCATAATCATTGTGAGAGCTGGCTGTGGATTTTACTTTTATTCAGTCGAGTTAGCTTCATAAGTTTATCACAGCAACCATCACAGTTCTCGTCAAGGTCGGAAGGTCATTAGGAAGGCATTGTGTGTCATAACATATCTGGTTAATGTAGGTGTTTGCTGGGAGACCAACTACTCTTACTTCATGGCTGTTTATTTCGCTCAGAAATCACTAATATTTACAAAATTCAAGCAAAGAAACCAAAAGTTGATTACTGTTTTAATTTTCTTCATTAACGACAACATTTGAAGGTTAAAGGCCTTGCCTTTCCTAACCGCTAAAGATTCTGGGTCGGGGGTTGAATCTAATGAGCGTATGGTTTGACTTAACATAAAAGTCTGTATTTGGGAAAGATGTCCAGCATATTCATAAGAATATTTCGTTGAAATCAGCCCATGCACTGCAGAGAAGTAACACACACACACGAACGTTTATTTTTATAATATCGTTTATTTCAGTATTTCAAAATAAATAGTGCATTTGTTTTCACCAATTATGCACAGTTGTCCATGTTTCATTCATACAAAAATGAATACATAAGTTGTAATATTCAGGCCCCGAGATTATTTCCTTTTTTTCTCTGATTAATTACCCCGAATTTGATTTTATGACATTTATCAACTGAGTTCGTATTAATAAAACAGTTAAACACTTGAACAGACAATAAGAGAGAATCAATATTATTAACTAGTTTTAACCCGTGAAAATTTCACGGTTTTCCTACTTTAATATTCTGATGAATCTTAATTCTTAAGTTAATGATTAAATAAGCTCATGGCGAGTTCTACGACTATAAAATAACCGCAAAAATTCCCCTCAAACATTTGAGCTTAAGAACTTAAAAAAAATTGCAATAACACTCATAAATATGAATGCTGGTCATTATTTTAAGAAGTAAGGGGGTACAAATGAAAAGATTTGAAATTGACAACATTTTCCATTTCGCTGAAACAGCCGTTCAGCACTTCTACCTTCCCTTTTTTCTTTCATTCCTTCACTAAAACCAAGTAGTGTTTTCCCCTCGTAATCAAACGGAATAGTCCATTATGTATGAGGTAATGGCAGGACATGATAGTCATGTGAACTAACGAAGGGAGGGGAAAATCAAAATTATAATAGGATTATTTCATTTGCACTATTAATATTAACTTTTACCGAAGTATTCAAATTCCACTAAAAATAAATCCGGCGGCAATTCAATAATAAAATAAGAAAAGTTAAAACTGCAGAATTCTTATATTAAGTTAATACTGTAATAAGGCTCAATGTCACTTTAGAAGTGTATATCAATTTATTTTTTACAGAGTAAACATTCATTCTTTTTTTTAAATAACTAAAAAAACAAAACAAAACAAAAAAACAAATAAATAAAAATAAAAGAAAAACGAGCCCTACGATGAACTGAAAAAGAAGGCTTAGTAACCCAAGGAAGATTAGAAGAAAATTTACAAGTACAGTGTAACCCGGATATAAGAGACCCGGATATAAGAGAAACCCGAATATAAGAGATATTTTCTCTGGTCCCAAATAAGAGCCTGTGTTAATAAAACAAAATAGACCAAACCCGGATATAAGAGAAACCCGGATATAAGAGACTTCGTCTACGGTCCCGACAACTCTCTTATATCCGGGTTACACTGTAGTTTGAAATTATCCGTTTCAACTCGTTATCCATCGGGAATGTGTGGAGGATCAGTTATTTTAAGGGAGCTTTCAAAACGAGAGGAATTTTCCGTCAACCAGAAACCGAGCGTAATGGGTACCCAGGCAGATCTGTAGAACGTGAGAACATGTCTCAACAATTTTTCAACGAAAATATAAATGCCGAAGAAAGCGTATAGAAAGGCCTGTTTACGGTTTAGATAAAAGTAAAATAATTACTGGAATACAGTTGTTTTGTCAAATTGAAAAAAAAAAAAAAGATTATAAAAAAACATTTTATGGCATAAGCTACAATGTTTCATTTGAATAAAAAAACAACCACAAAACAGCATCCTGACAATGAAGCATGGTGAGAGGCACATTTCTGAGGGTTATTTTAGCGAGGAACATACGAGGAATGATGAGGAAATAGGTTTTCTAAAATAGCGAAAACAAAAAAGTTTCCTTTTACTATTCAGCTTAGGCTTGTGAGGTGATTCATCTTCTAACAAGTCAACATAATTTGAAAAACCAACTCAGAATAGCTGAAGAATAACTCTAAGAAAACGGCTTGGCCTTCTCAGCCGCTTGATATAAATACATTCTAATCATTGTGATAGGAATTGAAAATTATTCATCAGAAACGGAAGCCATAGCATCTAAATGATTTGGATCAATTCTGTATAAAAAAAATGGCCGAAAATACTAGTCAGGAGATGAAGAAACCAATATAAAACGATTATTAGTAATGATCGGTGGTAAAGGAGCTTCAACTGTTTATTAGTTGGGGGAGGGGAATCAAATACTTGCGCGGAAGTTATAATAAAGTATTAATAATTATGGAAGTTACATATGAATTTCTTCTCATCATTTCAGGCTAAAAATGAGTAAGATTAATCATAAACCACCTAAAATCTCGGGTTTAAATACTTAAAAAGAAAAGAAATTAATCCCAAGTAAGGCAATAAAGCTACTAAGACATAAGGGATGAGTGAGTATTACACAATATGAGAGGAAACACTATTATGATGAGAGAACAATAAAAGAACAGGAATTGAGAAGACAGAAGAGAATGATTAACATTGCATTTAAATCTTTGAAGATAAAATTGACTGGAAAGCAAAAAGCCGGAAGAATGTACCACAAGCCAGAACTGCGATGGAAGAAACTCTTAGCATAGAACTTACGGATTCATTTACACATTTCAACTGTAAAATGATGAGACCTTGCCGCCAATCTAGTACAGCGCTTAAATTCAGAAAGTGTGCTATAGAGGAAAGGCACATGAAAACATGGGAAAGTGACTGACGGCGAGATGACCAATGACAAGGCAGATTCTTTAGATTTTGCATACAAATATATATATATATATATATATATATATATATATATATATATGATTCTATCCAAACACCTTGATTATAATATGCTATATTTATAAGAGAAGAGGGCTTAATATAGGAGATAAGCGATTATAAAGATCTGAAGATCACATTTGAGGCACGAAACTGACAACCACTACGCAGTGTTAATGTCCCGTCTCGCTTTTATATTCTTTTCCTCACTAAAATGTTCTCTTTCACTCCCTGTAACTCCCTGCGTCCGAGAGATATAGCTTTGCTTGGGTGAAATTATACATATATACATATATATATATATATATATATATATATATATATATATATATATGATAGATAGATAGATAGATAGATAGATAATATTAGTGGTCAATATATATATATATACATATATATATAAATTCCCAAGAGGATAGAATCCAGGTAGAACTCTCTCTCTATATATATATATATATGAAAAAATTGTCAGAGTTAGCCTGTAGAAAGAGATAATATATAAAAAAGACAATAGGAAAACTGTATTATTAGCCGACTTGTCTCGTAATATTCAGTTGACAATATGAATACAATAGCATTTTCTAAATTCCTCTAGTTGCTAAGGACATTTTGTTTGTTATTAATAGTTACTTTGTTTTTCAATAAATTAGTGTGTGTGCGCGCGCGCTCGTGTGTGTGTGTGTGCGCGCGCTCGTGTGTGTGTGTGTGTGTGTGTAGTAGACATTATGTTTACTTTTTTTTCCGCAGGTTGATTTGGGAACGTTTTTACGTACAGTTTGTTTTAAATAAAATGTGTTCAATTATTTAATAATGGATTCAATGAAGGTTGGTGATATAAAGATAGATAGACAGACAGACAGATATGAACAGACTTAGATAAAGAAAAGTATGAGGAAATGATTATTATATTATTCTAGCATTTTCTTATATATTGCATATAACAAAGTATCTTCGATAGATAGATATGAACAAATAGATTGAGATTGATAGATAGATGAGTTGGGATCAAATATGGATCGGAATCCGACAGAATGATGAGATAAAGAACAAATGGGAAACATCTATCAATTTAACATATTTCACTTTTATTAAAGTTTCACTCGAGAATGAAAGAAATTCCTGGTATATTTACTTTTGTGTTTGATTTTCATTGGTCAATCATATTTCACGTGCATTCTAACGTTAGTATAAGCTGTGGCAGATTAAAATTGTTTTGTGTAAGACCCACTGTCTTTCAAAATGAGCAATGGTGTGAGGGAACGGCTCATACGGGCCATCAGTATTGGTACCAACTTTCATACTCTGGCTTCCATCTTCAAATTCCATTCAAGACCAACCAAGAGAATGGTGAGCAAGTTAAAAAAATATGGAACAGGAGAGAGGAAAACTGGATTAGGTCCTTAGCTATGATTAATTAATTACGAACATGTCATTTTCGTTTATGATGAATTTGATCACGATGCTTCTGTTAAGCTTAGAGAGTAATTATACATTCTTATTTCTCAAAGTAGAGTCCAATAGAATATATATATATCTTTAATCATTTCTAAGATACAGCAGTTCAAAGCTTAATATAGCAATTGGACAATTTTGCTGTTACACCTGATTATATAAAATCTATAATTATAATATTATATGTATATATATATATATATATATATATATATATATATATATATATATATATAAAAATATAAAAGTGGACATGGAAGTCAGCACTTAGAGGCGACAGTCTGTTTCATGCTAGTGCAATCGTCAGGCGATATATTTCTGCATATATATATATATATATATATATATATATATATATATATATAAAATCAGACTATATTTCTGACTATATATATATATATATATATATATAAAATCAGACTATATTTCTGACTATATATATATATATATATATATATATATATATATATATATAATCAGACTATATTTCTGCACATATATATATATATAATCTATAATTATAATATATATATAATTATATATAATTTTATATATATAAAAAGTATGTAGAAACATAAAAATGTCTCAATATATATATATATATATATATATATATGTATGCATGTGACTCAACGTGAAGTGTATTTGGGAAACGTGATATAATCAGGCTTATTCATAAATTAAAGGCGACTCAGTCTTGTTGCGCTACTTTAGCTGATGCAACTGCTTCTCCTGTCCAAGTTACATCTGCGGGCTCGCAGGTTGTTGTCAATATGTAGAGAGGAAAACCAGACGATACATTAGACTCTCAAGTGCCTCAAGTATATGAAGTTCGTCGCAACATTGACGAAGAATTTGCAGCCTGAAAGACTGCCTCCAACTGAACAATCAGCTTTATCCACAATCTCCATGGCCATTGTGGCTATGATTTAGAAGACTTTAGGTCATTGTCCACTTGATCCTTGCAACTGGAGTTGGGAAATGAGAAACGGAACTTTAGCCCCAGTTCTTACCGATCTGGATCCTGCTCCTGAGTAACTACTGAGGTTTGTGCGTTGTAAGTGCAAGATTTCGTCCAAGAGTCCTCGCAGTACAAACATCTGTTCTTGTCGGATATACGGTCTAACGTACGTAACAGCATGCAGTGATTGTAGGGACACCTATTGCAACAGCATTAGTCTGGCTCTACAAGAAGAGAACGAATGGGAAGACGATGCTAATTTATTTGAACGTTTATTTCGAGGCCATTTCAAGGCCATTTACATTGTTCCGTTTTATTTTTTGGTGTTGTAATTAGGAGCATTTCAATACTCGTCTGTGGTATCTTATAAAAACTTTTTTTGATGGCGTGCTATTTTCTGGGCCGTGTATTTTAGCTGTAGTGTTTGAATTAAAGATTTCTAATTCTATAATTTTCTGTTTTTTTTTGTACCAAGGATAACATTTTTGGCAGACATAAAAATGTGAAAAGATATGCACACTTTTTTTAAATAAGCACCTCCATTGTCAGAGTGAGTCATGGGTTTGCTTAGCAAAACAGGACTTTCAGTCCTCAAGTTGTTTAGTAGGTTGCTTGATGTAATGAGTTATTTCTATGTAGTTGTTTTCTTCATTCTCTAGTCATACCTGACTTGTAGCACACAAGACCATTAAGTCTTCTTTGGTCAGTAAAACATAGGATCTATTCAGACTGCCAAAGAAGGAAGAGGTCAAAGTGAAGATAAAATTATGCTGTCAATTTCTTTCTATTAACGTTTATAACTCGGTAAAATTTCATGTACTTCCTGAGATATAAGACTTCCATTGTTGTTTGGTTTGCAATAATATACAGATATCATATGACTATCTTAAAAGCTCTACACAATGAGAGCAAGGTCTGAGAACAACATATGTTTTGATCGGAAGTATTCTATTTGTCCAACTGTTACCTCTCTCTTTCTATCTGCAGACTGTTTTATTTGTCAAATTCAAATTGACAGACCAATTATTAGTCTGTAAATTGTAGGTGTTTGGTCAGTATTTAATTCACTAAGAGACATATAGAGCTGATAGTTCTTTGCTATGTGTTGTTTCTTATGTTATCTAACGTTTCACTGCTATATACATGGGTACTAATATAAGCCATCTGATAATGGTGAAATACGGCTACGTTTTAATTCAGGTTCATTATTTCAGAGCTGGTTTGCAAATTATCCCCCATAACTAAATTTACGCAGGTGGTCCAAATGAGGACGTTTCAATTTTCAAGGGAGGAGACCATAATCTTTCTAAAAATACCATATTTAGCTTTGTAACATTTTCCCCGGTGAACATTGATATCGACTAGACTATATTGAAAGTAACTCCCTATATTATGTATGATAGAGTCTCATGTCTTGTAAAAATTATAGTTAGACGAGTGGGTCAATCATACATAAAATAAGGATTTACTTTTCAATCAACATATATATATATATATATATATATATATATATATATTAATAAATAGTATACATACTATATAAATATTATATAATATATATAGTATATAAATATATATATAATATATATATATTATATATCTATATATAATATATTATATATAATATATATATTATATAAATATTATATTATATTATATATAATATATATATTATATAAATATTAAATATATATTATATGAAGTATTCTGGCAGCAATTTAAAATTTATAATAGTTTGACCAACAAAAGTTATTTTTATAAGGATTTTTTCATTTATTATTTTTATAATTATTATAATTTTATGGAAAAATATTTTTTACATATTTCCGACCATTTGAAAATAGATTGTTCAAATGTCTGCGTACTTTTTGTTTTTGACCAAACGTTCACAGCAGTTTTACGTTTGTCCAGTTATGTTTTTATCCTATTTTTCTTTTGGATGCATCTACTCAATAGAGTTTCCATGTTTTAATAAGTTTAAATCAATTCAACTTCGCCATTCTTACTTAGTACCTGATCTGACTGCGGGTATCATTTCTAAAATCCGATTACGTCCAGTTCTTCCATCTCAGTAAAATTCGACCATAAGAAGCCAATCAATTGTTATCTATGTGTTGAGCGCGAAAAGTATTACATTGCACGATATTTGCAAAATGAAGGTTAAACTCTCCTCAGTGACTTGCAACGAAACTTGCCACTTTTGTTTATGACTAAAGACAAACGACTTTAGCGTTAAACAATCAAAAGCCAGATTAACCACGTCAAAATATGGCGTTATCGGTACAATCGCAACGTCTTTTGTAAGGAGGATAATCTGGCGGGGTTCGGAGAAGGACTTAGCAGAAACCTTTTGTAGTTGATGGCGTATCATTTATATTTAACCTGAACACACTGAAGTCGATTTCAGCGTTTTGAAAAGATGGAGAAAGCACTTTATGGATATTATTATCAAAGAATCATTGTCAGTGCAATGAAACATTACAAAAATTCGACTGGACTAAAAGTAGTCCTATAGGTATTTGTAAAATAATTAGATATTAATGAAACTTACTTTATCTAACATCGTTGTCTTTGACATTTCGAGTTGAATTTTGAAAACACTCAACTCGCCCAGGAATTAAAGATATCTGAATTAAAAACCATGAAATTTAATTTCAGTATTGTTTGATAATATTGGATTTAGTATATCAAAGAATTATTTACACTATTTATATTCGGATTATTGTCCTCATCTTTGATGTAAATGCACTTAGTGCAAATAATGATAACTACACATCACAGAAAAACGTGTATTTGTATACATGTTCTCTCCAAAGCCTGGCTTGATATATATTTTGTTATATGAAATTTGATCGATTCGTTATCTACGGCTTATCAACCCTTAGCAGGTTATTTAAAGCCAGAAAATATTTTTAGATTGCAAGAAATTTGGGGAGATAATAATGGTTTAGTAATACAAGTCTTACGAGTTAACCCGGAATTTTTTTTATTACTGTTCAGTTATTGCTAATCCGTGTCCATTGAATCTGAATGTATTAATCGGCCATGGATTGAACTCATATTAATTTTATATTAACCCTGGAGGTAGCCTGAAACGGATTTCATATTAACTCGGCACTGTTCAAGTTACTGTTTTTTTTTTCATTTTTAATCATTTCATCCCAAGCAAGGCGGGAAATACCACTAATACGCAGGGTGGGGTTACAGGGAGTGAAAGTGAGAGAAAACACTGGGTAGAGGGAGGAGTGAGAAAAGGATAAAAGATGAACGGGATTCAAGAAGACAGACGATGACGATTGACGTTGAATTTAAATTTTTGAAGATTGTAATTTTCAGGGAAGCAAGTAAACGGAAGGAAGTAACAACAAGCGGGAAGTGCAGAAAAGAAAATGTTGGATTAGAAGTGACGGTTGCATTTAACTATTTCAACAGTAAAAGAGTGGGACCTAGATGACAATCTAGTAGCACGCTTAAATTCACGAAGTCGGGGCACCAGGGAAAAAGCTCGTCAAAACAGTAGACATCAAAATATTTGAAGAACAGACAAGAAGGCACATCATGTCAGTGAGAAAAGTGGCTTAAGTTGAGATGCCAATCAGTTACATTGCAGACTCTTCTTTGGATTTTGTCAAGAACCTCGAGATGAATAGCAAGAGCACCAGTTTAAACATGGCAACAGTAATCAATGCACGGACGAATGGTAGGTTTGTAAATGTGAAGGATGGATTCTGACAAGAAAAAACCTTCTGGCACGACACAGTGACCTAAATTTCCTTGCAGTAGATGCAGCAAGTGATTCAATATAATTGTTCCACTTCAAGTCAGCTGAAAACGTGAGGCCAAGAAGGAACAGTGCGATGCTCTCCAGGAGTTTAGTATCAGCCATGCTGATGGTGGACAGAAAAGTTTCTCTATGGTGGTTTCGTATGGTAGAGTAGTTTCGTTTTGGAGGCATTAAAATTTACATGCCATTTCTTGTTCCAGTTAACCACTGATTGGAGGTTTTTTCATGAGTAGCGGCCAGGTTAACTTTGTCATCTCTGACAGATTTGTTATTGAGAAAAGAGTAAATGGTAGTGTAATCTGCATAAATACCTACATGGGAACTGATGACATCAGAGTGATCACTGATGAAGATCACAGTGTAGGATCCAGGATAGAGCCGTGGGGGACACCCACGCTTGTGTGAAAGGATCTGGAAGCGAGCCCGTTCAAAACGACCTTTATTTTCCCGATTTGATAGGAACGATTGGATTAAATCAAACAATCGCCCTGGAATACTGTAGCCAGGGAACTTACGTGACAAAGCCTGTCAAACACTATCGAAATGTCTAGAGCCACATCTCGAGCCTCGCCGTTATTATCAATCGCCTGATATACATATTGATGACTTTTAACACATCAGCGGTAAACCTGGCAAAATGAAAGCCATATTGTTTGTCAGAGAGTGGATCGTGAGAAGTAAGGTGATTAACCACTTCAGCATTGATTAAAGCCTCGAATACTTTGCCGAAAAGTAGTAGGAGACTAATAGGGCGATAGTTAGAGTGGTCAGAAGGTTCTCCAGAGTTTTAAAACAGAAATTACAGAGAAGGACTTCCAACAAGCTGGAAAGCAGGAAGCAGCGAAGCAATAGTTGTAGAGTTTGGAGCCAGCTCGTTTAAGGTCAAAGCAAGAGAACCCAGTCAGTTCTGCTAATTAATCCATAGCTGGAGTAAAATGCTAATATCCTTTTCCGAGGATATTAGCGCGAAGTTAATCAAACAGATTCGATCGGGAATTGAACTCGGAGCACCGAATTCACTTCCTGTGACGATAACCATCGCATTATTCGCCTCTATTGAAAATAATCACAACATTGGAAAGAAAGTGCAAGTTCAATTTCTATTCTCATCTTCAAGAATACGTGAATGGCGATATTTCAAGACCCATAATGGGTCTTGAAATATCGCCATGGACGTTTCTGAAAACTAAGCATCACCGTAGCCTGGAACATTTGTTTTACGTGACCCAAACTTAACCCACACAACACTCCGCTCAGTCAGATGTTCCTTTGTGATACGCCGATATTAAGAACGAAATATCAATTGAGATAACATTTTTTAGGTGTTATTACCATTCTTTGAATCATTGTTGAACGTTATTAGTAAAATTATTTATTTTATTTAGTTTGGAGAATCATTTTTATTGGTGTTTCAGAGATTAGTAAATTACTGCTCTGTTGACACCTAGATTAGATCTCCTGTAGTTTAGCATCAGTCATGCTGATGGAAAAAGGGTTCTTTCAGATGATTAAAAGAAAGCAGTTTCGTTTTGGAGGCGTTAAAATTAACAAGCTATTCCTTGCCCCATTTAACAACAGATTGTACGTAATTTTTGAGACCAGATGCTAAATTGACCTTATCAAACCGATCAGACTTACTATCATATATTATATAGTTTTTGACATTTCAAAACAGTAAGGTAACAAAAAAATGGCCAATAATCAGAGGTTTGGTCTTGGTGAGGATCTTCGGCGATTAAAGCCAGCAGAAGATTGGAACCTTTCTCTACAAGCATAAAATTTATTAAATAAATCGGATTTGTCCAAAGATCTATTTCTCCGTTCCAGTCAGAAAACTGATCGAAGTTCAGCTCCAAGATAGAATGATAAACGGTAAAACCTAGACGACTGGATCGAATAGCCGGACGTTGACATGTTAGGAGAAATGATTGTGAGCATGCGCATATTGTACCTTGACCAATGGGCCGAGTGCGGTTTGCTTTATTGATAATCTATTTTGCCCGCCCGGTTGTCTCGAAGTGTTGGAGAAAAAGAAGACAGGATGCCCAAGCAACTGACACAATTCGATGGACCGCAGCAGGAAAGAGAGATACGTTGTCTCTCGACAGCTGACTTTTGATTGTTTGTGACAGCGGATTTTCGACATGTCTTTAACTCATTCTTCACGGGAGTAGAAACGGAAATTCAATCTTTTCAGTCGCTATATAATAGCTTTTCGATGATCTGGACATTCGATTCATCGATATATCACCAAAGATAACGGGAGAATCGCATAAATGCCGGATAATTTTGAAGGAGGTGCAGTCAATAATTATGCATGAAGTTGCTATCTAATTAAATACACAGCCATTTGTTTCAAATATTGTCACTTGAGTAAGATGATCTCAACTGATCGTATGCTGTCACTTCTGGGTAGACAAGAGTGATCTAATAGATTTCGGTTCAGGGAGACATTACATTCATGCGATCAGCTCTATAAGGTCCGGTGCTTGGACACTTCGACGTGGTGTAATGCTTAGTAAGCTTTTCTCGCTAGAACAATTACGACTGAATAGTGAGTTCAATCCTCACTGAGTGCTCCATAATTTCGGCCTTGCGCCACATCTGAGCTACGCTAGGAAAATCACTTTTGGGCACCTCGAGTGGTGTAATGGTTAGCATGCGTTTCCCGCTTAGAACAATTACGACTGAGTAGTGAGTTCGATCCTCACTGGGTGCTCCATACTTTCGGCCTTGTGCCACATCTAAGCTACACTTGGAAAATCACTTTTGGGCACCTCGAGGTGGTGTAATGGTTAGAAAGCTTGTCTCGCTAGAACAATTACGACTGAGTAGTGAGTTCGATACACACTGGGTACCCCATACTTTCGGCCTTCTGCCACATCTAAGCTATGCTTAGTAAATCACTATAAATACTCGGTTTTATTGGTTGATAAAGTTATGACTTTTTCATTGAATCAGATGCCAAATTTAGACATTTGTAATTGTGACCTCTTACTGCATTTACAACAAACCGTCGTAATTCAAGAATTGAAATATATATATATATATATATATATATATATATATATATGTGTGTGTGTGTATTATATATTGATATATATATATTTGTATGTGCGATTAAGATTTAGAGCACAAAAGCTGGAGGAAAGTTTCACGTGACATTTTTTTCATTTTCGTTAGTCATGCACTGTCTTAACGAATTCCAACGTCTGTTTTTATTGAAAGCGTTATCAACTGACATCTGTGTGTCGAAGGAAGATTCCAAAAAACTAATAAAAAATTGTTAATAAATCGTACAAATCAAGTTGTAAATTAATGTTTGAAAACTAATCTGAACACAGTTGGTTTCGGATTTCAATTCATTTATACAAAACCATTGTTTCAAATATACTGTTGACATCACTATAGTAGCCAAACTTTTTATAACACATTTTTTTTGTCAATTACTTCAGCTCTTAAATCTGACTTTGAAGTTTGCCGAACTTTCTCGAGAAAGAAAAATTGAAAAAAAAAAATCAAACAAAAATATAATTTAAGTATGAACATAAGGAAATGGTCAATTTGTATATTTTGACTGGTATTTACTTTCGAGTGGATGTGCGGGAGGTGTAATGGATAGCAGCTTAGAGTTAGAATTCGGAGAGTAGAGTTCGAATTTTAGTATATTTACACGAAAATATATCCTTGGAAAAGTATAAATTAGTTTCTTCTTCCCCTAATTATGGGTGGAATAGCAGAACAGACGGTGCTCTCTAGCCGTGGTTGGCAACCAGTCTAGGAAGAAGACAAGTAAAAAATTTCAAAACTCTACGTGGTCCTGACGCTGCGATAGCCTTCAGCAAGATTTTGACCAAAGGGATTAAGAAAACAAACACCAGGGAACAGTGGATTTTGCAACTATTGCATTTAGTTTCATCTTACTTTAAATTTGTCAATCGACAGCAACGAGTAGGCAGTGTATCGTAAAACAATCGTTCCTTTTTTTTTTTTTTTTTTTTTTTAGTTGTTTATGATATAAATAACGAAAGGCCGGAGAAACCCTGTATCATAATTTGAAGAAACAGGAAAAGAACACTGAACTCATATGCAATATCGATCCTCTCATGTAGTACTGAGTACTGGGCAATCTCCTCAAAGATGAAGAGACTTGAGGCAACAGAAATGTGGTTCTACAGAAGGATGCTGAGAACATGTGAGCAACGACGAAATTTGAGCGAAACTGGAAACAAAAAAAAAATGAAAAAAAGGAGAGTTATTTCTTTTGCATCAGAAAGACACTGTGGAGGAATGAGGAAAGTGGGCTTCAAAAATCTGACACACGCTAGACATATTGAAAGCAACAGAGACAGAGAACAGTAGCGCATAACCTACCTAACAGGCTTGTGTAAATGGTCGAAAGTACAAGGGTTAGGAGTTATAGAAAAAAAAGCCAAACTATAGTGAGAGCTACAAAGGAGAGAAAATTGTGGAGAGCCATGATCGCCACGAAGAAGAAATAAGACATAAATGACTAAAGATCGGGGAATATGTTACAGCAGAAATATACAAAGTTAATCATGATTTATTCATCATCGGCCGTCTTATTAAAAGCTAAAGGGCCAGTAAAATAAAGATGAAAATAAATACTAATAAAATATTAATAACAACCACTGACCATGTTTCATCTAATAAAAGATAATATTGCTTCTTTTTTTTTTTACAGCGTGATTCACCATGTAGTTAATCTCTCCTCAGTTACAATGTTGGCCTTACACAATATTCCTATCCATATTTCTCTCATTTGTATCGTATTAAGATAAGCTTATAAAATCTTAATAAATCTCATAAGATACACTAATTGTATCTTTCTGATTTTACAAGTTTAGACGAAAAGACGAAGAGGAAAATGAATAGCCATTTTTCATCTTCGTCTGAAATCTTAAGTTATTTTTTCTGTTAACATTTGTGGGTATAGTGGATTTTATAACTATTTGACTATCGCTGAAGAGAATGGATATCCAATTCAGGTTTCTTTCTGTTATTTACTAAGCTTACATTAGTTTGGCACAAAGCTATGAATATTGAGAACCCAGGGTCGAACTCACTAGTAGTGTTCTACAAGACTGGATCGTTAACCATTGCATCAAGGTATCGATTCAGTTTTCCTTTATAGCGAAAGTTTGATAAACTCGATCATACTCTAGAATTCTATGCTTCAACCAAGTTAATGATAAAAAGTCTTCCCGATGTGAAAATTTCGGCAATGTCTCCAACAATATCTTGAACGTTCGACTTAATCATCAATCTAATAATAGTCATTAGCTTTTTTTGAACTGATGCCGAAAAGGAGAAATATTTGATCATATTAGATCGGTGGGAATATCTTCGTATCCATGACAACGCAATTTGTCAAAAACAGATTACGAAGCAAGAGAAAACGCCTGAATAATGGAGAGAATAAAGATCAGGGTAGGGTTTCAGTTTTTGTTGCGTAAACCCAGAGATAGCAGGGTACCAAAATAGTAAGTAACCGTCGCAGTGTGTAGATTTGGAACCGACAAACAGATACAAAAGAAAGAAAGAAAATAAAGTGAGAGAGAGAGAAGTGAAAGAGAGAGAGAAGTGAAAGAGAGAGAAAGTGAAAGAGAGAGAAAGTGAAAGAGAGAGAAAGTGAAAGAGAGAGAAAGAGAGAGAGTGAGAGAAAGTGTGAGAGAGAGTGAGAGAAAGTGAAAGAGAGAGAGAGAAAGTGAAAGAGAGAGAGAGAGAGAAAGTGAGAGAGAGAAAGTGAAAGAGAGAGAGAGAGAGAGAGAGAAAACAGAAAAAAAAACAAAAGAAAGAACGCAGATAGACGAGCCTAATGTTATGTTTAATCCGACCCAAAAGTAGCCAAAGGTCCAACAGTAGAGTATATACACATTTAGGATTAAAAAAAAAAAAATCCTGTTCGACTCTTAAAATACGACATTTGTCCCGAATACAAAACAGGCATAATATGTACTGGAATATATCAGTCTCACAAGGAGATCTTTATTGTTTTATGAAGTCATTATAAATTAAAGGTTCACCCCCGACTCCATTTTGAAATTGACCGAAATACAATTGTTTTAAAACCGCACAGACAAGCCACATCGCGTGTTACTAAGTTGTCGACTTTCAATTCCTTAAATAATGAGTTAAAGTTTCATTTCAGAGATTAGATAGCGAAGTCAAATGTCTTTGGACAAAATTTTACCGTAGGTTTTCATTCCGACCACTTGAGAGTCGGAAGAGAATATTACAGATTTTTTACCGAGCTTGGCTTATTTTGATTAAAGTCGTCATAGAAGAATAGTTAGCAGGCTTAT
Organism: Acanthosepion esculentum; assembly: GCA_964036315.1. Lineage (NCBI taxonomy): Eukaryota > Metazoa > Mollusca > Cephalopoda > Sepiida > Sepiidae > Acanthosepion > Acanthosepion esculentum. The sequence goes on along the minus strand of OZ038483.1, from coordinate 42,180,700 downwards.
CTCGTAGAAGCTTACTACTGTAGTGAATGCTGCATTCCCTACGTGCCGTAAACTTTTCGCATTATGCCAGACTAGGCTCAGTTTAGTAAATAACTATACGCATAATAAGGCATACATAAACAGACAGATACGACCAGAAGCTAGCAAACTAATCTCCCAGATCATTACTATGATATTGAGATCAATCCTTAACAAGGGCCTCACACTGATGTTATTTTTTTCGTGTCTGGGTTGAGTAAAGAAGAACGCCTAGTCAACTAGTGAAACCATCCAAACCAGTCTGTTTTTGTTTTGTTTATACCTCATTTCCCAAATTTTGTTAGCAACCGTCTTGGCCTTAGATTGATCTTGTTTGACATCCAGTACGAAAAAGTACAAATAATTTGAACACTAAAACCAACTATTTACTATAACCTCTAGTTAATTGTCGGCAACAAAGCTCTCTCCAGGGGATGGCCTTAGGTTTAGAGCGGGCTCGCAATATCATTTCAATAACCCGAGAAGCCCTAGCAGTATCACCAGATTAGATTTTTTTTTACCGAAATATTGAACGAATGCCGAGTTCAAGCAGATGCTGTCCATGCTTCAATCTTGAAGCCTATCTCCTTTGAGATGAACTAGACATCACTCAGGTATATTAAGCCGGAAGTAGGAATGACACCCTGACCGGTGACTACAACAGAATAGTAGATAGCCCGAAAAGCCATTATTTCTGTCCAGTCATTCGAAACAAAAAAAAAGAAAGAAAGACTCAATCTATTCCCTATTAATGCAGAAAAAAGGGCAATTACCAGACAAGAAGAGGAATAAAATCGAAGGAATAATTCATAGAATTAACGAAAAAGGAAAACGAAACAATTGGTTAATAATCAGAAATATGAACATTACTTTCAGTGGCCCTCTTATGAATGTTTAACCAATGCGATGAGTAAACACGGAGTTCCATGTTCAACCTCTACCCACTGGTAAACGTGCCGCCGATACAGCCAGAACGTTGCAAGTCGCGAAAAAAGGTCCTGACTGGATTATGAAGGCACACTCGCTATTTAGCAATTTAGATATTTTAGAAAAAAAAAAAAAAAAAAAACTTGTTTCGAAGCGAAATTAAATTTAACATGGCAAAAAGCTTGCTCACGAACAGTGAGAAGACGAGGCGAGTGCATCATCCACGCCCCAGCGATCAACATAGACAGTTTTCTTGCCTCACAAATGGACCCGAACCATCCTCTTCACCTCTATCACTTGTTTAGCAAGTGCGAGAATGACTAACGCCTCGTTTGTTCCGATCGAAGACTATGAATCAACATGCTCCAACCAGACAGAAACACAAGGCAAACATCTCACGACACCTATCTTCTCGTAGTCTTGAATTAAAAAAAGATATTTAAAAAAGAAAGTTAAAAAATAAAATAATTAACATTTCCTACCTCAACATAACACCATAAGTCAAAAAGGCATTTTCTTTATCGAAAGAATATACAACCGCCGTTCCGGTCTCAGAGAGACTGGTAGTTACCTAGTTTGCAGACATAAATTGCTAGAGCAATAAAAAAATCATTACACTATTTACATTATTCGGACTATTGTCCTCATCATATTTATTACAACGTTTCGGCCGTTGTACGCTCCGGCTTTCTTCAGGTTGTTAGAATGTCGAACTGAACCCTTTATTTCGCTCACTGGAGTAGATTGTTCTTGTTCCACGTGCCATCTTTAATGGATGTCAGTTATCAGTTATCTCCTGTTAATTCCCCTGTGAAAGTTCTCCACTGCCTTAACCGGGTATTGAACTCACACCTTTGGGTCCTGTCACTGGATCTAATTAACGCCTTTATCTATTGTGCCATGTGTAATAATTATGGCGACAAAGATGAGGACAATAGTCCGAATAATGTAAATAGTGTACATAATAACTCATGTCAGAAATATAGACAGATACAAAAAATCATTGTTTACCACTGAAAAAAATAGATTTGTTAATCTCTGCAGAAAAAAAAATCAATAAATGCCAGTCTGGTGCATGGCCAGACAGCCGACCGACAAGTGGAGTCTGCCATCAGTGTTTGTTTTGACAGGACAGTACGTAAATGCACCGATCCGTGTTCGGTTTCAACCATAGTATTAAAATTTCACTCATGACCTAGAACAGCCAAAAAACAAAATGAACACAGTTAACTAACTCTTCCGACCGGAAGAATTCCAAAACATACAAGCTTGATATTTGAACAAAAGCGACTAAGTCTTGCGAGAGTTCCATATCAATACCAACGCCGATTCTGTCCGGTCTTGCAGTCTCTTATTTCCTCTTTTCCGCTCATGACAACACGAGTCTAGACAGGTATACTGAGGCTGAATTGGCGACAAATCCTCAACATCCGATCTCAGCCGGAAATACACTGTCATTTCAAGCTTACACATACACAAATCATAGTAATGCTTCGGCTTTCATTCATGCGCCCAGCTACTTCAGTATTCACTTTTTGGGATTTAACTGGACAAATTACAATGTCAGGACTCTGGATAGATAATGATATTTCAGGTGGTGAAACGGAACTGTGTTCTAGGTCACCGACGACGGACGAGTCACCATACACGGTTGGTTTACATTTCTTCCCAGATATTCTACTCTTATTACCTACTTTTACGACGTTTATCATAATTTAGGTAAGAAATCGAACTTTGTCAGTTTCAAACCTTAGCTTTAACAGGACCTCTGAGTGTATCCCTATACTCGCAAGTGAAAAGAATAACTTTAAAGCTAGAGACTTTCACACATGCATTGTAATGGTCGAAGCTAACCGGTCGCCACTATTTCAGGTCAACTGACGTTGACAATATATCATATAGAGTAGGTACTTCCTCCGCAAAAAAAGAAAAAAAAAACATACCTAAGGTTTAAAATGAATTTTAAAAAAATGAAAAATCTTGCTTGAAGCTTTTATTTTAGTTTTAATTTCAAGGTAATAGATTAAATTTAATATATCCAGTAAGCAAAATACTTTGCTGTATTTTTAAAACTGATTAAAATTGACTGGAAAGGGATTTTCTTATTCAGACGTCTTTCATCGCAATGTAATTCTCTTTATTAAAAATTTTCAAAAATAAAATATACTTTTCTGAAACTTTATTTGAGGAACATTAGCTGATTTAAAGTACAATTAATCTGATTTTAAGCAAATATTATTTAAGTTTAAAATATCGCAGAAATGCGTTTTTTAACCAGGCATTAGCGTGTTTACGTGTATGACGAGGTGATGATACATGTAATGTTGTTACACGGAGAATTTATTTGTAAAACACTGAAGAAAATGACGTGAGCGCATTTTTATTTTAATTTTCAAATACTCAGTGAAATTATAAATTTAGTAAAATATTCACCATAATCTAATGTTTTATTGAATTTTAGAAATTTTGGCTTTAAATTTTCTATCGTCATTGATCTTATTTTCAGATAAAACCATGTATGGTCGCCCATACTTACAAAAATCTTCACGTTTATACACGAATAAAAATAATTCACAATTATTTTAATATTGGGGTTTGATTATTTCTATTAAGCTTTTCCATTTATGATTAGTAAATATAGTTTTCACTTACTAAATATATCATGAAAATCGTTGAAATTAAAACAAATTTTTAAAAGATTTAAAACTTAATAAATTTTTTCTAATTAAAATTTAAAAAAATGAAAACAACTCTTATAAAAATTCATTATCCAAAAAAAAAAAAAAAAAAAAAAAAATGACAATATGTCTCATTGAATAATTTAGACAAGTTTTCTCTATTTATTTTTAATAGGACCCTCTCGTAATTACGGACAAATTTCTTATCCTTATTAAGGGAAGAAAGAAAATTACCATGTTAATTATGAATACTGCACAAATGTTTTAAAATGTTTAAAGTAGATAGTTTAGAATATCTAGGTTTTAACCAATAGTTTTAAATATTCTTTTTATATTTGAACATTTCAATAAATTAGTTACCTCCCTTAACGTTTGCACATGTATCTACATGATAAAATTTAAAAATTGTACATTACATAACATTGGCGTTTTTCACTTCAAACGTAAAAATGTAATTTTCAAATGAACACAAGAATTTTTGTCTTAGAAAAAAACAAGACCCTGATGACGACATTGTGCTAATGTCGAAAGTACTCAGAATAAAATGAATATGCATCAACACAGTAATTTTCTTTCTTCCTTTCATAAGCATACTAAGAAACTTAATTACGAGATTAAAAATAAAAAAACAAAGTAAACATAATTAGATAAAATTTGTCTAAATTAATTAATGAGACATATCTTTTCGATATGCGTATGTGTAAAATTTAAGCTGTAACTACAAATATATTTGTAAAAGGAAAATATAAATAAAGACAAAATTTGATTTGATTGTCCATTAGAGGACGGAACTCATCGGCTAAGATAAGTTTTTCTTTTGTCTTTATTCATATATGATGCATTGAATGTAGTATGGTTTGATAACACATCATTCCACAGATTCAAAAATATACATCACAAATGTGGCTTTTGAGGGACTTACACTGTGAGAATCTATCTGTTCTAAATATACATATATACCTCGTGATGTTTAACAAGCAGTGCTTGTGATTTAAGGTTTTTAAGTGCGTGTTATTCTTACACAGGACCAATCCTCGTCTGAACAACAATAGAGAAACTAGTTTATCATCGCATGCTATCAAACTCGAAAATTTTATATCAGACTGATTTCTCTTAGATGGTTAGTTCAGAGATCCTCACAGATTATGGGGTCAGCAAGGAGAAAGTGGTGTCATGTTTTAGGATAGGATTAGGGAGGCAAGTTTGATTTCATGACCTGGAAATGTCCATAGTCACCGATGTCATGAGACTTCAAAGTTCAACAGTCAGCGAAGAATTTAATTATAATTGTGTTTTAGGAGGCAAAACGTGTGTTATTCATGGATGTCATACAACACGGTCAGACAGTTAATGCAGTCTGATTTCAAGTAAATATTTGAGGGGAAAAAAGTTATCTCCCCTTGACTAACCCTTTAAAAAGTTAAAAATAGATATATAGATAGTCACGTGAACTGCCCGGGGGGGGGGGGATCGTTAGGCGCGAAAGTCAAACATCCTCTTTGGTTCCTGGCAGTCAAACCAGAAAGACGTACTTATTCAGGCTCGTGAAAATCACCCTAAGATAAGTACTAAAGATCACTTTTTTTCAGATATCAAATCTCTTACAGAAACACATACACACCTTTTATGAACATTTCATATATATATATATATATATATATATATATATATATATATATATATATATAATTGCTGTTATATGAAGACTTATGTGGTTATTTTAAACGTTTTTATGTGTTTATGTTGTATTGCTATTCGCTTTGTTAATTAATCTAATAGCAGACTTTCTCGCACAGCATATTAAACTGATTGAAGAAAGATGTTTATTCAAAGGGAACATGAGATTTGCATAAAGAGCGATGTCATCTTGGAGCATGATAACGGTGCCCCACACACGGCACAACCGACAAAAGAATAGCACGAGTAATATGATGAAGTTCATTGCGTTGTCCTTCAGATTCTCATCTGTTTGGGATCCTCAAACAACACTTATACAGAAACTAGATCCACGCAGAGAATGTTTTTGTAGCCGAAGTCAAGGTTGGCTCTAGTCTTTTGAGGAGAGTTTTAGTGCAATCGTCTACCATCTCCATGGTGATTACGTGAAAAAGTGGCATAGTAATCATAGTAGCATAAGTTGAATGCTTTATTCGTATACTAATGAACATGAATTAGTTAATTTCGGTATTCCTCGTATATTGATTGTTTTGAAGTGGGGAGTCAACGAACCATTCTTGACCATAAGAAATACAAACAAGTAGTGACGATAGTAAAGGCAGAACTAATCATGGCAGACATCAACTGGATAATCGCCCAATTCGAGATAATTCTTCCATTTAAAACGGAACTCTTTTGTTAATTTGTACACATCTGCCAACGAGTAGTGCCAAAAGGTTGTATTTCAATCACACTGCGTTTCTTCTTTCAGTGAGCGGAACGGGTTTCGAATCTCACTTGAAAAGTTAAAAGAATTCACATTTTTTTAGTCTTCCTACTTAATCAGTGTGCTTTTTAATAAACGTTTATTCAGGAAAGGATTTTTGCTTACTACAGGATAGTAAACAGCAACCTTTCATAAAGTGAACAGATGCTTGCAGGAAACAAGAGAAGGTATATTTGTTCATGCCGAGACAACTATATTTAAGTGGACATTGAAGTTAACGCATTGTTTCAACTGTCTGTCAGACCATCGCCTCTGGGTGTTGATTTCAATGTTCAATTTTATATTTACATACGCTCTATCCCTGACATTGAGCACTTTAACCCATAAATATAACATATCTCAAAACTATATTTTATCTTGAACACACACACACACACACACATATATAAAATATAAATGTTGTTAATACTGTTTATTATAACCAGAGCATTTACTTCAATATTTGTATCTATAAAAATAACGTATAAACAACATATATATATATATATGTGTGTGTGTGTGTGTGTGTGTTTTGAATAATGTAGATATATTATGTATATTTATTTTATTTTAATCCTGTCAAATTCACGAATCAGTTTCTTAGTGCTGTTACAAAAGTGTGTAAGAAAGACGCCATAGTTTTGGTAATTTCTCCTATTTTTCCAAGTACTTTCAATCTCATCCAAGATCATCTTCAGGTAGGAATTGCCAAGACAAAAATTAATGTAATTGATAGTTGTGAATTTTTTTTGTAGATACGTGTGAAGTGCGCTCCGTTATAGTTAATTTACGTAAAGAATATGCAAGGTAAGTAACTTAGTTTATTTTTTTTATTGTTAATGTTTTTAAAAATAATCTGCAATTCTTTCAAAAATATGTTTGTTTTTATAATTGCTTTTATAGACATTTTAAAACATTATTGCTGTACTTATAATTAATTCCTAGATTATTCAGCCAAACATCATTGAATGAAGATATCCTGCCTATATATATATATATATATATATATATATAGTAAATGTTGAATTGATTTATCTCATTAACCGACTCCAGAGAGTTACTCCAGAGAGTTACGCCAGATCGGTCGTCATGGTTAAATACTTTTTCTCTCTCATTGCTGACCCCACCTGACGAGTGGACGGTATGATTCCCGGAGAGTCCATCTACGAAACTCTGGAGTTGGAATGTTAGAGGTAACATCAATCAGCTAAGTGACAAAACTTTTACTTGTATTAATATATATATATATATATATATATATATATATATATATATATAGTGCGATGGATAAATTGTCGCAATTTTTAATTTCGCGCATGCGCGTTGTTTGATTTTGACTGCAAAGTATAATAGGGTCAGCTAAGCACCGTCTGTGAGAAAAAGAGCACCATGACGTAATTTATTCCGTCAAAAATTTGGAAACGGTATGCTGTACATTTCCGCCGGAAGCTCCAACACGAATATTTCAGAGTATTTGGGTGTCAATCAGAGAACAGTGCACAGGATCCGAAAAAGAGTTGGATGAGACTAATGGTGATTTCGAAGATATGGCAGCTTGGAAAAATCACTGATCGTTCTGATAAGAAAAGAACACCCGAATTTGCTGGTGAGGGCCTCAGACTCAACACAGAGGCCTACATTCATCAAATTAAACAAGGAGACAGTCCAAAAGAGTTGCAGGAGATTCTGAAATCCTCTGGAGGCCATGGTTGAAGCCAATGGCGATTTTATTGAATGAATTCACTCAATAGTATTTCAAGGTATTTTTGTGTAAATATGTCTGTCAAAATGAGATGTAAGTGTTATTTTTGCGTAATTTAGACAATTCATCGATCGCATCATTTACAAAGGAAGATAATTTGAACGATCAGTTATTAAGCGAGAAAGACAAAAATATTCACGCTCGTGCGCACACACACATATTACTTCAAACGTTATTTTTACCGGATACTCGTGTCTAAGTAGAAGCCCCTTTTTATTTTAAGTGTACTCGAGAAAACTTAAAGAAAGTGTGCTCTCCGACAGGGTTCGAACCTATGACCACCCCAGAAGGAAAAAAATTCACAGAGAACCTAAAGCATGTCGGATCAGACTGGTTTCTCTTACATAGGGGAAAGCCAGTTCGAACGCTGTTGGAGAGCACAATTTCTTTATTGCGTTTTTTTTAGTGCGCAGACTAGTAGACGAGATGTACACTAGTGTTATTATGGATATTATTATTATAGAAAGAGAAGGAAATTCGTTTAATACAGAAAATAATTGTTAAAGGAAATGTACGAACATTTGACTGTTGTCTCTAGGTCCATTTTCATGTGTTGAAATTACTGAATCGTAGAAATCTCTTAAAATCTTTGTAAAAGAAAGGACTCTTTCATTGCGTCCATAGTTTCTGTAAATATAGCAATATTTTTGGAATTTCTGCGAGACATTAAGAACAGACAACTTTGGATATTCTCACGTTTCGAACGTGACTGGAGATTCTGGGTATGTGTGTGTGTGTGTGGGGGGGGAATAACCTTGCAGTCTTTTGCAGAAATATCGTTGTTGACAAGTAACGCTGGGCGCTGAGGTCGACAATTCACCAATCGGTAAGGTGAATAGTGAAGAATTCAGAACTAGACAACAAATGCAGGTGGGGAGAAGTGGGAGCGAGAAGTGGGAGCGGGAGAGAGAGAGAGAGAGAGAAAGAGAGTGAATGAACGAAAAATCTGTAAAAGGAATGAAATAAGGAGGATTGTCAAACTGTTGTCACCTGAATAAAGGAGATATCACAATGGTTGACGCAGACGAACCAAGGTTGCTATATATTTCTATATCTCACCATCTCTCTATCTCTTCTTGTAATCTATCACTCTCTCTATCCCTTTTTCGTTATCTATCAATCTATCGATCTCTTTTCGTAATGTATCTAGTAAACTATCTATTTTTGTAATCTATCTATATATTTTCGTAATCCGTTGTTTTGTCATTTAAGTCTTTTTCCTAATCTAAGTCTTTTTGTCAACTACCTCTTTTCGTAATCTGTTTTTTGAGGATATATATATATATATATATAATCTTAATCTTTTCATTATCTATGGAATTTCATTATCTATCTTTATACCTATGTTAACGCTAATACAATTCTGGAAACATTGACACAATGTTTACATTCTTTGACAACAATCAGTGATCATGTCGATGGTTTTAAGGTCAAATTTCTCGACAGGTACCAGATTTCCTTCAAGCCTCAGAAAAAAAATCACATTTACCGGACAATCTTTCTGTCTCCGTTCGTATCTATCCTTCTATGACATTTTGACACCGGCGTTCTGGATAGAAAAGGAAGAGAAGACAGATTCCCAGGAGGGCGTGACGTCACACCTAGCCATGGAATATCGTATTAGCTCGTTGAACAGTTTTCATGTTTTATGATTTCGCCAACAAAACGTCAGCGTCGTGGGCGCGTTTATCCGACATTCAACGGCCTGAGTACTAACTGCATTTGACAGACAACTTCCGGTTGTCGGTGAAAGATGAGGAGTTCTTCAGCTAGCAAAGTCATGATAGAGAGGTGGTTGTTACTATTTCCTGTCAACACCTCTTCATATACGCAACTGTTCGGCCAACAGGTTCAGTTAGCGCACAATCTTTGACCCGTGCCGCGGATTTGGGACGAATACGGCCTGGTTAAGTTGCAAGTGTCGAGCGAAGGAAGTGTGGATGGGGATCGGCGGGCAGTTGTCTCCCAGATGGGAAAATTTTAACCGCGCTTGTTCTTAATCACCACTCGCCTTTTCTTTACTCCTCTTCATATGGATACCCGCCAGTAAGACTCCCGTTTCTTTTTCACCTCTCCTTTGATTTTAGTGGCTTGATGAGGATGAGGCCTTCCTTCTTTTTCACTGCGATCCGTTCCTTCAATATAAATCACGGCCGTCTATTTAATTACGGTGCACGAAAAGACATCTGATGGAAGTGTGGCCGCCGCCTTGCTGATAATCTAGAAATATGATTCTTGCAGATCGGTAAGGCTTAGGTTCCCTGGAGGCTATCTGATTCATGAGTGGTCATTCAGAATCTGACGAAAAGATCAGACGACATTTTAGACCAATCAAATTTCATATCATCGAAATTATCATTAAATTATTTATGGAAGAACAAATATTTTCGCCAAATGTTGCTGAAAATACCGCCTTGAACAAGTAACATACACACACACACATTATATATATATATATATAAAACCCATATGTTTCACCAGTAATCCGGCGACAACTGTATAAACGTTTCAATTTTTACAAATTGTGTTATGTTTTCCATTTTGTCGGATTTCATCAAAATTTGAGTCTATCGCCCTTCCATATATATATATATATATATATATACTAACACAAGTATGATGTTACGTTGGTCGGACGCGACAACAGTTCATAAGCGCTAGATGCATAATCTTCAAGCAGCAAACAGCGGCCACTCATGAAATGGGCATTTATTCCGCCTCGGCTAACCGAAGATGTTATACTACGCGTGGTCGTCATTGATATACACGTGATTATATATATATATATATATATATATATATATATATATATATTCTAAAATATGGCATATTATGGAGAAAGACGGCTCAATATTGACGATAATGTAAATATAAACAAAATGGACAGAGAAATCAAATCAGTGTTGTACTGTCAGTTAATCAGTTAAAAGTGACACTAACTGTTACAACTCAGTGTTGATTACTATAGCTAAGCAGCTGCTAAGAATGTTGGTTCACTGGATCGTGCAATTTTTCTCACCAGAATCTATCTTACATATCTATAAATCTACCATTCCTCCATGCTTAGAATACTGTTGTTAATATGATCCGGCGACCCTGCTATTTACTTTAAGCTCCTTGATAAAATCCAAACAAGAATCAGCAATATTATTAGTCCTGATCTGGCAGATATTATATATATATATATATATATATATATATATATATATATATACAGTTAACCCGGATATAAGAGAGTTTTCGGGACCGGAGAAGAAGTCTCTTATATCCGGGTTTGGTCTATTATATATACATTAACACAGGCTCTAATTTGTGACAAGATAAAATCTCTCTTATACCCGGGTTTCTCTTATATCCGGATCTCTTATAACCGGGTTACACTGTATATATAATTTCCAAGAGGATAGAATCCAGGTTAGAACTCAATGTCCCGGACAGAGTAAGAATATCATATAAAAGGTTCAAACAATATTCCATGGCTAGAATTTATTACATTCGAATCGTAATTACGTAATCAGACCGACAAATTCAAAATGTTTGAATTTGTAGGTCTGATGAATTGGATCGTGATTACGATAACAATGTAATAAATTATAACCATGGAATATTAGTGTTTGAGCTTTATATATAATATATATATATTTATATATATATATATATATATATATATATATATATATATAAAGACAGGCAGACGCGCACACACAAATACACACACGAGATGCTTCCGAAAGCTTTAGGGAATTTGAACGGTGGGTGAACTGAATTAGTACAGGCTTTTCCCTGCTACTCTTTGCGAGTTGTTTATATATCCAAGAGAACTACTACAATGGAGCAGATATAAGATAAGAGAAATAATCTTTTCATTGTCAAATTCCTCAAACGTTTGGACAACTTTTAGATATTCAAACGAATTCTGGTGAAATCAAAACAGGTTTTTCAAAAATTTGTTTAAAAATTAAGTATTTGTCCTCAAGCGTTGCCAAATAAACCTATCCTACACATGACGTCACATAATAAACGTATGTGTGTACAAAGGAAAAATATCTTATGAAAGTTGACTTAGAAACGGAAAGTGATTTTGACTTTGCTAATTATTGAATGTTTAACATGATGCGAATAAGCGTTGAAATATTAACAAATTTGACAATATCCTTTTTTAGTTTTTAATCCATAATTGTCTATAAACATTGAAAGATAGGGACACACAAACACATTATATATATATATATATATATATATATATATATATATTGAAATGAACTAAATCCGACAATTATTTTAATATATTTATTGTTAATACGTTATTTTCATAAATGCAAATATTTAAGTAAATGCTCTGTTTATTATAAACAGTATTAACAACATTTACCGGCGTGAATGTCCGAGAAATTTCATAGAAAATATATCCTCCGACAGGAATCGAACCTTTATCCTACACGGAACCGTCATATAATGATTTTCCAAGCGTAGCTAAGATGTGGCACAAGACCGAAAGTATGGGGCACCCAGTGAGGATCGAACTCACTACTCAGTCGTAATTATTCTAGCGAGACAAGCTTGCTAACCATTACACCGCTTCGAGGTGCCCAGACGGAACCGTCATATAGCCTGTATCTGGTATAGATGAATGGAGAAGAGAGAAGAAGGAAAGAAGAGAAATAATTGGGCAGAGAGGAAAAAGTGAAAATATGTAAATAAACAGTTAAAAGTAAGCGGTAAGAAAGGAAGGAAAAGAATGAAGAAGGAAGAAAGAGAGAAGAAAAAGAGCTGAGAAGAAAAAAAGAAAAAAAGAGACGAAAAGAAAAAAAGAGAAGAAAAAAGAGAAGAGAAGAGAAGCAAAAAGAAAAAGAGAAGAGAAGCAAAAAGAAAAAGAGAAGAGAAGCAAAAAGAAAAAGAGAAGAGAAGCAAAAAGAAAAAGAGAAGAGAAGCAAAAAGAAAAAGAGAAGAGAAGCAAAAAGAAAAAGAGAAGAGAAGCAAAAAGAAAAAGAGAAGAGAAGCAAAAAGAAAAAGAGAAGAGAAGCAAAAAGAAAAAGAGAAGAGAAGCAAAAAGAAAAAGAGAAGAGAAGCAAAAAGAAAAAGAGAAGAGAAGCAAAAAGAAAAAGAGAAGCAAAAAGAAAAAGAGAAGAGAAGCAAAAAGAAAAAGAGAAGAGAAGAAAAAAGAGAAAGAGAAGAGAAGAAAGAGAAGAGAAGAAAAAAAAAACAAGAGAGAAGAAAGAAATGTGGAAATAGGATATAAAAAAAAAAAGAAAATGTTTGGAGACCAGCGTCTCGAGAAGCGCTTTTAAGAATCGATCGAAATAGTTCGAAACAAAAATTGCCATTTTCAGTTCGAACGAAATCGCTTCAGTCACTGCAGGCGAGAATACCCGGATTTAACTAGAATTATTTCAAACAGGTGCAAATTGTCCCTTGAAAGTAACGTGCCCGACTTAATTAATCTAACCATTGACTTAGTTTCTGCTTTTATTTTCATTTCTGAAAGCCAACAACCGTCCATGGATTGCTGTGGGCGTTGCGCGAGTGCCGATTGCTCGGTTCGAATGCATTGAACGACATACTCCCAAGATTTTACAGTGAGCAAATCAAATCAGACCCCACAACTCACCAGATAATTTTTTATTTGATATACAGGAAGCAAATAATAGCATTCTTGCCGAGACAGAAATAAAAAGGCTGGATAACGATGAGCTTGATACAATATAAAATTAGAATACTGTATAATTGCTTCATATTTCCCCCGATATTTGGAGAATAATCTACAGTTCTTTCCAGGTAATTTTTATTGGAATCTTTTGGTTTACGTACGTGCCATTTTTTAAACGATTGTTACGTAACATTTAGTGCACATAGTAAGAGGGAATAAGTTGAAAGTTTAGGGAAAGAAAGATTTAACTAATAAACATCCAAACATGTTAGAAATAAATCGTATTTCTAAAGTACGATATGCTTGATAGGACAAGTTGATGGTCACAAGTCCCGAGTAGGAAACTGACATCGGCCATTACAACCCCACCAAAAACAAAACAAAAAAAGGCTTGAGTCGCTTTGCATCTACCCGTGAATTAACGAATCAGCAATTAGCAAGAAAGCGGTGAGAGTTCCGTGTCAGAAATGAGTTTTCCCCTCCAAAATTAGCCATAAAGAACCATTTTGCCTCTTAGCGAACATACGTGGTTCAAAAATACTAGAGAGTAGTGGGAAAAGAAAATGAAAGTTTATCTCGCATTCACTTCCTCTTTCTCCTTTACTGACAAGTAGTCGGTAAAATTTCCCTATGCTAATTAACACTACAAAAATTTTTTTTCTGGTGAAAAGACGGCTAATTTGAGTTTCAGCAGTAGAAACGGCCCAACTTTTGTGTAAGACCGGGTGGACTAACGTTGCCACGCAATCGACTTGGCTCACTATGAAACAATGACAGCGGTCACCAAAGATCCTTTTGAGTCACATATCAAACAGAACGTGAAATTGCAACGGCCGCATAGCAAGAGGCTAACGAAATATCTCGCTGAAAATCTCGGAATGATGAAATATTTCACCAATACATTATTCAAATATCGAGTGATCCGGTAGGTATAATATATGTATATCAACAAGTCTGTAATTTAAAGATAAAATAAAACATTTATTTTTAAATAACTATATTTTTTCAATATAATCTACATCTTTATTAATGCACTTAATTCATTAGTAAATATTAATCACACGTGAGAAAAACAATACAGCAGTAAAGATTAAAATTCAGCGAATAACGATGCCGGGCTACAGACTTATTGAATCGCCATCTTTATTTTCCTCCCGTTGACAACGTTGTGAACATACTCATAAGCACTATTTGAGTAAATGCTGGTTCTTCTTATTTTGATTTACGGACACATCATATTGAAAAACCGGTTCCCGTACGATCACTGAAGTTAAGCAATATCGAGCCTGGTCAGTATCTAGATGGGTGACCACTTGGGAATACCATGAGCTGCAAGCTTGGATGTCCGACAGGTGTAATAAATAATGGCTCCGAATTGTTAACCGGAGAGCCGAGTTCCAATTCCCTTTTAGGTTCGTTATATTCACTTACGCCTGAATGAATCCACCTCTTCTCCCCCATCTATGGATTAATTACTTAAACATATCCACAAAACCCATTATTATCTCTAAAAAAAAAAAAAAAAAAAAAAAATTGCGCACAAAATATTTAGATTAAGTAACCCATAGAGATTGGTAGTCCGCTAAACAAAATACAACCAACCCAAAAATTCTTACTTTTGTAATGAATGGGGCAGGGATTCAAGATAGAGGTAGAGATAAAAGCAGTGAAATAATTGTCGTTGAAAGGCTGACGAAGTATTTTGCCGTTATGACGCTGATACAACGTTACATTTTCTTTTTTATTTCATCACCCGTAGGGTCGTAGGGACACCATGTGTACTGCAACCGCCGTAGAAGTGGTGTTTCTTGGGCAAGATAGGCTGACCTTCCCCAGGTCGGTTTAGAATTCAGTTTTTCCTTCTCCTAGACCAGTTGCCACCCAAGGCTACAGAACCCAGTCTGTTAATACTATTTACCCGTTACATAGAGGTTGTAAAAATGTTTTTTTTGTCGATCTCCCACAAAGTTTCCCGTAAAATTACAAATGCGTTGCTTTGTAAGAGCACAATAACAGAAAATGGATAATAAATTTCAGGAAGATATTAGAACGCGCATTCATTATATAGATTAGTGATTCTAAATTAAAAGAAAATACGTAAAGAAATATACTTTCTATACATATTGTTAGTAGTGAAAACAATTATTCTGATGTTATTTTACTAGTGCAAATTTTTCCAGTTACAGCACTTTGCAACGTTACCATATCTTTGTGAGAAGGTTGAGGAAGAGCGGATAGTTTATGGTTGGGACAATAGCTGATAATTTCGCCCCAACGCCATATACAACCAAGATACAACATGTCTGAAACATTGCAAGACCATTCCGTGTTAGCCGGAATGTTACTATCGATAGTATATAGCAACTTCAGGAAATTGAAATCATATTTTTCACTGATATTTTAAAAAATATTCCAGCCTGGTGTCAAAAAGATTAAGGATAACAAAAATGATATATTTCTGTTTCAATTGGTTTATATCCTTCTATGAAGACGAATGTTTATCTTTTTGGTTTGACAAAAACTAAAGCAGGATCTGAAATGTAATTGATCCTGACTTGGCATCTCGACTTGAGTCATTTATCGCCAAACGTCGCGTGGCTTGTCTCTGTTTTTTCTACAAATATTTTCATGGCAACTGACAAGCTTTTTCCCTGGTGCCCGAATACATGAATTTAAGTGCACTATTATATTGGCATCTAGGTCCCACCATTTTACTGTTGAAATAGCTAAATACAACCACCACTTCTACTCCAACAGTTTCTTTTCTCGCACTTCCTGTCTGTGGAACTCCCTCCCGTTTACTTGCTTCCCCGATAACTACAATCTTCAAAAATTTAAGTGCAATGTCAATCGTCGTCTTCTGTCTTATTTTATCCCATTCATCTTTTGTCCTTTTCCTTAATCTTCCCCATTCTCAATCTTTTCTCGCATTTTCACTCTCTCCTGCGTGCTAGTGGCATTCCCACCTTGCTTGGGGTGAAATGATTAAAAAAAAACACCAAACCAAACAAACAAACAAACAAACAAAAAAAAAAAACAAAACACTATATTTTTCTTCATAGACTATTAGTATGAAATATGCTTTGTCTTCCAAATGCTTATATCTTTTTTTATGTTCACAACTTCATACCAGCCGCAGCTTTGTGGAACAGATTCCCGTGTAGATTCTCCCCACCAAAAAAAAAACAAACAAAAACACCACAATCTTAACCTCTTCAAGTCAAGGGTCATTTCGTTACCTTTCCTCCATATCACCATAACCTTCACTTCTCACACCTTATTTAGTAACCCTTTACCTAGAGCGGCCTTTGAGTCTTTTATTTGGTGAATATTATTAAAAAAAATTGTCACTTTTCCTAATTATAATATTTTCGTTTTTCTTTAAGTTCTTTATAGGCAATATATAAGAAACGTACCTTAACTTGAAAAGACACAAATAACTCCATAATCCAGAAACGGAAATCCGGTACCGACAAAGGAACTCCTAGGCGAGAACAGGAATAAAACCTAGAAATATTCAAAGATGCTGCCTGCCGCGCTTAAAAGTTTCATGCAATATACAATATATATCACTTGTATTAACTTAAAAATGTGCCTAGAGGATAGACTGGGTCCATTTTGATCTTCTTCAAAAAAGACTCATCATGAGCATTACAAAATGTTGATGGTCAATCACAGGCCAATGGAGGAAGGAAATAGGACTATACACTACTTCCTCGATTATTAGAACACCTCGAGACAGTGGGGGGGGGGCTTTAAAATTAGGTTCGGTCTATTCAGAATTCAGGATAACTGAATACCTAAATTATCGAAAAAGATGACAAAATGATGACATTTATATCATGAAATAACATTTCCAAACGCATTGTTTAATGTTTTGTCCAGTTTTGTTTTCATGATATAAAAATTCTCGCTTTTCAAAATACCGCTGATAGTGAATTTCCATATTTTATATTTTACCGTAAATTTTGGAATTTTCTTCTGCAGTATATTACAAAAACGAAATTTCTCCTCAACCCTTTTTTATTTTATCTTTCGAATTCGAGGCGATTTCAATTTCAAAGCGTAAGATCACGAAGCCGAACAAAACGAGACAAAAATTGGAAAATTATAAAATGAACTGTCTCATCAGTTATAAAATGTTATCATCAAATGTTCATTTCCCGTTCTGATAATCAAAGTCCGGATAATCGATGATGTACTGTAGTTACAATACAGCATAAAATGTATTTGATGAATTAACCAACCAAACGAATTTTGCAATTCTTTCTTACGTAAAAATCCTTTGAGTAAATTTCGACACTCAATCTGTTTGTTATGCATGGAAGTCGGGAAAACTTATTGTCAACGGCCAGGAATGTAACTGACAGAAGAGGATTATTATCCGGTTTGCGCTGGAACCAGACGTACAGTAAAATATTTGTTTTTTTTTTCGCCGACATTGCTTTTGAGCTAGGTTGTCAAAAACAGATGTTCAATAATCAATTGATACGTTTCGATCTGCGATTAGAATAGTCAAGAGGGTACAGAAAAAAAAAATTACCGTTAGCTGCAACAATTGATCGTGTGAAGAGCTTTGAACGGAAAACTCGTTATTAATTTCCGTTGGACTAAGCGGCCCTGAACGGAAGTAATTGTTTTTATTTGAATTGCTGAAAGGCAATCTTCAAACGATATATATGTATTTTTTGTCTTTCTGATGCCGAATTCTCAAATGACAAATCGAACATACGTTTGGTCTATACACGACGGAGAAGAGAGACAACAATATCCATTCCTTTCGTTGGCAGACAAGAGAGAATTAGCAGCCGTTGTCATGGACAATGCCAAGAATGTGTCAATACCATAAAGCGAGTAAAAACATCATATACTATACTATACAGGGATCGATAACTCCCGATGCTCACACAAGGATTATATATATACGTATGTGTGTGTGTGTAAAAACAAAATACTTTTCAATTATGCATGTATCATTTTATTCTTAAACGCGCGCAAGAACACAGTAGATATGAATAGGAGGGACACTGAAAAGGCCTCGGCCCGACTCACTTCTAAAAATATGAACAAATATCAGAAGATATTTTTAATCCATTCTTGGTTGAACCGAGAAATTTACCGCGCAACCTTGTGGCTTACGGCTGTATCACATTGAAACATCATTTCCCGAACGATCACCGAAGTTAAGCAACGTCGAGCCTGGTCAGTACCGTAGGGACATTATTAATAAATAAACATAAAATCTAAAAAAAAAATTATAAATAAAATAAACGATAATATTTAAACTTTGTTTAAAATAAATTAAATAAAAATAATAAAACTCTCCCAGCATGCAGCAAAAACTGTTCCTGTTAGAAATACGCACGTCACGCCAAAGGAACCTTTGTACGGGTAACACGTGTCCAAACTCTCTCGGTGTTGTATATCCCCCTCTCTTCTGGGGAGGTCTTTTGGTTGACGGGGTCGATTCCATAACAAAGCTGCATTCTTCTCTGTCGTCCGTCTTCTCCAGGTCGGGTGATCGCTGGTTGTTTGTTCGGAGGTAAAATGAAAACTTCAACAAAAGGGATTTTGACTTACTACTTTATTAAACACGCCGAGGTATACATTTTTAACTAGCCAGTGGGGCCGCCCTATCACCCTCACTGGGTATCAAGTTCCCCAAGACACGAAATAACCACCTGATCTCTTCGACGTGTAAAGCTTAACTCACTGAAAACACTTTCTAACATTCCCACGTTTGGCTCAGCCAATCAAAATCGACATCCCTGTTTTGTCTACCAGCTGACCCCAAGGTCAGCCTCAGAAGGTCTGAACCAAATACACTGCCTCTAAAAAAGAATAGTCTATAAGTATTATTTAACATCTGTGATATGGCGTGTAATAATACGGAGTGCCTCCTCCTTTTTATCACATGTACCATGAAACAATGGTATCCTAAAAAATGCACACATCAATACACACAAAAAATACAAACAAATTTTATGAAATTAACGTACAATTAACCATGCCTTTATTGTTATCTCTGTTTTATTTCTGCAACGTATGTTTTTTCCTGTGAACACGAGGCTAATTTCTGCTGCTATTATGTGAATAACCACCCATAGTGCCAAGATGGCTGACGGCTTGGGAATATCAGGTGTTGCAAGCTTGGATGAGCGGGTGGTGTAATGGATAATGGCTCTGAATTGTTAATCAGAGAGCCAAGTTCCAATTCTAGTTGGGTTGGCTATATTCACTTACGAGTAAATACACTTGGGAAAGGTATGAACCCACCTGACCGAGCGGTAAAGCCAGATGGATCAAATGATACTTCCCCCCTACAAAGGGGGACGCAGGTCCGATCCCTGCTGTTGGAAACTTTTTGTTTTATTTCTCGAATGTGCAGGCCGATAGACGTAATGCACACTGTTTAATAAATACAACATAGGATGTCTACTGCAAATAAGAAGTGTCCAAGATAATAACGTTTGGAGCAATCCTGAAAATTTATTTCGCTTGAGCTATCTGTGGAGGAAATGTGAGTTTGTAAACAGTGACTATTACGGCTAATAATGCAAAACTCTTCGGTGGAGAGAATCGAATTCTCTCAGTCACTGTGTTTTTTTCCTAAAATAAATACGCTTAAATTCAACTTCATCCCTGCCGTGCGCCAACAGCTTAGGGGTAGAATCTCAGAGTTTCGATCCTAGCTGGAGGCAACCGGACGTCTAGCCACACTGATGAGCTGTGATACAGGGAAGCAGTCTGTCTGTGTATGACAATATATATATATATATATATATATATATATATATATATATATATATATATATATTATATATATATATACACACGTTATTTTATACATACAAATACTTAAGTTTATTATAAACAGTATTAAGAACTGAATGTCCGAGAAATCTCAAAGGAAATATGTCCTCCGACAGGAATCGAACCTGTATCCTACACGGAACCGTCATATAGCCTGACGTGCTATACCATTTAGCTACAGGCTATATGATGGTTCCGTGTAGGATACAGGTTCGATTCCTGTCTGATGACATATTTTCTTTGAGATTATTATAAACAGACCATTTACTTAAATATTTGTATCTATAAAAATATCGTATAAACAAAAAATAGATTAAAAATAATTGTCGGACTTAGTCCATTTCATTTTATATATATATATATATATATATATATATATATATATATATATATATATATAAGTTTCGTTAATTTCAATCGGCAAGAAAAACATACATACTTCAGAATTGTTAAAGCAGTTACAATCAAATTTAGAACACCGTCCCTGTGTAGGTAAAACTCATTCCCTTCTTTTGGGAGAACGGTAATCATTTTTTCCGTCCATTTTTCTGTCGATTCTTCAGGTTTGTGATCAATTTTATCCGATTTTATTTTTACAAATTAAATTGTTTCCAAATTTATGGGAAGACGACTTTTGTATTGTACTCGTGCAATAGTTTGTTCTACCCTGTCCGTCAAAAGTCTTTTTCGTTGTCCTTGTAAGGATAGTTAAAAAAAAAAGTAATTGTTTTCGCCAACAGTTGATCACTGACAATGTAGGAAGTGTTCCTTTAGATATTTGGCTTTTTTATTGTTTTAAACGTTTTCATCGGTGACATTTTAATACACAGAGACGCACGCACACAATGACATAAAGAACAATACAGAAATAAAAGAAATGTTGGCTCTAAAACCATAATTCTCTGACTAAACCTTTTCTTTTCTTCCTCTTCTTTAGTTTTCTACCACCCTCTATCTACAGATGTGTTTCTCTTTCTCTATTCCTTATAAACTTTGTTATGTTCAAAAGTCAAGCAGCAAGTGTCATTGACAAGTGATATGACTTATTCACATTTAATCAGATATTCTACGCAGAATTGCATTTAGATTAACAGAGATTCCGATCATTGTATCGTGAGTTTCAGTCTGATTCTCAACATGTTGGTTAATTGCGATTTCTATTTAGTGCTGTTTTTCAAATTCTTCATTGATCTTTGACACTGGTTGTCAGTCAAGCTATCACTTGGTACAGGCTTCACCATATAACTGGGAAGAAATAAAAAAAAAAGATTAAAAAAACAGAGATAGTACCAAACTATCAATAGAATCTGATATATCGAAACGTGCAAATATTACTCCGCCCAGGAATTAAACAAAAATTTGGCTTGAAGTTTACGTTTAATTGAAGTATTTTAAAAGTTTGTAAATTTATAAAATACTAGCAGCATGGCTCGGCGTTGCCCGTGCTTGATTCAAATATCGTACGACTCGTACAGCAATCGCTATCACTTGACTTAAAATATTTTTGCCCTACCTTGCCTTTAAAGGAGTGCCCTTTGCCGTGCTGATGTTGCTACATGCCTTACTTCTTGCCTATCTCACACTGCGAATTTTTTCTAAGGTCTATACTAAACATTAAATCTGTTACGAAAAAAGAACTAAACAAAATGAACACAAAACGATCAGCTTTAAAAAGGACTCGTAACTGGAAAAAACGAATGAAAAAAGAATGTTAACAACAAATACTTTTTCACACCCAACCCAGTTCTGCGGAATCAGAATCAACGTTGAGTGTAAGCAAGCGAATGAGCCAATTGGAGTAAAGTGCCATGCAGATTTAAATTTTTCCCACTTGTGACGAATGCAGCTATCGATTTTTTTTGCATGCTAGTTAACATTCGTGTCAGTCAGCTGTTGGCTCTCATGCTGGCCAATAGAATCTTCCTGCCTATTCGTGGCAGCCAGCTATAGGCTCTCACTCTGGCCAGTAGAAAATGGCCGAAAACTACATGAAAACTGCCGTAGAAGCATGAAAAAATCGATTATTTCCACTATCGATGGGAGTTGGGAAATGCAAAGTCGGTCTTGGGCTTCATGCTAACTTGGAGCATGTGCATGTAAATGTTGGTGCAAATCCGTTGAAAATTTCGGCCGTCCATTCGTTACACACACACACACACACATCCTGCCTTTTATAGATAGAGATATAACTTTATTTAACTTAACGTCTTATTTAACTTTATAAATATATAACTTTATTTAACATAACGTTTTATTTAACTTTATAAACGTGAAGATGTCTCATAGTTGGTGTTATTTTTTACCCTTTTCAAATAAAACTGCTTGCAATTACATCGACACATTGATGAACATTAAGAAAAAAAGTATTAACACGCATGCCACACGAATAGTGGTTTATATCTATTCTACGTTTTGTTATGTAAAAACAAAAGAAAAAAAGATTTCCGGCTACGAAACCGCTTGCAGTCAGTCATTTTTGTGAAAACGCACCCTTGCTATACAGACCTAATAAACTGCGATATATGTGGAAAACCCTGATAAATATTGGTTCGCGAACCCAAACCCAAACCCATAATGACTATTACTGATGACAATGGTAATAACTTGGAATTTCTTTCGTATAGGACACTTGATAGAAAGATCTCACATTTGTTACGGCTCCCAACGAGTAGCGGCGAATGGCTGTAGTACATTCGTTTTGCGCACACTTTGTAATAAAATTCACCGTAAATTTGAGTAGCACCTCATCGTTGTATCATATACATTCACGGATATTGAAAGTTAAATCTCGCAGTAAATCAATTCTTTTTTGCATTCAATCTTCCCTATCGACAGCGAGAATACGAATATAGGCTTTAAAAATAGTCGAATTTTGTATAATACCGAAAAGAACAGTTACATTTTATATACGAGTGCCACCAGGAAGCAATGGCTACTCTTTAATTACAACAGGTTTAATAGCAGAAGCACACAAAGCAGACCAAAATGAACACAAAAGTCTCAAGATATCAAATCTACTTTGCACTATAGTCTACTTCCTCCCGAGTCACGGTATTTCACCTTTGAAAGGTTTTTGGCTGCTTTCTTAGATATGTGCATATTACACGTCACCAATAGAGAACCACTGTCCTTTAAGTCATCCCTTCATGGGCAGCAACCACAGCCTTCATTCTGGAAACTCACTCTATACACATAGTTTTGCAGTAGTTATTCTCCTGTCATCTGAAATGAGCGCACCGGCTTGTTCAGCTTGATCCTCATTCCAAACAGCAGCTGACCTGCCACTGCGAGGCTTATCCCGAAAGTCAGTTTCTCTTTTCTCTCTAGGATTGCTATTAACTCAGTTAACCCATATACTTACCGTGCAGCTTTTTCATAAACATTTAAGAACCTTTTGTGAATGATTGCAGCACTTTCTCCTAATAAAAATGAAATTCCATGAAAGTTATTTGTTTTCTGCGCGTGTCCAGAAAGGCAATCACTTTGAAAGCGGATGAAAAACAGAAAAAGAAGGTATAAACACAAATTCTCCACTTGAAATTTCTGACACTTTATGGTTTATAGCTCAAATTAAAAGAAAAGAAAAGAGTAAAACGGAATAATTCGAACACCTTAAATTAATTTAGAATCAGCAATATTATCGGTCCTAATCTGGCGTCTCGGCTCCAGTCACTTTCCCCGCCACCGTAAGGTTACCTCTCTGTGCTATTTAAAAAAAAAAAAAATACTTTCATGGTAATTGTTCGGATGAGCTCTTCGCTATGGTATCTATACTCTATGAATTTAAGCGCAGTACTGGCGTCGAGATCTTATCAAGTTACAGTTGAGCAGACTAGATATAGCCGTAAGTTATATGCTAGCACTTTCTTTTCCTGCACTTCTTACTTGTGGAACTCACTTCCGGATCGATGCTTTCCAGCTAACTTTAATCTGTAAAAATTTAAATGCAATGTCAATCGCTATCTACCCCTCCTCCTGATTACTCTTTTCTCTCACTGCTCATTAATGTTTCTGTTCCTAATTCTTCCATACCCTGTAACCCCTTGCATTTTAGTGGCTTTATTGCGTTGCTTGGGGTGATACTGTTTAAAAGAAAAAAAAACAAACTATTGTCTTTTTGACCGACTCTCGTTATTTGCCTGACAAGGGTGTTCAAAGTCATTTCCTCTTATCATCTCTATATTATCTGTCATTTTCAACGTCAGTGTCCACACACCCATTCACTCTCGTTATTAACTTTTGTGCGTCGTCGGATTATGTCTGGTGCGCAGACACATTCCAAGTTAGATAAAAGATTCATTGCTTATCCATATCTTCCTATTCGCTGGGTATCATAAGCAAAGTATTACGAAACAGAAAAACTTCGTTAGAAAGAAACAAAAGAGTATTGAACTGTTACGTACTGTATATGACGCACCCCAAATCAAGAAAAATAAATAATTAACAAAATTATTAGTAAATGGTACAGCCTGGGCTATATTTATGAGGTATTATTTTGGTTAAATAAGCCATGATTACAATTAAACGAAAAATAATAGTGTTGTGTCGTGGCACAATAGTAAAAAGAAGAAAATCAAGTCGAGGTTGGTTTAAGGAACAAGTGTATTTAACATCACAGATACAAAGGTAGGAAACGGGTACTACTCAGCTAGGCAGTTGTAGTACTGTCGCTGCTTACGATGTTTAACAACACGCCCACGTGTGTCGAATGTGGCGCAAGGCCGGTTTAATGTGGGCTTCCGAGCCCGTAGGCTCGGGCAAAAATTGCCCGTAGAACCCGTATAAACGGGATCGGGGCGGTCAACCACCCCGAACGAGGCTCTGCCCTTCGGCGGAACCTCGTCCGGGTTCCTCCCCGCCCAAAGGCAGAGAGTTCCCCTCTGCCTCAGAGGCAGAGAGTTCGACCAGCTACCTGAGACGTCCAAAAAGGACTGTCGCTGCTTACGATGTTTAACAACACGCCCACGTGTGTCGAATGTGGCACAAGGCCGGTTTAATGTGGGCTATCCGAGCACGTAGGCTCGGGCAAAAATTGCCCGTAGAACCCGTATAAACGGGATCGGGGTGGTCAACCACCTCGAACGAGGCTCTGCCCTTCGGCGGAGCCTCGTCCGAGTTCCTCTACGCCCAAAGGCAGAGAGTTCCCCTCTGCCTCAGGGGCAGAGAGTTCGACCGAACAGCTGAGACGTCCAAAAAGGACTGTCGCTGCTTACACACCGGGTAGGTATTACTGGCACTATATATAGTGAGAACCGGTGTAATTCCCTTGTGTTAGAAAGGCCAGTGTAACAAATAGGAAAAAAAGAACACAAGCCAATAAAAGCTTTATTATATCCTTTATATGATCTGCACAACCTGCGTCTTGTAAACGTCTCATTGGAATAATTAGGATATAAAAATTCTGATTGTATTTATACCAATGCAACCGAAGTTATAGCAAGAAAAATATTAATGAAAAAAATATATTTTACAAATACATAATTTGAATTTATTGCATATAATTTTGTGAAACAAAGTGCTAATATTAAATGATGTGATGAAATTAATATAATGAATATTATCAAAACTTTTAATCTTCAACCTTTTAAATAATGACAATAGGTATGTAAAAGTTACTCTAAATTCTAAGCTAATAGTAGTTGCCAGGTAGCTAATTTCGGCCGACTATCGCGAATTTTAAATTTACATATAGCATATAAGATGCAGGGGAATTTGAAAAGATATTTTTAGTAAAGAAATAAGTGCGGCTTATATGCCGTCAAATACGGTAATATCAGTCTTCCTATGTGGTAGCGAATGCTGGACAATCTCTTCAAAGATCAATAGGAGTAGATAAATTCGCCTATTGTCCGGTTCACACTTCACCCGGGTCTATTGAACAGTAGTACAGGTTTATCCCATGTTTCCTCTTTAGGATTGGTTTTCCGGTTCCTTTTGAAATCTGCTTTCGCTCTATAATCCTAACGCTTCTCCTTTCCTACGCTAACATAAGTCCACAAAATGAACCTCTACTTTGACTGGCTCTTGGGCCTTGTATTGGGCGGACATTAGCAAAAAAATGATAGAGAAGAAACTTAACGCAATAGAAATGTGGTTCTACAGAAGGATGCTGTGGATACTATGGACCGATTATGTGAGCAACCACGAAATTTTAGAGAAAATGGAAACATACTTCACACTAGGAAGAGACAGTTGAAATTTCTAGGGCACATAATGAGTAAAGGGGGCTTGGAAAATGTTACACTCACAGGACAGATTGGAGGGATAGAGAAAAACAACGCATAACCTACTTAGTGAACTGGACGGCAGAACAGGGTTTAGGAGAGATAACAAGACAAAATTTATTCAGAGCTACAAAGGATAGGAAATTGTGAAGAGCCATAATCGCCTACGCCCTGAGAGGACACGACACACAAAAAAGATCATAGAATACAGAATGTGAAAAACTACTTAGAGTTCGTTTCGAACCCGAATAAACTTCTTAAAGAGACGAAATTTCAACCAGCAGAGTAATAAGACCCAACCTTTGCGCATTAGTATATAAATAGAAGATATATGCTTGTCAACACACACACACACATTATATATATATATATATATATATATATATATATATATATATATATATATATATAAATAAAATGTTAGCTACTATATACTCAAATTTCAGAATTACACTTCTCGTTTTCAGAAATCTAAATATATGTATTTTTTTCTATTTTGAACATTGCCATATTCCTAACAGCGAAATCCCTTCTGTTCCTTGATGAGGTATTAGATTGACTCGACCGGTTGCACATGGCTCCCACAGTTAGCGGACATCTTGTGACAATATACCATCCAGAGATGCATATGCATGAAAGCTGCATTTTCTATATTGGGAAGAGCAGTTTATATCCATTGAAACTTTGGATAGAGTTTTCAGGTGTTGTTGTTGATGGTAGTGGTGGTGGCTGTCAGCGGGAAGGGGTTACAAAAGGCAAAAGCGATGTAGATCCGGTTGGGATTGAATGGACCAAAGAAGACGTTGAATTTCCTGGAGGCAAAGCTAAAATGCCGCTTCAAAGGACACTGGAATGAGGACAAGGGTCATAGTGGATCCCGGTACAGGGAGGCTGTGGTTACTGGGCATGTTGTCGCTTGACTATGATGAAAATGTTGAAGAAGAAATAAAAAGGTTATGAATCAGAGGAAGTAGTTAGTCTCTCCTTTGTTGGTATAATTGATACGACAGGTGTCGGGGGTGTTCAGTTAGTGAAAGTACGAATGTATATATGTTCATACATATAAGTACAGACACGCTATATATGTAGACAGTCTTTTTCTCACTTAAATATTAACACACACACATATATATATAATTATGAGTGAAAATGCACGAATTTGCATGTGCTTATGTAGCTGTGCGTAAGTATATATATATATATATATATATAGTGTGTATGTATGCATGCATATATGTATGTATGTATGTGTGTATGTATGTGGGGGGAGAATGAAAAGACCACTGCAAAAGGCACACACGTTAGTTTTCGTATGTTGATATTTCTCTATATTGATAAGGACAGCTATATCTACGTGTAGAAGGGAACAAGCAAGCGCGGATATATATATATATATATATTTATGTATTATATATATATATTTATGTATTATATATATATATATTTATGTATTATATATATATATATATATTTATGTATTATATATATATATATATATATATATATATATTTATGTATTATATATATATATATATATTTATGTATTATATATATATATATATATTTATGTATTATATATATATATATATATATATATTTATGTATTATATATATATATATATATATATATTTATGTATTATATATATATATATATATATTTATGTATTATATATATATATATATATATATATTTATGTATTATATATATATATATATATATTTATGTATTATATATATATATATATATATATTTATGTATTATATATATATATATATATATTTATGTATTATATATATATATATATATTTATGTATTATATATATATATATATATATATTTATGTATTATATATATATATATATATATTTATGTATTATATATATATATATATTTATGTATTATATATATATATTTATGTATTATATATATATATATATTTATGTATTATATATATATTTATGTATTATATATATATTTATGTATTATATATATATATATATTTATTTATGTATTATATATATATATATTTATTTATGTATTATATATATATATATTTATGTATTATATATATATATATTTATTTATGTATTATATATATATATATTTATTTATGTATTATATATATATATATTTATTTATGTATTATATATATATATATTTATGTATTATATATATATATATTTATTTATGTATTATATATATATATATATATATTTATGTATTATATATATATATATTTATTTATGTATTATATATATATATATATATATTTATGTATTATATATATATATATATATATATATATATATATTCGCCAACCGGAAATAAAAAGATGAATATATTGAAATATAAAACAATCCACAATAAACTTTCATTTATTTTTAATCAAATGAACATAAATGCAAAATTGCTGTCGAAATGCACACACACACAGATATATATATATATATATATATATATATATATATAACATTTCTGCTTCACCTTTATATGCATATTTGCTTGCCTAAG
The DNA here is from genome assembly GCA_964036315.1 of Acanthosepion esculentum. Taxonomy (NCBI): domain Eukaryota; kingdom Metazoa; phylum Mollusca; class Cephalopoda; order Sepiida; family Sepiidae; genus Acanthosepion; species Acanthosepion esculentum. Next base: position 42,151,696 of record OZ038483.1, on the reverse strand, counting down.
TACTAATTACCATTCTTGCAATTAAAAATATATGTCCACACTTATAAGCACTTAGGTGAATATTACCTAGTCTGACACAAGTAATGAGTGTGGAGTAATTAATGAAGATGTATTATCGTAATGGTTTGTCTAACCTGCTCACCATTGCGGTTATCGCTCGCTCTCTCTCTCTCTACATTATATATATATATATATATATATATATATATATATATATACACGTTTGTGTGTTTATGCATATAAATAAAGGGATATGAATATACGTATAAATGTATAAGCACGTATACGCATATATAAAGTGGCTCATGTATACACACGTGTACAGAAACTTATATAATCGACATCATCTATAGGTGAAAAAAATGCATCCACACGTATGCACTCATATACTTTCACGACCATGCTAAAATGCCAGCGTATATACATGTACACTTATGCACAGACTCTCGTAAAAATGCATATCAGTCTATTTTTCAATGTACACGCTTCCTCAAGCTGGCCTTCCCCCTGTGCTCTTCGCCATCCTACAGGAATGCCTGCGCGTGCGCAGAGCACTAAAGTGGCAATCGTGTCAAAGATTTCCTGTTGGAAGAACGATTTTGCAAAAGAAAGCTTTAGAAATTAACATCCGAGCTCAAAACTGAAGATTTCCGGTCGGGAGGCTGGCGATCAACATTGCAATTTCGGCACCGGAACAATATGATCTTTCGTTTTGTGCTGCGCCGTCAGATACTATAAAAGAAAAACCGCGGGTCGGCACGCGGTATCGGACGAGATGGTAAATCAGGCGGGTCGGGGTTTGCTTTGGAAAAGTCGGCACCGTCTTGAAGTTCAGGCATGAAAATCTAATATCAAAGTTTTAGCGCGAACAAAAGAAGAATTTGCCTCCAAGAATAAGTCTCAGATTTATGTGTCGATTATCGTCTCTATATTGCTTCAGATGAGAAAGTTTTTGAATAAAACAAGTATTAAACTACAGCTTAAATTATTTCAGCACCCTCTTCATATGCAGCAGTGTTTCAAGTCACCAAAGAAAACCTGAAACCGCAGGTAACACCAAACTATTTATACAGAGTATCCAATTAGTCTGTGTGCAATTTCAGTTACCTGTAGCATTCCCAGTAAACATTATATAAACAATCTGTAAAAAGGATAAGATAGATAAATATATCTACTTTTTTCTTGTCCTCGGAAAATTCATTTCTTATTTGTTTTAACCTATTTTTCAATTTATTGAAACTTCAAAATAACTTATTTTTGCATAATTTTTTTTTTAACAAGACGTTAATAGTGAAGGCTATTTAGAAAATCTGCAAAATTACTTTATTCCCAAGTGTTTTAACCTAGGGAAGGTTACTGAATAGAATAATCACACGAAAGTTGGTAATAAACGATAATAATTAGGACAAGAACAACACATATAAGATTCGCCAGCGACGCGTAGAAGAAGTAGTCAACTGCTAGAAGTGAGTCAAGTGAATTCCACAACGAATCTCCAACTACAGGATATCTACCAGCCGCCCTATGCGGTCAGATGTGGCACGAGGCCGAATTTAATGAGGGGTATTCGAGCCCGTAGGCTCGGCCAAAAATTCCCCGTAGACCGCGTATAAAAAGGGGTCGGGTAGATGTTTCCCGAGACGAGACTCTACCCTTCGACATAGCCTCGTCTAGGGATCCTTTATGCCCGGAGGCAGAGAGTTTGACCAGAACAGCTGGAGACAAATCTCCGACTGCAGACCAACATACAGTATTTACTACTGTATTTATGCGAATGGGGACATACCCATTATCGTCCGTATGTATGTTACAACACTGTGCTTGATCAATTAGAACTGATAAACTATACAGTATTTCAACAAGATGGTGCACTCTGCAAGTTAGACAATTTCTAAATGAAAAAAATCGCTAACATTGGTAGTGTTGAACTATTATCTTGGCTTCCAGGATCACCAGACTTGACTTCACTGGATTTCTTTTTATAGTGAAAATTAATGTTTATTCGACTAAACCTCGATCTTTAGAGAAGCTAGGGTAACTGATGCGATTGACAGTTTAAACTGAAAATCAGCTGAAAAATGTTTTCCAAGAACTACAGAATTCTATTATCCTTTGTATGTGTGGCGACGGTGGACATGTTGAAAATGAACAATCCCAATAATAAATTTAAATACTACTTCTTTCTTACACTTTTTATAGATTGTTTCTATCATATAGAGTTACAAAGCTGCAAGTATTTTAAATTGCATACGGACTTTAGAGACACACTGTTTATTATGCTATTTTCAGATACTTAAATACCCATGATAAACGTTAATAAATCAGACACAGTAAGAGATTAACAACAATAACTAATAATAAAACAAAACAATAGAGTGTTTTAAAATATATGTGGCTGATAGAAACATTGTTTTTACTGTAGATCTGAATCACCTTAACATATCTCTTTTTCTTTCCTTGTTAGAGAACCCTTGCCCTTTACTTACAAAAGCAACACTTTACACTTATTCTGTGGAATATCCAAATTGATAACCTCACTCCTCTTGCATTTTTGGCTCTTACTTTTGCTCCGTCAACCGATTTGACCTTCGACCTTAAAGAACTATTATAATGCTTACAACATCGTCTTTTTACTTTCCAGGTTTTAATTTAAAAAATTATCAACGCAGCTTATATTCCTTATCATAGTACAGCGCAAGGTTAGAACGTCTGGGAAAACCAGTTATGATTAAACCTAGTACAGTAGTGACAGTCTGCGAGGCTAGCTTGCTTGAAAAGGGTTCTCAGCGTGTTAATTTGCTTTGCAATAAGTGCTAAATTAGTAGCATTTGTTAAAGAATATAATGATATTTATTTTATACAAATTTACAATTATGGCACAAAACCGAAAAGGGAGAATGGGTTGAGGCTGGTCTTCACGGACTATCTTATACCTAGCTAATCCGATTCACGACTCGTTCACTCATTACAAGTTGCACATTTACCATAAGAACTCATCCATCACCAATCAATCTTCCATATACCATAATACCGCATACTCCCAGGGAACCTAAAAAATGCTCCCCGTGACAAAAATTTAATGATATATAATCATTAAATTTTGCATAAAAATCTATGGATGATTTGCAATGAGAGGTAAGGGGATGAACCTTAAAACAATCTAAATATCAAAACAAACAAAATAAGGATAAGTGATGTTAATAGGGGCCGTCCAACCCACAAAAAAGAGAGGCCGATGTCTTCTGCCCTAAGACAGAATCAAGAGGCTCTCTCGCTAAGGGAGAGGGAAAGGTGAAAATATATACGGAAATGGGGAATAAAGAAAGCTCACTCAGTCGAGATGAAAGGGGGTCAAAAACAAACTAGGGAGGTTGGGAAACTCAACTTGGGTCATAAACAAAGAGAAAGCCGAGAACAGGCCAGGAACAACACTTATTCACACTAACTAGGTACACAAAGCTTGCCTAGCATAACCAGGGGTGGGCTCCACAGGAAAACACCCCAATGTGAATCAGCTAGACCGAAAAGAGAAAATCAAGGCTATCCCCGTTCATACAAATCAAGCTCGCCTCAGTCACCCACATTTATCTAAAGTCTGTCGAAACCAGGCGTTTTCTATCAGTTCTAATCTTCATCTTGAGCTGATGCTCAAAGAATCGGATCAGATCCTGATGAGAAAGACGGTTGCCTCGCAAGACTTCCTGTCGCGTCGTCCAAATCACCATTCTGGCCGTGGCCAGCAGCGATAGAAACACCATTCGTTTCACCCCAGAATACGGGGGCGATACATTGTCACACGCGTATGCGCGATCAATGAGCACGAGCTTTTCGAAAGCGATACGAGCCGGCAACTCGCCGACATGGTTGCATAAGGAACGGACCCTATTTATTGACAAACAAAAGATAGGTATTCTAGTTTATTTAAAGAATTTGCCATAAGTTTCCTTCAAGCTATGTAAATATCGCTAAAATATATCACCAGTAAAAAAAATATTCAAGATGGGTGCGGGCGAGTTAGAGGTGAGGTTGAGGCGTAATTTTATTAGCTTAGCGACTCTAAAAACTCATAATCTGGGCATGGTTATAATCTGTTATTATCCCCACCATTTTTTTTAAATACAGCTGTGCTTAGATATATGCTAATTTGATTTGCAATAAATAGTTTATTTTATTCAATGGAGATTGCTCGGACATTCATGAATCTACCACGCCAACCATCAGGGTCCTGCGTCAAAGTAGGAAGGTCATTAGAGAGACATTCTGCGCCATAACAGCTGGTCAGTGTAGGTGGTTACTGGACGACCAGCTCGTCTTGCACGATAGCTAGGTGTGCAAAACAGTAGATCACACGCGAGTTCTTGTGTTTGTCCGCCAGCTGTGTCCTGCAAAGCGTATTCTGCGTTTTCGTGTAAGATTGTCGGAATATCAAAGATGGGTCCATAGAGCTGTGATAATCTATTATTATGCACTTTTAATCACTCAAACGAGTGCTAAGCAATGTCAACCCACTATAGTTTTAAGGGTCTTACCTAGATTTAAGTCAAAGACATTTTGTCAAATGGCGTAAATCAATAATTAAACAACTTAATGAGGTATCATTTGTAAATTCTGTGGATTTCTCTTGCGCATCTATTAAGCTGAGTTAGAAAACGTTTCACCTGATTTCTTTACGGAAATGCCATGTTGTCTGGTGGTTTATAAATTACCTATAACCCAGCAGTGTTTTTATTTATTATTAATTTTTATATCCCTTCAGGATAGGCAGGGTGGGGGCGCTCATGCTTCTAGACATATTCCTTTCATTCCTTCTCTGCGAATTGCCAAGAATGGTATTTGAGTGGTTTCCTTTTGTCGTCTTCATTGCAGTTTTAAAGATTTTTTTTCTTCTCTTAGATTGGTTGCCATCCAAATCTAGAGGGCTCAGTCTACTCTGCTATTCAATCCAGAGCTACAATGGAGGGGAATGGATTTATTGCTTTAACACGAAAATGAACACAACAGACGAAGCCAGAATAGGAATTCAGTCCCCACCTGCAATTTTTCTTACATTTTGTGGCGTTTTGCAGGTAATAGGTCTATCTCTCTCTGAATGCTCATAATCTTGAACAGACACTTGACCGAGCTTGAAATGTCTGTACCGCTCAACCTAAAGAATATCTGTCAAGCATTTTGAAGGCTTATGTAATGATCCTTTGAACTTACCGCAAAACTTGATGCAGGCACGTTTCTTTAATATGTCAGCTATTGTAAAGATCGCAGAGCCGTTGTAGCAGAAAGCTATAAAACTTCGTGTAGTAATTGAACAGGAGCGGATAGCATGAAGCTTGTTAGCAGACCGACTCAGTAGACTAGGTACCAATGTCAGTTACGCGCGCATTTCTGGTGGGCCATGAAAATCGTATCGCGCGCACTTTCCGGTATGACTTCGCATATGTAATAGTGATTAACTATTATACATAACTTTAAAATGGTTAAATTTAACCATTTTACAGGTAACTCAAATTCTCAAAAAATACAGTCTGATAAGGGTTCATATCTAAAGATTAATTGTACAACCAAGAAGTAAAAACTAACATTTTCGTGCTTTCACAAAACGGGATCGAGCGTAGTAGGGATCATCGAGTCAATATGAATGAGCCTTTCCTTTTAGCTGCATTGTAGTATACTGTTCCCGCTTTCAGCTGCTATTTAAATTTGGCGAAATTCTACTCGACATCGTAATCAGCAGATTCGTCTACTTCTGACGTACTTAAAATCTGTGCATATAAATATCCCGAATATCTAATTACGCGGAAGTAGGCTGATGAAACTGGCAGCGGGTTTTTACATGCGCAGCAAGCAATAGAATCGCACACAAAAGTCTGGGCGGCAACTCCTTATACGTCTGGTTAACCAAAGTTCAGGTCTTTACTCCAAGGAAGGCACGTGAACAAGAATTTTAGCGATGGCTATGTTTTGTAAATATATGGAAGAAAACTAGTATACTTATTGGATAGTACGAAAAGTATATTGCTCGTTTGTCGACAGACCCGACGATTGGGAAGCGGGCACCAGACAAGAGACATCGTGAGATTTGAAAGCAGTTTAATTTTCGTTGCTAAACCCCTATTCGTGACAAGTTTTCTTGTTCTTAGCCGAGTGAATGTTCGTCTTTTATAATCGTTTATGGAACAATTTAGCCACCCACCTCGGCCTCTGGTCACACAGCCTTTCTCCAAGCCTATTATCCAACTACACGACATAGTAGTTGTATAGGTACACTTTATTCCAAATGACTGTTAAGTCCATTTGAGACGGCCTCTTTGCGGTTGATCTGATAATGTACTAACACGAGAATTACAAGCGATTTCCTGCGTAGACTTAGTAAAAAGGATTACTTTATTGATCGCCACTTATCTTTTATACAAGAGACATCTGATGGTCTGTCTCAAAACCAAGCTCCTCAACTGACAAGATGTTCGCCGTAGTCAAGTCACTCCGGCTCATTTTAAGTTTCCCCCTTCATTGTTCTCCCCAACGTCGCAACCTCTAATTCTAAGCGTTTAACCTTTTCCCGTCTGCCTACCTAACACCGTCACACCCGTCTCCTCTTTACCGGGATTTAATAAGTGGGGGGCGGGTATCAGTGGTCACTATTCGAGTATTACCACCTCCGCTACCCTATCTACGTATCACTGTCATCCAACGCAGTTACCACAATCACTGTCAACGCTACCAGTTTTAATAGAATTAAACCCATCGCAGGTTCATTGTGGTGATCGGGGATTTTATTTGCTCATTTAACTGTTAACTTTGCTTTTGGTTAAGAACTTTTATAACTGTTATAAGAGATTGTGAACTGAGATTTCGCTCGATTCAATCATGGAATAGGACAATGCATTTTTATTTATATACTAAATAATATTCTACGCCATAAAGGTATTAAACAAATAAAAAACGGGGCAATTGACACTAACATATAATTAAAGGATGGTACCTAGACTTTATGAATGTAAGCGCAGTACTAGATTGGCAGCAAGGTCCCATCCTTTTACAGTTGAACTAGATAGATATAACCGAATGTTCTATGCTAAGAGTTTCTTTTTTTCATGCTTCTCGTTTCTGGAACTGTCTTCTGGCTTATTGCTTTCCAGACAAGTTTGATCTTCAAAAATTTAAATCAATGTCAATCGTTATCTTCGGTCTTCTAAGTTCTTGTTCTTTTATTGTTCTCGCTCAATGTTTTTCCTATATTCTTTCACACCCAATAATCCCCCTGCGTCTTAGTGACTTTATTGCCTTGCTTCGGGTGAAATGATTTTTAAAAAACAATGAAATTAGAAAATGGGCCAATTAACACTAAAAATAATTAAATGCCTTAAGCAATTATGCCCTGATCTATCCCCTAAACCGTCTCTTCATCCTTTCATCCATCACTCCTCCAACTCTCTGTAAACCCTTGCGTGCTAGTGGCTTCCCGCCTTGCTTGGGGTAGAATGCTTAAAAAAAAAATATTATAACTGTATTTTGAAGACACGATAGCCATATTGTCGAAAGTTTTAATCATTGACGTTTCGTCAGAAATAAGAATTAATGCTATAATCCATAGAAAAATCTACAATATTATCGGTCCTGACCTGGCAACTGGGCTTCAATCATATTAAAGCTTATTCAAGCTTCATATATTCTTCATATTGAAATTGGAACTCGTCTCTTTGATTTCCATTTACGAGCCGTTATCCATTACACCACCCGCACATCCAAGCTTACAGCACTTCGTATTCTCAAGCGGTCGGCTGGATAGGTTGGGAATACCAAGTGCTGTAGGCTTGGATGTGCGGGTGGTGTAATGGATAACGGCTCGTAAATGGAAATCAGGGAGACGAGTTCCAATTCCAGTCGGATTCGTCATATTCACTTACGGGCAAATACCCTTAGGAAAGTTAGGAATTCACCTCTTTTACCCTCAGCTATGGTTTAATTAGTAAGACTTGTGTCATTCAATCATTATTCCCCCACAATTCCTACAATCTAAAAATACTTTCTGGCTTTAAATAACCTGCAAAAGGTTAATAAACCGTAAAAAAACAAATCAATCAAATCAACCCAGCAAATAAATTTCGTGTTACGAAATAGTTTAAATATCGTTAGAAGCAAAGAAAACGAAGTTGAATTGCTGTATTATATCTAATATTCTATAAGACAAAGAATGCTGAACAATTTTCTCACAGACGAAGAAGAGACTTGAAGCAACAGTAATGTGGTTCTACAGAAGGATGCTGAGAATATGGAACATGTGAATAACGAAGAAGTCTTAAGCAAGATAGGAACTACAAGGAAACCTATTTACAATCAAAAAGGTATAGTTGAACTTTCTGGGACATTATCAGGAAAGGGGCCTAGAGAACTCGTACGATATTCTGATATTTGCGATTACATACACATAAAAAAAAACTGACATAAATATACATTAACGCATTTTATGTCTGGCCGCTCGTATCCGAGTATGCCTATCTGCTAGGGTGGCTAGCCAATCCCTGTTGCAGACGTCTACTCAGGCACATTTGTATTTGTTCAGCACCCACAGAGTCCACCTGTGGTCTATACTGCAAATATGCTGAGCCGGCATTAAATATTGTTTCTGAGAGATAACGCATAACCTGGTGAGATCAACAGTGTGAGCAAGGCAATGACTTGCGACTTCGTGGTTCCGAATGGATTCATCTATCTTATTTTACTTACAGAGCTTTTGGGCGAACTCCTGCTAATTTTAAACGGTTCCGCACGCTGGAATCGTCTACCCACGCTGATATTATTTACCAAGAAGTCACCTCTTTTATAAAATCGACCATAGTGAGATTCGAAACCGGGTCTCATGGTTTGAACGCTAACGTTTTAACCACTTGTCGAAGAGCCCACATATATTAACGTAGATACACCTAGTCAAGCATACACAGTAAAAATTATATATATATATATATATATATATATATATATATATAGTTTCTTCATTTATATTCTCGCACGTGTTAGTGTATATATATATATATATATATATATATATATATATATATATATATATAATGAAAGATTCAGTAATGTCTCCTTTATTCTCTCACCTGCTTGATTCTTTCTGAGATCTTCAGTTACGTCATAAATTGTTTCACAGTGCCATTTTCATTTTCCGTTTCTTCGCGCTCTCTATTTTCTTTCCCACGTGTCCGATCGGCCATTGCATTGTTTTATTCAAACCTCTGCAGGCTCCCAAACTTAGAGTTGGTCCAATTCTCTATGGTACGCATCCCTACCTTTGCCCGTCCTTCCCATCGCTTACCTCTGTGGCGCTTCCTTCACTTTTCCGAAGGACGTGAGAGATTGGAAAAATAAACAGCCTACTGATGACTCTACGAAATAATATCGAAATAAATAGGGACTGCGTCTTTCATTTCGACCTGTCGACCAGTTTCCGAACAAATATCATATACTTTGTCCATAAAATATGGCCGCTGCGAAATTCTTGAATTATCTATTTGTTTGTTTACGATGTCGACCAATGCACGGTTGACACCCCCGTTCTAAATATTCGCTCAGATGTTTTACCGTGAACTTTATGCCTCGTTTTTCTCTTCATTTTCAATCGTTTCTCTCTGCGATGTCGGCAGTTATTCACATCGAGAGATCGAATGTTGAAGCGTATACACTAAACTCAGAAAGACTTTATTTCCATAAAATACACAACTGTCAAACGAACACCAGTCACTAAACTAACCGAGAGAAAGATTAGTTTTCAAGTATTTTTCTATTGGGGTTTCTCATTATATTTCAGTCAGCTAATATATTTCTTTCACTGAAATATAATAAAAAAAATTATACATATAGTCATATTTTCTTGTATTATTTTTTGACCACTGACATCTTTACGATTTTGAATGTGTTCATGTCATAAAAGCATTAGTAGCTTACTTATATAGATTTCTAATAACTGTCCTTGTTGGTAACGCTTGTTTTAAACCTGATTCCTGATTATTCTCTTTGTCTAGTGGCTGTCGGAGGTCACAACAGTCTGCTTTTTGTTTATTAAAGCAAGATTTGGAAAGATGATCTAATTCAACGACTGTAGACAATTCAATGGAATATTTATTCTCCTGTTTTGACTAAAAAAGGAAAAAGGAAAAAGATATTATTTCCATCAAATTCGCAGTTATTTGGGTAATTGATCTAACATCTAAACAAAACAGCACTTGTTAAAAATAAAATTTATGTGCAAAAAACTATTTAGTTTACATGTTAAACATAGCAATCTTTAATCATAATGCGATACAATCTCAAAAAGTTACAATATCCAGGAAACATTTTAATTATTACAAGGATGGATGGTTCAAAGATAACGACTCAGAACGAGAAATCGGAGTTCGAATTCCATTCACATTCACTCATGCGCAAAGATCCCTGGGAAAGGCATGAATCCACCACTCCTCCCCCCCAGTTATGGGTTGAATAGCAGAACAGACGAGGGGCTATAATCTTGGCTGTCAACCAGTCTACAGAAAGAAAGGGAAAATTTTCTGCCTAGTTTGTCATGATCAAAAATAGACATGATCGCCCAATCTTGTATCACGTATGGTACTTGATTTATTTCTGGTCACAAATGAATTTTAACGAAGCAAAATATATCAAACTGATGCTTATCTAAAGCCTTGTACCTGAATGTTATCTAAATAAAAATATGTTATTTTAAAAGCGAGATAACGTTTTAAAATTCTTATTTGTCCTTAAAAAATGTTTCAGTTCGTTAAAGGGTTACAAAACCAACACCGCCGCTCTCGGCTAGAAGGAGGAGGCCCGCTGAAATAATGCTTATTGCTAAATTGGGAAAAAAAAACCCAACATGAGTTCTCTTAGTAACGGTGGGTGATTTGGGAGAATCCCAACGCCGAATCCCGAAGCAAATCAACGGTTTCGGTATGTGCGGCCCATAGCAAGAAGGTTAGTTGTGTCTCGGAGTTCCCTTGTTCGGGGCTGTCCACAGCAGGTGCCTGGCCCATTCGGTGCGGACAGCGAGCGATGGTCTTCGATCCACGAGCCGGTGTGCTAGGGAAGGCAGCCCAAATAGGGTAGTAAGCTCCTTTTATTACTAAGTACCAGAACGGGTTCAATAAACGACAAGTGCTGTGAGGGAAAGTTTTGTTTTGTTTTTGTTTTTTTAAAAAACAAAAAAAACTTTGGAGCTCAGTGACCGACAACTTAACGGAGCCACTTAAAATGAATATATTCAAGTGTTAAGTAAAACGGAAAATTGTCCCTGTTTCAGGGTCGAAAATTACGTTAAGTCTGTAACGATCGTGACATTAATCAAAAGTGTACTGAGATGAAATTCAAAGATTCTGCATAAGCGATTGTAACTGTTGCAGATCGACGGGAAAATTTAGACAGAAGAGATTATAAAAAAAGTGCTGAAGAATTGAGAAAACTTGTCACTCGATCTCATCTGACAACCAGTAAGCTCATGGAAGAAGAGTGTCGAAAGAAACCGAGAAGATTTGAAAAGTAAGGAAACAAACAAAACGTCGAAAGTAAGGGAGAAAAATATTTGATAATATAGATAAAGATATAAATTGGTAATCTTATTCAAATAACTGAAGAGTAATGCTTAATCGAAGCAATAGAAATGTTGCGAGAGACAAAAAGTTATCTCCCTTTGACTAATTCTTTAAAACGCCAAAGATAGATATATAGTCACGTGAACTACTCGAGAGCTCCGTTAGGCGTGAAAGTCAAACATCCCCTTTTTGGTCCTGGCAGTCAGATTAGAAAGACGTACTTATTCAGGCTCGTGACAATCAACATAAGATAAGTACCAAATATTATATTTTATTTCAGATATCGAGTCCCTTACAAAGAAAACACATGCACACCTTGTATGAACATTCCATATATATATATATATATTTTCAAGTGTTTTTATATGAAGACTTTTGTGGTTTATTTGAACTTTTTTTTAAATATGTTTATGTTGTATAGCTATTCGCTTTGTAAATGAAACCAAAAGCATATATTCAGGCACAACGGGAGGCTGGGTTGAAATGAAGACCAGGACAAGAAATGGCGATATTTATCAGAACGGCCGCTCGAACGGAGGAATGACGCTCACGGCCGAGTTTAAAATTAGTTCCACGCATACATGGGACTAAAGATAAAAATTGTTCAAACCTCATTCGACATATTCACTCTGGGAATGCCTTAGGCGTCAGGGCTTAAACTCTAGTTCTCTCCCGAAGGAGATGTATTGCATGGAACAGTGACGAATATACGAAGAAAAAAAGACAAAACATGACACTTACGCTCTGGAGAGAATGGTTTCTTTCCAGAGCGTAACTGTGGGTGGAAATTAAACCATCGATATAAAGACAACAAAAGTCGAGAAACGATGATAATATACAGATGAGTTTTTAAAAACGCTAATGCTTACTGCCGCATCACGTTGAAACACCGGTCCCCGTACGATCACCGAATTTAAGCAACCTCGAGCCTGGCCAGTACCTAGATGGGTGACAGCTTGGAATGGATGTGCGGGTGGTGTAATGGATAATGGCAAGGAATTGTTAAACAGAGAGCTCTAAATTCTAATTCCCGTTGGGAAAATATTAATCCACCACTTCTCCCCCCCCAGCTATAGGTTAATTAGTAAGACTTGTATTACTAAAACATTATTATACATATATATTTTTCTGGCTTTAAATAACCCGCAAAAGGTTGATCAGCTGTAGAAAACGAAGCAATTGATATAAAAAAGCTAGCAACAATACTTTTTACTGTTTTTTTTAAAATAATGATTAAGAAGCGTAAATTGTTTCCGAAGCTTTTGCTAAGCCACGACATAACATTAACACGTGTTAACAAGTAATTACCATATTGTGTTCTTGTTCTAGGTTGGAATCGCATCGATATCGGCAGTTTAGCTGCTGTTCGGATGATAAATCACACTACCCATCTGTTTTTCTTTCTTGCACATGATTTACTCGGTCTTTCTGCCACCTGAAATATATCCATATTTCTGTTTTTGATATTAACTGCAAATCCTCATATATTAAGAGATTTGACCAAAGAGAAACTTGAATGCCATTTTTGTACTCGTTCCTAAATCTGCGTCATCGAGGCAGTTTATGCATTTCCATAAAAAAAAAGAAAAAAAGAAAGAGTTCCTCGAAATCTCCAAATGCTAATAAAAAATATTGGCAGACACAAACTGCCGAAATGTACGGAATTAATTGCTCACAACGGCGATTCACTATTTTTCTTTTTTGCATTTCTTGATTCATATTTGTTGTCAAATCATCTGCTCTTTCTTGCAGTGTTTAACTGACGTTTTTCTTTGAATCCTTTTTGCCTTTGTTTTTATATCTTTTTCGTTCTCTCAGCCACTGTCTGCTCCATTCATCAGGTGCTGCATAGGAGGTGTCAGCCATGATGAATAAACTGTGATATCAGGAGGAGAAGGACAAAAAAAAAAAAAAAAATGAGGCAGATGTTTGTTGGAGAAAAAAGAGGACTGGGTATAAGGTAAAGATAATGCAATAATTAAGAACGATGTGGCGGTCCGGAGGAAGAATAAACGATTAAGAGGACAGCAGAATGTGAAAAAAAAATGTTTAAATAATAATGAAGATACAAAATAAATAGCGACAAGGACGAACTGAAAATATATCTATAATTCGTTCGTATAAAACAAGAATAGAAAACAATAACCAATGTAAAAATACCACCATTAAAACAACCACTATTACTGATACAATTTAATAATAAAGAAAATAATAATTATAAGTTAAAGACAATCGAAGTATTTGCCAAACATATCAAAGTGGAGTAATGGATAGCGGCTCGGATTGAAGAATCAGAGAGACGAGTTCGAATTCCAATCGAATCCTTTACATTCACTTACGTGCTAATACCCTTGAGAAAGGCATGAATCCCATTCTTCTCCCTCCCAGATAGAGGTAAAATAGCAGGACAGAGCGGGTTCTATAGCCTTCGATGGTAACTGGTCTACCGCAGAAAGAAATGGCAACCTACTGCGGGAAAAATCTGCCTCGTTAATCATGTATCGAAAGATAAATGATCGCCTAAGCGCGTATCATGCACAGCACATAACTGACTGACTGATATCAAAGATAAGACGTCTCTCCTCCAAAATCATTAGAATTAATTTTAATATTATATATTTGTAATAAGTGCACAGGGAGAAATTAAATTTGACCTGACCCGTGTTGATTGATTCGTTTTTGTTTTCGGCTTCTCAAACCTTTGCAGGTTATTTAAAGCCAGAATATATTTTTAGATTGTTAAGAATTCTTTTTTGAGATAATAATGTTTTAGTGATACAAGTCATACTATTTAACCCCTAGCTGGAGGGGGGCCAAAAGAGGTGACTTCATCTCTTTCCCCCAAGGGTTATTTGTGCATAAATGAATATAACGAAGCCGATAGAAATTGGAACTCTACTCTTCGATGACTCAAATAGGGAATGTGGATGGTATTCCAGTAACATTCCATATGCCACCCGATAATTTTTCTTAGTATTCTTTGCTGAAATGGTGTGTCTTAATGCCATTTAACTAGTTCATAAAAAGTACCAGAGGGTATAAATGGCAGCTTATTAGGAACTGTGCAAATTGATATATGCTAATCATACAAAATGGTTTCAACAACAAAAATTGCAATATGAGCTCTGGTAAAAATATATATTGATAACAGCAAAAATTTGCAATTTGAGCACTGGGAAAAATGGTTGCTGAAGACATTAGATACATAATACCCAGAAATTCATACACAGATGTCCTCAAGGACACTTGGCACAAAGAATAAAGGCGTTAGTTAGATCCAGTGACAGGACCCAAAGAGTGTGATTTCAATACCTGGTTAAGGCGGTGGACAACTTGGAGAGGGGAATTAACAGGGGATAACTGATAACTGACATCCATTAGACATGGCACGTGGAACTAGAATAGTCTATCCCAGTGAGCGAAATAAAGGGTTCAGTTCGACATTCCAACCACCTGAAGAAGACCGGAGCGTACAACGACCGAAACGTTGTAATAAACAAGGCGACAAAGATGAGGACAGAAGTCCGAATAATTTAAATAGCGTACATAATACCTCAGAAATATAGACAGATACTGGCTTTTAATTTCTTTCTGAATTTCTGGGATGAGGAATTATCAATTACACTATTTACAAGCGGACTTATGCCCTCATCTTTTTGTTGTTGTCATCACAGCGAAAACAGAGCGATAACAAAAGTACTAAAAAATAATCTAGACGAGATATCCTTAGACATGGGCAGTGGAACGTTAACAGTCTACCCCCGTAGATTAAATAAAGGATTCGATTCGCAAGCTGTAGGTTGCCCGCATCGACATATGCCTGATAAAGGCCGCAGAGCACAAGGATCGAAACAAAGATAAGGCAATAGTCCGCATGTAAATAGTGTAAAAAAATGGCTTTAGCACTGTCTAGAAAATATATTAAAAGAATAAAAGAAAGAAATCATTTGGGAGGTTTGCAAGCAAAGTAATTATAGGATCGAAGCTAGTAAGCAATACATTAATACACAACAAGAAGAATAAACTGCAGAGGTAATTAACCTGTAACTAACACACGTCAACCTTTAACGCGACATCGAAAAATGTAATTTGAAATCCTAATAAAGATACAAAAACTAAATTTGCAGGTTTTCTGAAAGATCTGATCATCAGCACTTGTCTGAATAGAGAATATATAACAACAATCATCGTACATACGACAACATTGTGTTAGTAAGGGTACAATTTAAAAAAAATCAATACATTTCTATTGTAAAAACATATAGAATGTATTTAGAATATATCGGAATAGTAAAATGAATTGTCATTGTTTTGCTGTAAAGAAATCAATTGAAATAAATTTCCGTTATGCATAAAGAAGCGTCAATCTGATAATAACGTTTGACTTAATTCCTGACAATCGATAATCACTTTCTTCCTAATTCTTAAGGCTTACGGCCACAATACGATCACCGAAGTTAAGCTTCAAGCCTGGCCAGTAACTAAATGGGTGACCACTTGGGAATACCAAGTGCTGTAAGCTTGGATGTGAGGTTGATGTGAGGTTGGTGTAATGGATAATGACTTGTGCGCAAATATGCTTGCGAAAGGTATGAATCCACCTCTTCTAAGTTGTGGGTTAATTAGTAAAACTTGTACCACTTTCTTTTATGTGCCGTGTCCCTTCAGGACGTAGCCAATCATAGCTTTCCACTTCCCCTATCCCTTATAGCTCTCAATAAGTTTTGTCCGTTTCTTACTTCTCCCAGACTGTTCTGTCATCCACTTGCTTAAGCCCGCCAGGTATGTCACACGTTGCTTTCCCTCGTCTCTCTTGCCCTTTATTCGCCCTGTGAGTATCAGATTCTTTAAGCCCTCCTTTATCATTACGTTTTCCAGAAATTTCAGCTGTCTCTTCCCGATGTTAAGTATAAGCTTCCTCCTTGTTTGCATCCTCTCCAAAACCCCATCGTTGCTCACACGCTCGGTCCATGATATCCTTAGCATCCTTCTGTAGAACCATGCCTCCTCTGCCTCGAATCTCTTCTTCATCTTTGAGGAGATCATCCAACATTCGCTGCCGTATAGCAGGACAGGTATCACGTAGCAGTTCGGTACTGTTTCCTTTGTTACCAACGAAATCCTCCTGTCTCGTAATACTCTGTCTAGATTTTGGAATGTGTCTTTGGCCATAGAACCATTATGATTTAAAAATAATAAGTAAAAAAAAAGTGTGTACAAATTATTTAGCTTTCGGCTTCAAGTAACTTATAGAGTTTGATATGCCGCTAAATACCCCCCCACTAATTCTTAATGCGTGTGCTGAAATATGTTAAAGTATATTTTAACTTAAAAATGCAAATGAGGAGTTATTCCAATGCGATATTCCCTTTTTCTTGACACACAAATGCTGCAGCTATTACAGATTATACAGTTATGTATCAATATATACACATCTATACACACACAAATTTATATAACAAAAAAAATCAGCAAAAAGCTTTTATTTATTCGTCTTCCGACGAGGAACAATTTGACAAGAATTCGGTTTTAATACGGGGCCACACACGCGTACGTATGAATAAAGGTAACAATTACGCAGTCCCTCGCAGTAAAGTGAAAGCATCAACGACGACTCTCTTTAATGCAACAGGAAGGTTTCGCTCCGAAGTTGAAATCTCCAGAGACCAGGCACATTTGCTTTTGCGCTCTGTCCTGCCCGAAAACAAAACAGAGTTGATTACGAACATGAAAGTAAAGAAGAAACCTGCCTGGTCTTAACATGCAGTTAACGTTAAAATACAGCCTAGTTTTATTTCATTTTCCTTTTGACTCAAGAAATTGTGTCACTACTAGGTACTGCTGAAAAGGTCACGACCCAAAGAATACCCCTAATCTGATATTAATCATTTAGTCAGATTTTGGCAACTGGGTCGAATTGGGTGTTTTTCAATACTTCTTATATATGTAACAATTAGAAAATAAAATTGAAAATTTTAACGTACAACTTAACAAATCCTACCAATGATACTATGTGTAACATTAGGTTGTTCGGAAATTAATGTCAGATTTTGATTGGTTGTTTGGTTGGTTTAGTGGCATATCAACATCTCTATGGGTTATTTAATACCGAAATCTAAATATTTTGTGCGCGCTTTTTGAGATAATAATGGTCGTTAGTAATAAAAGTCTTATTAATTAACTCATAGCTGGGAGAAAAAGAGATGAATTCATGTCTTTCTCAACAGTATTTACACGTAAGTAAATATAACGAACCCAACTGGAACTGGAACTCGGCTCTCCGATTAACAATCTCGAGCCGTAATCCATTATATAACCCGCACATCCAAGCTTACAGCACTTGGTATTCCCAAACGGTCATCGATCTAGGCTCGACGTTGCTTAACTTCGATGATCATACGGGAACCGGTGTTTCAACGTGATATGGCCGTAAGTCTGTCCGATTTTGGAATCAACATTTATTCCTGAATTAATGTCTTTAAACAGTATTTCAATCAGTCAAAATAAAATTAACCAAAGACGTTAATCATTAGGGACATTTTTATGCAACTATTATAATATACTAGAACACAATTAAAAGGTTTATTCTAAAATCGGACATTATTATCCGAACAACCTAAATTATATTTTAATAATAGAATATCGTCAGATATGAAAATGATTAATTTGGCTATAATCATTGTCAAGTCCTTTTCAAGAGACACTGGAAGAATGAGTGAAGAACTCTATGAGATGACAAAGAAGGATGATAGGAGTTTGAGGTGAACCATCTTCTATGTGACTCGTCCCTTCAGGACATAGAAAGTTGAGGAGAGTCATGATTGCCTATCTCGTGTGGCTCTTAGAAGTTTTTCTCCATTGCTAATGTCCCTCGTTCCGCCATCGATTCACACAAGATCGTCAGGTAGGTGGCTCACTGCCTGTCACTATCTTTCCTCCATCAGTATAGCCCGTGAAAGTTAAGTTTCCCAAGCCCTCTTTTCTCATTATGTGTCCAAAGTATTTCAGCTGTCTTTTCCTGATTTTGAGTGTAAGTGTTCATTCTGCTGCCATTTTCTTTTAGACTTCCTTGTTGCTTATTCACCCCGTTCATCTTTTTTTTAGTATGCTTCTATAGAACCATATTTCTTCTATTTCTAGTTTTTTCCTCATCCTTGGGGAAATTGTCCATCGGAATCTGTGGTGATGATGGCATAACAACAGTAACAACAATAATAATGACAATGTTCCACCAGACATGACTCTCGTATCTTATACTCTTAATTTATTGGAGGTGTTAACAAGTTTTGTCTTGGTAAATTAAGATGAACTACATTACATATCCTGTCCAATAATACATATTTGTTTGTCAGTTGTGTTACCAGAACCATTTGGTTGTATCCCCTAGGGTCTGACTCACTGTTCAGGAGTGTACGTAGTGAGGGAGCATCGTAGCCAACAGCCGAGTTTGTTTTTTTAAAGTTTGAGGCAGCCAAGGCGACTTGGGAGGACACATCTAGATATATGGGAACACCCACAATCAGGGGCAATCTGAGCGAATTAGGTTACCCGACCTCAAGATATTTCTAACTGGGCCCCACCCGCATGGTTAAGCGCCGCCACTACATCGCAGATATTTGGCTGTGAGGCATGTATCTGACACCCTTATCGGAACGGGTATTATTGATGGGCACATTTGGCTGCGTACGTTTGTATCCTAGTGTCACTTTGTCAGCGTGTTGCTCTATCACTAAATAATACTACTACAGCGTAACCCGGATATAAGAGAGTTGTCGGGACCCGATAAGAAGTATCTTATATCCGGGTTTCTCTTATATCCAGGTTTGGTCTATTTTGTTTAGGTAAGTATGGCTTTAATTTGGGACCATATAAAACATCTCTTATATCCGGGTTTCTCTTATATCCGGGTTACACTGTAGTAAATAATACAAAAAGACAAGAATAACGACATTCACACAATGCAAACTGGAATTGACGATGTAAACCGTTCGTGGGTCACATGCAACCCGTTTATGTTTCAGAACAGCAAGCCTTATTTCAGGAGGAAAATAACGTTTATCGAATTTTTCTTTTACGTTTCGTTCTCACGTGTTCGCTCACACACTCTCATATATAACCACGTACATAAACAATGATTAAGTACACTGTTTCATGAATTTTGTAAACTTTCCTTGAAGGTGAAGTTTTCAGTATTTAAAACCATTGGCGACTTTCACTAAGGAAGATCATACGTGTAAATATTTGCTTTAGAAACAAGAAACGTCTGTAAATTTTTTTTCTCTCTGGAGAAGAAATATGGTTTATTTTATACTAAGTCTTCATTTTTTTTTTAATTATAGAAAACCCTTTATCACACACAAAAAATGACTAATATCGTAACAACTCAAAGCTTATGAAACTTTATTTGATTCGTTCTATTTCAATGCTGAAAAACGTTTATTTTATTGTGACGGATGGTTAGAAGCGAGAGGGGAGAAGGGATGCGTTTATTTTATTACTGCAATGATGTTTCTCTATTTCTAAGGCAGATGCTTATGTGTATAGCCTTTTGTGGTGAAAATCGCTTTGGTACATGCAATGAAAAATGACCTTGAATTTCTTTTACTAGTGCGGCTTGCTTTATGATGAACTTTCACATGCTGGTCAAAAAATGGTGCCCATGTTTGATATACACAAATGGTATCAGTACAAAACAGAGACTATTATAGAGAAAATACATTGAGATTGCAATACTCACTTGGTCTATTCCAAGCACATGGGATTTAATACTCATGCAAAAATGAAGTTCGGGAAAGACTTTCCAGCCCGTACACACGGTTGTGCCAGTGGATCCTAGAGTGAAAGAGAAATTATAAAATATAAGGAGACGAACAAAAGGAATATGAAGATTACAGGAAAAAATCCTAGTCGATTAAAGCATGGGTTCGCGAATTTGGTGACATAGCAATTATGAGTTCAATCCTTGGGCCGGGCAGTGTGTACGTGAACTCCGTTGGTTGGTTTTGTTTAGCGGCATCGCTATGGGCTAGTTAATGCCGAAATCTAAATATTTTGAACGCAATTTTATGGCTTCAACTACCGATAAAATGTTTTGGTCATTTTACTATAAATAAGTATTGTTGGTAATTCGCTATTTGTCTACAGTTGGAACCCCATATCGATATAGAATTCCGGAGGGCACAACGACCGAAACGTTGTAATAACAACAATGACGAGGAGAATAGTCCAAGTATAAATAGTGTAAATAATAGAGATTACAGTTGTGACCATAATACTAGGTCCACTTAAAACTGTGCCAAGAACACTACCATAAAAAGTCGATGAGTTAGAAATCCAAGCGAGGATTGAAACATTTACAGACGACATCATTGCTACGTCAGCGAGAGATTTGATCGGACATTTTTTCACTCCATCTTCAGCGATGACCACCAGATATCTGGGGGTGAACATTCAAATATACAGATGAAATAAAACAAAACAATGGTATGAAGAAATAGATTTTACAGAATAGAAGTGATATATTTGCAATAGTGTATATCATTTTGGGTGCGACCATGAACTAATGAAGAAAAGAAAAAGAAGGAAAAAAAGAAGAAGAAGAACAGGACGAAGGTGGTGGTGATAGTTGAAGAAAAAAATAAAAACAAAGCGGGAGAAGGAAAGGAAAAGGATAAAAAGTTAAAAAAAATGAAAAGGCATCACCAAAGAATGAATATATATATATATATATATATATATATATATATATATATATATATAGAGAGAGAGAGAGAGAGAGAGAGAAAGAAGAATCAAGAGAAAAAAATGGATGTAGCCCTGTAGTTTCAAAATATCCAAAGGCAGATAGTGTATGCAAGCAAATAAAAAGTTGCCATTTCGTATACCGGAGAAACTTATTTCCATATGAACAGCATTCATCATAAAACGAGCCAATAATAAAAAGGCAAAAAAAAAAAATCACCTTTAAGACGATTTTCGCTACCAACAAAAACGAAACGTCATGTCTCTTCATTTACTCATCCCTCATTTAACGAAAGAAGCAAAGGAGCAAAAAAAAAAAAAAAAGTTACTATGTTTTTCAGCTAACGCAAAATGGTTTGGGCTCTTACCAATCTTTTTTCATTCATTTATTTCCTCTGTTCCTGCCTCCATATCTCTGTATAATCGAACAAAATAAATTGTCCATAAAAAGTAAATGTGAACGGACAAATAAAAGTTCGCTTCAGTAACCGATTCCGTCGTCGTCGTCAAAGCAATGACCACAAAAGAAAACAATAAAAATACTATATACATATAAGCTATTTAAGAAGAATGTGCTCATGGCTTCTTCTATTCTCATTATTTTTGTTATGCTGAAATCAGAAGATGAAATGTTTTTATTGGTTCATCTTATAATCAGATTGGAACAAAATAAATAGCTGATTTGAACCACAGATTTTAAAACGTCATATCTCGGATTAAATTAACATATATCTCGGATCAAACGCAATTATCCAAAGTAACCAACATTACACTATATCAGATTTTATTATTTTTAGTGTCTGGACATGGTTGCAAAATTTGACGAAAGTATAAATTTTATTTTAACAGGATGCTTTAGCGTATACTGTATTTTGATCTTTTCCGTATACATTAGCGATAAGAATTAAATCAAAATAAATTCCGTCTGGTAATAAAAAAAAAATTCTTAAAACATGTTCCCCTAGTGGAACAATAGTGCTGGAGGACACACCTACAAGCTATAGCTTTATACAAGTTTATAGCTTAAGGCCACATACCGTCGAGGGTCTCATTTTTAAAAATATATTTTTTATTTTATCATTAGTTTTTTATTCTTTAACACTAAATCAAAAAGTATATATAATGATTAATAAATATAATCATGTATAATTATTTTTAAATTGTTTACCAGAATTTTTTTTTTTTTGAGAAGTGCCAGGAATTTTTTTTATAGATTAGGGCATCGGAAGGCGAAAGCCGACCCTGAATGGGCACTCAAAGGTTAAACAAATCTGGTAAAGCTTTCGTGTTATGCTTACATTTATATGACAAAATTTTTTCTTTTCTTTTTATATGCCATGTCCTTTCAGGACGTAGGCAACCATGGCTCCCCACCCCCCTCTATCCCTTGCAGCTCTCAACAAGTTCCTTCCTTCTGCTTCCTCCTCCAGACCACGTTCTGTCATCCACTTGCTTAAACCCGCCAGGTATGTCACGCGTTGTTTTTCCTTGTCACTCTTTCCCTCTATCCGGCCCGTGAGTATCAGATTCTCCAGACCCTCATTATGTGTTCCAGAAACTTCCCACCTCTTCCTGGTGTTAAGTATAAGCCTACCACTTTTTTACAAACTCTCTAAGACCTCATCGTTGCTCACACGCTCGTTACATGATATCCTTAGCATCCTTCTGTAGAACCACATCTCCGTCGCCTCGAGTCTCTTCTTCATCTTTGAGGAAATCGTCCAAAATTCATAAAGCAGAACAGATGTCACGTAACAGCTCAGTATTCTTTTCTTTGTTACCAAAGAAACCCTCCTGCCTCGCAATACTCTGCCCAGCTTTTGGGATGTGTCCTTGGCCACCCCAATGCGTCTACGGATCTCAGTGTTGCACTTACCGTCCTCTGTCAAGACGCTTCCCAGATCTTTAAACTTCCGAGTCTGCTTGATTCAATGTTCCCAACCTGCATTTCTGACTCATCCTCTTACTGATGACCATGCACTCCGTCTTCTTGTAGTTTATGCTTAGCCCCTTCTTCTCACTCTCCGTCGCTACATTCTGTAGGAGATTTTGTAATTTCTTTTCCGTGTCTCCTATCGGTACTTTGTCATCTGTGTATCTTATGTTGTTAAGATTGTGGCCGCAAATGCTAAATCCCGGTAGAGTTTCCAATTATCTCAGAATTGCCTTGCTGTATAGGTTGAACAGGTCTGGTGAGAAGACGCATCCTTGCCTTACGCCCCTTTCTATTTTTGTATATTCACTGAACTCGTTCCATATGCGCATGCATGATCTTTGCTGCCATACGTTTTTGATTAGTCTGATATATTTCCTGAACATATCAAGGTTACTGAGCAGTTCCCTCAGATGCTTGTAGCGTACTTTGTCGAAGGCATTTGCGTAGTCTATGAAACATAGGTACACATCCTTCTACATCTGTATCGCTCTTTCTGATAACAAAATTACCACGTGAATTTTGTTTAGTAACAACTATTTTCTTTAGTCATATTTACAATATTTTATTTGTTATATACATTGATACATGTTTCATTAAATAATATAGACAAGTTTTGTCTATTTATTTTAAGTTCCTTTCATATTGTCTGATAAGCTTAATAACATTATCATTGAAAGACTAAAGGAAATCACCATATTGATACATGTTTTAATCCTATCTAAGCTTTCGGCTTACATAAGCCATTATCAAAGATGACAATTACATTTCAATATATCAAACAATACACGGACAAAACATGTATTTTGTTGCATGAAAAATTTCAAAGCAACGACAAACTCGTGTATACGAGACGCGGAAGTGAAAATCGCATCGCAGCTCGTGACGTCACACATAACCACGCGAGTGTGAAAACGAGAAGTATTAAGTATGGGAAGCCGTTAGTATAAACCAATGGCTTCTGTTATCAATTATAGGCATTTAAGAATATTTGTGGAGATTTCATAGTTTATTTTGTTCAGGTTAGGTTTCAACTATTTTATGTATATATCTTCAAGAATTTTTAGTTTTTGTTTGTTTTCATGTTTAAGTATAGTTGTTTTAAATGCCTAAAAATGTTAGAGTTATCATTCAAATGTAGAGTCATCGATAGTGGAAATAATAGATTTTTTCATGCTTCTACGGCAGTTTTCATGTAGTTTGCGGCCATTTTCTACTGGCCAGAGTGAGAACCTATAGCTGGCTGTCATGAATAGGCAGGAAGATTCTACTGGCCAGCGTGAGAGCCAACAGCTGACTGACACGAATGTTAAGTAGCATGCTAGCATGAAAAAAAAATCGATAGCTGCATCCGTCACAAGTGGGAAAAATTTAAATCTGCATGGCACTTTACTCCAATTGGCTCATTCGCTTGCTTAAACTCAACGTTGCTTCTGATTCCTCAGAACTGGGTTGGGTGTGAAAAAGTATTTGTTGTTAACATTCTTTTTTCATCCGGTTTTTCCAGTTACGGGTCCTTTTTTAAAGCTGATCGTTTTGTGTTCATTTTGTTTAGATCTTTTTTCGTAACAGATTTAATGTTTAGTATAGAGCTTAGAAAAAATTCGCAGTGTGAGAAGTAAGGCATGTAGCAACATCAGCACGGCAAAGGGCACTTCTTTAAAGGCAAGGTAGGGCAAAAATATTTTAAGTCAAGTGATAGCGATTGCTGTACGAGTCGTACGATTTTTGAATCAAGCTCCGGCAACGCCGGGCCATGCTGCTAGTATATAGTAAATCTACTGTGTGACGGGAACTTGCCGGTGAAAAATCGGGAAGAAAGTTGAACAGAAAAAAAATCAATAAGGAAATAGAAAACGTTGACGACATAATAAAAAGGAAAAAAAAACTCTTTAAGAATGTTCCAAAAAGAGATTTGAGAATAATTCAAACGCAAAGAAATTGGAGTGATCAATAAGAATTCATAGGAAGTAACTGCTGATGCAAATGTAAACAGAGAAACGATGCAGAAGATTAAGAACATTGTCTAACGACATGAAAGCAAACCAACTACCACCTTTAGACATCACGAAGAGAAACGTATGAGCTGGACGAAGAAGGATATGAAAAGTGAAACCTGAAAAGAAATTTTTAGTGATGAATGATTGTTTTGTTTTACAGCATATCAACCTCAATGGGTTATTTAATGCCGACACAATATTTTATTGCCGGTAATAATTTTCACAAAGAAGTATTAAAACTTATTTTCACAGTGTTTTGACCCCAGTTTAGGGCTTAACTACTTTCCCATAGCTGGGACCCTAACAGGTGCTACTACACCGGGTCAGGGTGGACCTGGGGACGCCGGCAATTAAAAGGTGCTTCCACATTCCTCATAATCTCCTGATCAGAAGCCTTGCTATCGGATGTAGTTTATCGTCTTACCCAGGGCGGTTAAGGCCGTGGAGAACTTGGAGAGGGGAATTAACAGGAGATAAGTGAAAACTGACATCCATTAAACATGGCACGCGGAACTAAAACAATGAGCGAAATAAAGTGTTTAGTCCGACATTTCAACCACCAAGAAGGCCGGAGCGTACAACGGCCAAAACGCTGTAATAAATATGACGACAAAGATGAGGACAATAGTTGGAATAAGGTAAATAGTGTACATAATACCTCATCTCAGAAATATAGACAGATATTAAAAAAATAGTGTATTTATGATCAATATTCAAATCACTTTAATTTAAGTATGAGCCAAATTATTTCTCACGGCACAATAAAAAATTGTACAAAGAAAATGTTATTCTTGACCTGAAAGCACTTATATCACACAGTGAAACGTTACCAACGAGAAGTAATTAAAATATTATTAAGGAGAATGAAGTTAAAAATATATTTATATATACCAGAGAAAATACGGTTTCTTATATTCGTTTTACTGACTGACCCCGATTTAACAGTCGCCGTTATTATAGATTTAAAATTTATCATAGATTTACTTAAATAAGGCATGAATATATAACTTCTACCTTCAAGCCATGGGTCAAAGAGTAGAGCAGATTGAGCATTCTATTCCCATTTTAATCTGGGAAACAAATTTTAAGACAAATGTGCATTACGATTGAGACACGGGAAGCCATCGCAGTGTTACCCTATTTAAGGTTGGGACATTTCAAAGTCTACATCTTTTAAATTTATTTTCGTAACCGAGACATGGATGTAGGATCAATCGTTTTAATAAACGAATTATATAATTAACTTGAATCGAAACAGCCAACATTACCATCAGCAAAAGCAACCTCCATGAAAAATCAAAAACTATATAAAGACCATCATATTTTATATCGTGCAAAAACGATATAAAGCCAAAATTATTTATGAATTAAAAATCTCTCATGGGGAACTACGTTCCAGACTAAAACAAATTCCTAAAAAATTATGTAGGGTATAACGCCAGTCACTAACTAAGACGGTTGACACTACATTTCTCAGACCAGAGCACGATGCGGCATAATTTAAATCAGCCTGGAAATGTACCAGCCTCGATAAGCAACAGTCCTGGGTGTGACGCTAAACTACATCCGCGTCCTGGGTAAGACGATAAATTACGTCCAACAGCAAGGCCTCTGATCGGAGGTTTTGAGGAGCGTGGAACCGCCTCTTAATTGCTGGTATTCCCAGGTCCACCCCGACCCGGTGTGGTAGCACCTGTTAGGGTCCCAACTATGGGCAAATAGTTAACACCCAAACTTGTGTAAAAATAGGTTTACTAGAAATACTTTGTAATAATAATAATAATTATTATCAGCAATAATTTTTGAAGGAAAAAATATTATCAGCAATACTTTAAAAAAAATACCAGCAATACAGCTATCCTTTTTTTGAAAAAAAATATTACCAGCTATAGATTTCTTCAAGGAAAAATATTCTCAGAAATAGATTTTTGAAAAAAAACATTACCAGCAATAAAAATTTTGTCGGCATTAAATAACCCATTCAGGTTGATATGCTGTAAAACAAACCAAACCTCGATAAGCAAAGACTTGTCAAGAATACAAGTGCGATAGGAAACTCCAAATGCAAGAAGCGTCTAACAATAATGGATATCCTTATTAAAAAAAACAAAAAACTTGGCAACTATGAACACGGCAATAATGTACTGGCAACATTCGGGAATTAAAAATGTGTCTACCTTTCAGCAAATTTAACACCATTTACGATAGCTCAACTAAAATCCTTGAAAATGGCTTATAGATTATTCGAAAGTGCTTGGAATGAACAATCACTTAGACAATTTTTACAGTCACTAAGATGCTCAAAGAAATAAGAAAATACAAAAAAGAAATAGCTTTATAGGAGTACCTTGTTAGTCATTTTTAATGAGACTTTTATGAGAAAGGGATTTCTGCCCAAATAACCAGCTTTATACACACACTTTATATAGTGATTTTCCAAGCGTAGCTTAGATGTGGCACAAGGCCGAAAGTATGGGGCACTCAGTGAGAATCGAACTCACTACTCAGTCGTAATTTTTCTAGCGATTCAAGCTTGCTGACCATTACACCGCCTCGAGTCGCCCCACACTTTATATATATTATTCAAATTTATAATCTCCTGTTTCGTATCCTACCGTAAACAAAGACATTTTTTTAGGAAATGGATTAAATCCGACATATTTTTAATTTATTTGTTTAAACGTTATTTTTAATATTTGAGTAGATGCTCTGTTTTTATTATTAAACAGTATATTTATTTATTTATATGTCTGTGTTCGTGCAAAAATACAGATATAAAAATATTTGTGTAAAAAAGACAATATGAATAAAGACAAAAGGAAAACTATTCTTTACTATCGCGTTTCGTCCACTGATGACAGCAAATACATGAATTTAATTTTTCACTAAGTATTTATAAACAGAAGTAAAAGTATTGTTAGGTTTTCAAATTTTTTAAATTTAACAACGCTCATATATATTCTTCCGGCTAACTGTGAAGGATGCTAAGTAATATAATTTAATGTCTTCTAAACGGAAGTGAGCAAATTTTATTAATGTTGTTGGATTATTTTAATGTCATTATTATTAAGAGTTCAGTTTAGAAAATTAATTAATTGTATTTATTTTAAATAATAGAAAGTTTTGATTTAAGCGTTTGCTTTTATTTTTTTAAATATTTTTATGATCATGTATGTTGACTTGGGAAAGAGTATATCTTTTAGGAAAGGAGATATTTGGAAAAAATCCGAAACGCAGATTTATATTTTGACAAGATTCGATAGTGACAATCTCAAGAACATTCCATCTCAGTAAGTTATTTCTTCCTTTAATAAGTATGGAATTCTTTAGATCTAAGTTGTGGTTGAACTTATTTCTATGTATGACTAATGAATTTGATAAAATGTTACGTATAAGATCATTTTTGCATTCATAGATTTTTAAAAAAAATTTCCGCAAGTTTCACCAATATATTGCAAGGAACAATTGTGATAGTTTATTTCATATATCAAAATTATTGTTATGGATATTTTGGGTTCTGATCATATCCATAATACTTGTGGATGTGATTGTAATTATTCTGATATTGTTAAGATTGGATGAATTGTTTTGGACAGTATATTTTAAAGACTTATTTTGTAATATTATATGTCTGTTTTTGTCTAGTTCATTGCCGTTGTTATTAATGTCATTATCGTTTTATTGTATATTTTGTATGCCTTTCTCTTAGCGTTGTAGATGAAATAATGAGGACATTGAAGGTTTTTATAAAGGTGTTTTCTATGTATATTTCTTCTTCAGGTAAATATTGAAATTAATATCTTAAATACAATTCTATAATTATTCCAACTTTTATTCTGTTGTGGTGGTGAGAATAATAGTTTATGAGGTCATTCTTGTTCGTAGATTTTCTGTCAATTTTTAATTGAAGGTCATTATTTGTTCTATGTAACATGATATCTAGGAAGGTTAAATTGTTAATTTCAGATTCAAAAGTGGAATCACTTGTGGGTTCAACGTTATTAAGTTTTTTTTTTCAAGGTCCAGTAAAAATGTGTCATGTTGATATATTATAATATCATCTATGTACCTAAAATAAGACTTTTGTAGTAAAATATTTTTGAAATGGCCACTTTCTAGAAATTCTAAAAAGAGACAAGCTAAAATGCTACTAAGAGGGGAACCCATGGAAAAAAAAACAACACATTTTTGTTTATAAACAATCGTTATCGAAGGTGAAAAAAAAACATTGATAAGGGATTAATTGGCATATTTTATATGTGTAGGAAGAGGTAATTTTATTTTTGTTAGATGTGCTTTTAGTAAATTTAGGCATTTTCTACGTGAATATTTGTATATAAAGATTTTATATTGAAACTAGTCATATTTTTTTTTTTTTAAATTTATTCAAAACATTAGCGTTTTTTTTATGTGAGAAACTAATTTTGCCAAGCAGTGGGGTTAGACGAGCTTGTCTACTTTCAGAATAGAATTCTTACATTTGCCTCGATAAAGTCCATCAGAGGACGAAACGCGTTGGTAAGGAATATTTTTCCTTTTGTCGATATATATTGTAAATTACAAGAAATACCGCGGAATTTACATGTGTTTTCTTTATTAGTGCTACTGTAGTTTAAAGTAAGTGGACACTATAAGAAGTTGTCGAGGACATTAACGCATCAACTGGGGGTTTACATCAAGCAATAACATGCACTAAAATCATGTACAGGCTTAATAGAATTTACCAAAATTTCGGCAAAGTCTATTTGAACAACTTCTATCATCCTCCGTCCGTCACAGCCATCTCAGAGACTTTTCATATTAAAGGATTGTTCGCTTACCACCGCCAACGACACTTACCCGAACATATATACGCTAAAACAAATTTTGTGAAATAAGACGCTTCAGAATAAAATGCGCGCAAATGCAAACAAAAGCAAAGGAAGAATATACGCATGCGCAGAATTGAAACATGAGTTTGATGTCGGTTCATTTCATCAGTTAGGAAGAGGAGTCTGGCATCAACAAACTAGTTTCCGTCCATTGACTTAATTTTTCCATTTTAGTGAACTCGCCCAGCGTCAAGCTCATGTATCGAGTGTATGCTACCTGTATTTTATAGAAGAAATGAATATACTGTCTGTACTGTATAAACACATATGTTATGGAGTAAATGAAATCAACTTCATTTGAAGAGCTGAACCCGCCATCACACGATAATTTAACTGAATAGGTGAACTCTAGCTGGCTTGCATTGTCTATCAATCTATCATTCGTGGAGTTCTTTCCGATACACTTCTGTGCGTGGATAATAAAGTTGTGAGTAAAATTTTATCTGCCAACGGTTTACGAACTTAGAAGCAAGTAAGAGTATAAAAGGATAAAGATGTCAGCTCTTTTCAGCTGCCGGTGATTTCACCATTTCAATCCTATTTAACGTAATCTTTGGAAGAGTGAGGGGACATACAAAAATAAGTAATGCATACATTCAAATTTTTCAAGTCAATTCTGTCATGTTAAAACTTAAAGCAAGACTTGAATAATGAAAGTTAGTTCTAATAACTGTAAACATTGGTAAAAAAATGATTCTTCGAAAGTTTAAAAAATATCAGTATCCCGGATATTCTTTTACGTGCTATGTTCCTTCAGGACATGGGTGATCATCAGCCTTCACAACTTCCCATTTTAAGCTCTAAGTAATGTCTGTCTCCTTATCATTCCCAGTCCTTGCTGTACCAGCCATTTCCACAAGATTGTTAGGTAGGTTACTAGCTATTTCACTCTGCCCTTCGATATGCCCTGTGAGTATCAAATTCTCCAAGCTCTTTTTCCTCATTATTTATCTAAGAAATTTCAACTCATTCTTCGTGATTCCAAGTATAAATATACTTTTTATTTTAGTTTTCTTTAAGACTCCTCTGTTGAACGCATGATATTCTCAGCATCCTTCTGTATAGCGACATCGCTTTTGCACCAGGTTTTCTGTTCCTCTGTCAGGAAATTGTCCATTGTCCACTGACATATACAGCGTGTGATGGATAAAATATCGTTTAAATTACGCCAAAATGAAAATAATACAGACGTTTAAACAGATATATTTACCAAATTTACACAAAAATATCTTGAAATACTAAAGAGTAAATTTATTCAATAAAATCACCATTGGCTCCAATCACGACCTCCAGACAACTTCGGAATCCCCTGCAACTCTTCTGTTCCAAATTTCCGGGGAGTGAATTGCGTCATGGTGCTCTTTTTCTCACAGACGGTGCCCAACTTGGCCTACTTACTGTGCAGTCAACAAAATCAATGCGCGAAATTAAAAATATGAAATGGTGACAATTTATCCATCACATCCTGTAGGAGGAGGGGTATTTTAGAGAGTTGTAAGGGATGAAATGTTTATTTTTAGCTCGCTCCCTTAAAATGGCTTTAAATTGTTGTAATTTTTCGAATATTAGATTAAGTCTAATGAAAACGTTAGCATAATAGTGGAAAATATTCATTAAACTGTTCTTCATTTTAATTTAAGAAAATTGTTGTGTCAGAGTTTACATAAAAATGTCGAATGCGTCTATTCAAAATAGACAGGTAGATTGTCTTCACTTGAACAATTCCTATCTATATTAGCCTTGTACTGTACTAAGTGAATGCTATCATATTATTACTTTACTTTGTTTTCGTACGTAGAGTTAACATCCGGTAATTTAACTTTTCTTATTACAGTATCTCAGCAAACAATTATATTTTTACCTGATGAACGTTCTTTAGGAGCTCGACTATCGATATTTCATACTGACCACGAACGTTGTCTGCTTTATACATCTTTGATATCTTAACATAATGGTGGACTCTCCCGTCGTATTCGACGTATGAGGGTCAAGCAGCTCAGTTCCTAGGAACCGACAGCCCAGGCACCAGCACATATGATTTGATTATAGTGGTGAAGGCTTTGTGCAGAACCAACCACACTTTTTGAAGGGCCGAATACAGAGACCAGGTGCACTACGTGCCACAAGGTCCCCAAACGACCCTCCGCAGGTTTTGAATTCAGAGTTGTCCTTCTCGTAAACTAGTTGCCATCCAAGGCTATAGAACCCAGTCTGTCCTGATAATTACTCATGTCTGGAGGGAGAAGAAGGGGATTCATACCTTTCCCAAGGATATTAGCACGAAAGTGAATGCAATGGAATTGACTAGAATCCGAACTCGGCTCTCCGATTCCTGGATCCGAGCCGCTATCCACTACTCCACCGTGTCTCCTTCTTAACATAATACTAACCGCCATTTCAACTATTATATTAAAAATGGCTTCAAGCGAATGAATCCTTGATGTCTTAAGACAATCCTTCATCAGACCACATTGACTGATGTTACAAAACCATAAAGAGCATTGTCAAATGATTAAATTCCACATCACCTGAAGAGTTCCAGAAGCAGCAGCAACTAAAATGAATATAAACAAGAAGGGAAAATAATGATATAGTCAATATGCTATCTTTTTTCTATGTGCCGTGTCCCTTCAGGACGTTGGCGATAATGGCTCTCCACAATTTCCTGTTCTTTGTAGCTCTTAATGACTTTTTTCTTTTTGCCATCTCTCCCAAACCCTTCTCTGTCATCCATTCGCTCAAACTCTTATGACCCTCTTACTTTCAATTTGTGTCAAGTTTTCCAAGCCCTCTTTCCTCATTATGTGCCCCAGAAATTTCAACTTTCTCTTCCTGATATTAAATATAAGCGTCATTTTGTTGCCATTGTCTCTAGAACTTCGTCGTTGCTCACATTTTCGGTCTCTTGTATTCTCAGCATTCTTCTGTAGAATCACATTTCTGTTGCTTCATGTATCCATCTATAAAGGAGATTGTCCAGCATTCATTGCCATTGTGGAAGACTGATATTATGTAACAGTTTAGCACTTTTCTTTGTTTCTAATGAAATTTTCCTGTTTCTTAATACTTTTCTTAGCTTTTGGAAGGCATTTTTCCTCAACCGGAGTAGATAGGTTCACACTCATGTCCAGTTTTTTTTAATAGGGGGTAGAAGTTTATCTCCTTTTTCCTGTTTAAAAGGAACCGTAAACACAATCCTAAATTTTTTTTAATTCTCTTTTCCTCACAGCCCCTTGTGTTTTAGTGGAATTATTGCCTTGCTTGGAATGAATTGATAAAAAAAATTGGGGATCATTATTACTATTGATGGTCATGTTCCGGGCAAATAAATTTAACTTTTGTTAAATTTGTTTCCGAACAAATTGATATTCTGATTGAATCGTTGAAGTCTTGTGTCGATTTCTTTCAAATTTCCTTCAAGAAGGTCGCCTCCAATAATACCAAGTAATAGAAATTCTGCTTTCATCTCGATTAGAATACAATGATTTAGCCCGATGTATTTATCTCACTCCCAACCCCGGTGTACACATATCATTTGGAAAATAAGCAACATCTTTATGTTGAATCTCTATTTTAAATGTGTGCCAATCGATGTTTTGTAGCTGATGAAACAAATTACATACATCAGTAATCAGCTTGTTTCAGAGCAATCATTTCTCTTTTGTACTAGAAATATACATCGACACAAAATACAGGAAGTCAGTGTGATGTGCAATAATTCAGCCATCTTATAAGCAAAAGTTCTGCCAATAAAGATTAAACGACAGCACCGTGCGGATTGTTTTCTATAATGGTCTCTTTAGAACTAATTTTATATCCTATATCAAAATGATTTTGTTCTCTTTCAGAATATCAACTGCTTTGTCAAAGAAAATGGTCTTAACTCCAGCAGTGAAATAATCGACTTGAATATTTGTCCGTTAATAGATACAAAATACGACACAAGGTCTATTTTCATGTGAGTCGGTTTATAAAGAAAATGGGTACATCGTTCTTTGTAGCACGGTGTATTTCTGACCATATAGATTTCAGTGCAAGGAGCAAACGGATACTAGATAGGTAATGAGTCACCGGTTACCAGGCAAGATTTGTTTTTGAAATCTTTCGGTATTCTAAGACGGTGGATACTCAGATAAAAAGGTGGTAATATTTGCTAATGTCCAGTAAAAAAAAAAAAAAATATCGATGATTTAATATAGTTATACATTAATGTGTACTCCAAACCGTGTCCCAAGAGACGGTGAAGTTCTGTCTTGGGTCGGATAGGAAAATCAGTCGACCAGAAATTATTTTGAAATCCTTCTGTAGCCGAAGATGTCATTGGCACTTAAATGAAATAAAAGTCTCGTTTTAAATAATATATGTAGGCCCTAATAAATCCTAATAATTTTAAAGTAATATACAGGGTGAGTCAAAAGACGCGCACTATAGGGGTTAATGGATATGTCGAAGAAGGTTGAGTGGCCACCGAGGTCATCAGACCTCACAACCTTGATTTTTTTCTAAGAACAGACTAGATTTATATGAATTGAGAAGAGAGGAATCGTGAACTTTTTATATCAACAATGCACGTATAAAAAATCGCATATATATATATATATATATATATATTTATTGTGCATTTAGGAGCAACCCTTCATTTATACATGTTTCATTAACGACGACAGACAAGGTACTGCGATTAAGCTTATTTAATTTTTCTTGTGTTCGAACAAGTGTTTTCTTTTCTGTCCACAGAGTGTGTAGAAACTGTCCAAATTTGCCTTTTAACTGGATGTATGGGTTGTGTGTATGTTTCTAGAGTTATAGGGATGTTTTATTCTCCGAACACAGTTAACGCATTGTAGCAGTGTTCGTAGTTAATATTATTGAGCGTTGGCCTTTTCTTTTTTTATTATTAAGGCTTCCATTATTTTAAGTCTTTTTTTACGTGTGGATGAAGTTATGTCTGTATTTTCTACTAGTATCTTTCGGATGGAGTATAAAGAATCATGACGTCACGAGGACAGTAAGCCATGAGGGTCTTTGGGGAATCCCATGTACTGCAGCTATATTATTATTAAGGCTTCCATTATTTTTAAATTTTTTTTTTTAATATGTGGATGAGGTTATTATGTTTGTATTTTCTACTAGTATGTTTCAGATGGAGTGTGTGCGTGTGTGTGTATATATATATATATATATATATATATATATATATATATATATATATATATATAAATAAGAATCATGATGCCACGAAGACAGTAAGCCATCAGGGTCGTTGGTGAATCCCATGGACCGCAGCTATACCAGCGGCTCAGGTTTGTTTGACGAAACCCATCCCTCTTGAGGTCGGTTTTGAATTTACAGTTTTTCTTCTAAAATGGCTGCTACCGAAGTCTATGGAGCCCAGTTTGCTGGTGGAAAGAGATCACATGGCCGTCCTTTTCTTCAGGATTGTCGGCATTGGATTACTATTATAATTCAGACAATTTTCTTTAAAATTAACACTGTAGCATATTAAGATATATTACTTTAAAATTCTTATATTTCCAAAGGGAAAGAGAACACAGCAGCCTTGACACGAATTTGAACTTGGCATGCCAATTTCAATTTTCGCGCTGATAACTGCCACGTAAACACTAAGAAAAAAAAGACTTCTTTTTAAAATTATAAAAAGTAGAGGATGTCCAAGGACAGCTAAAACGAAATAAAATAGAAGAAACTAAAAAGTAATGAAATATTCCGTTGTTAGGATAACGCATCTTAGTGTCGAATTATGCCTTCTGTTAACAACATCTCATTACTAGGAGACCAAGACATGTTATAGACAAATCTAAAAAGGTACACCGTATTTTATATTATAGAGATTATAACTTAGTAATTTTATTGCTGGAAAGAAATCAAATCATCCAGAGGGACCCGTTATGCAAGAAAGGATCCACAGATGTATGTGGATCGGGAGCGAGGGCTAAATCAGATACTAAAAGTGGAGTGGGAAGATAAAATCATAATGTTTGAAAGATTCTTGACTCTACAGGGTGATTGAACAGTAACACTATTTTATCTAAGAGTGGCCAGCAAACAGTCCTGAATTTACACTCTGTGACATTTTTCTTTGGGGTTGCTTAAAGGAGCATGTTTACTATACCAAACCAAGGCTTTTGAAGAACATGAAGGGTGAATACAAGAAGTTAGGTCATCCCTACCACAAGAGTTCCTGGTGAAATCAGTTGACGCGAGAAGCTGGTAGCGAAATCTGGCGCCCATATTGAATTCTAAATAAAACATCGTGCTGAACGATTTCCTCTCATATCCATTTCTTGTAAAAATTATAGTTAACAAATAAATTATAAATATTTTAAAATGTGGAGTTACTTTTCAATCATCTTGTATATTGTCTTACTTAATCGTCTCATCAAATGTAGATCCCTTTCAGATCTATTGTCTTACAGTAAAACTAATTTTGTTTTGATTTTAAAATACAGTTTTGTTTTTAAATTTTTTGCTTGTACTTAGTTTCTGGAATGACATCTATAGAATATTTATAATACTCATATAAATTTTTTTAATTTATTTTCAATGATTTTAGACAAATGATACATCTCAGCTCAATAATATCTGTCATTTGGTCAAGATAAATTTAGTTTTCAACAAAAAGCGATTCGTGGATATTATGAAGAGATTTTATCAGAAATACAAATAGATCTGTTAAATGCGAGGCAATCTTTTTAGAACCAAATGCTTTTTCTCATCACTTTTCTACAAATCCACCCTTCCGAATTATACTTTAACCAAAGATGCTAAGTCTTCGTAGAAGAGAAAAACGGATGCCGGATAAATGTGAACTATATATATATATATATTTACATTGTTCGGACCGTTGTCCTCGTCTTTATTGCCATATTCACGATGTTTCAGCCGTTGTACGCCCCAGCTTTCAGGTAACTGAAATTTCGAACTGTACCCTTTATTTCACCCAGCGGGGTAGATTTTCTAGTTCCACATGCCATTCCTCTTCCAGATGTCTCACTTATCTCCCTTTAACTCAACTCTCCAAATTTTTGTTCGCCACTGCAAGAGCCAGGCATTGAACTCACAAGTCTCTAGGTCAAATAACTCGATCCAACCAACGCTTGTGTCCACTTGGCAGTCGTGAATATAGCAATAAAGAGGACGAAAGTCTTCTTTATTGCCATGCAATGTAAATAATTACAGTACCTCATCTAAGAAATATAACGATATAAAGTCGCCTGCTGATACAGCAATAAATATGTAAAAATAAAATTTCTTTCCTCATTATATACGGATTCTATCGACTTGAACTAGCGTAAAATATTACGGAAAAAAGTATTCTTTCTTGGTTAAAGGAATTTAATGATGAGAACGAAGTCCTAAACAGACTTGTTGAAATTAATAGAGGAAATAATTCTGGTTAAAACCACACGAGAAACAGTCGAATGAAATTTTGAATTCACAAACAATCTATTT
The DNA here is from genome assembly GCA_964036315.1 of Acanthosepion esculentum. Taxonomy (NCBI): domain Eukaryota; kingdom Metazoa; phylum Mollusca; class Cephalopoda; order Sepiida; family Sepiidae; genus Acanthosepion; species Acanthosepion esculentum. The sequence goes on along the minus strand of OZ038483.1, from coordinate 42,114,099 downwards.
TCTATTTTTTCTCTTTCCTCCATATGATATCAGTTTTCAGAGGAAACCTGCACGATGCTATTGGCCCCTTGTGTCTGCAAAGTTGGAGTCTGTTGTTTAGAAGTCGCTCCCCCGGTTGTATCCTGGGTGGCCTCGGATATTATGCACACCTGATTACTTATTCATCAGTTTGTGCTTGGCCGGGAATTTCCATCTCGGGAGACTACCCTATGGATTTAGTCTTTTCTTTCTTCCATTCTATCAGACATTGTGTAGAAATAGTGACACTTACAGATACACACACACACACACACATATATATATATATATATATAAAATAAGTTATTATACTGTAATACTCATCTAGTCACACACATATACATGCATATATATCGTGTAACCCACAAAATGTGCACCCATTTTAAAAACTGGATAGCTTTCTTAAAAATAGAAATATTTTGAATCATCTTGTTTCATTTAACACAAAGATTTGTTGGATTTTTTCTGTTAATGTAAAGTTGCTTATCAGAAATATTAATTCACCCCAAGAAATTATAAAATTTATATCAGTTTGTTTTTTTTTTATTAAATTTTTGGCACGCTTTTGAAATTAAATCAAATTTTGTTTAGCTTGCCTCACAACAACTCATAGAATATAATAATTAGCAAAACTAAATGCGTTATTCGCATGTCGTAAGTGTGGATGATATTCGAGCAATTTTTACAAGAAAAATCTTTTGGGGGGGGGGGCTTGAGAGCGAGAACGTAGACCCCATACTTAGAAATAGCACACCCGAGTCGCTCACAAAGATCAACCCAACCGGAGTGCAATGGAAGGGCCTCGCTCTGGGAGAATTTGGTGTAAATTTTAGTAAATGTAAATTCTTTTTATTTTGAGGTGAACTAACAGAAAAAAAGATCCAAATTGTTTACTATACCCTACTAAAATTAAATTTGTTGAAAGCTAAACCCGATGTAATTTTTTAAGAAGTGACAAATTTGTTGGATTTTTTTAGATGAGGAATTATCAATATTATATGCTTTACTATACGTATCAGCAAGCTAAAATTGGTTGTTATACGCACAACGTTTCGGCCTTCTTCAGATATCTCATTTTGAGAATTTCGAACGGAACCCTTTATTCGCCACAATCAGTTAATATTCTTAATAGTCTTATTAACATATTCCACTAAATCAGAGTATGCTGGTTGCTGGTTTTGTAGAATTTGTTGTTTTCTTTTTGGATTTGTTTTTTTTGTACTTGTTTATTCTAGATGGCTCTAAATTTGTCGACCGTTTTGTGTGTGTGTGTGTGTGCATATGTTTTATTTTTTATTGTTTTTTTTGTCTTTTTCCAGTTGTTCCTGTAATTTGTTGGGGTTTCCAAAACAAACAACAAACTGTAGAAGCATTCATTAAATTAAAAAAAAATCACAAACACAATTTCCTAAATAAATCAATAATAAAAACGAATTTTATCGTCAAAATCTTTGTTATTATTAAGAGTAAAGACCAAAGAATGTTTTGATTATTAATTATATTTGTTATCCTTTTTAGAACCTTCGTAATTTGGGTTAATTTATTTTCGTTTTCTTGCATCAACGAGAGACCATAAATTAGTGCAAAACACATTGATTTGGAAAATCTTTCAAAAATCAGATTGTCGGATTTTAATGAAACTTTCAGGACCTATTAATAAATGAATTAAATCATTTTTTAATTGTTTCTTTTTTAGAAAATCTACGTAAAAGTATTTTTTAAATGTGTTAACCTTCACCGATTTAATTTTATGAAATTTCGAGAAATTCTGTTTTGTTCACTTAATATTATTATAAGGACAAGTCCTCAGATAATTGTAATCATGAATTTTTGGGGATCAAACAGAAAATCTGGTTTGAATCGTAAAATAAAAATGCAATAAATCTAAAACATTACTTAATTAGAAAGGCTTTTAATTTCTTTATTGCATAAAACATTATGGACAGTATTTTCAATAAGGAATTTTTACAAGAATTGTTTTCATTTTTTACAGATTTTAATTAGAATTTATAAATTTTTTAAACTTTTAAAATTATGTGTTAATTTGTTATGGTCAAGTGATATTACTATTAAATTAAGAATGAATTTACTAACCATAATTGAAAAAGCTAACTATAATTCAACGAATCCCAATATTTTAAAAGGAATTGTGAAATTATTTTGTGTGCATAAACGTCTCAATTTTTTTAAATACGGATGTTCAAACGCAACATTATGAAAATATAAGAGCGGTAACTATAGTAAAATTAAAATTTATTGGTTTTTCCTCACATTTCCTCAATAAGCGTCTTCGTAAGTTAGACTATAAAGCGAAAGTAACTAAAATTCAATGAAATTGCTTGGAATATTTTCTTAAATTTTTAAGATTACTGGGTAGTTAAAAATATATAACAAAGCTTTAACGTTATATTCGTCAAGTAATTGTTACAATTTTGTCGCCCTTAGAAAAATTCCCAAACATAGGTGTATCGAGATTTTTGTCGATACCACATAAAAAAACTAACGTCCGCGTAAAAAAATGCTTTTCTACAAAAAAACAAAGTAATACTTGTTGCAAACTTTAAATCAGACAATCTTTCTCAAAGTTTCAGAAAAGTATATTTTATTTTTGAAAGACTTTTTAATAAAGAGAGTTACGTGGTGTTGACTGATTTATCAATATGGACGATTTTAGCGTTTTTACTGATAATAAAAAAATATTCCAAAAAATTTAAATTCAGTCTAAAATACAACAAAGTATTTTGCTTATTGGAAATATTATATTAATCTATTAATACTAAAATAAGAGCGTCAAGAAAGATTTTTCTTTTTTAAAAATGCATTTTAGGTATCGCTTTTCTTTGGAGATACCTATAAGAGATTATTGGGTATTAAAGGAAGTGGGAGGAGGAAAGCAGTCTTGACCAGTCCTTTATATATAGAGTCCGCGAATGTAGTAGTGACAAATTATTTGGAGAAGGCTTGAGGCTAACAGTCCATGCAATATTGGTTCCTATGTTCACACTATCGATACCTATAAACACACTGTCTCAGTGCTTTTATAGGTGTATATATATATATATATATTATATATAGATAATGTGTGTGTGTGTGTGTGGACGTAGTGCTCAATAACTGAGACAGTGCGTTTACAGGTATCGATGTGTCCAATATTGCATGGACTGTTAGCCTCAAGCCTTCTCCAAACAATGAGTCACTACTACTTTCGCGGACTCTGTATATAAACAACTGGTCAAGACTGCTTTCCTCCTCCCACTTCCTTTAATACCCAGTAATATATAATATATATATATATATATATATACACACACACACACACACACACACACACGAGGGGTGCGATGGATAAAACATCGTCTAAATTACGCAAAAATTAAAATAACTGTGACGTCTCATTTTAACAGATATATTTACCAAAATTACACAAAAATATCTTAAAATAGTAAAAATTAAATTTACTCAGTTAAATCGCCATTGGCTTTAACCACGGGATCCAGGCGACTTCGTAATCTCTACTGGACGGTGTCCTTGTTTAAGTTGGTGAATACTACCATAATCCTTGCCTTCAGTTCATCTATGGTGTTAAAATGATTTTTGTTGTTCTCACTCAAATGCGCCCCACAGATAATTATCAAGGGGGTTGAAACTGGGGAATTAGGTGGCTAGATGTAAGGGGCGATGTGGTCGCAAAAATTGTCTGACAGTCATGACTAGTTTCTTGTGTAGTATGGTGCAGAGCCATGTTGCCAGACATAGGGTCTTCCAGTTGACCTCTTGGCCCAGGGCAGCACTAACTTACCAAGACACTTGATGTAAGCATCTGTGTTGAGTCTGAGGCCCTGTGGGAAGATGAATGGAAGCATAAAATCGCCATCATTAGCGACCATGCCAAACACCTTCATAATCAACATTAGACTCATCCAACTCTTTCCGAATTCTTAGCGCTGTAAAATGTTCGTATTGGAACATACGGCACGAATGCCAAGCATTACAGCATGCTGCTTCCAAATTTCTAGCGGAGTGAATTGCTTCACGGTGTTCTTTTTCTCACAGACGGTGTCCAGCTGACCCAATGGTAGCAATTTATCTATCGCACCATATAATGTGTGTGTGTGTATGTGTTTGCCACTTTTTAAAGTGTTATTTAACACAGTAACACATACTTGGATCGATATACATCAATATCCTTTAACAGGTAATTTTTCTTTCTGATAATCATTTATTTTTTCAGGATTTCTGACGCTTAATTAGTTCCTAGGATAGACATTCGATAATTTAAACATTCGTCATATCCTAAGTTCTGCCAAGTAAAAAAAAAGAAGATATTAAACCAATCCATTTCGTGCACCTTCGGTAGATAATACGCAGGTGACTGAACGAGTATGTCTCTTCATTTGACAGTAACAGGGAAACTATAATGATAACAAAATACCAAAGACGAAACCTAATGGAAAAAAAAGAGGAAAAACGTGTGAAAACTAATTACCTATTCTGATTTTGCTGTTTACTATGCACATCTTTGCAGCACACAATTCCAAATACGGTGGTAGAAATAGGAGATTGTTTATGAATGACGCGAATTGTATAGTTAGAGAATCGGAATGAGTGGCAATAAGCAGTCATCATCAAGCATCTACCTATCTCGTGAAACTATCGTAACATCCTGGTCGATCAGACGGCTAGTGATGCTGGAGTGGATTCTCCTGGACGCAGACATGGGCGATAAAGGCTTTACGATGTCCAGATAACATAGGCCCGGTGAGATCCAGTGGAATGCTGGACATTATATTTTGGCGCCGGCTAGGCTGCAGTATTGCTGGGAGAAGGTTAATATTGTAAGCCAACCGCATTAGGGACACCACTCCGGATTTTCTGTCTGAATTTACGTCCATAGCTTTTTCAATGTTTGGATATGACTGCAAAATGACCCTTGGAAAATGATTATTACATAATATTCAGGAGACCTTTCATATACAGGGTGACTGAAAAGTAACTCCTTATTTTATTTATGATGGACTCTCCTGTCTAACTATAAGTTTTACAAGACGGAAGAATCTATAATACATAAAATAGGTAGTTACTTTTCAATCATCCTGCACATATAACGTAACTACAACGGATTAATTTAAAGTTAATCCCTGAAGATGATCTTGGAAAAGATCGAAAGTACTTGGGTTTAAAAAAATTACGGCGTCTTCCTTGATGAATTCCATCAGCATCAAGAAACTGATTAGGCAACTCGAAAGGGTCTGTAGAAAAGTAAGTAGACACAATATGTCTATATTATTCAATGAAACATGTTCGAATGAAAATATGCTGTATATATATATCTCCAAGTGTAAGGTAGGCTAATACCAATGTCCAAACATTATATTTTTTTAAAAAGTGCTCAATACAGAATAGCGCTTAATAATATTTATTAAGAATTATAACAGTTTATTTCTTATGTTAGTTTGTTGAGTTAAGACCGAAGAATACGATAAGCTTGACATTTAGTTAACATCTAAGTGTGATTACAAATAACTTGTGCAAACAACAGGAAGCCAACACGGTAGTTAACTTCGAACTCATCATAAGTCCGGAATCTGATTGGTTACTCGAGATTGCCTACTAGCATGTTAAAAATTTAGGGTTTTCCCTTCCCCACTCCCTGTGATGGTATTGCTGCTATTCAACTTTAAAATGACCGTTTATTCTCCAGTTGACCTCCACCACCTGAAGAAGCATATACAGTGTCGAAACATGATTGCATTTATGTAGCGGTTTATAACATGTTTATGTTATAATTGTTGTTGTTAATAATAATATTAATAATAATAATTATTATTATTGCAGGAGATAGTGTAGAAATCTTAGCGCAGAGTGGACTGATTATCGTAAAGTCTTTGACAGTGTGCCACACTCTTGGATCCGTAAGACTTTGGAAATGTACAAAGTCTTCGCAGTGGTAGCAAATTTCCTTAAGCACAGCATGGGAATGTGGAACACCACACTATACCTAAATCATACCAAAAGGTACTGCCATCTCCAACCGTCTGAATATCCGATGTGGAATCTTTCAAGGAGACTACACGTCACCTCTTTTGTTTTGTTTGTCCTTAATCCCCCTTACGCATGAACTAAACAACAGTAGCTATGGTTACAAACTAGACAAAAAATATACAATCACCTACTCTACATAGATGATCTCAAACTCTGTGCCAAAGACGACAATGAGTTGAAGGGCCTCCTCAATATTGTAAAATGTTCAAGTGACGACATATGTATGGACTTCGGATTAGATAAATGTGCAGAAGTAACATTCAAGAAAGGGAGAATTACAGAAACACCCTCAATAGATTTAGACTTTGTCACAAAGATTAGGGAACTGGAATAAGATGAATCCTATAAGTACCTAGGAATTAGCGAAGAAGATGGTATACAGCATACCCAGGAGATGGTAAGAAAGCCGTGTGCGTCTGGTACTAAATACCGAGCTGAATTCAAAAAGCAAAATATCAGCCATAATCACCTTGGCTGCCCTGTGGTGCAATACAACTTTAACTGGACCATAGCTGGTATTAAGCGAATGGACACCAAAACGAGAAAGCTTCTCATTTGCTACCGCATGCATCATCTCCAAGCCGATGTTGATCGTCTGTATGTGCTCAGATCCGAAGGAGGCAGAGGATTAGTTCAACTAGAGTTGTCATATAAAACTACAACTATTGGCCTTCAAATGATACCTGGAAACTACAGAAGACTGGATGATGATATTTTTCAAAGAACATGAAAGTAATAAGCGTCTTTATTCCTTAATAAAGGAAGCCAACAAGTTCAAAATAAAGGTTCAAATGGGTACAGAAATACAAGTAAAGAACAATACACCGACTGAAGCTGAAAAATACTTAAAAAAGAAAGCAAAAACAAATGCAACCGACCAGATACAGAAACAATGGCAAGATAAACCACTTCATGGCCAATACCCTGCCCGTACCAAACAAGCTGATGGAGACAAACCCCGTACATCAGTGACTACGTAGTGCAGGGTTAAAAGCTGAAATCGAAAGTTTTATCCTTGCTGCATAGAACCAATCCTTGTTAACTAGAAATTATCAAGCACACATACTAAAATATTGTGTTAGCCCAAAATGCAGATTCTGTGATAAATATCCAGAAACAATTGATCATCTTGTATCAGGTAGCACGGTATTGGCGCCCACTGAATATAAAACCAGGCATGACAGAGTGGGCAATATCTGCATTGGAAAATCTGAAAATTTTACGGGGAGGAAACTGAAAGAATTTGGTATGAACACCACCCAAACCCGGTTACGGAGATAGGACCTGTTACAATTTTATGCGACTACACAATACACACAGACAGAACAATCAAAGCTAACCGCCCAGATATTGTTATTAAAGTCCGCAAACAAAAAAAACGCCCCCTTATTGATATGGCAGTTCCTGCAGACTGCAAAGTATCTTTGAAGATCTTCAAAAAGCTATCAAAATACAAGGACCTTGAAATCGAAATCTCAAAAATGTGGCACATGTGAACATCAACATTCCCTGTTGTAGTTGGAGCTCTCGGATTGGTTGGAAAAGATTCCAGTAGATTCATTGAAGGGATTCCTGGAAGACCATGCCTTAAAGAAATACAAAAAAAATTGTTCTCGAGTACAGCCCACACCTTACGAAGGGCTTTATCCATGTAAAATATGTGTGTGTGTGTGTGTGTGCTTTTTTAAAATTGGTCAATGGAAAATGTCATGCCATTTCTAACCTTAGGTCACTGAGCGGGACCCGGAAATAAATGTGTGCACACAAGAAGTCAAGTGTGTGTGTGTGTGTGTGTGTGTGTGTAGATAGGTAGAGTAAGCTTTCTTAGAACGATAATTGCAAACGGTAAGCGGAATTCGAGATTTGTGTTCATTTTATTTGTACATAAAGCTTTTGGAAACTCATAAATCCATCTCCGACTGGATTATTTAGCCTTGATATCGCAACCAGACAAAGAAAAATTAACCAGCCAAAAGGGAGTGAAACAAGACTCTCGGGTGAGTTATGAATTCTTCTCCCTTCAGCTATGGGTTAAACAGTAGAGTGGGCTCTGTATCCGTGATTGTCTAGGATTAGAACAACATCCACTGGATGCTGAGTAATCATGATTAGGCATAGGGTACAGATTAATTCTGTAAAAAAAAAAAAAAACAAACAAAAAAACTACGGATAATACCACTAGAAAATGATTCAGAATATGGTTGACACCAACAGGCATTGGACCCAAGAAAGCTATCACCTCTCTCATACATACACACACACATATATATATATATATATATATATATATATATATATTGTCATCCACAGACAGACTGTTTCGCTGTATCACAGCTCATCAGTGTGGCTAGACGTCCGGTTGCCTCTAGCTAGAATCGAAAACCGGCTGAATTCGCGTCAGTCAGAAATTTTACCCTGAAGCCGTTGGCTCACGGCAGAGAAGAAGGTGAATTTAAGCGTATTTATTTTTAGATAAACACACAGTGACTGAGAGAACTCGATTCGATTTACCGAAGAGTCTTGCATTATTAGCCGTAATAGTCACTGTTTACAAACCCACCCATCCTCCCCAAGGAGCTCAACCGAAATAAATATACACACATGTATGTATATATATATATATATATATATATATATATATATACACACACATACATATGTGTGTGTGTGTGTGTGTGTGTGTGTGTGTAAGTGCGTTGGTCTGCGTGCGTTTACATATGCCTATGTGTCCTTTGTGTGCTCGTCTATGTGTACATATATGGATATGAAGCATAGATGCTTGTTAGAAGACAATTCTTTTTTTTTTAATGTTTAACAAATGATGATGCGATTTTTATACAGCGAGTGATAATGCATGGTTTTAAGGAGCTCGCCTCAGAGACGCTTTCCCTCACCTACCGACCGTTATCGATGTACCTGTCCAATCATAACAGATTTCCGAATCGTCTCATCGGTAACAGTGAATTCGCACCTGCCAGGTGTCGGCCGCCAAAGCGTTGGCAAATGAAAATAAATGATTTTTTTTTTCTTCGAATACAAACGCAATATTGAGGTCATCTGATGACTTCTGCGTCGTCTTATTCAGTTAATCTTTTCCTTTGTCTGCATTAATAACAGACGGAATGTCCCCAGCTCAACCCCCAAACCATTTTCCCCGGCATCGCTTCTGATCGAAATTCTCAAGTGACTAAAGATGGAGTCAGGCCAGCAAGATACGGACTGGCACGAAATAGGAGAGTAATCTATATTTTTACATAATATTATTTGGTCTCTTATCACATAAGTTTTTTGACACATCGGTGCCTATATATATATATATATATATATATATATATATATATATATATATATATATACACATACAAAATACGATGCTTTATAAAACTACAGTCACTCCACTAAATTCTATGTACTTTATAAGTGCTAAGCTTTCTGCGTAATAGTTACCGAAATTAATAACGCCAAAAAATGGCTATTTAAAAAAAAATTCTCTGGCTGGCAGTACAGATGAAGACTGTTATAAGGAAGTGGTTTATCCAAGTTCTCACTAAATTCTTCTTCGTCAACCTCATAGCATGTTTCTGGTAAGACATATATCGGAAAGCTCATTATCTATTCAATAATATTAAACGCAATGTTCTTTATACAATTATCGGTCACGCAGCCTGATCTACCCTTAAAAGATATTTCATTGTTATCGTCATACATTACGAATGAAAAAAAAAAAAGTCTTACTATCTCATGCACAGCATCACATTTTAATCAACACTGGACTTCGTCAATTATCTTGTGTGTGTGTTCCTCGAGGCCCTTTCCAAACGTCGACACTCCATTCTCGTGTGAATGTAGGAGACCCTCTCGCTTTGAGGTGGTTGCTCATTTATCTAGTGTCCTATAGTTTTTCCACGCGTGCATATCCTAGGCGCAGATGGGTGGAGCATGTGTTTACATGTGGAGAGCAGACACTGATGTCAGGTGAAGCTCAGATTTCTATCGTCGGCTAAGAGAATCACCACTCAGGACAACACGCTGGTGCTTCTGGATACTTTGATAATGTTGTATCATCTGGGGTGACGCATATACAACAATGAGCGAATATTATTATCCTATTACTAGAACAACGAAATATTTCATTAGGAAGTTAGTAAGGGCAAACTGCTAATACGCTGATTTTTTTTATTTGTTTTTTCATATGTTATTTTCTTTGAGTTATATATATATATATATAACTATATATGTATATATGTATATATATATATGCAGGTATGCAGAAAAATAGGAAAGAACACGTTAGGTAAATAATCCGGTGTTCCTTAGTATTTTTGCTTTTATTTTCAAAAAGACAGTGCTCCATACAGAAGTAGAGCTTATATTATAATATTTTTTGTTTTAAAAATATGATTCCTTCGCTACATAAGAGTTCTCATGTTTCAAAAGCGAGAGACGAGACCCCTAATATAATTTTTGAAATTATGTTGAGTTAAGGTGTCTGGTCACGCTTCCTCGTCAAGCGAGAATTTGGGATTCTCTCGCTTTTGAAACATGAGAACTCTTATGTAGCGAAGGAATCATATTTTTAAAACAAAAAAATATTATAATATATAACTATATACATATAATTTTTAATGCCTTTAAAAGCAGAATTCTTCATTTTATTCGATGAAGGGGCTAATTGTAAAGAGAAAATTACTAGATGTTTTATGTAGAAAATAAAACCAATGCAACGGTATGAGTATACTAGAATCATAATAAGGGTTATATTAGCAGTTTCTTTATAAGGAAACATTTGGCACTTGTTGACCGAGCAGCGAGTGCTATTGACGACAGAAATAAAAATCTAAAACAATTGTTCAGGAAAATAGATTTCTCAAGTCCAGTAACCATTATTGCTCTTTCTCGTACTGATGGGAACTTTTGTTCTAACCTTTTGGTCGAAGTAGTGTGGAATGTAATGTTGATTATGTCATTATTTTCTCTTCGTGTTACAAGTGATATCCATTTCAAGTATTACCGCTTTTGGGAAGTCCGCAAGTGACGTGGTTTGTCTTATTTCGTACAGTGATTATGTAGCGCCAGTTTACAAGGTTTCGAAGAAAGATGGTCCTCACCAAGACCTACAGGCTTCATTTGTTCGAACCCATTTTAATCGTTGATCTGAGAAAGCGGTTCTATACCGTTGACAGTTTAAATATTTCTGAACGAATTTGGCGCCATACATGACATCCACATGAAAGGGGCTATTTGAAAACATGTTGAAAATATCCTCTTTCCCCAGCAATATATATAGCTGGCAGAGTCGAGAGACAGAGTTGTAAACTTTAATTAATGTATCTCTTGTCATTGTGCAATAATTCTTTTCGATTATCGTCCGTAAACTATACAAGAGACATTGGGTTCTGTGACATGAGTTTTGTCTTGAAGATAATTCCGTTAGGGAAAATGGAGTGACGTTGGCGTATGCGGTTGATATGCAATACTTGTCTTGCCAAGAGTAAAATGAAATGTTTCGTTACATTAAAATCTGATATCACAATAAAAACTGCACGGCGTTTTAGGTTGCTAAAAATAAAACACCTCAATTACATGAAAGGACAAAAGAATCACTGATACAATTCATCTTTGAACCATGCGCGCGTGCACACACGCAGACACATTTGTGCGTGTGTGTATATATATATATATATATATATATATATATATATATATATATGACTCTCTCGTCGTATACGGCGTATGAAGGTCAAGCAGCTCACTTCCTACGGACTGACAGCCAGACATCAGCACATGCGACTTGATTATAGTGGTGAAGGCTTTGTGCAGAACCAATTACACTTTTTGAAGGGCCGAATACAGAGACCTGGTGCACTACCCTCCGCAGGTTTTGAATTCAGAGTTGTCCTTCACCTAGACCAGTTGCCATCCAAGGCTATAGAATCCCGTCTGTGCTACACTGAGGTCAACATCGAGCGGCGAGAGTGTTTCATGCTCTCTTCAGGCCATCCACGTTAATATTTATTTTAATCAATTCAACCCCGAGCAAGGCGATAATGACACTAAGACGGAAAGTGGTTACTGGGAGCGAAAGAGCATGAACACACTTTAGAAGGACCGGAAACAAGGGATAAACTTCATGTCCTGTTCAGAAGACCGAGGAGGAGTGTCAACCGGAAGATGGAAGAATCTATTTATTTAAATAAAGACCAAAGTAAAACTTGTCTTAGTGAACGTATTTCATCCTCCTATGGACTTTATCAAAACAAAAGCAAGGATTTTATTTTACAACAAGTATTTGTAAACAAGTAAAAAGTCGTTAGTTTTTCGGAATTTTTAAGGTAAGAACGTTCATAAATATACATTAGGCTAACTGAAAGTCAAGGTAAATTATGAAGGATGCCAAGTGATGTAATTTCATGTCTAATAAAAGAAAGTGAATAAATGTTATTGCCGTTGTTTTTTTATAATGTAATTATATTAATTTATGTATTATATATTTTAAATAATAGGTTTTGAATTTAAACGTTTTCTTTTAATATTTTAGTCTTGTATGTTGGCTTGTTAAAGGAGTATTTCTTTTAGGAAAGGAGATATTTGAAAAAATCCGCGGCACAGATTTATGTTTTGGTAAGATTCGATAGGACACTCAAAACTTTTTCGTCTATGTCCTTCAGAGGACGCAAACGCATTGGCTAAGATAAATTTCCCTTTTGTCCTTTTACAGATATATTTTAGTTATATTTAAAAAAATTTCCCTTGCAGACACACACACATATATATAAGAATTAATACATTTATTTTTTTAGACTTTTTTTTCTTCAAACGTTATTTCTGAAATAGACGCTCCATTTTTATTTTTAAACAGCCTGTATTACGACTGTTGGCTAGCGCAGTCGATAATTCCAAGCCCCGCAAAAAATGTGCTCTCCGATAGGGTTCGAATCTGTCCCCTTACATTTGTAGGGAGAAACCAACGAATCAGACGGAATAAATGTTTTCACAAAGCAATGATTATAGTGGTCAATTATGTAAAACGTCGGTCAGAGACTACGACAGATCCGAACGTTTAAAAAAAAAAAAAAATAAAAAAAAATATCATCGACCTAAACAGACTTTTGTTTAAATAAAAGGTCAGCGGAAAGAAAATCCAGGTTGCACTAATTCAGGATTTAAATACTTCCGTTGAGGTTCTTTCTCCCTCGTTGGTTTTACGAAAGAGGCTTTGTTAATAATCCTGATTGAACTAAAAATCATTGTCATTGAATTTACAGGCGTTAGAATAATTCAGTTAGGGGAGGAGAAGGCAAAGATGACAACGACGAAGATGCAAGAGTGGAAGATATCAAAGAAGACAATAACGAAAATGGAGGTTGAGGTGAAGAGGATAACAACAACGGAGAAGAAAAGTAGATGCATTGTTTACAGAAAAAGATTGCGTATACTTTTTCCTCTATCATTAAATTGATATTAGATGAGCCGGCGACTTAAAAGATTGATCAGGATATACACATGCGTACATATACACTGATATGAGACAGCCCAGAGGTTAGACGTCATTATTTGGTAACTAGTAGTTAGATTTCAAATCTTACCCTCCGTTGCTGGTGTCATTTAACGCTAACGTTCTCAAGGGCACACACTTCAAAACTGCACCCCCTTTTCAATCAATTCACCCAAAGCAAAGCGATAGCACAACTAAAGGTCTACTGGGACTGAAAGAGAAGGTAAGTTTGAGCTTAAAAAATTTAAATGCAGTATCAATAATTATCTTTCTTCCTTTTAAATTCATTTCTTTTATTGTTCTCGCCTCTTAATGTTTTTCTTATATTCTTTCACACTCAGTAACCCTGTGTGTTAGGGGTTCTGTTGCCCTGCTTGGGGTGAAATGATTAAAAAGCAACAAAAAGAAAGAAAAAAAAAGACATCAGAACGGTCCGGAAACACAATGATGGTATAAATTTTACAGTTTAGGGCGAGACGTTAGAAGTATAGAGTTGAAATACAATTGAGAAGCAACCGGAAACTAAATCTTAAACGGGAAACAAGGGATAAACCTCTACTCCTGTTCACACTCCTCCCTGGAAAAGAGTGTTTCATACTTGTCAAAACTAAGCTTGGAGTTGGGGTAATGGCTAACGAGCTAGCTTGGTTTGGGACTATAACTATAGGGCAACAAATTTGATTTTCTTGCGCCTGTGTGTCAGATAAGGCTTAATAAATATCTGCTCCACACGAAGTAGGTACAAAAGGTCTTAGTTCGTTCCTAGGCAAAAGCTCGGAATTCGAATGCTGACTTTCAAAAGACTCTTGACTGAAGAGAGAGGCACAACAGTGCCAGACGAAGCTAAATTTTCAGTGGGTTCTCCATACTTCTTAAAACTGTGCCAAGCTTAGAAGATAGAATTCAATCTTAGAACCAAGATAAGTTTAATAAACAAACAAGATACCTCGAGCGAGAATTGTATTTCATTTGATAAGAGTTCGAACCTCACTGGGTCACTATACTTATGTCCTTGTGCCAACATTAAATTTAACTTAGTAAATAATGACGCTTTCCGTAAAGAGAGATTTATTTGCCTTTCCACGGGGACAAGGACAACACAAATTATAATCAGAGCGCGTGTAAAGATAAATACTGTCCGGTCCATGTGGCCGAATTTAAGGCGTAGGGCGATACACTGCCCTTCTCCTTAGAGTGGAATCTCCAGAACTAAGATTGCTTCCTCCCATTCTGTTGCGTCTCATCCGAATACGAAACTCAATTGACCGGTGATCAAGAAAATACAGTGGCTGGTGAACAATAGCAAGCAAATTCAACTTTGATTTGTTTTAAGGTCATAAGTGCGATTTTCTTGTGTCCTTGTGCCAGACGAGGCGTAATAAACATTACGTACAAAGTTATGCCCAATCGTTAAGATAGTTGTGCGTTTCCTACCGGCGCAAATGGTCTTTGTTCGGATGCAAGTAAAAGCTCGGATTTCGAAAATTAATTTTCAAAAGAAAGACTCAACTCAATCTACTTCTCGTTTGGCCTTGTGCCAGACTAAGCTGAGTTCTCAAAACATACATTAGAGCGAGATGCTAGTGTGAAAGATATATATATATATATAGAGAGAGAGAAGGTGATGAGAGAGAGAGAGAGAAGGTGATGAGAGAGAGAGAGAGAGAAGGTGATGAGAGAGAGAGAGAGAGAAGGTGATGAGAGAGAGAGAGAGAGAAGGTGATGAGAAATATAAAGAGAGTGAGAGAAGGAGTGGAAATGAAATACTGAAAAGAATATTTATTTGCTACCACTCTTTCTATATAACGTACAACTTTTCACGCACGTGAACATATATATATATATATATTGCTAATAAATCGATATCTACGCAGCGAAACCTCGCCAGACATGCACGTATCTATGGACTCGAACTCGGCGAGTGCGTGGTGGTTGTCACGTGGCTGTTAAATGCATTATCGAAATGCCGTGCTCACCGAATCTAAACCAAATGATAAAAGCTTCGAATTAAGACGAAGTGGAAACAATAACAACAATAAAAAAAAAATAATAAAAAATAGAACAAATAAATAAATAAACAAATCATCTCCAAAAATAAGAACACAAACGAACAAGAAAATACCGGTAATAATATATAGGCGCACGCCAGTGTCGAAAAACAAAACTATTTTCATAACATAATTTAGTATTTGTCTTCGACTCCTGTTTCTGGTGACTGCGGACTTATCCCCCTTCATGCAAGCCCAGATGGCGTGTCACGTACGTGTATGCGTGAAGATCGAAGCCTCACCGAAAGCGCTTTTCCGGGCACATCCGTGCAATTGCATAGGCTTTCAGCTGAACATCTTCGAGGTCGTATACTCATAAGGCCAGAGCGAGGAGATGGCCGTAGACAAAATAAGATGACCATTACTAGAGAGGTATATCAAGCATCTTGAGTAGAAAGTAAATCAGACTTAACCAGATCAGTAGGTATATGGTATTCGGGATAAAGAAGTAACGAAGAGGATTAAAATGGCGAATATAAACCACGTCTGCATGCAACGAATGCAGGCGGTCGCCCTCTAAGTGCTAAAGATAATCTGGGTCATCTATTCCGCCAAAAAGTAGTTATAATAAAAAAAATAAGAAAAAAAGCAACTCAGCTTATGCAATTTTTAAGCCATGGTACCTTACAAAAAGATTTGAGACTTAAATTATTTGCAAAGTATATCTTGCCGGCGTTTCTCAACCGGTGCTCTCGGGTGAACTAATGCATCCAGAAAGATAACCAAGTGCGTCCCAAGTTAAGAGAAGATAATTTATGAATTATTTTCATATTTAAAATAAAAATTATTTGAAAAATCTATAAACACCAAGCACTTCCATATCGAGTCATGTCTCTGTTATTTGATATTTTAAAGTGGATGCTAAATTACTTTATCTTTAAGGAGCAGATAATCCTTTCCTTTGCCTTCCAAGGAATTTAAATCAGTTTTTATCGGTCTCTTTCGAAAATAAAAATAAAAGAAGATTCTTCATAAATTCATTTGAATAAAAAGTGTACTGCTAACCTTCTTTCGAATGCTAAACCAAAATTTCATATTTTCAAGTTTCATGATTAAGCTTTCCTTATTAAAATTTAAAGTACAGCTCCGAGTTTTATTTATTCTATAAGTGTGCCCTAAAGAAAAAAAAGGGGTTAAAAAACTCTGGTTTAATCCGGTAAACAATGTTTTTTTTCTTTTTTCAAAACGAGAAATTTTGGTATTATTTATATTCGTACTAATGTACTCATCTTTATTGTTATTGTAACGTTTGTGTTTCCGACCATCTTCAGACATTTGTCGATCCGGGTAACCATCATGGAATTTCAAACGTCACCACTTATTTAATCCACGAGGTTAGATTGTTCTCGTTTTTCTGTGTGTCTAAAAACACAGCGTCTTGTCTGGAACGGTGGAAAGTTTAGTCAAGGGACATGGCATTTATGAAAAAAAGAAAGAAAAAAAAAGGAAAAAAAAAAGAAACGGAAAGGAAAAAAGAAAAAAGAAGGAAAGTCAATAAAAGTACTCTGTAGTTTCAAGCGTCCCTTTGTGATTTAATACTTCGTAATGTCAACTGTATTTTATAACAATATCTATCATTGCGTCACATGGCTAAAGAGCGAAATTAGCAGACCATCAATTCTTCTGTAATAATTTTAGTCCTGATCTAATTTTCAATCAACGACATTTGACAGAGAAAGAGTTATTAACCAAGCTTAAGCTGCCGAAGAGACTAATAGCAAGAATCGAATTCACTAGCAATGGCTTGCGAGATTAGTTTGTTAATCATCACATTACAGATTAAACGTTAAACAATAATATTCAGATGTTGTCTCATCGTAGAGAAATGGCTTGCAAACAGCTTTAGCAAACAATTACTACTCTAGTAAATTCAAGTCTCACCGAGTGTCCCTCACGTGCAGCCTCGTCTCGAACGAAGCGAAGCTTAGTCAGTATTTAGAGACAAAAGAACAGAAACTGAAGAAGAGTATATTAAAAAATAATGTAACAACTAAATAATAAAAATTGAATCAAGGTAAAAAAAAAAAGTTACAAGAAAAGAAAGAAACAGTACAATGTTAGCACTCTTTCTGCGTCTTCTTTTTGTTGCTGGATTGCTAGCATGTTTGGGCAAATATGAGACAGCATTATGTTGTGGGAATCAACATTTTAGATAGTAAATATTTATGGGCTCCTGGAACATTTATCTCGTAAACAATATTGGCGGACCAAGTAAAAAAGTGAGAACACAAAACAAATATATAAAAAGAAATCAAACGACAATGTATGTATTTACAAAAGGAATTACATGTGACGAAAAGGGGAAAAATCATGAAACTTGGTAGAGTAAGAATGCGATTGTTCATGTGCGTAACAAGCGTGAGTGAGAGAGTCTAAAAGTCAAGAGAGAAAACCATGAAAATGAATATGCCTCAGTGGGGGACATTTTACCTACGTACGACTACATCTGAAAACCAGAGCTAAAAAGCTGTGAAAGAGGTTAGGTAGAGAAATACACACGTTTTTATAGGCTTAAGTATTTCCCCTCCCCAGCGACGATGTTCCTAGCCAAGTCAAGTAGGACAACCCATACGTCAATTGGCTTTTTCTAATCCCGACGATCTCCCGAATAGTGGAAATCTCGGATCTGTGCTGTTGTGGTTAAAAAAAAAGAAGAATTTAATGGAAAATATTTTTACGTCTCATACCATGGAAATGATTGACAGTAATAAACGTGGTTCAGAAATATGCTACAATGGATTCATGCATATCAAACATGTCACTCGCAAAACCAAGCGTTAAAAATAAGTACCCGCGTCCACATTATAATATTCAAGCAATTTGCCTGAAGCTGCAGGTCATACTGAAGTATATATTCTTTTTTTATTATACAGACATACCTATCTCAGTTCAATTTTGGATCTTTTCTGTTAATTCACCGAAAAAAAAAAAAAAATAATAATAATATAAAATGAATTTATATTTATTAAAATTCACGCAAAATTATTCCGGAGCGATCGCCCCAAATGTGGTCAACTGGGGTGCGTTATTTCAAATTTGAGTGGTCAGCGTCCGCGCTCACCTAGATAAACAAGCAAAAAACGGATTTTTTTTTTAATTGTAAAGAATTCCTTGTAAGTAACTCGAATATCATCCGCACTTAATGTGAATAACTCCTTGATTTTTTTTTTTTAGTAATTTTCAATTCTGACGACCGGAATTGTTGCGAAGCAAGCTAAACAAATTTTGATTTAAAATTTATATCAAAAGAGTGCCAAAATTTAAAAACCAAAAAAAACTTTGAATTAAATTTTGTAATTTCTTAGGGTGAATTAATATTTGTTAGAAATAACTTTACATTATTTGGGGTAAATTAACAGAAGAATCCTTCATTTCTAAATTAGGTACAATAAAAAGGTAAAAGTAACGGCTAATAATGAATTTAAAAGAAATATACTGAAATAAAAGGTCACGTGACGGACAGAAAATTTTTATCTTACCACAGTTCTAAGCAACAGTAGCATACATTTTTTTCTTTCCTTACTAAATGGAGAACTTTCAGCCGTGACATTTGAGCAAAACGCTTTACGACTTGCTTTTATCACATTCAAATTGCCATCGTCACGAGTGTTGCGCTTTGAAACCATTATTTAGTGAAACTTAAGAATTATTTATTTCTGGGAGAAGGTGTTTCATTGCACGTGGAGATTACAAAATGGCCAATTGTAATAATCAGCATATAGGTGCACTTGAAACGTAAAATTGCATCACTCTCGGTAGTCGACTAAAATAAGTCTGTAAGAGCAAATGAGGTCGAAACGATAACAGGGGAAAGTAATTGGCCAGGAACCGAGCAAACAGTATTTAAAGCAAACAAAACGAATATTTCGAGAATTAGGAAAAGTAATATATTTAAAGTCTGACTGGACTGATCCAGTTGGTAGGTTTTCTTGTCGCCATTTTCTGAAAAGAAAATATGATTTCCACGTTGGACAATACATATTACTTCTATGAAATAAATGCTTTTTCAGAATTAGATTGCGGAATTATTGATGGACTTAACACACACGCACATATATATAATGATTTACTAAATATAGTTTAGTTTTGGCACAAGGCTGAGATTAAAGAGCACCCATTGTGGATCAAACTCACTACTCAGTCGCAATTGATCTAGCAAGACAAGCTTGCTAACCCTTACACCACGTTTAACACTACCGGAGAGCGTCTATTTCAAACACGGATATCTATTGAAATTACAATTATATATATATATAATTGTAATTTGAAATTACAATTATATATATATATATATATATATATATATAATTGTAATTTGAAGTAACATATATATATATAATTGTAATTTCAAACGTTATTTTAGTATATATTTATATGTGTGTGTGTGTGTGTATGTATTATTTTAGTAGATATGTGTTTGTGTGTGTGTGTGTACGAGAAAAAATACGTGAAACTCGGAGAATTTATCGTATTTTTAGGCCAGCAGAACTGCCAAAAAATCACTCAATAAATGACTAGAGCGATAATCAATAAATATTCAATAGACTTATCTCATTGATCAATACCAGTGTTTCGCGTCTGATCGCTCGTCAGGGTTAGATGTTTGATAAATCTATTGAAATTAGTATCAGATCTCATATTTATACATTTTGGAAAGAACACGAATTCTCACTTTTAATTTTGAAATTCTTACCACACGAGAGTTTCATTAGAAAAAAAAAGAAAAACAATTGCCAAACATAATTTTTAAAAAAATTACTTCGCTCATTCCGATTTTAAACATTTTAACTGTTTTAAAAGTTTCCGCAAATCAACTTAAAAAAAAACTCGACTTGAACTGTTACCATTGAGCCTTCAACACGAACCTCAACTATTGCGTCATGTGCAGGGACATCTTAAAACTACTGTAAACTGAACCTGAAAGAGAAAAGTGTTTGAATTGTATAAAATAAAATATAAATATATTTTGTTGAATCAGAGATTATTTCTCAACAGGAAGAAAGAGAAAATTCAGTGAATAACTTCAAAGCAAAATATGAAGAATACCGTAATTCCCCATGTATAATACGCCTTCATCCATAATACGCACACTTAAAATTGTGCTGAAAGTGTGGGAAAATGCTTCTACTCGCGCATAATACGCAACCTTGTTTGGTAATAAAACCCTATAAATTGTACCTCTCCAATTTCATTACGATCAGCGTTTCCTACTCTTATTAAAAAAATAGTTTTAAACATAGAATAATATTATTCTAATTTAGTTTTAAAATAATTCTTATTTTATTTTACATTTGTAAGTATTGTTAGGTATTGTCTTTGACATCCTTATGGAGTCGCAATCGCCAAATATTCGTGCCAAATTGTCGTATGTTTGTGGTGAATAATCATATCGCAATTGAAATCGACCTATAAAATGGCAATTCTTTTAAGATTTTTTGGAGCTGTGCATAATACGCACCCCTAATTTTGATTATTTTTTTAGAAAAAAATTGCGTATTATGCATGGGGAATTACGGTAACAAAAAAAGAGGCTGGTCTAGCATTTTACTTTCAAAAGACGTTTTAAAGTATGTTTAAAGTATTACCTAGAATCCAAGTAAACCTTTTTATCTTAACACACGTATTATGCTTATCGACATATATAGAAGCAGTGTGTATATATAATACAATTCAAATATACCGATTGATATATATAAAAATGACTATAATTTAACGTATTTTTAAGCCAGCAGAAATTCTGCCTAAAAGCACTCGATAACTAGAGCTATAATATTCAATAAATCAATAAATATTCAATAGACATATCTCATTGACCAACTCTAGTGTTTCACATCAAATCGCCTATCAGGGTCACATATTCGATAAATCTATTGAAATTATTATCAGATCTCATATTTGTATCCCTAGGAACAAACATTAACTCTGGAGTGGGTTAATTAAAATAAGTCAATTGAACTTTTATTAATTTACTCTCTCTCATACACATATATATATATATATATATATATATATATATATATATATATATATATATATATATAATGGGCGCGTGGCCGAGTGGTTAAAGCGTTCGAATCTCACCACGGTTGATTTATCAGGAAGGAGACTTCCTGATGCTATCGGTCTGGAGGGGTGCGATCTAAGCGTGGAAAGTGTCTGAAAACCCTACGGATTGACCCAAGCCTTGTGAGTGAAATTGGGTAGACGGAACACTTGGGGGCCGTCGATAGCTGTGCTGTCATTGTTCAGATTGTTGATCATGCTAAATAACACGCTCTCTCCCAGAAACTGTGACTAAGGTCTGCTCAGCATAGTTGCAGTATAAACCGCAGGTTGGCTCTATGGGTGTTGAACAAACATAAATGTGCCTGAGCGAGCGTCTGCAATAGGGATTGGCTAGCCGCCCTAGTAGACGGGTATCATATATAAACATTACAACTGTCTTAAAAATGAGGTGATATATATGTAAGTAATTTTGCAGTGTCATTAGTTTTATATAGTTTTATTTATTATATTTATGCATTTATACCCTGGGCCTTTTTTTCTATACACATAACTTTATTGTTGTATATGGCCGTATTGGTATGTGATCATAGTTATCGAGCTAGTTTGGCTGACTACGAGTAGTGAGTCTGATCCTCACTAAATGTCCTATACTTGTGGCCTTGTGCTAAAACTAAGCCATGCTTACTACAACTGTATTTTCCAGTGTAAGAAATAATTTTGCCTTTTAAATCATTAAAAGTAAAAATTTAAAAAAAATCAGTATCTGTCTATATTTCTTAGATGAGGTATTATGTACACTATTTACATTATTCGGACTATTGTCCTCATCTTTGTTACCATATTTATTACGTTTCTACCCCAGTGAGCGAAATAAAGGGTTCAGTTCGACATTCCAACTACCTGAAGAAGGCCGGGACGCACAACGACGGAAACATTGTAATAAATATGGCGACAAAGATGAGGACAATAGTTCAAATAATGTAAATAGTGTAAAAAAAAAAATTAAATGAAAATTAACCGAAAAGGGATAAAAACAATGTATTCGCAGCGTTATTTCCCCTAACTTAACCTAATAACAGAATAGATATTCTTTCATTAAAACGAAGTATCTTCGTTTATTATGGCCAAATAATGCCTCTTATTACCATAATAACGTATTATTTCATTACCTTAAATAAAGAAAAAGAGGATACGTGACCGATAAAATCACAATGCTATATATATATATATATATATATATATATATGTGTGTGTGTATTGATGTAATAGGAAAGAATAATTACATTAATGATCCAAACTTCTTTAATATTTATGTTTTTATTTTTGAAAAATAGTACTCAATACAGAAGCAGAGCTTAAAATTATAATTATTTTTTTTTTTATAAAAATGACTCCATCGCGACAAGGAATTACTGTTTCATAACTGACATTGTAAACATCGCTTGAGAATTAAATTGTACTCTAAATTTTAAGTTTAATATTGAAATTAAACTTTAGGACTTGAGTCAGTTCCGAAACATAGTAATTTCTGTGTCGCGATGGAATCATATTATATATATATATATATATAAAATCACTTTTAACGTTATTTTTAGTGGATGAGTAAGCGCTCCGTTTATTTATTAAACAGTATATTTATTTGTTTTCGTCTAACGGCCTGAATACTCGAGAAATCTCATTAAAGAAAAACTATATATATAATGCCATGTATTCTACTAATGCTTTTAGAAAACATCCTGTTCGTTATGGAATGTCTAAATTTTCTGCATGGAAACGGCTAATTTCACCATTACCATAAATGTAACTAGGGAGGAGGGTTTTTTATATTTCATTAAATACTCTGTGGTATTGGAAAACTCCCGGACTCTCAGCCACTGATATTGGTACCAAATATACTGAGACAATTTGTCAATAGGCTTCGTGCTATCTGCTTGTATTAAATTATTATGCGATATGTGTTTGAATGACTCTACGATCTTTCCGATAGCTAACAAATTTCAGCAACTTGTCGGCAAAACTTTGCGTTAAGCTTGGCAAATATGTTACCGAGACTCTCGAAAGGCTTCGTCAGGCTTTTGGAAAATATTTTTTTTTATGCTGAACACAGGTCTTTGAGCGGTACGCAAGATTCCAAGTCGGTCGAGTGTCAACTTCAGATGATGAGTCTTTAGGACAACTAATTATATGATGTCAGAAAACGTGCCAAAAAAAAAAAAGAAAAAAGAAAAGAGGAACTCATCAATCCATCACTTAGCAATCCATATCACATGACTGGAATCAATTATGGAGTCGGTCAAGTGATCGTCGCGGAAATCCTGAACCTGCATCACGTTATTGCGAAGTTTGTACACCCGACTCTTGAAAATGAATCCATGGTAGCGGAAAATTGACGTGTGCCTTGAGCTCTGAGAAAACCTAACGACAACCAAATTTTTTATCTCTAGAATAATCACAGCCAAAGTTTAGTTAGTTTTGCGACTACAAGCAAAAGGCAACAGCGGTTATTAGAGAGGAAAAGCTCACGGTCACCAACAGTGGAGATAAAAGCACGGCAGGTGAAAATATTGAAGGGTGCTGGGACTATTTTCGAAGATCATGGTCGATGCATTTAAATAATATATGAAATATTTTTCTGGAATAACGGTGTGCGTTTTTAAGGTCGAGACCGGGAAATTTTCGATACCGTTTCATACTGTAAAAATGTTGATAGCTTGAAAATTATTATTTGATATGTACGGATCTTGTAACAGTTATCGAAACGGAAAGTGAAGTTGCCGAACCGAGTTCAAATGCCAGTCGATTCTGTTTCGAAAACACATGGATACATCTTTTTTTTTTCTCTCAAGATATGGATTAAAGAGAAAGAGGGTCTTTTTCTACAATGAATGGCAACCAGTTTAACAGAAAGAAAACTCTGAGTTCAAATGTGAGGATGGCTATTTGGAGCATTTATGACACATTATGCACCATATCTATGTCATTAGTTCCTCCGAAAACAAGACTTTATCATTATAATCAAATCATTTGTGTGGGTAGTCTAGCGGTTCATTTCTGTTGGGCTCTCATATAAGGAAATCGAAATGATTAAAGATATCTTACTGGATCACTATTGGACTCTGAGCAATAAAAATGTATAATTACCCTCCAAGTTTAGAATAGTGGGAAATGCAACTTTTGGAAATAGTAATGAAATCTATCATAAGCGAAAATGACATGTTTATCATTAATGTATAAGGATCGGAAGTTCATGAATGATTCAAATAAATTTCAAATTATATATATATATATATATATATATATATATATATATATATATATATATATTAGTTCAGGATCATTTTCCAACTTATTGAAGATGATCTTCGTCCTCTGTAACCTTCTTTCTCTCCTGGAGTAATAAGGTGCCTCTCAAGTTTCACGTACGATCTCTTTTTTCACTGTTATTTGAACTGTTAGGTGAAACGCTTCTCTCACATGCCAAACGTTTTATGGATTGAGTTGGATCTTTTATAATTGATCTCTTTCACTCTAAGTTGAAATGATGATCCGGCTTCCTGTTGTGACTTCCTCATCCAGTTTTCCTTTCTACTATTCCCTCCTTTTTTAAAAACTTATTTACCATTCTCTTGATGGTTCTTGTATGGATTTTGAAGATGGAAACCAGAATATGAATGATTGTACCATTACCGAAGGCCAAAATGATCCTTTTCCTCTCAACATCGCTTATTTGGGAAGACAGTGGGGTTGACACAACACGGTTTTAACCTGTTCTCATTCTAGCTAAATAATTCAAATGTTTATTCAATGAAAAATGGTGTCAAGATGGCTAAACGTCTCATCTGAAAACGCGGAAAAAGGAAACACAGTTTAGTGTTTTTTTTAGATATTAAACATTTTGTGCTATGGACAATTATCCCTTGCTGTTATCGAGGCGTATATATATATATATATATTTATATATATATATATACACACACATTACCAGTCAAAAGTATTTGGTAAACCCTCAACATTTTTTATTTCTCGTCCTAAAAATGTTATTTTTAATTAAACACGTTAAGCATCACAATTGTTTTATTTATTATACTAAATAGAAGTCTCCCTCAGTAACTTTCTCCTTAGTATAACCAGATATATTTTGAAAAATTGATTTGAAGTCGTTTTTCTTATTTAGTACTGACCATGACTAAAACGTTTTCCAAAAGTTGCATTTCCCACCACTTGAACTCACATTAGACTATATTGTGTTGAATTACTGCTTACTAGTTACTACTATGCAGCCAATGTACCTTGCCCAGTAGTGAAATCTGTTACTGTTATTTTAAGTAAAACCTAAATTTTGCAACTTTCTTCTGGATCAAAACTTTTTTCTCAACAAAATGCACAAAACACGTGAAATTGCGCTTGAACAAAACAAGAGATCATTACTTTAAAAAAAAAAGAAAGAGATTCAAGAAGAGAAATTAAAAAAAAATTCCTAGAACTACAGTGGATTATACTGTTAGGAGAGATCAGGAAACGGGATAAAACAAGAGCAAAAATTGAGCTGGTAGACCAAAAGCAACAACAAGAGCGAGGATAATTTAATCGGTCACTGACAGAAAGCTGACTACTCCAAACATCCCTACACAACTGAACCAATATGAAAAAATGTGTCAGCATCCACTGTGAAGAGAAGACTCTTTGATGCCGGCCTATATGACAGAATTGCTGTCAAGAAACCACAGTAGAGAAATCAAAACAATGTGAAAAGGCTCCAGTGGGCCAAGGCGCTCAAAGACTGGACAACAGAGCGGTGGAATAAAGTCCTTTGAACTGACGAATCAAATTTCGAAATCTTTGGGTCAAATAGGAGGGTCTATACGCGGCGAAGAGTTGCTGAAAGAGCTGGAACACCCATGTATCAGACCAACCGTAAAGCATGGAGGAGACTCTGTTATGGTGTGTGTGTGTATGTGTGTGGAGGGGGGCTTTTGCTAATTGCAAAGTCAGGGATTTGCATCAGATGAAGGGAAAATTGAACCAGCCCGGCTGTTATAGCATACTACAGCATCACGTGATCCCATCTGGAATGCCGCTTGTTGGTCAAGGATTTGTACTTATGCAAGTTAATGACCCTAGCATACTAGTAAACTCTGCTAGAGGTGCATTAAAAACAAAAAGGAACAGAACTTCCTTCAACTAATGTCTTGCCCGGCACAATCAGCCAACTTAAATCCCATTGAACTCGTGTGGGATGAACTTGACGGAATAGTCAGAGCTAAACAACCCATAAGTGTGTGACACACTCATCAGTCTACCTCCAGTCTTTGGTGGAAAGAATACGCAAAATCTGTGAAGCAATGATAGCGGCAAGAGGGGGTCATTTTGATGAATCAAAAGTTTAAGAAGATTTTGTGATTTTTTAAATATTTAATTTGTATTTAATGTGGTTCAGGAAGACTTGCATTTAGTATAATAAATAAAACTATTGTGGTGCTTAACATGTTTTATTGAAAATAATAATTTTAGGATGTGAAAAAAATTTGAAGGTTACCATATATATATATATATATATATATATATATATGTGTGTGTGTGTGTGTGTGTCATTTGCAGACAGTACTGTTTCGCTGTATTACATCTCCTCAGTGCGACTAGACATCCGAATGCCTCAATCCAGGACCGAAACCCGACCGATTTGGTGTCGGAGTTTCTACCACTAAGCTATCTTCAATCGGCAGTGAGAAACATGATAAATATATAAGGCACTTTTGAAAAATTGACATGTTTCCCAGCTAGACTGGCTTCGTCAGAAAATAATTTTTATTTTACAAGTACAGACTCTCTCTCTCTCTCCATATATATATATATATATATATATATATATATATATATATATATATATATATATATATATATAATGTAATTCTGTTTAAAGTCGGTGGATGAAAAAACTTGGATAGCACAATCTTCAAACAAATTGGCATCCGAGGAACAATGGAAAAAATAAAAAGCACTAGAAACCTCAAAATAGGGCGAAAGAAATCGTTCAGTACCTTAAATCTCTGGTACAAAGAAAAAACAGCGAGTAATAAGTTAAAACGAAGAGTACTCAATACACTAAGTAGAGCAAAAGTAAAATAAATAAATCCTAATGAGCCAGATACTACCTACCTAGGTTTCACCACATGGGATCATCAGTTCACCCTGATGATCCCATGTGGTGAAACCTAGGTAGGTAGTACCTGGTTCATTAGGATTTATTATATATATATTGTGTGTGTGGAATAAAAATCAAATGTCTGATGCAGGAAAATTGCCGAGAAGAAAATATATTATATAAGGCTAAAAGTGACACCAAAGAAGAACCCAAATGAGGAGAGGATTTACATCGGAGCAACTGGGAGAGAACTTTAAGAAAGGTAGGCGAACCATCTGCTATCCTTTATGTATAAAAATAACTCGGTGTTTTTAAAACATGTATGGGAACAAAAATGAAAAGGAAAAATATCACTAGTAGAATGGGGTATTTAAAAAAGATGAAGAAAAAACCAGAGGAAAGAACTGAAACCTGTGTATGGAGGAAAAACTGAAAATCATAGAATTCAAGGAGGGAAACTTTAAATTCAAAATCAATCTGAATAGGGATGGGATTTGTCAAGTTATTTTGCCCTGGACACACCACTACTGTTATAGCTGCAGTACATGTGGTGCTCATACAGTTCTAACGATTTACGTGGCTCATGACATGACGTGACTTGTCATATCACGTTACATAAGAAGATGTATGAAAATATCAGTTATAAAATTACATTTGTAGATAAAAGTGCTACAGCATTGGAATAGAGTTTAAGTTGCCCAGACTTCAATGATGCGATTCAATAAAAGCAATTGGCCAGTCGGAAAAAATCTTGTATTTATGTTACGGAGATGCTATTTTTCGTAAAGGGTCAGTTTTATCTTCCAAATCACAGTTCAATGAAGGGCTGGAAGAAACAATATGAAAGCTAAAATCAGATTAAAACTGATAAAAAAACACATCTTCATTATCAAAGGAGGAAGAAATGCAATTAAGAAAGAAAAAAGATGAGGTAATAAGCGATCTTAATTACCAGAGGAAATATTGATTCTTCTAGGCGGAAAAAAGATTCAAAATAAATAAAGAAATGATAATAGAAAAAAAAATCAACAAGTAAATAAATAGAAAATAAGTAAAAGAAATAAGTTAAAAAAAAAAGTAGGAAAAAAAAAAGCTACCAAAAAGAAACAATAAGTCAGGAAAAAAAAAAATAAAAGTAAAAAAATTTCTGCCTGATTTCCGATGTGCTGATTGATTTAAATATCAAATTTCACTTGCGGGTTCAAGATTTATGAGTTCGTTTTGAACTGTTTTACTCCTTGTTAACACTGAATGAACAACCCCGATTGGGCAATTATATCAATTTGGTCATAACATGAACCGATTCGGACGTAAAAAAAAATTGAATAAAAATACCAGAAACAAGCGATAAAAATACAGAAAAAAAACTAGAAAAAATAAAAGAAAAGTATACATAAAAATGCAAAAGCCTAAAAAGAAAGAAAGAAAAACGCAAAAGTCACGCCACCAATACAACAACGCTGACAAGATACAACGGAAACAACGACAAGAGACATTGATTTAAAGCCAGACATAAGGAAAACCGATAGGAAACAAATCCAAAGGGGAAAAAAATAACGCGTGAACAGTAAAAAAACCAAAAAAAAAAAACCCAACGTATACAATACAAAAACTGAATGAAAAATAGGAAAGAAAAGAAAATAAGAAAACGAGGAAGCTATAAATCAAGATTCAATTTATTATCTTACTGTTGGCACCAGAGAAGTGAAGAGAAAGGAAGTTGGAAGAAAAGGTATAAAGAAGAAATATAGTGTTAAAAGTGAACGCGTCAAGACCGGTCCCTATAGAAGTGTCATAATTAGAAACCACAAATCGATAAGAGACAAAAAGAAAATATATATATATATATATATATATATATATATAATCCAAACAAAAAACGAGCAGTGCATTTGGGTTGATGTTATTATCAGGAGAATTAAAATGACAGTGTACGGAGTTGGGTAATAAGTGTGGAGTACAAAGAGCGGGAAAGGTAACATATCCGATGGAATTATAATTTGACGTTTGAGAGGACCCCAGTCTCAACTCTTTAGCGGAAATGTTTCACGGAAGTGTCACCATCGTTAGAAATAAATATAAAAGAGATTTTTTTTTGCTTTTTGTTTATTGTAAACCATTTATTTCTTCTTATTCTTTATACTTTCTGACATTTTAAGGCTTTTATTTTGTGTATATTTCGTTTTTGTTTGTCAATTTTTGTTTCGTCATTATTTTTCTGCATTTCATTTTCTTTTTGCGTGCTTTCTTTCAAACCTTTTCATTCAGTTTCTTTTTCTTCCTGTTTTTGCATTCACTTATACAGTTCTTTTTTCCTTAGTTTATTATTCTTATCCAGTTTCTTTTAATCAACGTCTTTCCTCTTCTCCTTTCTTTATTTTCTTTCTAATTTTTTTCGATCAGATTCTTTTTCTTCCGATTCTCGCATTGCCTTTTTTAGTTTATTCTTTCATTTAGTCTTTTTTAAATATGTTCGTTCATTCTTTTGTTTTTCTTTCTTTCATTTGTTTTTCTTTCTTTTTTCTTCTTTCTTTCATTTGTTTTTCTTTTTTCTTCTTTCTTCTTTCTTTCA
Source organism: Acanthosepion esculentum (assembly GCA_964036315.1). Taxonomy (NCBI): domain Eukaryota; kingdom Metazoa; phylum Mollusca; class Cephalopoda; order Sepiida; family Sepiidae; genus Acanthosepion; species Acanthosepion esculentum. Next base: position 42,083,776 of record OZ038483.1, on the reverse strand, counting down.
TTTGTTTTTCTTTTCTTTTTTCTTTCTTCTTTCTTCTTTCTTTCATTTGTTTTTCTTTTTTCTTCTTTCTTTCATTTGTTTTTCTTTTTTTCTTTCTTCTTTCTTTCATTTGTTTTTCTTTTTTTCTTTCTTCTTTCTTTCATTTGTTTTTCTTTTCTTTTTTTCTTTTTTCTTTTTTTTGCTTACTTTCATTTGTTTTTCGTTTTTTCCTTTTCTTTCTTTTCTTTTCTTTTTTCTTTCTTTAATTCATTTAAAGTTCCACTGGAGCAGCTTCTTTCCGCGAACTATTGCCCTATAGAAGCAACTCCCAAGATAATGTTTCCCTGATCACTACAATCTTGACTTGTTCAATTCTAGAGTTAACTGCTATATTCCCCACCTATCCATATCAACTACCCCTTAACGTAACCGTCTACTTCAAGTGGACCCCCGAGCTTTGTACAAGTAGAGCCTTATTGTAAAAAAAAAAAAGTTCTGTTTTTTTCTTAGTTTAATTTTTTTATCAAGTTCCTACTTTTTTTTAATTATTCATTGTTTGTTTGCCTCTCTCTGTTAAAACATTTCATTCAGTTTCTCTCTTTCTTTGTCGATATTTTCCACGTACACTTTAACCCCTAAATTGTTATTTACCCTTGGATTATTTTTAATTTTTCTGACACTGCCCACAATCAAACCGTTTCTTCCTCACTGTCCGCAGCTTTCCATTACTATTTTTTTTTTACTTTTTAAATGTTTATTTTATGCTGTATTTATTTGATTTATTTAGTAACTGAGCACTTTTATTTCCCTTTTATTTTTTGTATTTTTTTTTTAGCTAGAAGGCTTTTATTTTGCCTTTATTTTTTGGCTTCGGAACGTTTACTTTACCCTCCAGCGTTAGATTATCGAATTTTTTATTCTTTCGTGATTACTTTTTTTTAATTTTTTTTTTTATCTTGCCGTATCATCTCACCCGTTTCGTTATTTATTCGGCTGGCTTTTTATTTTCTAATTCTTTTGCTGTCATCATTTTTATTTTTTTTGTGAAACCCTATCGTTGTTTTATTGTGGTTTTACGCGATTTATTGACTAGCCACCGTCCTTGTATAAAATATATTTTATGGTTTAACGTTACTTTTATTACATTATTTAGCTATCTTTAAGCGTTTGCTCGTAAACACCAATTGTTTCAAGTATGTTATCTCGGGGCTTTTAACCTCGTCTACCACGCCCACACAACAAACACTGAAACAGTTTCGTACAAAGTTTTTTTCAGAGCTATATATATATATATATATATATATATGTGAGGGGTGCTGAAAAGTTTACGTGGTGGTAACAAGCACTTTTCAGGTTTCTCAAATTTGTATTTTAATGACCAATGGTGCCGTGCACAGAATTTTTCAGCAGCCACTATATATGCATTTTTTGCATAGTATTTGTGAAGGAGAGGGCCACAACCACACATATCATGGTGTTACATATCCACAGGGTCGGATTACTATCCTGACACCCTAATTGGGCTGCGGATATATGATGGGTTTCAGGAAAAATTTCGAACCGACCTACTTGCCAAAATTCCTTCCGATGTCAATCTGTTTTTGATCATTCAAACACTTATTTTGTTAATTGGTTTGGTTTGAGAAATTTTCAACACAGGTGTATGTGTGTGTGAGAGAGAGAGAGTGAGAGATAAAATTCTGTATACCATACTACTAACAGTAAGCTATATTGCCATTCATTATATATATATATATATATATATATATATATATATATATATATATATATATATATATATATATATATATGTATGTATATATAAAATGTTGGTGGGGGAGCTGTGTGCATGGTTTTCTGTTTAGAAGGCATTAATTTCTGATCACTTGTTCGATTTTCCTTGGAAACTGCCGCCATTCTCTAATTTAATTATATCTGCCTAATGGCAAGAATGTATAATGAAGACTGGCGGTGGAACTAAGTGATGTGTGGTTAGTGGCCCTTCATTTCTCAATATTTCTGTTCCCCATAAGATATTTATCGCAGGGAATGGTAATTCGAATCTGCCTCATTTATAACATCCTCTGTAATCCCCACTTTAATTTATTTGGCAAGAGCTGAGACTCAAACGCATTAATCACGAAAAAAAACAAAACAACTTCATAAATTCAAAAACATCTTTTTTGCTGCCTCTTCACCTTCGCATCGACATAATTCTTTTGATAGATGTAAGGCATCTTTTCATACCCCCCACCCCCCAAAAAACAACACAAAAGGCCAATTCAGCTAACACTCCGCTATAAAATAGTGGCCAAAAGTTGGGCCCCTTTAAGCAAGTATTTGGAATTTCTTCCTGCCATCAAACCGGAATGTTAGAAAGGATACTTTTTGAGTCCATAGAAACTCTACAGTATATTCTTGTCATTTATGAATAAAACACTTCATTTTGTGTGTTGTTTTTTTTATAGATTTCGTTAATATAAGAACAGTAATAATGATGTGAATAATGAAAACAATAATAACAATAATGATGATATAGTAATAACAAAAATAAGAATGAAAATAACAATAGCAAAAGTGATAATAATAATGTTAATGAAGATAATAAAAATAATATTAATGATGATGATAATGAAGATAGTAATAATAACAATAGTGATGATAATGAAAACGGCGATAATAATATTGAAGATAATGAAAATGATAACAATAATAATAACGCCAACTGAAATGATAATAATAATAGTTATGATGATAAAAGTGAGTTCCGTTAATATCGCATAAGATCGAGGCACAGCGTCGTTGCGCAGTGGCTCGTGATCAGTAATAATGTATCGCGAGTTCAATCCTCCCTGAGTAATCCTCCTTTATGGGATTTTGCCAAAATAAACTAAGGCTAGTAAATACCTATTAAGGATGTATCACTGTGCGGAAATGGTTAGAAAGCTAATCTGGCAAATCTTTGCTTCTGTGAAAAGTTCAATCCTTAGTTCAATCATATATATATGCCAAAATCATGGGCCTGCTATTGGGAGTTAGAAGAATCACCTAAAAGGTTGCGCTATTCAAAACTAATGTACTAGCTCACTTCGTGTCAGAAGGACTTTCACTTCTTGAAGGGTTTATCATATATTCAATAATAATAATCATAAAGAAATTAAACCATTGCTATATACAGATTTCTTAAAAATTTCCCGCTTTTACCCTACTCTACCTTGCCGGTTAATGGTAATCTTAGGGCTGGGAGATTTTAAATTTTAGGTAATCCTCTGTCTTAAACATTGTACGCCATACTTTAATGTGTTAAATAGTTTCAGGATCCTAGCTTAGTAGGACTTAATTAAACCAAAGAAGGTATGAAACTTAGTAATTCTTAAACCCAGAGGGTAGCCCCCAATTTTTGGTCTATAGCGTATAATGACTGGCTACTACTGGTTTCCGAGTCATCTTGCCAACCCCTATTACAGACGCTTGCTCAGCCCACAAAATTGATCGGACCTTAGTTGAAGTTTCTGGGAGAAAGTGCATAATATGGTGCATAATAAATTTTGTAAACAAGGCCAGTAAGCTCAAAGCCTCGGTCACGATGACATGTGCCTTCGTGCTAACACAACCATCGACGGCTTCCGAATGGTTATATATACCCAATTTCACCTTCTTAGGTTAACCCGTAGTATGCTCTTTATACATTGCCAGGCTGATATTATCAAGGTAACCTAACAGTAGTGAGATCCAAGCCGGGGTTTCATAGTCAGAAACTTGACTTTCTAAGCACCCGATTACGCGCCAGTTATAGTGTATATACATGGGAAAAGCAGGCGTCTGTAATAGGGTTTGGCAAGCCTCCTCCACTGACTGTGTCCGGAAACAAAGATTAGGAAAAAAGAGGAAACTTTTTACAGTAATGGTTTTATTTCGTTATTATTATTATTATTATTATTATTATTATTATTATTATTATTATTATTATATAAAACTAATATAACTCCTTTCTTATAATTATTATTATGCATTAAACTGTTTATTTGATTATTAGGTTTCATCTTCCTTGTTTGTTGGTTTTAAAATTCATGGAAGGGAGCATTAAAATTATCTGGTGTGACTTCGGGGTCGACAGTCGAAATAAATTTGAGAACCCCTGATATAAAAACTCAACAAGCGTATGAATATGGAAACTTATAGTCCTAAAAACGGAAACAATCACCCGACCGTGCATCAAAAGCTTATTATTTCAAGCCAACGCGTCAAACAAAAAATACAATATATATTTACCTTGTCCGATTTACCCAGCTTGAAGACTATATAGTTAAAACATTTTTATCCTTTCAAACTTGTTCTTTATTTTTGTAAGAGGATTAAAGGCTCAACACGATTACGGAGCAGGATATTCAATAAGATATATTTCCTCTATCTTATTCCGAAATGAATAAATATTGATTGACCAAAGGATAAAGACGGTCTCGAACGGAGTCAAATGAACATAGGTCAGTAGGAAAAGGGTCTGAGTCAGTTCGACCAAAGTTGAGCTATTACACTGTCCAAGAAGCTTGGCCAATCAGATATATCAGTTATTATCTGCAGAAAAGATTAACGCCGATCAATAAGTTATGCATAATCTTTTTAGGAAGAACCTACATGAAACCAGACTTAGTTCTAATCATAAGTTGTCTGATCAAATACATACAAGGAGATAACGAAATCAGGTCGAGTAGTTGACGTTAGTTTCTTTTGACAAAGAAGTCAATTTGGGTTGAGTGATTCTTAAACCTTAAACGGCGGGAAAGGGTACAGAAATCTTTACGCCAAACTGGTACAAACGAGACCATTTACTTTTTAAGTAGTTTTATGCTTATTTTCGAATCAATTACGTATATACAAAAAAGTATAAATTATGATATTTTAATACTGCTAGATTATAAAAGATTACACTTGTAATTAGTATCAGAAGTAAACAGCCGAAATTTTTGGGACACATAATGAGGAAAGAAGCCTTGGAGCATTTGACACTCACAGGACATCTGTCTATATTTCTGAGATATCTCAGTTTCTGGATATCTCACTTTCAGTTATTTCTCTTTAGTAACTCAACACTAAAAGATTTTGTTCATATTAGTAAAAAAACAAAAACACACGAAACAATTACGATGCCGAGTTCGGAAACCGGGCGCTATTCCACTTTCGCACCCCCGTTGCTTAGGGTTAGGGTTTTATTTTGTTTTTGTTTTTCGTGATTTATATTTTAATTTAAATATTATAATTAACAATAATAAACAGAACTGTTTCCAAACTGTCGAACCTGGGGAAACCCATTGCTGAATGTCAGGAAGCAACTGGGGGACAGGGGATAATGTGTAATGGCGCCGCAATCCGATCGAGTTTGTTCATCTAAACGAGGAGATGGTTTTCTTAGAGAAGGGAACATAATCTGAGTAATTTCTTTTATACTCTGTCCCCGGGATAAAAGGTTATTTTAAAATAATACTTGGTCGTATCTTTGCTTTCTTTTTTGTTTTTGCTGACCTTCTTGGCTATTTGCTTGTAGAACGTTTTTATGTATTCATTCTCTTCGTTTAAGCCGCTTAACAGACTAATGGGCTGTTGCCGGCACATTTCTCGTTACCATATTCGCGATCTAAACAGACAGAGAGTCCGTATTTGAGAGACACGGCCATTTTGTTGACAGCCTGCGTGTAAACGAAATACGAACATCAGTTGAATAAAACGTAGATATATTCATTTTCGCATCTCTTTATATTTCCGAGATGTGGTATTATAACTATTTACACCGTTGAGACTGTTGTCCTAATCTTTATTGCCATATTCACGATGGCAGGTAGAATTAGAACAACCTACTCCCGTAGACTAAAAGTTTTCGGTTCGAAATTCCAACGTATATCACCTGAAGAAGCTCGGAACGTACAACGGCCGAAACGTCGTGAGTATGACAATAAAAATGAGGTCAACAGTCCGAACAATGAAGTCGTAAGTGGCGACCCAGAGATATATGAACAGCAAACGGTCAGTATAAGCAGTACCCTACAACGTAACACCTGCCCTGGGTACATGACAGCAGCCCCGACAAAGTGGGATAGAAGATTGTGAGAGGATAACAACACTCAGAAAACAGCCTCGGTCTGTCTAAACTATATGTGAAGGGATTATCGGAAAAATACAAAAGACCTGTGGTCAATATAACATGACGACCTTCAGAAGTGGTTCATTACTACGCAGACAGATCTTCTGGGCAAGAGCTCCCATAATGAAGATGATTAAGGACTGTGTACGCCATCCCTTGCAGCTGTGGCAAAAAATACAAACAGGCCACCCCCTTAAGGTAAGACAGTGGGAACACCGTCAAGCCGTAACACGAGGGGAAATAGAAAAATCAGGCGTAGCTGAGCACATATGGAGGGAAAAGGGAGATCAACTCCCCCCACCCGCTGGATGAGGGTGAAATAATAGACAGAGATGATCACTGGAAAATACTAAAACTTAAGGAATCAGAGCATATGCTAGGACGTAAAAATATCCTGAGCCGACCAAGCATAGAAATGAATACAATATGGGAACCAGTAATACGGTGTGCCAAAGAAAAACTACAAAATTGTAATATGAACTCTAAAAAAAATGATGTGAGACATTAGGTTTATAAGACACAAAATTCATACACTGATGTCCCCAAGGAT
>OZ038483.1:42009611-42069611 GCA_964036315.1 Acanthosepion esculentum | reverse complement strand
ATATTTTTTTACTCAGGTGTTACAAAAACAGTGCTCAATGATATAACAGAGCTATTAAATAAATATTCGTGAATATACATAATATCCTACATAATATTATGTGTATATCCACGTAAGAATCCCTGACGATCCGCTTAGGTGAAACCGTGGTAGGTTTGTCTGGCTCTTTAAGTTTAACTTAGGTTTGCTCTACTTAGCGTATCGAGCACTTTATTTAGTTATTTTACTTACTCGTATCGGGGTTTTTTCTTTGGACTCTGAACTTGGATGCTAGACGATTATTTTCGGCTGACGTACACGTTCTCTGTTCTTTCTTTTTTATACCATTTTTCCCCTTTGGTTTGTTTATTCACAAATCAAGACACCTAAGGTTTTCTGGACGAGTATAATTTCTTATATTTATAAGATCACAACTAGTGTATATATATATATATATATATATATATATATATATATATATATATATATATAGTAATGATACAATATGACAAGCCCTATGGAATTTCCAGGAGGATATAGATCCAAGGAGAGCTCTATGTGGAAAGACAGAGCCAAATTATTATTAATTAAAGAAGATCAAACACTTAAAATCTCATAGGTAATAATATTTATTTTATAAGAGCTCTAAAAAAATGACCTGAATCTTCAAGACCTACAAACAATTGTAGGTCTTGAAGATTGAGAGGTGCCTTTTCTATAGAGCTCTCATGAAATAAATATTCTTACCTATGAGATTTTAAGTGTTTGATATTCTTTAATTAATGATAATATATGCATATATATAGGGCACTGTAGAAATACCTCCAACTAATAGTAATGATGTCTTCGTCTACCTAATGTGTTACCATTATGTGGGAGGTATTTTTGTTGCACCCTTATATATATAAAAACAAAAATAATGTTAAGATCAGCTAAAGCTTCGTTAATAAAATCGATAAAACTATATCTCAACAAAGATAACATTATATTAAATATATTTCCAAAGAAATCTAATTTGAATTGGCTGGAAGGACTTTTTAATCGATAAAAGTCGCTGATTTAATGTCACATTTAGTGATCTGTCAGCACAATTCTCTTTATTAAAAATGTTTCAAGAATAAAATATACTTTTCTGAAACTTTAATGAATATTACCTGATTTAAAGTTTAATTAATCTGGTTTGAAACAAATATTAATTTTAGTAATGCATTTATTTAATATGAACGTCGGTGTTTATTTAAGTTGTTGAGAAGATAACAGCCTTACTGACAGCCGGATGTTTATCTAATTTTTTCTACGGGAAGAATTACTTGAGGTATAAAACGTGGGGCCTTTTGTATATAATCTTTAACTACCCAATATTCTCTGTAATATGTTTTATTGAATTTAAGGTACTTTGTCTTTAAATTTACTAGTGTTATCACCCTTATTTTTTGATAATCTCGTATATGGATGTCCGTATTTACAAAAATCGGCAAGTTTATACGCACACAAAAATATCAAAATTCTTTTTAAAATATTGGGGGTAGCTGAATTGTAAGTTTTTCCATTTATGATTAGTAAATATAGTTTTCACTTAATAAAAGTATTACTTAACCGATACAAATTAATACAGAAATTTAAAAGATTGAATACTTTACAAATTATTCTAATTAAAATTTAAAAAAAAAATCAAGACAGTTCTTGTAAAAATTAATTATTCACCGAAAAATGTTTTTCTTAAGATAATAGTGTCCATAATAAGTTTTATTCATAATAGCAATTAAAAGCTTTTCTAATTAAAAATTGTTTTAATTTTATTGCATTTTTACTTTACGATTCAGAGCAGATTTTCGGTAATTAGAGGTCTTGTTGAGGAAAATTGAGGAGTTCTGCATATAAGAAATATAAAAATTATATGGTATAAAATTAATTTCTCAAAATTTCATGAAATTAAATAAGTGGCGGGTAGGAGGTGACATGTAAAAAAATGTTTTTAATCAAGATTTTCTAAAAAAAAAAGAAGCATTTCTAAAATAATTTCCGTCCTTTATGAATAAGTCCTGAAAGTTTCCTTATAACCCGATAATTATTTGATATTTGCAAGAATTTCCAAATCAATATATTTTCACCACATAAAAGACGCTATAATTTCCAATACTAATCTTTGGTTCCCCTCGACGAACACGAAAAACAAAATTTTTAATCAAAATTTGGAACGTTCTAAAAAAGGATCAAAATATAATTTAATAATAAAAAATCCTCAGAATGTCTGCCGCCTTCAAGTTATATTTAAATAATTTTTTCAAGTATAAAAATATATCACTGTATAAAAATTGTAGATTTATATATTTTTATACTTGAAAAAATTGTTTAAATACAATTTGAAGACAGACATACTGTTGAAATATTGTTGAACATTGTCAAACCCTGCGTTTTTATTTTTATTTTTTTAAATCGCGCTCTCTTAACTGTTGAAAAATATTGGAATCATTTTGTTTGTTAAACATCCTCTTAATAATAAATATTTTGACGATAAAACTTTGTATTTATTAAGTCTGGGACATTTTCTTCTTGGCATATTCATTTTTTAGCAAATTTGTGCCTATATATATGTATGTATGTATATAATCAAATGGTTAAGGAAATTTAATAAAAAATTAAAAGAAAAAATGTTAGCATCACGTCCCCTTCGTGCTAATGTGTAGTTACGGCAACGAAAACATAACTTTGGTCCGATGATGTCCTCATGGACGAAACGAATCACACGAAAAATTTTCAACTTTTTCATTATGTATTTTTTATTATCAACTTAGCAATTCACTTTCCCCAAACTTTCTCATTAAAACATTCAATATTTTACAGTGAACATTTCACATCAAAATTCAGCTAATAGCTGTCAAGCTACGTCGTAATTCATCATTATATATATATATATATATATATATATATATATATATATATATATATATATATATATAAAGTTGTAACATACGAACAAACAAGTAATCACTACAAAGATTCATATGAACAACTTATAATAAATAACCATTGCTCTACTTTTGGTATTGAGCCCTCTTTTAAATTAATGTTATGAACGCTTATATATTCTTATATACTTATTATAAGAATATATATATATATATCAGAATATAATATATATATATATATATGATAAGAATATAATATATATATATATATGATAAGAATATAATAAATATATATATATATAATAAGAATATTATATAATAATATTACATATATATATATAATAAGAATATTATATATATATATAATAAGAATATTATATATATATATATATATAAGAATATATATATATATATATTATAAGAATATATATATATATATATTATAAGAATATATATATATATATATTATAAGAATATATATATATATATATTATAAGAATATATATATTATAAGAATATATATATATTATAAGAATATATATATTATAAGAATATATATATATATATATTATAAGAATATATATATATATAATTATAAGAATATATATATATATATATATTATAAGATTATATATATATTATAAGATTATATTATGTGTATATTATAAGATTATATTATATGTATATTATAAGATTATATTATGTATATATATATATACATAATATATTATATATATATTATAAGAATATATATATATATATATATATATATATATATATATACGGAAGATATATTTGTTCCAACGAGAGAAAAGTGTATATATTAAAAACAGAGAAACCGCAAACGTTTTTTGTTGTAATGTGTATTTTTTAAAAATATATATATTATGCTTTATTTTCCAAAATTTTTCAACACGTGTTTCGGGTTTCGCGACCTTCTTTAGGCACAGAGTGTATATTTCTACATATTATTAAAATTTTCCTTATGTATGTCGATGTTAAACATACTCTTTTTTGTGTGGCAGTGACACAAATGTCTTTCTTGAATGTCTTCTTTGGAATAGACGACCCATTTTTATTTTTTTATTAAACACTATAATTGTTTTGTTTATCTTTTGGATACGAAACTGAGCAGACGTTCTCTTTATGCTACTATACAGCGTCGAGCCGTTGCCTCTCAGCGAGACTCGCACCTCTCACACCCATAGCTTCGAGTCCCGCACCCTCAGGACCGTCGAGGCGGTGTACTGGACCGATCGTGTATCCAACGAGTAGCTCCGCCCAGCCCTGCCATGCACCCTCCACGCCACGGCTCACGTCCTGCAACGACCCCACTAGAGTCATCTACTAGTTTGAGCCGCTATCTGCAGACTGGAGACGAACGTGTGGGAGGCCACGCAGTTGCTGGAAATACATCGTCCACCAGGATCTCCAGCAGATCAGTCTGGTGCTGGGTGAAGTTCTTCTACCAAGACCATGAGAGCTGGAGGGGCAAGTTGCCACATCACGTTAAAACACCGGTTCTCGTCTGATTACCGAAGTTAAGAAACGTCTAAGTTGTTTTTTTATTACCTAAATAGCTGCGAATACTAGGTGTCCTAGCTTGGATGTGCGGGTGGTGTAATAGATAACGGTTTAGAATGAGACCCGTGTCCACTCGAGTTGGTTATATTTAGTTATGCGCAATACCTTTGGGAAAAGTATAAACTACATCCTCTCCTGCAGATATAGGGATTTTCTAAACGTAGGCCGAAAGTATGGAACACCCAGTGAGGACTGGACTCAATACTCAGTCGTAAAAGTTCTAGCGAGACAAGCTTTCTAGCCGTTACACGACGCCGAGGTGCCCCCCTCTACCGTAGATGTGTGTTAAATAGCAGAACTTGTATCATTATCATACCTACAAATTATTACAACCCCCCCCAAATAGGTTCCAGCTTTAAACAGCATGCAAAAGTTTGATAAACCGTAAGAAATTAAAAAAAAAAAGAAGAAAATCTGACCAAATGACAATCTACCAAATTTTATAAAATCCTTTCTTGATCTTCCAAGAACTATAACAGTATTGTGCCGGTAGAGGTTTGGCTACAATTTCACGCCAGACATCAAGGAAACTGGATGTACCAGAAGGCTGACTTGGAGTCAGTCTCAGCCATAGAGTCCGGGGATACGTGACGTCACGCCTGCATCCGGTATTGCAGGCAAATGTATATATGAACAAGAGATCATATATAAACTGGCAGACTGGTCACTCTTTCAGATACCACAGACAGGAGAATATAAAGCGTGCATGTTGGACAGGGGGCGTGTAACAACGGGGGTCGCTTCACGCCTATACGGGGTGAAAGTAAATGACGAAATATGGAAGTGAATATAATGTTAAGTAATGAAGATTCAAAGCTGGTGTTATCATTTAATCGGCTCTCCTATTTCATTTCACGTTGAACACACTACCTACCTCTCTCTCTCTCTCTCTCTCTCTCTCTCTCTCTCACACACACACATACACATTATATATATATATTACTTAAACATTGTTTTTGGTGGATACGCGTATTTGAGTAGACGCTCCGACTATCGGCCTGAATATTCGAGAAATCATATTTTAAGCCAGTAGACGAAAATATATAGATATACTGTTTAATAAATAATCAGAACGTCTACTTAAATGCAAGTATCCACTAAAAACAATGTTTAAGTGATAAAAATATAATATACCAGGGATCGATGGATGAATTATCGTCTAAATTAAACAAAAATTAAAATAACACTGGCATCTCATTTAAACAGATATATTTACCAAAATTACAAAAAATATCTTGAAATACTAAAGAGAAAATGTATTCAATAAAATCGTCATTGGCTTCAACCACGGCCTCCAGACAACATCGGAATCTCCGGCAACTCTTCTGGACGGTTTCCGTGTTTAAGTTGATTTAATGCTTCCATAATCCTTGCATTTAGTTCATTTTTGTTGTTATAAGGAGTTTTGTTGGTCTCTTGCTTCGCTGCGCCCCACACATATACATAAAATATACCCATCGCACCCTCTCTCTCTCATATATATATATATATATCTCGCATAGCTCTTCGTCAGAATTGAGCAGTCTGGCTGCTGGTTTAGCGTTTATAGACATCACGTATATAATACGTTAAAAGAATTCCTTTTTTTGCAGTGCGCCGATAGCTTAGAGTCTCTGACTGATACCAAATCAGTCGAGTTTCGATCCCGGCTTGAAGCAATCGGATGTCACGCCACACTGATACAACGAAACAGTCTGTGTGTGTATGTGTGTGTGTATATATATATATATATATATATATATAAAATCATACATTATTAGATACTACATATTTCCTTTACATACAAAATAAATAATAACATAAATATAAATTTTTAATTGCGGAATAATGAGAAAATCATCATGTGCAGTTTGACTGAGAGTTAGTTTCATCTCTGCAGTTGCAAACTATACATTTTAATGCCGGCAATTATAGTCCGACATATTACTCTAACTCCCAATCCCAACTCACGCCCTGTTGTTCTTGTAACTCGTGTTAATTGATTAATTTCATTAGGGACCTATAAGCTTTAGCCCAGCCACCAGATCCGTCCAATATAGCTCTCCATGCATCACTAAAAGTTATTGTTGAGAATTCAATTTTCACCACCTTTGTTCGATTTTTGCATTTTCTCTGTGATGTTAAAGTTCGCAGTTCGGTTACTTTCATGTCATTAGCTTAGGTTCTTAATATACTGCATCACTTCCCTATTTTTACATTTGAAACATCAATTTTTTTAGGTACTTTCTTTTTGGTCAGTGCACGAGTCTACAACGCAGCCGTCCTCTCTGTGCAACTAAACGGTGTCGAGACTTGGACTCCTAGCAAGTACCTCGAATGTTGCGTCCATGACGTCGAGTCCCGCGCACTCAAGACCATCGAGGAGGTGCACTGGTTTTCGATCTTGTGTCCAACGAGGTGCTCCGCCAGAGGACTGCTAGACAAGCATCCTCCACGCCATCGCTCAGCGCCGTGTTCGTTGTCTCAGTCACGTCCTGCGACTCGAGTCATATACCAGTTCGAGCTTTTATCTGCATACGACCTCGCGGAAGACGTCGTTCGCCAGGACCTCCAGCTGTTCAATTTGACGCTGAAGGACGTTCTGTCAAGACCGTGAGAGTTGGAAGGACAAGATGGATCTCGTGGGCTGAACGCCATCATGGAATTGAGATTCAGCAGCAGTCAACGGTTGGATGAATACCAAGAATATACAATCGTTATCTTCTTTCTTAATTCTTATTCTTTTATTGTTCTCTCTCCTTAATTATCATATTCTCTAACACTCCTTCACTCCTTGCATCCTAGTGGCTTTATTGTCTTTCTTAGGGTGAAATGATTAAAAAACATTTATATAATCATCACTGGGTTAAAAGGCATATGACCACTGACCATATAACACCACTAACAGAAGGATGAAAGTAACATTTAGATGTCCCTTTACCATATAATCTCAAAATTGTACTGAACACATCTATTTGATTACATATTTCGCCTTTCAAGGCTTCATCAAATCTCAAAACGAAAATTCATCCGACATTTGAATCTCTCTCTCTCATTCATATATATATATATATATATATATATATATATATATATATATATATAATTTGATTGATGACCACGGGCATATTTCTTTTCAGAGGTTTTATATTTAATTTTTCTTGCTTTCTCACAATTATTTTTATTGAATTGACAAGGTTATAGATGTAATTCCAGACATTGTTTCTTAGAATACTTTCAGCCACTTCGGCCATATTCAAGAGTAACATTATTTTACGATAGAAAAAGCTTTTATTATTTTGATAGGGCATTTATATTGTATATTCTGTAGAATTAGTATGAAGAAACACAACTATAAGCTTTAAACGTCATTAAAAAAACAAAAAGAAAGACACACACACGCATAAGAAAACAAGATAAACTTTGTAAAGAGTTCCCAAAAGAAATATTTCAGTGGTCTCCAATCAAATATGCAAATAGCGAATTTACTGCTAAACATATATACATCCCCGATGTTTTTTTCTTTTTTTTGGGGGGGGGGGTGAGACGCTTTTAAACTGTTCAGCCCTCGCAAGGCGATAATGTTACTAAGACGCAAGGGGCTACTGAAAGTGAAAGAGAATGAAAAAACTTTAGAAGGAACCGGAAACCCAATCCTAAGCACGTGATAAATCCCCTACGCCTGATCAAAAGATCGTGAAGAAGTGTAAACCGGACGAGAGGCGGACCTACCTACATCTGTTAGACGCAAGACTAAACTTGTCCTCAATCTATGGAAATGCTATTGTCATTTTTGAAAAATCATTACTGCAATTATTTTTTTAACATAAATTAGAAATTAAATCATAAAACTTCATCATTTGCTATTTTTTCTGAAACATTAACTCCTAAAATTTTTCTATAAGTATTATATATGGAAAAATGTTTAGTTCTCATTCCAGAAAAAAGAATTAAATATCAATATTTAAAATTCACTCAAAAGTATTTAAAGTTCAATAATAGATAAAAAAATCCATTTAATTCGGGGATCACATAAAAAGGTAGAATTAAGAATCTTTAAAACTTAATATCTGATTTAGCACCCCTTACTTTTATTTGGTGGTGCCCTGCTACATATATATATATATATATATATATATATATATATATATATATATCTCGGAGAGCCGAGTTCGAATTCCAGTCAAATCCATGACATACACTTACGGGCTAATACCCTTGGGAAAGGTATGAATCGTCTTCTTCTCCCCCCAGTTATGGGTAAATAGCAGGACAAAGTGGGTTCTATAGCCTTGGATGGTAGAAAGAAATGGCAACCTACTGCGGGGAAAAAATCTGCTTCGTCAGTTATGTATCGAAAAATACATGATCACCTAAGCGTGTATCATGCATGGCATATAACTGACTGAGTCTTTATTCGTGACTGTGTTTGGATAAGAATTTAGGTTTTAACAGGCTGTCCGTTGATGGAACCAACGGTTTTTATCTTTCTTTAATATATATATATATTTGTCATGAAATCACTCCAACGAGTGCTCAGGATCACCGCGTCAGTGATGTTATGATTTGGAGTCATGACAAGTTTCGGGTCTTCCAACATCATACTTGTTCGCCCAAGAGAGCCTACCGAAACAGTACTATTTCGGCAGGCGATCCTGAAGCAAAAAAAAAAAAAACAAAAAAAAATAAAATATGCCAAGCACGCAAAATATGGACTCATTAAATAAATGCTACTGCTGACCAATCATTAACGACTGACGTCACTTCCTCCTCAGCCAAGACGAAACAAAAAAAGAATAGACAGCATGCTCGTCTTTTTTTTTTCATCTTAGGTTCACCACGCGGAAAGATCCACATTCTCAACGAACAGTTTGACATCACAGGTAAGTAATGACAAGAAATGTTTCCTTTCATATGAAGTGTTACTTTAACCAAAAAAACAAAACAAAAAAACAATCAAAATATTGAACACATTCGTTGGTCATAGGAATTATGATCAGAAACGTTTCTTGCTTTCTTTTCCCACCACCACCACTTCCTCCACCTATTTCTTTTACTCCTCCTCTCTCCCTTCTCGACTAGGAATGCAAAAAAAACAAAAAACAAAAAAAAAACAACAAAAAAACTAAAAAACACAGTTAGGAACACCAAGACGGCGTTGTTGAAAAAGGTGAAAAAAAAAAAAAAAATAAGTAAAAGGACCCTCCCTCCCCAAATAGTGACTTTGGTCATCCCTCTACATATCCCTTTTCCTTTCTTCCCAGCTGCTCCTCAATGCCCACCAATCTCCGTCGTAGAGCTCCATGGAACAGATCTTTTAATCTATAGCCATTTTGAGGCTTTTTCTGCAGCTTCTGATAGAGTCCTGATGGCCTTTTTCTTTTTTACTCCCCTGACTCCAAGCCGACTTAGAGCACAGCATCTTCCTGCAAAACCACGGCATCCGACTTCAACCGGGAGTCAGGTAGTCCGCTATTTGTTAGCTCTGCATCTTTCAACTAGCTCCTTGTATTTTTCCAGCTTTCTTTCAAAGGCTTCTTCCAAATTCTCCTCCCAAGGTACCGTAAGTTCGAACATTATGACCTGCCTGGAGACAGTCGACCAGACCAATAAATCCGGGCGCAGGGACGATGTCGTTATCTGCTCCGGGATATTCAACTGGTCCCCCAGGTCTACTCTTAGCTGCCAATCTCGGGCAGAGGAGAGCATACAGGTTGACGATTTACGCACCATGGAGGAGTTTCCAGCGGCCTTGATGAAACAGATCGCATTCATTTTGGGCTTACAACTGCAATCGCTAATTGCTGCGGCCACTACTTCGGCTAATTTCCTAAGTACCTGACCATGTCTCCACCGATACCTCCCTTCACCAAGTGCCTTCGGGCAAGCGCTTAGAATATGTTTCAGCGTACTTTTCCTGGAACAGACTGGGCATGATGGTGACTTGCTCATCCCCCAAGTATGCAAGTTTGAAGGACTCGGTAGTACATCGTACACGGATAGAACAAGAAATTTAATGCGACTGGCGTCGGAGTGCCAGATCTCCGACCAACTTATCTTCCGCTGTAAAAAATTTTCCCATCGTGTCCCTGCACCCTGCTGGCTTAGTCCCACCATCTTGCATAATCTTTTTTCCTCAACGTTGGCACGTACTTCCTTTTGAATTATTTGTCGTGTCCTTAGAGTCCCTATACTGTAGGAATCCTCTTGTCCGAGAGACTACGAATTCCTCCACCAACACTTTAAAGAGGAGTTGAAGTGCATTTGATTTCCCATATAGTGCGGCACTGCTCAAACCTCTCGGCAGCCCCAGCCATCTGCGAAGGTAGCCGTTAATTCTCCTTTCCATGGCTTCCACTGATGTTATTGGGAAATCGTATATAAACAAAGGCCAGAGAATTCTTGGGAGCACCGCGTGCTGGTAAATCCACGCCTTGAAACGGCCCGGAAGTCCTGACTTGTCCAACTTGGTTAGCCGTACTTCCAGTTCCCAGATCGTCATTCGGATAGATAGTGTTTGTTAAGGAGCTGTTAAAAGTTTTACCTAGGCTCTTCACAGGTCTCTCTGTCAACGTCGGGATAGTAGTCCCTGATACCGAGAACCGGAAATTATCTGCTACTTTCCCCTTCTTTATCACAAATGATCTCGACTTGAAACACATTCTCGCCCAAGCAATAAGCTTTTCAAGTATACGAAGGGTCCACCTACTCCCCGTGACCGAAGATGTTGTAATGGTCAGATCGTCCATGTATGCTCTGATTGGTGGCTGACGCACTCCTGTCTTCATCATAGGGCCTCGGCACTCGACTTCGACCGAATTGACCACCATATTTATAGCGAGGGTAAATAGGGTAGCTGAGATCGTACAGCCTGTAATAATACCTCTTTCGAGTCTGTGCCAATCGGAAACTATAAACCTGGAAGTAGTTCTCATTTGAAAATTGTTATAATAGTCCAGGATTAATAGGCTGGTGTGTGTGTGTGTGTGTGTGTATACGTGCGCGTACTTAATTAAATATATTTGGAACACATCTAAATAAACGTTCAAAAATTGACATACATGTGAAATTACCATAGTTACAACGAATAAAAGGAAAACACTGGTTTAAAAATCGTAAAAAAAAAATAAAAAAATAAAAGGCAAATTTACTTCTAAAATCTACGATGTCCTGCTATACGCAGAAGCACATCTAACCGCCACGAAACAAAAAAAAAACAAGAAAAATGTCATGAAAAAAATCTTCACTCGGTCTTCCCACACCCACCTCAGCAACTCAACTGTATTTTATAAATCGTTTGTGTACGTGTGTACGCGCGTGTTAGCTGATCAGCAACGCTGACGTTTTCCAACCCATCAACTTGATATACTCGTCCTTTCCTATATTGTTGGCACGTTTATATATTTTTCCCCCTTTTTTTTCCTCACCCGCCGTTGTTCTATGGCTGCCATCTGTCGACCCCTGTGCAAGACTGGAGGAGAATTGAAGTAAGTGTCCATCGTTATTGAGATGGATGAAGGGACACTAGAGACCGTTACAGATCCAAACAGCCTCGTTTTTTTCTCTCTCTCTTTTGTTTTCTCTCGCTATATATTAAGATGAAGAAGAAGCTACGGTATGGCGTTGACAAATACTAAAACAAAAGGAAATATTGGGTTTTATAATTGATAAGCGATTATGAAAAAGAAAGGAAAACGGGCTGAGGTTGAAACAAATATCATGAAAACAAAATGTATATATATCTGTATACAGTACCTGATGGATACTCAAGCAGGTAGAAATATACAGAGTTACAACGACAGATTTATCGGCAACTCCTACGCAAGTATCGTGAACAAACAAAATCATATTTCTGCATTTGCTCTGTAGGTAATAGCATCCGTTCATGTCACTGCAAGTATATTTTGTTTTTAACAAAACATACCAGAAAAGTCACTTGCTAAGAAAATAAACTTCCAAACAATAGTATTATTGTTATTATGCGTGGAGTAATTTTAAGTGCCTAATTACCAAGTTCCTCCGCGTTCTATGAGTAAAAAAGCCACCGTAAGAGAGTTATCTATGCACATTTGGGACGTTGCGTTTAGATGGATAGGGTTTTACGGATGATATATGCGGTTCCGCACAATGTAATCTTTTTTGATAAGATATATTTTTTACTACAGCCTAACCTCGGTTCTCGAACGTCTCACATGTCGAACAGGAAATTCGAGATAAAATGCCTCGGTTCTCGAACAACATTGCTGAACCGAGTTAACCGGAACGGAATAATTTCTGAGTCTACCGCCGTGTTGTATACATTCGTGTGTTGTAGCGTGCTTTTCTTTTACAATTTTATTGTACTGTGACCTTTTTTCTCCACATTGATTTCTACTGGAAAAAAATAGTTTCGGTTTACGAACATTTCGGGTTACGAACGGGTTTCAGGGACGAATTAAATCCGTGAACCGAGGTTCCACTGTGTTATGATTATTATTTTTAAGTTCAAAGTAACTTTTTATTTTGACTTTCTTGGGTTAAAAAAATCTCTCCTCACCTTTCAGTTTCGACCGAAGAGCCAATTTCATAGCTGATAATCATAAACTTGAATTTAAAAATAAGATTTTATAGTCTATTTTTCCTTAACCCCTCGTGCCTCTCACACTGAAGAATGATATGTGGGGCGGTCGGGGAGGGGGCATATTGACAAATGTAGATTTTTAAGAAAACATTCTGCCAACGAATATCAAATTTTAAACACTTATTATTATTATTTTAGGGAAACAAAATGGACACTTATACGTAACATCAGAAAACGACACTTGATAGAAAATCAAGTGTCGTTTTCTGATGTTAACACATAATAAGAAAAAGGGCTTGGAAAATTTGACACCCTCAAGACATGTTTGAAAGGGAAAGAGAAAACCTAAAGCTACCTAAAGAGCTTGTGCAAATGACAGAACTGGGTTTAGGAGTGATAACAAAATAGACAAAATTCACTCGGAGCTACAAAGGACGAGAAATTGCGGAGAGTCACGAGAGGACATGGCACAAAACACCCATGCTAAAATAGCTACTGATATAAATTTGGACTGTTATTCACATTTTCATTGCCATATTCACAACGTTTCGGTCGTTGTACACCTCGGCTTTCTTTAGGTGATTCTAATTTCGAATAAAGTTCTAGTTCCACGTTACATGCCTCTTCCGGATGTTTCAGTTATTTCCCTTTAACTTAACTGAGTTCACCACTGCTGTGCTCTTTATGTCTAGTCATTGGATCTAACCAGCGTCTTTATCCACTGGGCCTTGAAGACATCTGTATATGTATTTTTGGGACTTATATATCTAATGTCTCAGCAACCATTTCTTTACCAGTGTTCATAGTGCAATTTTTCTGTTATTATTATTATTATTTCATTTTTTACCAGAGCTATATTTCAATTTTTTTTATTCATTGCTTTCTCCAGCACCCCTTATTACTGGTTCCCATATTGTATTCATTTCTATGCTTGGTCGGCTCAGGAGATTTTTGTTGCCTAGCATATGTGCTGATTCCTTAAGTTTTCGTATTTTCCAGTGATGCTCTCTGTCTATTATTTCACCCTCATCTCACAGGAGGGCGGTGATCACCCTTTTCCCTCCATACATGGTCAGTTACGCCTGATTTTTCTATTTCCTCTTGTGTTACCGCTTTACGATGTTCTTGCAGTCTTACCTTAAGTGGGTGGCCTGTTTTTCCTTTGTATTTCCCATTACAGCTACAAGGGATGGCGTACACACAGTCCTTAGTCATGTTCTCCTCTATGGGGGGATCTTACTCGGAAGAGATGTCTGCGAAGTGTTGAACCATTTTTGAACATTGTCCTGATGTTATATGGATCACAGATCTTTTGTATTTTCTCTGATAATCCCGTCACATAGGGTAGGCAGACTGTCTTCTGAGTGGCGTTATCCTCTTGCACCCTCCTATCCCAATTTGTTGGAGATGCTGCGATGTACCCAGGCTAGTTGTTACGTTGTAGGGTACTGCTCATACTGACCATTTCTTGTTGGTATGTTTCTGGGTCGCCACTTACGATGTTGTAAGCAGCAGACGACCCCTTCCTTTACACTGTATGAATGGTGGGAGTCGAAGTTGAGGTATTGTTCGGTGAATGTTGGCTTGCGGTATACGGATGTCTTGAACCCATGCTCTGTTCGAGATAGGAGTATATTCAGGAAGGCGAGCATCCGGAGCGTACAACGGCCGAAATGTTGTGAATATGGCAATGAAGTTGAGGATAACAGTCCGAATAATGTAAATTATGTAAGTAATCATAATACCTCATCTCAGAGATATAGAGATATATTGAAAATAGCTACTGTTGACATTGATTAATTGAAGAACGTTAAAAAATACAATTTGGCCTGTTCATCATTACAAACGATTCAAACGGGCTAATGTGCATATTTCTGCACTTACGCATTCACACAAGTTCTAAACATACATCACACTTTTGGCAAGACAAATGTAGATTTTAATACAAGCGTATACGCCTTTAATACGAAGTTTGTACCATATATATATATATATATATATATATATATATATATATATATATATATATATATATATATATATAAAATGAGAACAAATGGAGTATAATTCCACTGCACGTATCATTTAATTTAAAAGAGGGCTCAATACAAAGTAGAGCTAAATATTATTTATTTTAGGATATTAAAACAAAATCATGTTAAAAATCGCTACATAATTACAATCATGTTTCAACACCACGAATGTGTCTCCTCGGGCGATATCAAACTACTGGCGGGCGAAAGATTAATTTAATTTCAAACGCAGAATACTAAAAAAAAAAAAAAAGCTTGTGAGCTTTGCCGTGATTAACCAATCAAATGTGACCAACGTTAAATTCAAACCCAACTGAAATTTTTTTTAATCTAAGTCATGACACGAAGCATATAAATCCTAGATAATTTTCTTGTGGACATATACAATTTGTGACATTATTTCGTAAGATGTATCGAAGTCTGACATTCAACTTTCAAAATAAGTAAAAGCTAAAAAGAGAAGGGAGGTAATTTAAGACAATGCTAACCAGTTATTTGCTCGTTCAACTTCTTACATAAAATTTTATAGTTGATAAATAAAAGGCCCCTTTAAGAAACCGTCTGAAAAAAAGTTAAACAGAAAAAAAATACAGAACTACTTTGGCAAATTAATATGTAAATTTATATATATATATATATATATATATATATATATATATATATATATATATATGCACACACACACATGAGTTGCGTTTAAGAAGTATCTGATTTTATTTTTTAGGCCGCGTCAGTTCCCAGGGATTACGCCTAGTTTATAGACGTATTGTGCGCGCTTGTTGGATTTTCGTTTTCACGCAAGATGACCGAACACATCGAGCAGAGATATTGCATCAGGTTTTGCAAAATCTACGTGATACTCAAGCTCAAACCATCTAGAACATTCAGTAGGCCTTTGGCAATGATACCACGTGCAAAACTCCGATCAAGGAGTGGTACAACCCCTTCAAGCATGACCGCACTTCAATGGAGAGCGAGGCACGTTCAGGCAGTTCGTCCAGAAGCCGTACCTAGGAGACGTTTGAGCAGGTTCGACGTATAGTCATGGAATATCATCGTGTCACAATCCAGGACATTACTCCCGAAGCGGGATTAAGAACAGGATCAATGGGTTCCATTTTAACGGAGGATACGTGCATGCTCGTCGTGATGTTTTGTATCTTTTTTTTAATGAAATATGCGTGTGTGTGTATAGAGCCTGTTACCTCACAATCAATTTTTTCGCAGCTGACAAGCTTAACAATCTACTAATATCAATACTGAGGTAGTTTCGCCCAACACCGCAAATTGCAACCAAACCAAAACATTAACCTGAAAACTCAAGTCATGTTCTTAACCTCACCAGATCGAAACTTTCATACTGATACCACACATGGCACCAAACCTATTCAGAAAGAAATATCTAAACTGTCAGCTTTATACAACCGCTTTCTCAGATCATTGGTTAAGCATGGCTTTGAGCGAGTGAAGATCGGGAATCTTCGCAAAGATCATCCTTTTTTGAGCCTTGTGAATTAGCGCTACAGAATCACAAAGAAAGAACTGTACCGGATAACAGAACACACATCACTTGACGACTTCCAACAGCAAGAACAGTTAAAATGGATACCACATGTAACACGAAGAGAAAATAATCACCTAATTCAAATAAAAAGTTAGGAAGGAAACCCCCGTTGATAGGGGAAAGAGCAATAACAGCTATTGGACATGAGAAAACAATTTTCCCGAGAAAGAGTTTTAAGAGAAAGATTTTATACATTTCAACCGACGGTAGTACTGGCTGCTCGGTCAAGGAATGCCAAATCTTTCTTTTTAAGGAAACTTAATATTATCATTATATCGATGTTTAATGGAAGCGGTTTTTTTAATAGTTTTATTTAATTGTCGTTGAAATTATTTTGTAATGACGAATATATAATATATATAATCAGCCTGGAGGCTGTTAATATTTATAATAACGACATAAGATTATATTTGCTATTAAACCTTATATGTCTATAGCAGTTTTCACTATCTCCTATATAATCTCGTTCTTACTGATATTATTTCATAGTGTTATCTTCCCGGGGTTTATTATAAGCAAATTTTGTCTATTTAAAAAAATAAAAAAATTAACACATCATTTGAAGAGAAGAATCTGGAAATGATCAATGTGTATCAATATTCTCTGTCTTGCTCTAATTGTCTAACAGCTGTTGCAATTAGTCCCTGTCTGTCTTACTGCTGATGTTTAACGAACTAATTTGAATCAAGCACCGCATTTCCTCGTTCACCTCTAGGTCAAGCGGTGTTTTAAAATGGCCGTCCTTTTCCCGAGCTGGTTATTTCAACATTCTGATTATTATAATCTGTCTCTTTGGTTAGCCTTCTGCCTTATATAATCGAGTGGGACTTAGTTTAATTAATTACGGCATGATTAATTCATCCAATTACCTGTCTTATTACATAATGACTGTTATTAACTAGTTTCATTGTCATAGCTTTCTCGCCTCGCCTATTATGGGAGCTGCATTTTGAGTAGAAGTTCTCTTTGTCCTTCAAAATTGTTGCGAGGAAGAATTATTACCGCTCCTCACGACTTGAACACGACGAAAACTCCCAACAATCCGATGTTGTTTTCTTCCATGTATTACATGTAAAATAGATAAATTGCCACTCATTTTCAGATATGGATGTTCATAGGTGCTGTAATGTTTAGAGGATCGGAAAAAGAAATCGGCGAGCGGAATTCGAATTCCCATCGAGATCGTAGCATTCATTTTCGCACAAGTATCCTTGAGAAAGGTATAAATCCATCTCTTCTCCTCCTCTCTAGCTATGGGTTAAATAGCAAAACAAACTGAACTCTGTAGCTGCGGTTGTCAACCAGCATAGGAAAAGATCAGCTCTGACTTCAAAACCGTATGTGACTCTGCTGGAGCACACAAGTAAGCTATAACTAAGGTCCGCTTAGCAAAGCTGGAGCATAAACTATAGGTTTGTCATATGGGTGTTGAAGAAACACAGATCAGCCTAAGAAGATGGACATACTCGAGAACGAGCAGCCATGCTGAAGAAGGTAAATCACCCTTATTTGCAGTCGAAACAGCACTGATATTCTCAGATATTGTTATATGAAAAAAAATAACTCTTACATGGGAATGCATAACTTGACGGTATGTTGAGAAAGCTGGCGCATAATTGTTGGAAGAAATCACTGTCCGATTAACTCTGTTTTATATTCTTTGTTTTTATTATCTTTATATGAAATAAATAAAAACTTGCCACCGTCAGTTAAAAAGAGTTATTAAGTTAAAGCGACTTAAGAGATGGGAACTTCATATTCAATGATAAAATTGACGTTCAATGAACTAGAAACACATTCTATGATTAAGAGCAAAATTGCTGGTGCCCGTGACTACACTTTTCCCAAAGGAAAAAAGAAAACTGATTTTAAATCGTGCCATAGAGAAATAGTTATCAAGCTAGTCACAGAGGCCGTTTCGAAGCGAGTTCGATTCTCACTCGATGTCACACAGTTTTAGCCTTGTGTCATACAAAGATGAATAAATAGGATCAATGTGTCGCCATGTAACAATGTGTAGCAAACTTGTCTCAAAACCATTACTACTGTAGCGAGGTTGATCCTCGTTGAACGTCACACACTTGGAGTTTTGTACAGTTGTGTAATTTAACGACATTTCTTTTTAAGCTTATCACCCCAAGCAAGGCTGGAAGCCACTAGCACGCAAGGGGTTACAGAAGGTTTGGAGGAAGAGCAGATAGGAGTGGTAAAGGAGAGAATGTGGAGAAAGATAGTGGATCGATCAAGGCAAGGGGGTTACAGAAGATTTGGAGCGAACAATTGTTGGGTTATTTAATATAAAATACAAGTATTATAGGACAGAAATTACAATGGATTAATGGAAAGGTAAACATAGGTTCATTTTACACTCGAGCCAAAAAGATAAACACAGATTGATAAAGGTAGACACAACCCCATTTTCCATTAGACGCACACAGGTAGACACAGATCCAGTTTATACTAGCGTCAAAAAGGTATACACTAGTTTGTTTTACACTAGACTAAAATAGACACAGGTCTGGTTTGCACTTGAGTCAAAAAGTTAAACATAAATCCAGTTTATACTAGTTTGATAAAGGTCGGCACAAATTCATTTTCTTTTAGATTAAAAAAGATAAATATGTCCGGTTTGCATACGAGTCAAAAACGTAAACAAAGGCTCGGTTTGCACTCGTGTAAAGAAGTAAATCTATGTCCGGTGTGACCTCAAGTTGAAAAAGGAGATGCTGGTCCGTTTTAAACTCATGTCAAAAAGGTAGACGCAGGTCCGGATAGTTTTACTACATTTTCGCGAAAAATCATGCATATTCAACATTGTTTATTTCCCAAATTAAATCTGGGGGAAAATGCATCGATAGTCAAACGATGGATTACTGAAGCTGACGGTAATGATTTAGTAGGTAGAAGTACTTTCTTGGTATGATTGGCAAAGTTTTAAAAAGAGAATGTTGAGCCCAAGAACAAAAAGCGCTGTAAAATACGCCAAAAGTTTAAAACTGATCAATTATAGAAACTTTTGAGGGCAGATGCAATACAAACAATACGTGAACTTGTAGAAACACTACAGACGAGTTAAATCGTTTTCAAGTTGCATTATAGAATAGAGGAGGCATTTTCTTTATTGGAAAATAATGACTGGTGAGTTTCCTGTGATAACGCCCGTTCTCATGTTGTAAAGGTCATGCAGTAAAAAACAGTTCTGGGATGAAAAAGTATTCTAGCAATTATTCGAACAGGTCATCTTCATATTGTCACTTGTTCTGCTCGCCTGTTCATAGTTGGAAACAATTTGAAGATATAGAAAAATCGTGGAGGAATTCATCAAATCAAAATCGGAGTCGTTCTTTTATGATAGAATGCACAATTTAACCGAGAGGGGTTCTAAGATCAGAAAAGGCAAAATAAACTATTCTGATGCCTTAAATGTATATTTATTCATATAAAATGTTAGAAAAATGACAGAAACTTTTGAATCTGTGTGATATTTATACCACCACTACTACTACGATTACTATTGCAATTGTTTTTTATCTATTTTTATTCATATGGATCTTAGTTTTGTTTCTTTCTACGAATAATAATAATAATAATAATGATGATGATATTAGTTGCTGTTGAGAAAGAGAGAAGTACACCAATAAAGTGACGCTAGGGGTACAAGTATGTAAAGCTCAATATATGCATCATGACATGAAGTTTGTTAAGAGTATACCAGGTACATGCATCACAGCCAAATATGCTCGTTATACTGACAGGATTTGATAAATGCAGCCCATAACCTTGCAGGTGGGGTCCAGGTAAAAATATCTCCAGATCGGATATCCCAGGCTTCACAGGCGATCTTCTAGATCTTCTCGTTGCCTTGTCTGTTTCATCCTTCAAACACTCTTGACACTCGGCCGTGACGTTCCCCCACTACTCCCGCTCATGAACAGATATTCACGATGCGTCAGCCTATAGGTGACATGCCCAATTTTTAATTTTGTTGTTGTCAGTGACAGGTAAATCTGTGGTACTTAACGGGATATTTTCAGTCGCACATCTTAATTACTGTTGAAACTTGACTAATGCATGGAATAATAATGCAACACAAAATGTACTTAGAACAAAATGTATTGAAACAAGAAAGTGTACACAATATTTACATATAGTCTTTTGTATATTTCTGGGAAGACCGTTCCTGGAGTATGTGTTGACTGAGTCGCAGTCGGGCAGAGTCTCTGGTTGAATCTCTTGATTCGTTCTCCTCTCTTCCCGGTACCAACCATATTTATATGGTCGGTACTCCACTATGCAAATTAGGTGGATCCTACCACAACAATTACCCAGGACAAAACAAACACATGTTCACACCTCAAATCAATTAAGATTAGAAGACATGAAAACCAGGTAGCATTAGGTTATTTATCATCATTATCATTATTCCTATTATTATTGTTGTGTTGCCTTTGCTTTGCGTAGTACGGGTTGCATCCAAGTCTCAACCAGAGACTTCAAGAGACAGGGTTTTTTTTGTATCGAAAATGCAAACAGATGAGAAAAAATTGTGATCACTGCATGGAGACAAAACGACGCAAGCTGTGAAAAGTAAGCAGGAGTATAATTTTAGTGATTCACGCTGTTCGGGGATGCAAACTAATTTCCCCTATCTGGTTCTTTCTAAAGTCTGCTTCAGCTCTATACTTCTAACGTCTCCGCCTAAATTCTGAAATTTTATTTTTTCCTCACTAGTAGAAGGTATGTTCGCCTGTCATTCATTTTAAACTCCTGTCCGGTCTTTTGAACAGGTGTATAGGTTTACCCCTTATTTTCTGTTTAGGTTCCTAGTTCTTTCTAAAGTCTTTCCCTTCTCTTTCACTTACAGTAGTCCATTGCGTCTTAGTGGCACTATCGTCTTACTTGGGGTGAATTGATTTTTTAAAAAAAAAGTCTACGTAACAGTATACGCCAATAACCGTTACTACATCAGTATATCCTTATCCATTTTTATACCATACCTGTAATATCTAAAAAGAAGAAAAAAAAAGACACCTGAGAATGTTAATCCAACTTTACGAGAACTGGACTGTACAGTCAGAAAGTTACTTGGTCATGGTTTTAAAGTCTTTATTTTCCTTCCAGCAGATTAGTTTTTTTTTTCCAAGCCAGACAGATTACTCTGCCTTAAGACCTCTACTATAACACTTGAACTGTATTCTTATAGTTAATTACAGATGTAGGTTGTTAGCTCATCAAATTATAGTTCTTAATTCACTATTTTCAATATCTTTCCTTTTTTTTTTTTAGGTGGGTAGAATAATAGTGGACGCTTGTAGAATGTTATATAATAGACATGCGATTTCTGTGCATGAAAATAGATCTATTGATAACGATGCCAGGTGGTCATTGTACGGCTGCTTGTAAAAAGCGAGTAGACTTCGCACTTATACGAGATCATGACATGCGCTTCTTTAGAATCATTGACGTTATTGTTACGACTTTGCCAGTTCCTTAGTTGTAATAGTGGAATTAGTTGCATTGACCGAAAGATAATGATTGTAATAATGAGAACAATGTCAGCCGCCTACTTTTAGGTACATCATAAGATTCTGAATGCACGTCTTGATTTGGATCGCTACTAAATGGAACAGTATGCTCACTTGTATCTATGCTAGACATGCCTGTGATCGTCCACCCCTTATTGCATCAGCCTGGCTTTTTACTATCGACGTCTCGGCCACTACCAACCCGTATAGTAATTATAATTCATTCTTTGGAATTCCTTGCCGTCTTCTCTCCCCAACCAAAACACTTTTTGTTGCCTTGGCGGTCCATTTATCTGTCTCGTCCGGTCTTTTTGGTAACAATTGATTCGTTGTCCAGCACACACGGTCCGGTTACCGGCCCCTTTCTCTTCTGTCTGTATGTCTGTCTGTTTATCGGTCAGTCGGACAGTCTATGCTGTACATGCCCAGCCGTCTGTCCACTCCTACTCATCCGTCTCTCTTTCTGTCTGTTCGTCTATCCACAGCGCTGTCCGGTTGTACCCAAGTTTGTTCGAACAACTATGAGCGAGGAGACAATCCTGGCCATTCTATCCACAACACATTGTTCTAAACAAGTTTCCTATTCTCACTGTTGTTTTTTCCCCAACTTTTCTTTCATTCTCCTAAACCCACCTTTTCTAGTTAACCAACTCTCAGTGCTGGTCAGTTGGCTGTGTGTGCCAACTAGCCATCCACTCCCTCATCCATTAACCTGCACCCCACCCACCCAACCATCTGTCAGTCTGCCTCATCCATTTATTGACTAGTGAGAGGAGGTGTGTTTGTCTGACTGGCGACTCCCAACCGACTGGCCAAAGCGCCATGTTGTCATGTCTGTCCCCCAACGTGCTGTTTTCTATCGCGAAAACGAGGTCGGCATGTCAGTGCAGTGTTTCACCTATCTGACGATGTCCTTCCACGCCATCAGGGTAATCATCCATTTTGACCAGTGGTCAGGCGCGGACACAGGAGGACATCAACGAATGTTTTCTTTAAGAACATGGCATCTATCTAGTTGCCATGTATGTCAAGTCATGCCAAACTTCCATCATCGGAAATGTTGGAGGGTATTATAACAATGGATGGGCGCCATTTTGACTTGTCACTACGATGCACTTTCCAAAACGACATTTATATAGGCATTATCATTTTTTATTGTCATTATCAGCAAAAATAGCAGCATGAATAACAAAGCTGTTACCGTGGCGTCATTCCCTGTGTTCTTTTTATTATCAACATTATTACAAAGACAATAAAAGGCTACTAATACGACTAATAATAGCAACTCGAAAAAATAATAATATTGGTGTCGTTTTACTCATTGCATAGTCAATATGATGAAAAATAAAATATTTTAGAATGTTGTTCTCTGTAAAAGCATAGTCATTCTTACAATTTGATACACTCTTAGTTTTTGTCAGCAAAAATAAATAAAAAAAATTATTTGAAAATTCTGTCATAATGGGAATTATCGCTTTGTTTTTTTTCAATAACATTCCAACAATATGTTGAAGAAATATTTAAAAAAAATTAGAAACTGAAAGATTTTCTGTGAAACTGAAAATCATAGTTTATCGTATAAAATATTTCATTTAGGGTAAGGGATTGCGGCTCGGATTCTGCAATCGGAGAGCCGAGTTCGAATTCCAGTCGAATCCATTACATTCACTTACGTGCTAATACCCTTGGGAAAAGTATGAATCCTCTTCTTCTCCCCCGCCCCTAGCTATGGGTAAATAACAGGACCGTCTTAAATCTTGGATGGCAACTGGTCTACCGCAGAAAGAAATGGCAACCTACTGCGGGAAAAAATCTGTCTCATCAGTCATGTATCGAAAGATACACGATCGCCTAAGCGTGTATCACGCATGGCACATAACTGACTGATATATATATCATTTCACTGTAAGCAAGACAGTAAAGCCACTACGACGCAAGGACTTATTGAGTGTTTGAGAATATGAGAAAAAACACTAGGGAGAGAGAATAAAAGAACAGGGATTAAGAAGCCGGAAGATAACGATTGCCATTGCATTTACATTTTTCAAGATCAAAGTTGACTGGGAAGCAAGAAGCCGGAAGAGAGTTACACAAGCGAGAAGTGCGATAGAAGAAACTGTTTGCATAGAACGTACGGTTTCATCTAACCATTTCAACTGCAAAATGATGAGACCTAGCCGCCAACCTAGTAGTGCATTTAATTTCATAAAGTCTAGGTACCATAGAGGAAAGTTCACTTATGATGAAAGTATTTATAGAAAAGGCACAGGGAATCAACATTACGGCGGTGGAAAAATGACTGAAGCCGAGATACCAGGTCAGAACCAATAGCATTGCAGATTATTGTTTGGATTTTATCAAGAATCTCTAAAGATATAGCAGGAGCACAAGATCAGATGTGGCAGCAATATTCAAAGCAAGGACGAATGATAATCTTATAAATATGAAAGATTCTAGCGAGAAAAATTATCCAGCACGACACGTTGAACCAACTTTCCTAGCAGGAAACTTAGCAATTGATTCAATATAATCTTTCCATTTCATGTCAACGGAAAAGGTTAGTCAGAGAAGGCACTACGAATCAATGTTCTAGAGGTTAGCATCAGCCAGTAAAAAGGGTTCTCTCAGACGATTAAAATAGAGCAATTTCCTTTTGGAGGCATTATAATTAACAAGTCATTCCTTGCCTCTGTTAACAACAGAAAATAAATCGTTTTTGAGATCAGCTGTCAATTTGACCTTATCAATCCGATCAGATTTGTTACTAAGATAGGAATAAATGGTTTTGCCATCAGCATAGATACAGAGTTAAGAACTGGTACCATCAGGAATGTCGTTGATGAAAATTAGGGACAAGGTAGGTCCGAGGATAGAGTCCTGGGGCGGGGGCGCCTTCGTTAATTCAAAAAGATCTAAAAGAGTGGCCGTTCAAAACAACTTTCATTTTGCGATTCGATAAAAAAAAACAAAAACTGAATCAGTTCAAAAATTCGTCCAGAAATATCATAACCTTTCAACCTGTGAAGAAAGCCAATATGCCAAAACTTGTCAAATGTCTTTAAGATATTCAAAGCAACACCATTCATATCTGGAGTTTGATAGACTCTTACAGTAATAACCGTTAACACATCAGCAGTTGACCGAAAGAAGTGAAAGCCACGTTGCTTAACTGAAAGAAGACCCTGCGAGGTGTCATGCTTAACCAATTCAGAGTTGATTAGAACCTTTTAATTAAAAAGTCAAGCGTTGAAACAGAATTCCTTTTGCACTTGATATCGGTGAAACATATAGATAAAAATATGTAAATTCAGACTTTTTCTAAAAATGTTACCACGAAAGAGCAACAGACTCAGAATTAAAACTAATTACATGTCTCACTCATCAGTCTCAACATGAATGTTTACATCTATAATTATTTAGTCGTACCTTTTATTTAACCTTCATCAGAATATGAAATATGGAAGAGAAAAGAAATTCTGGTATTTTTTTTATTTTTGTGTTGTTTATTTATCATTTGTTAAGCAGATCTCACTTGTATCTGTCCTGTCAAGCAGCGTTCGTGTGTATCGTTCATGTGTGTTTGTGCATCACAATTCTAGTTGTCTATGCTGGATTCGGTTGGAAATGTGCGTACGTGTGTATGTGCGTTTGAGCGTCTAGTAAGCATTTTTATTTATTTATCTTAGTTGCCCGTGTGATGACTGGGCGAAAGCACCTCCTCCCCTTTCACTCGGATTATTTTTCTCGGGAGCCCATATCTCCTCAGCTTCGTAAACAAAACAATTTCTAAAGAATGGATTTATTTTTAATCCCATATTTTTATTACTTCAAACTTTGTTATAGTGTACACTTCTTATTTGAAATAGACGCCTCATGATGGGCTCTCGAGAAAAATAATCTGAGTGAAGGGGAAGTACTTTCCTTTAGTAGGGTAAAAAAAAAAGCCGTGCTTATTGTGAAAGTCCTTCGTGGTAAAGCATGACGGACCAAACGGTAGTTTCCCCTACAAAGTGGAACGCACATTCGATCCCTGCCGGACACACTTTCTTTACTTATATTTCTCGAATGCGCAGTCCGATAGATTTAGGGCACACCGTTTAATAAATAAAAATGGGACGTCTATTTCAGATACGAAGTGTCCACTATAATAACGTTTGAAGTAATAATCATGTCGGATTAAAAAAAAATGCCATTAATTCTTTAGAAATTATATAATTAAAAACATACATTT
The DNA here is from genome assembly GCA_964036315.1 of Acanthosepion esculentum. NCBI lineage: Eukaryota > Metazoa > Mollusca > Cephalopoda > Sepiida > Sepiidae > Acanthosepion > Acanthosepion esculentum. Next base: position 42,043,247 of record OZ038483.1, on the reverse strand, counting down.
TGTGTCGATTAATTTTACTGGTTGACTTTTCCAAATTACGAATATACTTTTTCAGATAAGGAAATTCCGTCATAAATTGCCCGAAGCTCATTTCTGACAAAAGGTCCTCCTTGTATAAGAATCATTCGTAATTTCGATCAATAAAATTAATGTCTATTGGTTTTAACAATATTTGCCTTAAAGAAAATTTGCTGCCTAAATACACAGAATGAATATATATATATATATATATATATATATATATATATATATATATATATATATATATATGAATTTAGGTAATAATGGTCCGGTAAAAATGGATCAAGTGAAAAAATGAGTTTATTGAAATATACACTATTGGTGAAATAGTTAGTTTTGAATGAAATCTACTTTTAAAAAATGTATCATACATAACCTTATTTTTTTTTTTAAATATTAACAAAAGCAGTAGAATTGTTTTCCTCCATTTGTTAATATAAATTCATACATCTAAAAAGATCACACCAACTGTCCTCTGATTATAAATTTAAATTTACATAGCTTAAAATGAAACAGCCACTGGTATTTAATTTTAAGCTGTTTAAACAGTTTGTTTTTCACCGCAGCCGTTATTAGTGTTCACTATATATATATATATATATATATATATATATATATATACACACTTTATTTTAGGATATTACATCAAAAACATGTAAAAAAAATGCTGCACAAATGCAATCATGTTTCGATGTGTATTAACACATCAGGCGTTAGTAAATAACTGGTCCTACAGTTACTTACTAATGCCTGATGAGATGTGTTAATACACATCGAAACATGATTGCATTTGTGTAGCGTTTTTTTTTTTTACATGTTTTGATGTAATATCCTAAAATAAAGAATATTGCTCTACTTTTGTATTGAGCCCTCCTTTAAATTTAATGTTACGAACGTTTGAATTGGATTCTATTCGTTCTCATTTCACATGGATATATATATATATATATATATATATATAGAGAGAGAGAGAGAGAGAGAGAAGGGGGTGAATGAGAGAGATGTGCATATACAGGCATACATATACACACAAGCTTTATTACATTATGTGTGTGTGTGTGTGTGTGTGCGCGGCTGTGTTTTATCTTTAGCGTTACTTCTATTTTCCATGTTTTTTTTCATTTGTATTCTTCCCGCAATCATTTTTTTTTTCACTTATTTTGCAATTAGTCTCCTTCAGTGGCCTTAAGAAAGCTTTTGTAGGGTTTTGTTCCGAGGAACAGCTTTTTGCACTCAATTGGTTATTATTTCTTTCTTTATTCGCGCTTTTTTTTGTTTTGTTTTTATGAAACAAGCAAAGCTTCTAATTCTTCAAAGTGGGACCCTCATCGGACATGACACGACCTGATTCTGTTCGTGTGCGTTTATTTGTGCGTGTGGATGTATCAGTAATTCCTCCTTATTAGCAATGTCATTCATGACGCCCTTTGGCAGACTCATGGAGAGAAAAAAAATGTACAAAGATGTAATCTCGTGTTTTTTTCTTTTTTTTTCTTTTTCTTATTCGGAGCTTAAACTTTCGATTTTTCTGCACTTCATTACTGCACTTTGCGCTCCTTCCAGATGCACCTGCTTGTTTAGCAGTGAAATAAAAGCTTTCGTAATTAAGGTGAATAAACTCCAGTTGTAAAAATCGTTCCCCAAAAAACCTGCAAGGCTTTCGAGTCTCAGCGCATGCGTCCGTAAAAATCTCTGTGCCTTGTCAAGAAGCCTTTACTTGTCGAAATCACTGGCGAAAAATTGTTTGTATTTTGCAGGAGATATTTTGCTGGAAGAATCTACAGTGGAGCCTTTTTAACAACACCCTTTTTTATTTAAGGATAATTGTGTTATCAGATGAATTGCATTCGGCAAGGTTCTGCAATAATATGAAACTCAAGTGAATAGAAAAGAAATCTTCACTGATAAAATGGTGACTTCCAGTTCCAAATATCGGAATGCATTACATAATAAATTTTGCTAAGTTTACTGATATCTAAAAAGATTTCTCGCTTTTTATCTTATAAATATTTAAACCAAAAATTTAAATTAATTTTGAAAATTGTCTCATACTTAAAACATGGTATAAGGAGATTACTTTAAATCTATTCTCAGTGTAACCCGGATATAAGAGAGATTTTTAATGGTCCCGAATTAGAGCCTGTGTTAATGTATATATAATAGAGAAACCCGGATATAAGAGACTTATTCTCCGGTCCCGACAACTCTCTTATATCCGGGTTACACTGTACAAATATTTATCGGTCCCGTTCCGGACCTCCGCTATTTTTGATAATGGCGTATTCCACTGTTATGATAATGGTAATATCAGCCATTTCCTGAGAAGAAAGCCTTCGGCAGTCATTAAACGAGCAGTCGGTACTACTGTCGGTTGAAATTTATAAAAATTCTCTCTTAACATTTTTTTCAGGAAAATAGGTTTCACAAGTCCATTAGCTGTTATCGCTCTTTGTAGATGGGGGTTTCTTTCCTATCCTTTTATTTGAAGTAGTCTGGAATGTCATCAGCTTGGTTATGTCATTATTTTCTATTCGAGTTACATGTGCTATCAATTTTAGTTCTTGCTGCTGTTGAAAGACCTCAAGTGATGCTGTTTCTGTTATTTGGTACCGTTCTTGGTGATTCTGCAGCACCAATCCACAATGTTCGAAGAATGGTGGTCTTCGCCAAAGCCCCGAGGTTTCACTCTCCCAAAGGAACTTTAACCCTTGAACATAGAAAGCGGTTGTATACAGCAGACAGTATAGATATTTCTGAGTGCTTTTTGCATGACATCCATGTGAAAGTCTCGATCTGACGAGGCTATTTAAGAACCTGACTCGAATTTTCAGGTTAATAGTTTGGTTTTGTAGCAACTTGTGGTGTTAGGTGAAACTACTTCTTGTGTAGTGCATTGTATGTTCAATTTCCTTATCTCCTTATGAGGGAGGGGGAGGAAGGGAAGGATTGATGGCAACAAAAATAGATTAAAGCGAATGCAACTCCAAACAACTGGTAATGTCACTTCTAAAACAGTTATTTACCAATCTCTTCTGTTGTTTGTTTTTCAATCAATTCACCCCAAGCAAGGCGATAATGCCACTAAGAGGCTATTGGGAGAATGGAACATTTTTAGAAAGAAGCGGAAACACAATCCTAAACAGAAAACAAAGGATAAACCTCTATTTCTGTTCGAAATACCGACGAGGAGTAAGAACCGAGCGATAGGCGAACCTATCTACTCCTATTTACACGTGTAGCATTAAATCAAATAGTCTTAAGTTATCAAACCATTTGATAAGTTTATGCGAATCGATCACAGAAGGGTGGGTGTGCGCGTGCGGCTGTGTTTTATCGTTAGCGTTACTTCTATTTGCCATGTTTTTTTTCTTTTTCATTTGTATTCTTCCCGCAACCATTTTTTTCTTTTCACTTATTTTGCAATTAGTCTCCTTCTGTGGCCTTAAGAAAGCTTTTGTAGGGTTTTGTTCCGAGGAACAGCTTTTTGCACTCAATTGGTTATTATTTCTTTCCTTATTCGCGCTTTTTTTTGTTTTGTTTTGTTTTTATAAAACAAGCAAAGCTTCTAATTCTTCAAAGTGGGACCATCATCAGACATGACTCGACTTGATTCTGTTCGTGTGCGTTAATTAGAGAAACAAAAGACAGGAAGCCGTGGAGAGCCATAACCAGCCAGATTCATAAAAGAAGTTTGTGCTCATTCTCTCGTCCTTTTTATTCTGTAACCGCGGATGAAGCCATATGGATCATACAGTGTAACCTGGATATGAGACCCGGATATAAGATAAACCCGGATATAAGAGATTTTCTCTGGTCCCGAATTAGAGCCTGTGTTAATGTATATATAATAGACCAAACCCGGATATAAGAGACTTCTTCTCCGGTCCCGACAACTCTCTTATATCCGGGTTACACTGTATATAAAAAATATTACAACCCGCATTCCTTATTCTTAGGAGCATATTAAGTCAGTGTAATAGCCCAACTCAGTGTATACCCGACTTTATTCTAGGCGAGGCTCAGCTGTTTTATAACCAGGGTATTAGTTAAGCTCGGCCAGTTTATGTCCTGGGATATAAAAATACCTGATTACTATAGTCTTTAGAAACGTGGGTACCTGCTTACTATTGAAATAATTCATATCAGCCATTATTATTAGTTCACAGATTCGAACCATCACATGGAAAACTAGTTAAAGTCATTGGTTGATACTAAGCGTAAAAGCAGTTATAAAAAGTATGGTTGCTATAGTTTAGACTCGGCTATCTTATACTCGGATGTATGAAATAGTCTATCCCAAATTATATCACTGGGGCTATTCAAGACGGGGCTGGGCTGGGCTAAATTTTCAGTCAGTCATAGACGCTTCGGCAATCATGTCTCTTTTAATTCATGACTGATTACACCACGCCACGCAGCTTATACTAGTACGTATCGACAAATGGCAAAATATGTATCCTATTTCAAAGGGTAATTTAAAAAAAAAAATGCTTTCGTGGCCCTCCGCAGCCTCCAGTTTACCCTACTATTTAACTCCTTGATCGAGACTGGGAAGAAGTAATCGATTCCGGTTTTTCCCTAATAGGTGTAGTGTGGAAGTAAACGCGACAAACAAGATCGACTCGGTTCGCCGATTCCGCTCCCATCTACGATGAAAACAAATTGTGAAATCTGTCACCTGTGAAAAGTATTGCATCATAGCACTGGGGGCTTGGGGAAAAATCAGTTCGGGGGTTTTTACGGATTTGGCACAAAGCAATATAAAATGGTAGATGATGGGAATCGAAACATTGTCATCGGCTCTATTCGTTGACGATTGATCCATTTAGTCATTTGGCACTAACTCTTTTATACACACACGCATACACAAACACTATATATATATATTACACACACATATATATATATATTACTATAAACGTAATTTGTAGTGGGTACATGTATTTATTAAAAATCAAAACATGTATAGCAACTCAAATACGTGTACCCACTAAAAATAACTTTTATAGCAATCAAGAAAAAATATATAGATATAATTATATGAATATATTTATAAGTGAAGAATGCAGAAGATCGCATTGAGGGTTGAAATTGACAGTCGCCATGCAGTGTTGATTTCTATGTCCACAATCTCTCTCTCTCTCTCTCTCTCTGTATGTATGAGAGGAGGGGTGTTGAAAAGATCTTGACTCGCATTATTTCCTAAAATCTGACCAAAACATTAGAATTTTTGTGGTGAAAGGTTTTTCGTCGGACTGGTAACTTTTCAAGGTCTCATATATATATATATAGTGAAACATAGTGTAACGTTTGAATTTACCCCTTATATAAATATATCAATAAGTTCGGAGCCTAATGAAGAAAAAGGATATTTTTAATATATTCGTCTTTGTTAATGCACTTAACCGAACGCTACTCCATTAATTGAATCGACAGAATATTTATACAGAAAATCTTAGATAAAAATTCTGTTATTAACTATGTTTGGCTACGGGCTGATGTGCCTATATATATATATATATATATATATATATACAGTGCGATGGGTACATTGGCGACATTTTATATTTTTAATTTTACGCATGCGCGTTGTTTGTTTTTTATTTTGTCGACTGCACAGAGTTGTGTACCGTCTGTGAGAAAAAGAGCACCATGACGCAATTCACTCCGCCAGAAATTTGGAAACGACATCATGTACTGCTTGGCATTCGCGCGGGAAGCGCCAATAAATACGAACCTTTCAGAGTGTTTGCACTCTCCTCGGAATAACACCCAAAGGATTTGGAAAGAGTTGGATAAGTCTAATAGTGATTGCGAAGTTACGGCAGCGCGGAAAACTCATTCTGATCGTTTTGATAAGAACTCCAGAATTTGTTAGCGAGATCTTCAGGCCCAACACCGAAACCTACATCAAGTGCCTGAGTCAAGAGAGTGTCCGCTGGAAGCTCCTATGTCTGGCAACAGGACTCTGCACCATGCCACACAAGCAGGAGAACCTAGTCATGGTTGTCAGACAATTTCTGCCACCATATCACCCCTTACATCTTGCCACCTAACTCCCCAGACTGCACCCCTTGATTATTATGTGTGGGGCGCAATTGAGCAAGAAATCAACAAAACTCTTTGTAACATCAAAGATGAACTGTATGCAAGAATTATGACAGCAGCATTGACCAACTTAAACAAGGAACCGTCTAGAAGAGTTGTAGGAGATTCTGAAGTCATCTGGAGGCCGTGGTTAAAGCCAATGGCGATTTTATTGAATAAATTTACTCTTTACTATTTCAAGATATTTTTGTGTAACTTTGGCAAATATATATGTTAAAATGAGATGTCAGTGTTATTTTCATTTTTGCGTCATTTAGACAACAATTCATCCATCGCACACTGTATATCTTATACATACTTATAGATCGACACATATTAAGCCTCGAACTTTGTAAAAAAAGTTCTATAAACTTTAGTGTGCTTTTAAGATATACATGTTAACCTTTTTAGGGAATAATTTTATTTACACAGTACCACTTCTAAAATAACAACTAAAAATATCTTCCAAGAGATGGTCACTGTTATCGAATATCGATTACCTACCTTAGGGGTTCCCAACCCTCGGAAACTGTAATTTATCTGAAGTAGAAATCATAGATGTTTGTTTTTTTTATGGTTTTATTTAAAAGTTTTATTTTTATTTTATTGCGTTTATTTTCATATATATATATATATATATATATATATATATATATATATATATCCTTTTCTATTTTTTATGTTTCATTTTCTTGTCGTGCAAGTAGAAATCTGGTGCTTCCGATTTCTCTTTTCCTTCCTCCGATTTTTTTGTCGCTCTGAAAATTAGGTTCTGTATTACGAAGTTTTTTTTCTCTGCGAAAATCTCTACTTTTATAGGAATGAGAAAAAAAAGTAAATGAATAAAAAAGGACAAAGTAGTTCCAACAAGAAAAAGAACAACTTTGGATGAAAAATTCAAGAATGACGAAAGGAAAATGGAGAGGCGAATAAGAAAATAAACTACAAATAAAAATCCAATAGAAAAACATCTCTCCTGTAACACGTTGGCAAAATTCCTTCTGGTATCGTTTCGATCGTTATTCCTACTTATCCCCAAATAAACAAAATAAATAATAAAAAAAGTAAACCTTTGCTCTCGTCTTTCATTCGAATAAGAAAACGTAATCTTTTGTTTGATTCTTTATATTGATTTTCACAAGGAACAGGCAACGTTTTTGCTCATAAAAGCTGTAATTCTGTTTTGAATTGACGATATTCAATTAATGAACTGGTTCAACACAGCCTGATTTCAGAGACCTTTTGAGAAGAACGGCCTTTCCTGGGAGGTGTAGCGTAAATTACGTTCTTTGTTGTATTTCCTTGTTTATTTTGCTTTTGTTCATTAAGACAAAACGTAAGAGAGATCATATCATCCGGGAGAAAATAGAAATTTTTGGTAGGTGATATTTTATCTGTCCCCATTGTAAAAAAGAAAAAAAAAGAACCTATTAATTTAATTTGCGATTCTTTTCATTATAGGGAAAGTATTGTAGCAATATTATTACTAATGCATGAAAATAAAAAATATGAAATATCGTATATAAGATATACCAAGTAATACTAAAACTTTAAAATGAAATAAATAAAACCAAAATAATAAAAGCTCCCCCACCATGCAACGAAAACTTTCTCGCCTGAGAAACAAATTCTTCACGCTTAAAAAACGCCCACCTCACCCTCTTTGCTACCGACCTTCAAAGAGTCAAAATATATTTTATTTCCTCTCCTCTGCACTTGCCATAAGACGAAGAAACTTTCTTCCTCTATTACATGCAGCCTTACAACATATATACCTAAAATACACACACCAATCCACTAAAATGAAATTATATAATTTTAATTTACAATTTAACATGCTTCTAATGTTATTTCTTTCTATGTTTTTTTTTTTTTTTTAAATTATTCCTGTGAACTCGAGGCTATCACTGCTGGTATGATGTGAGTGATCTCACAGTATTTAAAATCTAGAAATCAATGTAGCATTATAGCATATTTTTTTATTGTTCAAAGAATCTAAAATATGTATATTTTAGTTCAAAAACGATTCTTCAGTTCGGAGAAAAATATTTTTTTAAAGTTTTTTTCTTAGTTTTTCATCTCCGTCATCTTCAAGAGTGTATTCGAAATATGAGAGGAGATAAAAAAAAATGTCTCTTTTGTCTGTTCTGCTTATTGTGTTTAAGAATGACCAAGCATCTAGCATGTCCCTTACCCAATCTTCTTGCTCCCTACTAAATTTATATTCTCCGCTTTATACATAGAACCTCTCAAGTCCTGCTGTCTTTAGCACTGTTCATGTTTGTTTTGTAAAGATGCTGCTCTTTAACGTTGGAGTCCTTGAAAGTATCATTGCTCACTCTTTCTGTCTTGTGCTCACGGTTTCTTTATCCCTTTCTTCTTCCGCTCGGCTCAGGTTGGTGGCAGCTTCTGCTGATAAAGAAAAATCAACCCCCTAGAGAGAAAATGGCGGCAAAGAGAATGCAAAAAAAAAAAAAAAAAAAAATGGAGGAGAAAGAAAAGAGAATGGCGGTGAAAATAATCGTCGCGACGAACCAGTGGTTGAGTGATAAAGAAGAAAAAAAAAATTAAAAAGTCTACAAAAGCAAACAGAACAAAATAAAGATTAAATACAACCAAAGTAAATAACAAAGCAAATAAAAAGTAACTGCCCCGAGAACAAAAATAAATGAATAAATGGCCGAAAGAAGAAAAAAAAAATATACTAAAAAGATCGAAAGAAGAAATAAACGAACGAATAAAAAAGGCGGGAAATAAAGGATATTTTTGTTTTCTTTGTATTTTTTCTTTTTGTTCTATATCTGTTTTCCCCCTTCATCTACCTTTTTATTCATAGTCATTCCCTCATTAAAGCCATGGTCCTATCTCTCACCCTCTCTCTTTTTCTGCATATTTGCTTTCTTTCATTTCTTCATCTTCACACTTTTTATTCTTACTTTCTTCATATCTCTTCATCTTATCGTAATGCTGTTGCAAATCTTTCTTTTTCTTTTCTTTTGCTTCCACTCTCTCTCTTCCAATTATCTATCTTTCGCATTGTTCTCTCTCTATTCCTCTCTTTAACTCTTCTTAGATTACCACAATAATTTTTATTGCTATTATTTTTATCTTCTACATTTTCTCCTTTCTTTCTTTCTTTCTTTCTTTCCCTACTTCCTTGCGTGTTTACCCTGTCGTCCGTCCTACAAAATGTGTCTATTACATCTGGCTATTTCTGATTTTACACACAAATTGCCCAATTATACACAATTATATTCAATTCCGGACCAGTTCTCCTTCTGTACAAGGTCGTAGCCTCCGTACATAATTTTTTATACTGAACTCCTCTTCCTTCCAACCTATTCTCCTATTTAACCCTTGCATCCCGTCTCTCGCTATACCCAGCTAATCTGCCCTCTCATTTTAATGTCTCCACTTTTTATTATTGTTTTATCACTGCTCCTCTCAGATTATGCGTGTCTGTCTGCATACGCGTTATATTATCATTCTCATCATCACTATTGCAATTATCCGCCTTATATCATTGTCTTTCTGATCGCCACTATCATCCTTAAGTCCCATCATCACAATCAACATCATCGTCGTTGTCGTCTACTTACCCATCATCATCGGCTTCAACACCACAATTACAATTACTTTCATCATCATCATCATTATTATCAGTATCACCGCTTGTCACACCTATCAGTATTATCATTTTAAGTGCAGATGTTGTGCATTATTATTATTATTATTATTGTTATTATTCCCCCAACGGTTATTCTTATTATGAGTTGTAATAGTAACTTTTATTTTTTGTATATCGACACCGATCATTTCTGTTTGAATTTCTGGGATGAGGTGTTATCATTACTTAGATTTATATTCAGACCAAAGTCCTCATCTTTTTTTGTTTTTTGTTATTATCACAACGTTTCAGCTGTTGTGCACCCACCACCGGCCTTCGTCCGTTGTTTATCGATCCGGGTCATCTTCAGGGTCTAGTTCAAAATTATTTGAAGGTTACCAGGATTGACAGAAACCTGAAGAAGGCTGGAGGGCATAACGACCGAAACGTTGTGATAATAAAAAGAATGAGGACATTAGACTAATGTAAATAATATGAATATTAACATCGATGATTATGACTATTTTATGCATGTTAGGATCAGTAATAGAAGTTCTAATAATACACTATACCTACAAAACTTGCATGTTTTTACTATAAACAGTAATAATATTACTAATAACATTATTATTATTATGTTGGTTTTCACCGACACACTGTATCGAATATTTTCCGAGGTATCCTGGCTGTTCTGAGCAGGCAAGCTTTTTGTAATGGCTCTATTTCAAAATCATAATCCAATATCGGTAAAATTTGTTCCAAGATTTTTTTTTTGTAGAGCTCCACAATGCTCCAATTACCATTGGTACTTGTAACCTATGAAAGGTTACTTAATGAGGAATAACCAAAACGGAGGTTGGAAATGAAATGGTAATCTTTATAGCATCAACAAAATACAATACTCGCCAGCGGCGGGAAGTAGGTAAACCACTGCTAGTGGTGGACTACCTAGACTCCATATTACTCCCACTTATAATAGTGTCCAACGTATTTATGAGGATTGGAACATACCCATTAATGTTCATAGGAACGGTATATAAGAGTACTGCAATTACTCTCTTTTCTAGTGCATCCCAAAGTTTCAAATTTTCATACTTTAAATCATTATGAAAAGCGATCTCCTCTTTTCGTTTCCGTTCAATTTTCACGTCAAATCGACAGGAGAATTCTATCAGGTAGCAAATCTTTTCTTGTTTGTACAGCAGGACTAAATTTGTTTTATTGTGCGCTAAAATTGCTGCTTTTATTATCATTAGATTTGATCACCTCTCCGACTGATGATCATATTTCAGCTCCTACTTGCAGCTTAGAGACACAGAACATGAACTGTTCCACGCAGTGCTGCCACCTGCACACCCAATGATGTCAGGTACCCACAAGATCTGTGAAGCAAAAACAGTCACCGAAACAGTTCCGATTTCGCCAACAATAAAAAGGACAACTTGAGCTGCCCCCTTGGTATATTTCTCCGATTTGCCCTGCCACATTTTGGTACCTCTGTTCCAGATCTGCTCTTAGTCGGACTAAAAGCGGTGGCAAACAAAATGTACATATGCTGCGAGGTGAAAGGAAATACAATGAATTTCAACATGGTGATATTTTCATGTGTTTTATATATTGCTAATAAATTATTAACAAGAAAGAAAAACAGACACGCATGCATGAAAAAATAACTGAAAAGAAAGAAAACATTAAAATCTAGCTATTAGGAATTGTGTGCGTCTGTATGTGTGCTTGATACACGTGTGTGTGCGTGCGTCTGTGTTAAAGAGTTGTCACCCGGGGACAATATCCCCAAGCCTGGAACAAATCCTGTGTTGGCGTTGTCACTACAGCACGTAGGCAGGAAAGAAGGAAAAAGAAGAAGAAACTGAGTGTCCCGTTTTCATAGCTCCTACACAGCGCAGCCTAACGTCATCTTGACATACCAAAAGGGGGTAATCCCACTTATCTCTGTATTTTCGAATAATAATAATAATGATAATAATAATAATTATTATTATTAACGCATTTGTATATTTACAACAGTAATTTGGTTGTTGCTGGGTGTTGAATGACAGATACCAGATCTCCAGAACTTCCCCCAGTATTCTACTGCAGAGTGGTAAGTCTGAATTCCTTCTAAAATCTATAATAATTAAATAATCCAGATTAAAAGGTCGAATATGGTCATATTAAACAAAACAAAAAAATGTGCCTGCAATATAGTTGATTTTGCTGTTGCGTCAAAATCACAGAGTAGATCTGAGTGAAGAAATGGTTATCTCAATCTTGTTAGAGCGCTAAGGAAATCATATAGCATGAAAGAGACAGTAGTGCCAGTCGTTATCGGAATACTGAGAACAGTTCCGAAGAGCTTAGGAAGTTGGAACCACACAGAAAACAGTGTTATTGAAAACATTAAAACACTCAAAAAGGAAGCTGGAGTACTGAGGAGGTTTGCTGCTACTTAATTTCCAGTATCCGCCTCCAGCCACTACTGGCGTGAAATCTGAAATAATATCCTTGGATATGCGGGTGGTGTAGTGGATAATGTTTCGGAATTGTTAATAGGAGAGCCGAGTTTCAATTCCAGTTGGGCTCGTTATATTCACTTATATGCACAAATACCTTGGAGAAAGTTATGAATCCACCTCTTCTCCCCCCAGCTATGGGTTAATTAGTAAGACTTGTATCACTAAATCATTATCTAAAAAAACAATTCTTACAATATAAAAATATTTTATGGCTTTCAATAACCTGTAAAGGGTTGATAAGCTGTAGAAAACGAATCAATTAATCAATCGATCGATCGAGTAATAATAATAATAATACTACACTTACGTAAATGTAAAATCAGTCCCAGTTGGTAATAAGTGACAGATGGTCATAGAAGGATTTAAAAAAAAAAAATTATGGCTAATTATGTTTAAATAATGCAGTAATTTTGTTTGCGACGTGGCAATAATTGTTCGTAAAATAATGGACGAAAATAAGTAACCAAGCAATCGATTTAAGTCCTCTTAATATCGGTGTCATAATAATACTTCAACGTCCATTAATACTGAGACATTTTTATTTTTATTATTGTTCTATTTTTGCCATTTTATATGGCGTTATTTTTATTTCATTATTAAATCGTTCTTTACGTTTTTTTCTTGCTTATTTCACTTAAGCTATTTCAGTCGAGAGAAATTATAATGAAGTGCCGAGCAGGACATGGAACAGTAAGAAACGGAGAACAGAAAGGGAAAAAAAAGGATACTTTTTCTACTTTCAAGTCACCTCACACCCATCACCGACCAAGCGACAATCACGTGACGAATTGAGGGCGGTGGCCCCCACAGAGATTAGCTGTGAAGTACGTATACAAAGACCTGCCTTTATAACAGTCTGCTCGCTTAATATTCGACAGAACCTCCCAAAATCTAGGCGATGCCAGACGACGTCTCCTCCTCCATTAACACCCATACACGCCCTCACTTCATTTTTTTGTTTGCGTTTTTTAGTCCTCATATCGGTAGTCAAGCTAATCTGATCTCGCTTACATGAACAGCTCCGCATAGATGCCTACACATTCACATGCACACCCGCGCCTTAATACGAAAACTTACAGCTACATGCTCAATTATTTTCCGATTTTTTTTTTCTTTTTTTTTTTCTTTCGTGTTTTAAAATCTGGTGAACGATGTTATTTTATTTTAGACCTCTGTTTAGTTTAATTGGCTTCTTTTACACTAAAAAAATACTTTCAAGTTGTTACTTTCTCTTTTCTATCATAATTTTCTTTTTATCTTTTTCTTCATAGCATTTTCTTATATTCTTCTTAAAGCCAACATTTTTTTTTTTTACTCACACAAACTTACTTTCTTGTTTTCGTTATGACCGTTCCCCCTTTCCCGTCTTTCCATTCTTTCAAGCAGTTTCTTTTTCTTCTTATTTTACACATTTAAAATTTATTTTTTATGGAATTTCTTTTAACAGTATTGTTTCTTTCCATCGGTTCCTTTGGTTTCCTTTCTCCTTTCTTCCTTTCCTTTCTCTTCTTCCCTCTTCTCTTCCTTCCTCTCCCTTCTCCTCCTTCCTCTTCCCTTTCTTCTTCTTCTCTTTCTCTCCCCTCTTCTCTTTCTCCTCTCGCTTTTCTCTTTATCTTTCGTTTACTTTCTCTTTCTTGTATATTTTTCTCATATATTTTCCAGTTTCATTTGTTCACCCATTCTTTCCGTTTCCTTCCATTCATTCATTCCTTCCTTCCTTCCTTCACTTTCTGTTTCTTTCCATTCATTCATTCACTTTCTGTTTCCTTCCATTCATTCATTCATTCACTTTCTGTTTCCTTCCATTCATTCATTCATTCTCTTTCTGTTTCCTTCCATTCATTCATTCATTCTCTTTCTGTTTCCTTCCATTCATTCATTCATTCTCTTTCTGTTTCCTTCCATTCATTCATTCATTCTCTTTCTGTTTCCTTCCATTCATTCATTCTCTTTCTGTTTCCTTCCATTCATTCATTCATTCCTTCCTTCACTTTCTGTTTCCTTCCATTCATTCTCTTTCTGTTTCCTTCCATTCATTCATTCATTCTCTTTCTGTTTCCTTCCATTCATTCATTCATTCATTCACTTTCTGTTTCCTTCCATTCATTCCTTCTCTTTCTGTTTCCTTCCATTTGTTTATTTATTATGTCTTTCTTTTACTGTTTCCGTTCTTTCTTTCTTGCTTGCTTGCTTTTTTCTTTGTATATCACGATTTTCTTGGTAAAATGTATTTTCGAAAAATATCTGAGGAAAGCACCAGGTCAAATTGGGAAGATGGTGTACACCGACTGTGTCAGGCTACCTTTCAGGTCAGGAGAACCTGACCACCTTGAAAAAAAAGTCAGCCTTAGCCTGGCTGGAACACTGACCACCACTGGCATTGGTGGCAACCATTTAACCCACCAAGCTGGTACTACGTCATTACCTTTTCCTTGCCTTTCTTTCTTTGAACAACTCTCACGACACAGTAAACAAGGTTTCTCTGTAAAAATGTGTTAAAATGATGAAACTCGCCATTAATTTATCCCATATGGCGAACGTGACAGCGTGCGATCAGCCAGAAGAAGCGAACTAACCCCCACCGATCATCTTCGCTGCCTGCCGCACCCCTATCTCGTCAGCTGACGGCCAGGGACACGGACTCAGCGCGATGGGAACTCTCTCCTGTTCACTGCTTATCACACCATCCTTTCCTTGCTGTCCAATCTCCGCCCCCTGTAGCCGTGTATTTATTTTTCATATTCACCTGATTTTTTGTTTGGGGACTTTTAAATGCGTTTTGTGAAAAAAAAAAGAAAAAAAAAAGTATATATATATATATATATATATATATATATATATATATATATATATTGGCCGAAACTAGTCGCGGAATCTAAATGAAATAATAATAAAAACGAAAGAATATTAATATAAAACCCAGTGTGTTTGAAGATTTTAATTTTTTAATATTTTTTATTGTTCAGTATATATATATATATATATATATAACAAACTATTCTCTTTATTTTTATCCAAAGTTGTGGACCTATAAATGAACAGATAGATTTTTGTACTTGAGATATCCCGCCAGCTATAATTCGTTGTCAAGAATTTTAGTAGAATGGTATTAGATAAATGCACTCTATCCTATAGGACAAAGGAAAATGCAAGTCCGACCGCTACCGGGAGACACAAATTCCGTAATGAAGCTTTTGACTAACGAGGCTGGTAGACGTCAGTTAAACTATTATACTCCTCCCCCCCCGAAAAAAAAAGACGAGATGTCTACTCAAACACATGGACCAACTAAATATAATGTTCATAGTTATAATAAATGATTAAAAATCACTTAATTACATTCTGATACCCCTGAAGAGTGGACGGAATGATTTTCAGAGGGCCGGCCTACAAAACTCTGGAATCGGGATGCTGAAGGTAACATTAATCAGTTAAATGACAAATATATATATATATATATATATATATATATATATATATATATATATATATATATATATGGCGGGGGGCATTGAGGTGAACACCGAACGGCGACAGTGTTTCATGCTTGAAGATTGTAGTGTCACTTTGATATTTACATACGCTCTATCCCTGATAGTGAACATTTTTAATCATAAATATTTTTTTAAATGCCATGCGTGATACACACTTAGGCGTTCATATATCTTTCGATACATGACTGACGAGGCAGTTTTTTCCGCAGTAGGTTGCCACTCAAGGAGAGAAGAGGAGGATTCATACCTTTCCGAAGAGTATTAGTGCGAAAGTGAATGCAATGGATTCGACTGGAATTTGAACTCGGCTCTCCGATTCGTCAATCTGAGGCGCTATTCATTACTCCACTGTGTGTGTGTGTGTGTGTGTGTGTGTGCGTGTATATACAGTGTGACCCGGATATAAGAGAGATTTTCTCTGGTCCTAAATTAGAGCCTATGTTAATGTATATATAATAGACCAAACCCGGATATAAGAGAATCCCTCTCCGGCCCCAACAACTCTCTTATATCCGGGTTACACTATATTATTTATATATATATATATATATATATATATATATATATATATATATATATATATATATGTATGTATGAATTAATTTGCGGGTGTTATAATGGATAATGGCTCGGAATGACCGGTGTACTTGCGAAGATAAGTCTTTGGAGAAATGATTAATGAGTTCGAGTTGCACTCACTTACGAGCCAATGCCATTAGGAAAGGTATGAATCCATCTCTTCTCCCACCAGATATGGGTTAAATAGCAGTACCGACAGGGCCCTATAGCCTTGGTTGGCAACTAGTCTAGGAAAAGAAAAACTGAATTTAAACCAGCCTGGAGAGGGTTCGCAAAGAACATCTGAATTTCTTATAGGAGTCAACGGGGATGGGAACTTCTATTCAAAAGC
The DNA here is from genome assembly GCA_964036315.1 of Acanthosepion esculentum. Lineage (NCBI taxonomy): Eukaryota > Metazoa > Mollusca > Cephalopoda > Sepiida > Sepiidae > Acanthosepion > Acanthosepion esculentum. Next base: position 42,026,612 of record OZ038483.1, on the reverse strand, counting down.
CTACTAATTTAGCATCATCTATGTGACACCAGTACAAGACATGATGTGTAATGAAAATAAACATTGAACGCTCTTTGTGAGTCTGTTTTAACATTTAATATTTCAAATTCTGTATTGTATTAATAGGACTCGCTTAGATTATACCAACGGATTACTATATATATATATATATATATATATATATATATATATGCGCGCGCTAGTATAATCAAATATAGGAAACGTTTATAAATTTAACAAGTTTCGCTTTTATTTAAAATTCATCAGAAAATAGAATATGAAGGAGAAAAGAAAATTCTGGAATTTAAAAAAAAACTTTTGTGTTTTTTATTAGCTAAGTAAACCTCACGTATATTTGTCCTGTCAAACTGCGTTCTTGTGTATGATTGTGTGTTTGTGAATCATAATTCTAGTCGGTCATTGCGGGATTTGGTTATTAATGTGTGTGTGCGTTTGAGTGTCTACTGGGCATTTTTATTTATGTCTTGTATTGTCTGTATGTTTGATTGGGGGATGTTTTGTATGAGAGTGAAATAATTTAGGTTACACCGGTTGTGGTTGTAGATAGATTTTGTAAGTCTGGGTTTTACAGGACAAATACACGTGGGGTTGTGTTTAAGCAATGAAAACCAACACAATACCAGAATTTTTTTCTCTCCATATCCTATCATTCTGTCTGGTTATAATATACAAGGTGCCCAGTAAAAAAGCGGCAAATTAAGAATTTATTTAGCTATCATGATTTATGCACAAACTGAACAATCATCGTAAATGTTCGAAATGTTTGTCTGAATGTTCAACACAGTGTTGCAAGCGTGGTAACCAGGGGGCAGCAGCTTTGCAAGTGAAAAGTGTTAGGAGTATATTCCAGATACAGCAATCCATAACATTCAGATCTAGGCTTTCAGAGTGCCACTGAAATGGACCGATTAGAATTGGGGTATTTCCGCGAAGAATAAAATTGCCGCTTTTTTACTGGACACCCTGTATATTAGTTATTAGGTACATAGATAAAGTTAATAGATAAATAAAAGTTCAAACGACATCTTTGCAGATGTTCATCTTACCCTCATCAAGATAAGATAAATCTATTGAATTTATTAATATATATATTTATATTAAATACGTTACATAAAAAAAAAACGCTAATCATTGGTTCCAAATCAATTTAAAAACTGCTCTGTATTAAACACTATCTAACCCGACAACGTTTAAAACGTTAAAATGTTTTATGCTTGGAGTCAGCGTTGAACTTTTTAATGTATTTAAATTAATTACAAATATATTCCTTAATGGATTCAATAGATTCACTTGATCGGTGTATCTGCGAAACTTGAAATCAGAAGATAAGTGTTTCAACTTTTTATTTATTAATTTGAATTTCACCATTATTAACACTTGTTGCTCTTTTTTTTTTTTAACGGTGAGCATTTTATAGATAAATCTGTTCGCCTCTAAATGCGTTAAACGTCAGTACTTTATTGGCTGACGTGTTTTGTTAGGCGTTAATGATCTTTGTCAATATATGCACAGGCTCCAAAATAAGGTAGATGTCAACAGTACTGAGACCCCATAGTAATACAAGCTCTATCCTCTTTGGGAATTAAAAGAGGCATGTACTCATGCATGCAATAATCGTAAAAATGGCGAATGTCATCATGCGATGCATTATTTCACGGCACTAGCAACTATTGACGTAATATAGCAAGAGTTTTATGTCTGCTAAATAAAAGATTTAAGCTTTGTCTCAATTTCCAATACATGTTTAAATGTTTGATGGGGGACAGATTTGGCAATTGTGCCGATCTGAGAAGCTGTCGAACCTCTTGCAGAGCATGTTCAGTAGCACGGGTATAAGGTGGGAGGACATTATCCTGCTGGAACGGGACATTGCCTTCTTGGTGCATGGGTGGTAGCTGAACTGGTTGAACAACTGTTGGTACGTGGCGTTGTTTAACTTTCCTTCATCAAAAAAAAAAAGAAGCAAAAACAAAAAAAAAAGCAAAAAAATAAAAAATAAAAACGAGAGAAAGAGAGAGTTTTAAATTATGGCACCCAAAGCCGTGACGAAAGGAACTGGGCTTGTGTAATGTATGCCTATACACTCTGAAAGCAGAACCTGCTCTCATCACTGAACTGCATTCAATTCCACGTGTGAGCCTCTTTCGACATTACTGGAGACTTGCACGACTTTGGGTGGAAGTACAAGTCTGTCTACAGGCACACGTCGTCCTGTTGTAACTAAAAGATTCCCAACGGCCTGTGTTGACATTCCTGGGATCGCATTTGCTCTGATCTGTTCCGTGGACACCGTGAGGTCTGCCATGACAGTAGATCGATCTTAGTGAACATGGCTGTCCAGAACCTGGAATGTTCATATGGAATGCCAGCATCAAAGCGCCTTAGATGCGTCACGTCCAACAAGCGCAGCAAAATACTTCGAAATTACAATCGGCCCTCTGGAAGGGACATAATCCCACCCACCTCAAACTGAATGAAATGAAGCGCGTGCGCGTCTCCGCGTAGTGACATCTCTGAATGGCTTCGTCGTATTGAAATCTCAAATATAGAAAAAAGTGCACTGGTGTGATTTGTATTTACTTGACCCCCGATCTAAGTCAGGTTGTGACACAAGGTCGTTTTTTTTTTTTTTTTTAACGTGGGGTCCCAAGTGTCTTCTTAGCCGGTCCAAGCTAGTCATAGCTTCGATACTACAGGGACGGAACCCTGTGACCGGTAAGTATTAGAAAGTGTATACCACTCGAGAGATAGTGATTTACACAATATGCACTGGCGTGATTTACTGCATTACAAGATGGCTAAAGACTGAAAATTTTATCAGAATACCTAGCATGCATATACTGTACCCGTGTCAAAATTCGTATCGTAACTTAGCGTTGTAATTTTTATGCTCGTCATATATATATATATATATATATATATATATATATATATATATATATATATATATATACACACACACACACAGGACCTTGTTTTACTGGAAAGGTCTTTGGAGCCGAACAGTTTTATATATAAAGTCTGAATTCGAAATTCTACCTTTTATATTTGGACCCAATTGTTAGGTACAGCAATCATCTCAACCTCAAACAGGCTATATTTTTAGTGGGCTCAGTAAGAATCCACCATTATATATATATATATATATAGTGCATTTAGGCAGCAATCCCTTTTTTTATACATGTTTCATTAAAGACAACTGACGAGGTACCGTGATTAAGCTTTTTATTGTGTTCATGAAAGCAGTTCCTTTTCTGGACACAGTGTGTAGTAACTGCCCAAATGTTCTGTAAATCTGAGCGCTTTCAGCTACAGTTTTAGCCATTATCAAGGATGATTTTATTTTTACTTTTTAACTGAATGTATGGGTTGTGTGTATATATCTAGAGTTATAGGGGTGCTTTATTTTCCGAACACAGTCAGCACATTGTGGCTGTGTTTGTAGTTAATAATATTGAGTGTTAGCTTTTTCTTTTTATTATTAAGGCTTCCATTATTTTTAATAAGTTTTTTTTTTACACGTAGATGAGGTTATTATGCTTGTATTTTCTACTAGTATGTTTCAGATGGAGTCTATTTGATTTGTGTGTGTGTTTAAATGAGTTCTAATGGAGTTTGGTCGGATAGGTGTAATACAAGTCGTCTGGATAGGCATGAAGTAGTGTGACCGATGTAATTATTTATGAATTTGGTTTGTTCATGAAAGCAGTTCCTTAAGGAGTATTTGAACCCGTAAATAATGTCCGTTTAGTTTTGATTTTGCAGGTGTGTTGTGATGTTTGAGGATAAGGTTAGCTGTTTAATTTTTTTTTGTAATAGATAATTTAATTTTTTATTCGAGTCAACTTGGACAGTGTATTTCTTTATAAGTCAAAATTCATCTTGTTTATACTTGACGTGCAGTTGGATTTTGTAGAAGATATTTATGTCATGCTATACATCCAGTTAAAAAGTAAAAATAAAATCCTTGATAACGGCTATAGGTATAGCCGAGAGCGCTCGGAACTACAGAACATTTGAAGTTTCTACATACTGTGTGCCCAGAAAAGAAAACACTTGTTCGAACACAAGAAAAATTAAATAAAATGCTTAATCATAGTACCTTGTCTATCATCATTAATGAAACATGTGTGCATATATATATATATATATATATATATATATATATATAATGCGTGTGTGTGTATTATTCCGATCTAAAGTTTAAGTACCAATGAACCAGGCATCTATCGGATGACATGACATGTTTGTGTACACATATCCTTAGCGAGTTACTAAACTTAGCTGTGGCACAAAGCCGCAAGTATAGAATACCCAGTGAGGATCGAACGAACTACTCAATCTTAGCGTAATCTTACGAGACAAGCTTGCTAACCATTACACTGCGCCGAAATGCAATGTTATATATATATATATATATATATATATATATATATATATATATATATATATATATATATATAAACACACACACTTTAATGCATATACAAGTTCATTTTTTCTTTCTATAAACTCACAATTGTATCCTTATTCGTGTACAAAGTTTTTATTTTATTTTTTTTTTAATACATTCGTCTATGTGCAGACCCCACCCGCACTTGGATGAGCAAACACCTAAGTAGTCACACATATGCACTCACCGAATATCTTCTCTTTATTCTAATATACACAAGAGGCCACATAACCTGCACCCCAGACATTATCTCTTCTCTTTCTTAAGTATTTTTCCCTTCTATTCTTTGCCATTCTTATTTCGATTCTAGTCTTTCTTGTTTCCTTTCATAATTTTTTTTTATCTCTTGGCATTGTGCTCATGCCCCCTATTCCGGCAACGGATTTTTTTCCCGCCTTCCCCTTTTTCCCGCCTCTTCGCCATGACGTTACTTCTTTGCCGTGGCGCTCGTCTTTGCTTCTGCCTTCGCCGACCGTTTTTGTTACTACAACCAGGCAGTTACAGCTTTTTCTATGCCACCTTTTCTTAAAGAGTCTCTCTACAAAGTGTTTTTCGCCGTCGTAGCGGCAAAATAACTGCCAGTATTTCTACTGCTACACTCACCCAATGTTCTGCTTCTCTATTCATTCAGGCAGAGACATCGATTCGTTCGAGTGTAGATCGTGCGATGGCTGTCGATCTGTTCTCTTCACACATATTAAATGTTAGGGGCCGCGGCGCTGGTGAACGTGAAGGAGGACAGTGATGACCAATGAGTTGGGACTGGCGAAGAACGGAGAGGTGTTTGTGGGTTAAAGGCCAAGCGATCTGGCTTTTTTTTTGTTATTTTCTTTCAATCATTTTTTTGTATGAACTTGTTTATCTGTTTGTTTGTATCTCATCGTCATTTTCTCTTCTCTCTCTTTTTTTCTTGATATCTTTAAAAACAGTCTTTTACTGCTTTCTTTGAAGCTTTTATTTCTGTTCTCTATTTCAATTTCTGTCCATTTAAAAGCTTTTCCATGTTGTCTTTGTTTTTAATCTTACTTTTTTTTGTTTCTGAAAAGGAAAGTTACGTATTTCTTTTTGTCTTTTCCCTCCTTTTCTTAACATCTCGTCTACATTCGGCTTTTTTCCTTTTAATTTCATGCTGCATACCCCCAATCTCCTTATCACAGTTGTCGTGCGTTTATTCTCTTTACTCTTTTCTAGTTTCCCCATTTTTTTCTTTGCATCCTTTTTATCTTCTCTCCTAACCACACCATTTCTTTCTTTTTCTATCTCTCTTTTTCTTTCTCTTTCTATCTCTTTTTCTTCCTATCTCTTTTTCGTTCTCCCTTTCTTTCTATCTCTTTTTCTTTTATCTCTTTTTGTTCTCTATCTCTCTTTTTCCCCTTTTTTCTATCTCTTTTTCTTTTATCTTTTTTTCGTTCTCTATCTCTCTTTTCCCTATCTCTTTTTCTTTTATCTCTTTTTCGTTCTCTCTTTCTTGTTCTCTCTTTTCTCTTTCTTTCTCCCTTCTCTCTCTCACCCATTTCGTTTTCATTTATGCGTTTTCTTCCTCACTAATTTCGGGCTATATCTTTTTGCTCTACTTCTCACAACTATCTTATTTGTCTACTCATTATTACCCTATCTTCAATTTTTCTTTCTTTCTTTTTACTTCCTCCTCTTCTTTTTCGCTTTCTTTTCTTTACATTTTTTCTATATTTTGTCTTCGCCCTCTTTACTTTTCTCTCTTTTTCGGAATCTTTCTTTTATTCCCCTTACCGCAACACTTTCTTTTTTTACATTTCATCTTCTGTATTCTTTCAATATTTTCCGCATTATTTTTTTCTCTTATTTCTTTTATTCTATTTACGTTTATCCTTTTAATTACAATAATCTTTCCTTCTCTTAAATTGTATTTTTTTTTCTTTTTTGTTTGTACCCTTCTTCTTTTTCTCACTCATCCGTCTTTACCCCCACCTTCTTTTTTTGCAAATCATTTCTCTTTCTTTCAACACTGATTCGATTCCCTATTATTCAACACAAGGCGCATGCCTGTGTCCCGAGAGAATTGTTTTTGTTACCTTTCTTATTTTTATGTTTTTTATGCTTTTTCTTTTTCAAGCCTTTTTTTTCCCATTCTTTTAGTGTTTCTCAGTATTTTCATTTCCTAAAGCAAATCTGCCGCGAGGCTAGAACCCCCATCGCCCTTAAGGATACTTCCCTATAGGCATGGAAGAACGAGTGATGTCATCACCCTAAAAGGGGAAAAAAAGCTCCCTTGAACAAAGTGATCACCAGATAATCCGTTTTGTAGCGATCCGTCAAAGTCAGCTGGAGACGAATGGACTCATCTATTTTGAACGTTGATTTTATTAGGTTGGTGCAAAAATGTCGTCGTTTTTGACGTTCAACTTCATGTGAGAAAACGACATTATTTTTGCACCAACCTAATATTTTGAACGTTGATTTTACAAGGTTGTGGGTATGACAGATTCTACAAGTACAAACGACAAATCTCCCATGATTTTCTTTTTTTTTCTGTTCCCTGAAAATATTACAGGGTTACATCTATTGGCAATGGGGTTAATTGCTTTGAAATTAGATTTTTTAAAAATTCCCATCGGTAAATTTGTGGTTAACTGCATCATATTCTGTCACACTGTTTGGAACTTCAGATTTTTTAAAAACCAACAATCTGCTACCCTTTAATGGCAAACGATACAAGTATGTACTATGTTTAGAATAGTATGGCATAAGGCCACAATTATAAGGTATTCTATATGGAATTTATTTGAATTAATAGTCTGAGAGATAAGTTTGTTAATCCTTACTCCACAACTTTTGAGCTTATTTCTAACGATTCCTTTATTTTTTACAGCCATAATAACTATTAGGTTGGTGCAAAAATAATGTCGTTTTTTTGACATGATCTTGAACGTCAAAAAAACGACATTATTTTTGCACCAACCTAATAGTAAAGATGTTAGGGGTAGTGTAAGGGCTACTGTCGTGGAAAGTGGAATAGGCGAGTCAAGTTCAAATTCCAGGATAGCCTGTTGTGTTCACTTTCGCACAAATCTCTTCTCCCAACTGTGTGTTAAATAGTAGGGTAAGCTCGACTCTTTAGTCTGCGAGAAACAAAACACTGAATTCAAAATCCGTCAACTAAAATTACCAAGAAGTCGTATCAGTTCACAGATAATAAAAAAGAAAAGACGGAATCTGTGGAGAGCCATGATCACTTGCGTCATTAAAAGGTACATGGCATAACACTACACGCAAGCCGCTAGTGGCCCGCAGGAACCGACAGGCCACCGGAGGGTCTCTAGCGGTCCGCCAGTGGTAACATTACCGAGATGAACACCCCAGCGGGCCACCAGTGGTAAACGGTAAACGTTAGGGGCATGCCACCAAGTGGCAGATTGGTGGCTTGCGTGTTGTGAAAGTCGAGCAACTCGTGGATTGTGGTGGAGGTTAAGTGACAACAAGTACTTTCAGTACTGCAACACACTTTTCACTTTTCTATCCGAATTTAGGGATATTAATTTCGATTCTTACTCTGATTTTTGAATTCCTGCGACATGATAGCAATGCTTTTCAAGACAGTATTGACTGCTGGCAACCGATGTTTACGAAGGTTAAGTCCCTTTAGAATCAGGCTTTTTGGTCGATGGAAAGATTTTATTAAACCATCTTCCATACTCACATAGATTTCTTTGTAGCTGGCAGCAAATAAGTATGCAAAAGCAAGAATAGTATCAATCGCATACATGAGACTGAATGTAACTATTCGTCATTCGACTGAAGTCGGGGTCATCGAGCCAATGCAAACAATCCTTTATAGTATGTGCTACGCCAGGCCTACATATAGTTTATGAATTCAGAATTACTTTCTCCTAGACCGGTTGCCACCCAAGGCTATAGAACCCACTCTGCCCTGCTATCTACCCATAATTAGAAGAGGAGGGTTCATACTTTTCCCAAGAGTATTAGCACGAAAGTGAATGCAATGGATCCGACTGGAATTCGAACTCGGCTCTCCGATTCCTCAATCTGTGCTTCCATTACTATTTTTACTATAAAGATATTTATACTACACTATTTACATTATTCGGACTATTGTCCTCATCTTTGTCGCCATATTTATTACAACGTTTCGGCCTTCTTCAGGTGGTTGGAATGTCGAACTGAATAATGTAAATAGTGTACATAATACCTCATCTCAGAAATATAGACAGATACTGAGAGATATTTATACATTCATAGTATTTTGACCCCATATTAGTGGGGTGGGGGATAACTACTTGTCCACAACTGGCACCCTAACAGGTGCTAGCATCCCGGGGAAGGGTTGACCTGAAAACAACAGCAATTAAGAAGTGGTTCCACGCTCCTCAAAACCTCCCGATCAGAGGCCTTGTAGTTTATAGTCATACCCAGGACTATACTTAAAACCAGAAAGAGACATTTTTGAGATTTGTGGGACGCATAACGAAGAAAGAGGGTTGGAGAATTTAACGCTCACAGGGCATACTGGAGGCAAGAGGGACAGAGAGAAACAATGGGTAACCTACGTAATGAGTGTGTGCAAATAGATGACAGAACAAGGACTGGGAAGGATAGTAAAGGGACAGAGATTGATCAGAGGATAGGAAGTTGTAGAGAGCCATGATCGCCCGTGTTCTGAAGGGACACGGTGCATAAAAGAAGAGTTTTCAGCACTTGTTCTTTTAAATATGAACTGGAACACTGATTAATAGTGCTGGTGGAAGAAGCACAACTATCTCAACCACTCGGCGGGAGATTCAGATTAAAGTAAACATTCAGTGCCTTTTTTTTTTTTACTTTTAAATGAAACATGACACACGCAGAGAAACGCGTTTCCTTATGCCTGTCTTTATTATATTGAGCAAGTACACAGAAATAGAAAGGGGGCGTTGGACAAGAAACGAAGCTATCCAAACCATGCAGGAAAGTGATCCTTAGAGAACCCGGTCATACGAAGACAATATTGGCGAACAGAATCTTAACACCATAAAATACACAGATTACGCTGTGTGGATGGCAGACAAGAAAACTGCAGGAACTCCTAGACACGGCTAGTAAAGGAAAGCGAGGGGAAGGGACTAACCATCAATTGCTAGAAGACACAATGGATGGCCGTTAGCGAGAGGGGCAGCCCAAGATGCGTGCTACGAAATGGAGACGTCTGAATCAGGCATGTACGGAAATTTCTCTATTTAGGAGGGTGTTACACAACGTAAAATGTGACACGGAAATCCGAAGTCGCATTGGAACAGGAAATGTTGCCTTCCAAAAGCTAAGCAGAGTATTAAGAAAGAGGAAAATTTCGTTATAATTAAATAGTATTGAACTATTATGTAATATCAGTCCTCCTATATGGAAACTCATCAGAACAATTAGCACAAAAATATTTATAGAAAAGGTACAGGAAAGCTACCTTATAGCAGTGGGAAAGTGACTGAAGTCGAGATGCCAGGTCAGGGCTAATAATATTGCAGATTTTTCTTTGGATTTTATCAAGAATCTCTAAATATATAGCAAGAGCACCAGGCTATATGTGGTAGCAATATTCAAAGCATAAAAGAATAGTACTTATAATACGAAAGGTAGATTAAGGTGAGAAAACGTTTCTAGCACGACACAACAGACCTAGCAATTGATTCAATATAATCTTTCCACTTCATGTCAGCTGAAAACATTAGCCCGAAATGGCTCAATGAATCACTCACCTGGTGGTTAGCATCAGTCATACAGATGGAAGGCAGAAAGGGTTCTCTCAGACGATTATTAGAGAGCAGTTTCGTTCTGGAGGCGTTAAAATTAACAAGCCGCTACTTGTCAACAAATTGTAGATCATTTTTAGATCAACTGCCAATTATCGAACTGACCAGACTTACTATTTAAACAAAAGTAAATAGTTCTGTCATCAGTATAGATACAGAATTTAGTGTTAAGATATCGCGAACGTTTCTCTGTACGTCGGTCTTTACTGGATTGCCATGTCTTAAAAAAGCGAATAAGTAGCCGTTAATATATATTTATAAAGGGTGTTATAACTTGGACCGATTTTAAATGTGAATTAAGTTTAAGAGTCTAATGATTTTTTTCTTTTAGATTTGGCGGACATTTGGGCGATATTATTTTTCACACATAATTGCCATGACTTAAATAACATGATCCAGTAGAGAAATGAATATACAGTGTAACCCGGATATAAGAGAGTTGTCGGGACCGGAGAAGAAGTCTCTTATGTCCGTGTTTCTCTTATATCCGGGTTTGGTCTATTATATATAGATTAGCACAGGCTCAAATTTGGGACCAGAGAAATCTCTTATATCCGGGTTACACTATTTTCGCCAATAACACTGATTTATTTACTGCCGACTTTGACCCGTCTTAATGAATATGGCGAGAATTTTACAGTCAACAATTAAATTGGTATCAGGAAAAAGGACCTGGACTCACTTTTACAGAAGATATTAAATTTTAGAGTTTCCTTGGTAACAAGAGACAAGTTAATTGGACATTTATAACGGAAGCTTTTTTTTTTTTTTTTTTAATTTCCAATGTGTGTTTTTATTATTTTTATAAAACTTCCAACCTGATATTTATACACCGAGATTATTGCAACTTTGTCAAATGGTAAAATTGATACAGGCAACATTCGATATTCACTGACCGAAACATTAACGTTGAAATTTATAAAATCTGTTTCTCAAAGTAGTTTTTCAGAAAATTAGATTTTTCATGTTAAATGTTATCGATCTTTCTAGTCTCGTTTTTTTTTTTCTTCCGGATATCAATTAAATTGTTGGTTGTAAATCCACGCCTGATATATATTAAAGGCGACTTTCCTTCCAAACTTTGGGCGTAAAAATTAATATCTTGATTACATCCATACTTTCCCTAAGTTAGATGTGCTGCCTTTTTTTGCCGCTGTTGATAGTGTTCAAAGTTATGTGGTTTTTGTTATTTGGTAAAATTATTTGTAATTGTGTAGCGCCAAATAGTTGTAGGATCAGCTTAAATATTACTTTGTTCTGGCGTTGCTACTTCTTAGCTTAGTGTAAAATAAGGCCCCAAATACGGGGTACCCAGTGAGGATTGAAATCACTAATATAAAAAATAAAGGAAACAATTTAATCATAAATACCGGCAGTTGTATTTAGTACACAAGAAAATTTACTAAACTTAGACTGGCACAAGGTCACAAGTGTTTCCCTACCATGAACTTGGTTTGAATGTTCACTAGGCGCATGCGCGCATGTGGCTCTGAGCAATAGTTTTCATGTATATATATGTGGTTTAAGGCCAATGACAATATTTTGTTAAGGAATTTTTTTTGTCTATTATTTTTTCTATATTTCGGACAATTTTCCTGCTTTCTCGTGGAAATTTCAATATAAATTGTCCAATGTTTAAAGACGTTCGGCTTTCAGAAACCATTATCAAGCGATTAATTTTTTGTTTCTTTATTTTATTTGTTTCATCTTTTCTCATGTATCACGTTTTCACGCGTCAATTCGTGTTGTGTCATTGTTTTTGGCTATGAAATATGGATACATGTGGGTTATCTGTCGTCACTTTTTATAAAGTTAGATGTAGTAGAGTCTTTTCTATTGTGAACTTAGTTTGAATGTTCACTACACAGTATTAATGGCCTACGAGACGAACTTGAAACATGACAACACGGCGAGAAATATATTTCCATTCGATTCGTATTGACAAACTAAAAAGAATACACACGTATTTTATAACTGAAGCTTCCTAACGAGTGGATTGAACGACTGCAAAGAGTTTCGGCTATGGAACTCTAGATTCGGGGTGATGGATATAAGGTCAATCAGCTAGGTGACCAATTTTATATTAATCCCATATATATATATATATATATAAAATAAAAGGTTCAAAAACTAATATTCCATAGTTATAATTTATTATAATGGAATCGTAATCACGATCCAATTCATCAGACTTACAAATTCAAAAAGAAATCGGAAAATATAACACCGGGTATAAAAGTAAAAGTTTTACTCTTTCCTGGACATTGAGTTCTACCGGGATTCTATACTCTTAGGAATTTTTATATATATATATATATATTGACCACTAATATTATATATATATATATATATATATATATATATATATATGCTCCTGAAAAATTGATTTCGGTTGAGCTCTCTGGAGAGGAAGTGTGGGTTTGTAAACAATGACTTTTAAGGCTAATAATGCTAGACTCTTCGGTAAATCGAATCGAGTTATCTCAGTTACTGTGTGTTTATCTAAAAATAAATACGCTTAAATCCACCTTCACCGTGCACCAACGGCTTAGTGGTAGAATCCCCGACTGACGCCAATTCAGTCGGGTTTCGATCCTAGCTAGAGGCAACCGGACATCTAACCAAACTGATGAGCTGTGATACAGCGAAACTGTCTGTGGATGACATATATATATATATATATATATATATATATATATATATATGAACACAACCATATCTTTATGTTCTTCCCGTTTACTCGGTGTGTGAATAGAAGTAGTATTCCACAGTTGAAGACGCACCTCTGATTATAGCTTGCCATATAGAACAAGTAGTTCACCATGTTGTATTGATTTCTATGGCCATACTGTTTACAATGCTTTATCCGAATACTGATTATTCCCTCCCCCATAAATAAAGCAATTATTAAACAGAATAGAGATTTTTTAAAAATCTATTTCCTTTCTTCATTCGTGACTAGAATTTTGCCCCAACTCTCACACACACACACACACACACACACTACTTCGTCGGTCGCGTTGCTTCACTCTCACACACACGAGGTTGTTTTTCACGTTTTTTCATTTAAGCATTTCACTCCAAGCAAGTCGAGAGTGCCACTAGTTCTCAGGGGGTTACATAGAGTGAAGGTGAGAAAAAAAAAACAGTGTCTAGCGGGAATGAGGAAAGGCTAAAAAATGTACGGGATTCAAGACATCAGAAGATGACGACTGACGTTGCATTTAAATTTTTGAAGATTGTAGTTGTCGGGAAGCAATTGAACGAAAAGAATTCCACAGGCGGGAAGTGCGAGAAAAGAAGCTGTTCGAGTAGAAGTGGCGGTTACGTTTAACTATTTCAACGGTAAAAAGATGGGACCTAGATGCTAGTCGGGGCACCAGAGGAAAAAAAGCTCGACAGATTGAAGCCACATCACGCCTGTTAGAAAGTTTGGAGACGAGCTGCCAGATCAGGACCGATTACATTGCAGATACTTCTTTCGATTTTGCCGAGAACCTCGAAAGGAATAGCTCCGGCATCAGACCAGACATGGCAACAGTACTCAATGCACTAAAGAATGGTAGATTTGTAGATATATAAGATGAACTATGACCAGAAAAAAACCTTCTGGCACGAAATGTAGACGATTATGACTCTCCACAATTTCCTACATGTACGAAAAGAAACGTGCCAACTAAACCATAAATATACATTTCCCTACCAAATGTAAGTACCGTCGGAAATCAATGTGCCGGTGGGAAATAATTAGTTTCTCAAAATAAGATGGAAAGTTTAAGAGGCTAGAACAGTGTTTCTCAACTTCTTTAAGCAACAGCACACCTAGGAGCAAATGAAAACAAACTTAGCAAAATTTTCAAAGGGTATGCATTTCAATGTCATGAAATAAAACCAGATTTAAAAAATACACACACAAATATGAACTTTATTTCAATGTTTCTATTCAACTATTTGTGCAGCTTATTTAGTGTGAAACCCGTGCCTGGTGTTTATTCACGATTTCTTCAATGTTTAGTCGAATGTGCGATAAGCAGACCCTCATTTCTTTTTTAGTTGAGCGTAGTCTTCCTCGTTCCTTATTTTTTATGTTATTTAGGGTTGAGAAGCCTAATTCACATAAGCAGAAAATTGTAATAAAACTGATAAAGCCTTTTTAATTAATGTGGGATAAAAAGTTAAATACTTATTCATTTATTCAAATACTAACACTATACTGTTACTGCTTCTACACATACACACAGTATATATATATATATATATATATATATATATGCCGTGACAATATTTCGCGGCACACTTAAGAAGATCGCGTGGCACACTAGTGTGTCACGGAGAAAATTATTAGAAAAATAATAAGCATGTCTTACTAAATAAGGACCAAGTCAGCAGGAAAATTGAAGGAAATAATTAAATTGTATCGTCACTTGTATTTGGTATCCAAGAGTACCCTCCGAATCGCCCTACAAAGTAACCCTGTTTGAATTAAAATTCAGATTTAGCGCCCCCACCTTTCTTCTATCCCGGGAGTTGCATTACTATCCCGGGAGTTGCATTATTTTGGTCTTCTTCAAGCTTAATACATTTATACTGTCATCTCGACTATTTAATGAATATTAGCCAGCCTGTTTGTACCAGTAATTAATGGTTAATTAATATAATAATTAGTGCTAATTGGGAAATTTCGTGGATTGGAATGTTAGCCTGTCTTTCCAGATTCTTGAAATATCTCCAACTGCACTGATAATTTATCAAGAAGTTTCAAATAAACAAACAAACATAAACAAACAAACATAAACAAACAAACATAAACAAACAAACATAAACAAACATAAACAAACAAACAAACATAAACAAACATAAACAAACAAACATAAACAAACATAAACAAACAAACAAACATAAACAAACAAACACACAAACAAAAACAAAAAAACAAACAAAAAACAAACAAATAAACAAATAAACAAATAAACAAACAAACAAAACAAATAAATAAACAAATAAATAAATAAACAAGCTTAAACTTTCTTCGTTATTTTCTTCAGTGTCTCGATATTCCTTAAAGGGCCTTTTTACTGCTTGGCCGACGTTGAACATGTTTCTCACATACACGAGAATATCATGTGTAGATTAAGCGACGGTTTGCCGTTGCCGATTTTCGTTAGGGCGATTTTTTTGCGATTTTTTTTTTTTTTGCTAAAGAACCCTTCCTACCCAGTCGTGTGCGTGCGTATTAAGCTTAACGAATGTTGCCGAGCAAATATGCCATGACGTCAATCCCAGAACCTGGGGGCGTGCAACGGCAAACGTTCAAACAGCTTTTCGTTGTCGCAGATACTTCATGGATACCGATGTTGGATTGTGCTTATTCGACAATAAAACCGTTAAATCTTTCCATATTTTACGGTTCCGACACGAGACTGAAGATCTATGTATCACTCAAACGGTATAAAATAGTAACATCGATAAGTGACAGGTAATTCTTATCGACATATCAATAGAGGTCCTTATAACAAAATTTAAGTTCTAGAAGTTGTCATTACAAATTTAGGGAATTTAAGTAAATATTATACTGTGTCTCTATTTATAATCCTTCAAAGTTCTGTTTATCATTTAATACAAAGTTTTTTTTTTAACCAACCAACGATATCAACATTTACGAAAATCAAAAGACTTTATTTAACTCCCCTTAAATCGACCGCTTTCTTACTTGTAAAATATACAATATTCACGTATTGCCCATCCGTTATATACATATATATATATATATATATATATATATATATATATATATATATTCCAATAAATCTTTAATTACGATGTCAACAATTACGAAAACCAAAAGACTTTATTTAACTCCTCTTAAATCGACCGCTTTCTTACTTGTAAAATATACAATATTCACGTATTGACCATCCGTTATATATATATATATATATATATATATATATATATATATATATTTTCCAATAAATCTTTAATTACGATACACATACACCTTAGCAAGTAGACAGGATTAACCATATGGTTGTCAACAAAAGAGACAGCCCAACTTTCTCGTTACATATCAGGATCGTCAAAGTCAAGCAGTTGCAGAAATTTAAATTTATCTTCGAGTAGTGTACTAACAGACGACGGAAAATGTAACACAAAATCCAAAGGTGCTTTTCATAGATTAAGCAAGATATTAAGGGATTGGAAATTATCCTTACAAGCAATGAAAAAAAAAGCACTGGATTGCTATGTAATGTCAAATATTCTATAAAACTCCCGGACAATTTCTTCACAGATGAAAAAGCGATCGGATGCGACACAGATGTGTTTTCACCGACGACGGATTGCTGAGAATATCAAGGACAGAAGGTGTATGGATACTAATAAAAGCAGTTCTATAAACATTTATATAATTTGGCATACTTTCAGCTAAGATGTTTACTAAGTTTTTCTTAATATAGAACGAAAACAAATGAGAAATAGTGGTAAGAACACTGTTTTGTGCCAGTTTTCTGATTTGGAAGAGTCTCCCCGCACAGAAAGTCAACATTCGAAATCTTTATTATGTCTTCATATTCGAACCAGGAAATACTTTTTGATTGTTATATTCACAATGTTTCGCCTGTTGTACAATCTATCCTTTTTTAGATGTCTGTCGTTCTACGTCACCTTAAAGAATTTTGAATCCAAATCTCTATTCAGTTCACGGGGAGGAGATTGTTCCTATTTTGCCTTTAATGCTGTCTCGTATCAGAC
>OZ038483.1:41982111-42002111 GCA_964036315.1 Acanthosepion esculentum | reverse complement strand
GTTGAAGTGGTACAGAGATCACAATGCCTGGTCTGCAGACCAATGGAAGCGATTCATATTCTCAGACGAGTCCAAGTTTTTCTCTTTTCTCAACTTCAGCGTGAGTTTATGTGTGGAGGCAGCCCAAAGAAGCTTACAACCCTGACTGCCTTCTTCCAACGGTGAAGCATGGAGGTGGATCAATGATAGTTTGGACCGCCGTATCATGTAAATGTCTCGGTCCAATAGTTGCCCTGCATGGTAGAATCAATAGCAAAGATTACCGGAACATTTTAGGAGATCATGTTCATCCTATGGCTCAGACTTTATTCCCTGATGATGACTGCATCTTACAAGAGGATAATGCTCCAATACACACCGCTCGAGTGGTTAAGAATTGGTATGAAGAGCATGAAAGTGAGCTAGAACATATGGAATGGCCTCCTCAATCTCCGAACATCAATATTATCGAACATTTGTGGTTCATTTTGGAGCGACAAGTTTAGATCGTCTATCGTATTTGAACTTATCCATGATTTTGTAAGCTTTGCAGTATGCTTAGGATCGTTGTCTTGTTGAAAGACCCAACCCGATTTCATTTCCAGCGAATGTGCAGTCTCTGACGTAAATCTTTCCAAAATACCTCTATAATATGCTATTTTCATTCTCTGTTATTTCCCTACACCTTAGACACTAAAGCAGCCCCAGATCATGGCTAATCCCCCTCCAAATTTTACTGTTGCGATTGTGTTCTCCGGCGAATATTCAAGTATCCTTCTTTCTCCAGACCTTTGCCACAGCATTTTTGCCAAAAAGTTCATTTTTTTTTCGTCTGACCAAAGTACATTTTCCCAAAATGCTGCAGGTTTGATACAATGATCGTTTGCAAAATCCAGTCTAGCGATAACGTGTTTTCACTTAAGTGTTTTTTTTTCCTTGGAGTCCTCAAAAAGATATATCGACGAAGTGAACAACTAATTATATCCGTAAGCCTAACTCGGGGTTCGTTGACAACATTTCTTGCCAATAATAATGCCGTACTTTCCGTTACCTTTCTGGAACGACCAGAGCTTTTTGGGGGACGAATGGAATGACACGTCTTCCAGTGAAGTACTATCGTACCAACTGAACTCAATGGCACATTTAACTGACTAGGTATCTTCTAATAACCAAGTCTATTTGTATAAAGCTCAACAATACGTTTACGGAGGTCTTGATCAAATATTTTGCTTTTCTCAATGTTTAAAGGACGGTTGACAGAAAAATGAATGACGCAATATTTTAAATCATTTTTAAAAATAATCATAAAATTAATCTGGAACGATCTAAAAAACAACCCCATCCTAATTTGGAACGCTTATATATATATATATATATATATATATATATATCTACACAGGTGTTGTAATATAAAAAAATGCATTGCATACTTTTGAGTTACTAAATACCGGTTGTTGCCAGTGTGAAAATTTTTGAAGATTTTTAAAAAATCTGATTGTTTGACCGAATACCTAACGATATGTTCTGCGAGCAGTAAAAGTTGAATTAATGTAAATGTATAAGAAATACCTAAAAACATTTTTTGTAATGTCTTCTAAATTTTTGCGAGGGACTATATATATATATATATATATATAGGGAGAGAGAGGGGTATACGTGTGCGTGTGTATATATATATATATATATATATATATATATATATATATATATATTTATTCAAACAGGTTTGTTCAAATAATTTAGACATATGTCGGTTAGTTTTCGTTGTGATCCTTTCAAGTTTGTGGATTATGTATAAATTATTTTACCAAACCAGTTTGAATGAAAATATGCTATATATATATATATATATATATATATATATAAAGAGATATAGTTTTAAGGTGTGCTATATTTATGGGATAAAGTGCTCAATATCAGAGATAGAGCGTATGTAAATATAAATATAAAAGTGAACAATGAAGTCAACACTCAGAGGCGACAGGCTGTTTCATGCTGGACGCAATCGATTGCGTTCAGCATGAAACAGCCTGTCGCCTCTGACTGTTGACTTCAATGTTCACTTTTATATTTATATATATATATATATATATATATATATATATTCAGACATATATTGTTAAGTATAACAGACAAGTAATGTCTATTATGTTTAATCCTGAGCCGTTTTAAACTTCGTATAGTTGCTTTAATTTTGTGAGAAATTAATGACGAAAATTTTCCAACATTTGGATATATTTTTTTATTTTGCTGTTCCTTGATCATTTTCTCCCGAAATCAAACATAATAGACATTCGTTGTCTGTTATATTTAACAATATACGTTTGTATAATGATCTGATGCCCCAATACACTAAACGTATGTATGTATGTATGTATGTATATGTGTGTGTGTGTATATATATATATATATATATATATATGCTTGAACTCCCATAACATTATGCGACATAAATGCACTTTCAGTCCATCTGTTAGTGGGGTTGAAAAATTATTCTTTAAGCCACTGTGTCCGCTGACAGTACAGTGCAAAATTTAAGATATGTTAGTGTGCTATTTATTTAATTTATTAATTATTTAATTTATTCCGAGTTACCACATATGATTATTTACATTATTTACATTGTTTGGACTGTTCTTCTCATTTTTATTGTAGTATTTACTACGTCTCATTCGTTGTCCGGTCCACCGTATATCATCTGAAGAAGGTCGAAGCGTATAACGGCCGAAACGTCGTGAATATGACACCAAGGATGAGGACAACAGTCCGAACAATGAAAATAGTTGCAATACTTCATCTCAGAAATATAGACGCATACGAATAGCATTTGAGATGATACCTATGTTATTACAATCGGTTTTCCAAAACGGAAAGATACTTATGACTAATGTTAATATTTTAACGTCAGTCATAGCTAATAAAAATGTCACTTTTTTCTTTTTAATTGGGAGATATAAAAATAATCATAGTCGCCGAGCATTTGGACTAGAAAGTTAAAGTCCTGCATGAGTCCCGACTTCTTGTTCATAACCAGATATACCCGCACGTGTTGTTAGAATAAAGAACTACATCTGTTGGAAGGAAGGTTCCTATAAATTCTGAGGAAGTCAACGCAACACCGGCAAAATAAATATATAAATAAACAAAAGAACAAGTAAAACAAATAACAAATAATCATTGCTCCATTTCATACCGCAAAGTCAGTTGAAACACTTATCTATGTTGAAAATATGGGGTCTGGATTATCCAGACTGGCATCGTTTTATCTAAAAAGCCTTCCGGTTCGATCGCTGTCAGCGCAAAGAAGAAACAAAATAATAAAGTAAAAAAAAAGGTACAAAGGAAAGAGGAAAAAATAACATTGAACTGACACTAATGCAAGATCACTTTTCCGCGGCAAAAGTCCCTGAGGAAGGATCAGTTTAGAAGGAAAACATTGAATTAGAACTGACCTTTATAGACACATTGAGCTCAAGGTTAGTGGAGATAGATTTTGTTTTTATTTATGATTTATTATTTGTCTTTGCTTGCTTTTCTGTGTGTATGGGTGTGGGTATTTTGTATATTTTACTCTTTTCATAGCCTCAAGACTCTACTGGGAAATTGAACAATGTCTTGGAACACCGCGGGGCTCGTACTATTTCAACATAAGAAAATCCATCTTTGAGATCAGATCGGACTTTTTAAAGCCCCCTAAGAGACTTCAATTTACAGCCAATACATTGTTAGCACATACTTTTCGTTTTCTCTTTTTTTTTCCTCCCCTATTCCTTCCCTTCCTCCCTAGCTTCCATTCCTACATCCTTTTTCCGATTCTTGTATTTTTTTTATGTTACACCGGGTCTATCGATTTGTTCAGCTCTTGTTTCAGGACTTGGCATTTGATCCCAGTAGAGATTTGTAAGTCGTCTGGACTGTTTTTTTCTCTCTTATTTTCTTCCTGTTATATGTGCGTAGACATGTTTTTCTGTCTGTCCCTCTCTCTCTATTATATATATATATATATATATATATATATGGCTCTATCGATGCGCGTATACATTCAAATATAACTGTGTGTGCATGGCTGTGCAAGTCAATGAATAGGTGAATGGCTGGTTGAATGGGCGAACGAGCGTAGAAAAAGGATACATAGGCGCCCTCTGGGAGTGATTCATGGCAGATCCGGGACTGATTCGGTAATCCGTGACCTCCCTGACCTTCCGTGCCTTTCGCCGAGATGTCAATCTCGTATCTGGTTGTATTGTGAACGAATAACCAACAGTATCGACAATTGCAGAAAACGACAAAACTACCATTATCTAAAAAGAATTCTTGAGAGAAAAAAAAAGAAAAAAATATATATATATAAACGAATGAAACAAAAAAAAAAAACGCTGGAAAAATGGCGGTAACAGTCGAAGCAGACGTGGAGGCGGATATATATATATATATATATATATATATATATATATATATATATATGAAGTAAGTCTGTCCGATGGTAAAAGTAGAGTGCCTCCGAGGATGTTGAGCGTAACTTATTTCATCATTGTGGCCTTTGTACGGCGAATGAATATTTCTGCCGCATCGCCTCTATGAAAAAGGGGCTCCGCTGCTGTAAAGAGGGCAAAGGGTTATCGCGCATATCAAGGCTACAGGGGATGGGGACAAAGCAATCCAAGAAGTGAAAAGACTTAGATTAAATGTGGGATCGGAGTACAAAAAAATCCCAAGGAGATCAACGAAAATGCATAAAAAAATGAGGGAGGGGGGGACATTGCGAGAAAGTTAAGTACTACTGCCGAGAAAATAAACAATTCCATTTTCATACAGAATATCTACCTATCAACCTTAGTCTGTTCATATCAAATAATCAGTGTATAATCACTGAATGTCTAAGACAATTTATCCAGTGATACAACCGTGCGTCATTGGCGAAACAGTTGAAATGAATAAGAAAGAAAAACTTCTATATATTAGATATACTTCGACTAACAGTAGTAACATTTACTTTCAAACCGAGGACATGCCATGCTACTTCCGCGGAGTCGAATCATCCTCATTTCTACCGTATTCCAAAAGTAAGGAGAACATTCCGCTCAGATAGCGTTTTCCCCCAAGAACAGCTACTGTGCGGAACAGACCCCCGCGTGGGTACTTTCCAGAAACATGACAATCTTAACCTCTTCAAGTCAAGAGTCAATCTATACTTCTTATCCTCATAATCTTTACTTCATACCCCCTCCTCTTTTATTCATCATAAACTTCTACTTTTAGTAGTTATGGGGCCTCGTATTTGGTCAATTTATTACTTCAAACGTTATTTTAGTGAGCACTATTCATCTGAAATAGTCGCCGCATTTTTATTTATTAAGCATTGTCTATTATGTCTGTCGGCCTGCGTATTCGAGAAATCTAAGTAAAGAAGATGTATCATGTGGCACGGATAGGACTTGCGTCCGCCTAGGTAGGAAAAACTACCGTTAAAATAACGCTTGAAGTAATAAAAACATGTCGGACAAGTAGATGAAGTATACCATTTAATAAAGAAACGGAACGTCCACTCAAATATGTGAAACCACAAAAAATACCGTGATATTTAAATCGAATTAATAAATTTAAAAAAATAATCCATTGTTTCTTTAGAAATTGATTTGTTTATATTTGGATACGAAATTAAGAAGGCATTACATTTTGAGGATCTAAGACGGTGTGTGTGTGTGTGTCTTTTTGATTCTAAGTAAAACGTCCTTTTTCTCTTCATTTTCCTTAAAACTTGTTACTCAGTTCATGGCGTTCTCAGCATACTTCTTGAGAACTACATTTGTGTTGTCTGAAGCCTATTTTTTCACCTGTGAAAAGATTATGCACCATTCGCTATCATAAAGGGTGTTCCAATAACTTGGACCGATTTTAAATGTGAATTAAGTTTAAGCGTCTGATGATTTTTTTTCTTTTTCTTTCAGATTTGGTGGACATTTCGGCGATATTATTTTTCACACATAATTGCCTTGACTTAAATAACATGATCTAATAAATAAATAAATAAAAAATGTCACCAATTACACTGATGTATTTCCTGCTGACTTTGATCCGCCTTAATGAAACACTCTTTATAAGAGGCCACTCTTCTTTTGTTTCTGGCCAACTTTTTCTTTTCTTGATACTTTGTTTAGATTAGGGAAGAAATCTTTCGCTATTCCAATGCACATTCTGATTTTGATGTCACATTTTCTGTCCTCTGTTAAAACACTACCCAATAAATTAAAACCCTAAGTTAGATAACGACAGAACATCCATCGTAGGAGCAGATAGGTGTGCCTACCTCTCGCTGAAGAGTTCCTATCTTTTGAATAGGTGGAGAGGTTTATCACTTGTTTCCTCTTTAAGATTAGATTTCCGCTTCTTTCCAGAGTCTACTTCAGCTCTGTACTAACGTCTGCGCCTGAACTCTGAAATTTTATTAACTATTTATTTTCCTCCATCAATAGGAACAGATACGTTCGTCTATCGTCCTGGTCACACTCTTTCCCGGTCTTTTAAACAGTAGAAGTTTATCTCTTGTTTCCTACTTAGGATTAGGTCTCCGCTTCCTTTGAAAGGCTACTTCAGCTCTATATTCCAAACGCTTGTTTTTTCCGACGCTAATAAAACTCCACACAGTAACCCTCTACATTGAGTGACTCTTGGGCTTTATATTGGGTGAACATTAAAAAAAAAATCCGTTCCTTCGCCACCGACTAATCTCTACACACCGATTTATTTGCAGGCGCTCCTACTAAACACATGTAATTATGAAGATTAGGTTGCACAAAACCTCTCAGAAGCGTGTGCTTGCTTGAAATTATACTTTTTCTTCACCAGGAATTGAACACAGAGCTAGGAACTGATAATTTAATTACCGACAGTTATTTCTAAAATGACCTCAGTTTAACTTATATAATGTTATTGTTATTTTTAACATACTCCCAAGAGGATGCTTCCACGATCACTAGACTCTTAGCATTTTCAAGTCTACGGTAAACCGTTATGTATCCTACACATCTGCTCTTACTTTTCTTACGTCCATACAACCTCATTCCGTAATCCTCTACCTTCAGTGGCTCTTCTGCATTGTATGTTATCAATATTTAGTGAATTGACAGAGAAGGAAGTGGTTTCCTTCAGATCACTGTTTTCAGAGATGTTCAGAGATGTTCTTTGAGACTGGCTGCCACTCAACACTATAGAACCCAGTCTGCTCTACTATTTAACTCCTAGCTAGGAGGAGGGAAGTGAAGGGTTCATGTCTTTCCCCAAGATCAATTTTGCCTAAGTGAACTTAACTATTATCTTCCTTATACTAATAATCTTCACTTCCTACCACCAACTCTTTCACACATATCACATCGCATTCATCATCGCCATTTTAACAGTGGCCCTCTACTTTGAGTGCCTGACGAGTCATGTCTTTTGTTTTTATTTGTATACTGAAATTCACCAATCAGACGAGGCAGGAATTTGAACTTGGTTCTCCGATTGCACAGTTCACTTGTTACTTGCATATTCTCCAATATCGGATTGGAACCAATTCCAGTTTCTTTGTTGAATTTGGATCTAATTTTGACTTGGTGTTTCTGCTTTGTTACAATATCTCCTGTTGCACCGATCTTCATTTTTGTGATCAGCTTTAATAGAATTGGACAGTTAATAATAATTAAGAATTATTCTTCAATTCATTTGTTTCTAGCGGATATTAAGATAAGAACAGTGCGTTGGCGCGTGGAATAGATTCGCAAATGATCGAAACCAATTCGGACGCCAGTTCCGCGTGAAACAAAATCTTGGACGCTTAGTAACTATATCTTGTATTTCCACAACTCACTCTTGTAAATTGGTTCGTTTTTTTTCCTTCTTTTTCAGTGTTTACTGATATTTTCTTCATTTCGTACTTCCATTTCCATGTTGCTTTCTTTTTTCTTTTTCTCTTCTCTTGCAATCTTCTTCCTTTCCCCCCTCTTTCCTTGAAATCTTCTTCCTTTTTCCCCCCTCTTTCCTTGCAATCTCCTTCCTTTTTCCCCCCTCTTTCCTTGCAATCTCCTTCCTTTTTCCCCCCTCTTTCCTTGCAATCTTCTTCCTTTTTTCCCCCCTCTTTCCTTGCAATCTTCTTCCCCCCTCTTTTCTTGCAATCTTCTTCCTTTTCCCCCCTCTTTCCTTGCAATCTTTTTCCTTTTTTCTCTTTCCTTGCAATTTTCTTCCTTTTTCTTTGCTATCAATTTCTTTTCTTTTCCCTGCTTCCAACTTATTTTTTTCTTTTCTTTTTCCTTGCTATATTCTTTTCTTTTTTATCTTCTATCTTTTTCTCTTCACTGCCTTTGCTATTTTTTTTTTACTCTTTTTTTTTTTACCCTTCTCACTTTCCAGTAACTTTTTACCTTTCTTCTTAGCATTGAATCTTTCTCAATTTCTTTCTTTTATTTTGGCAACTCTTTCCCCTTAAGCTTTTCTACTTCTTTCTTTTCTTTACTCATCTTTCACTCTTTTATGAGTTAACGTTTATTTCTCTCAAAGGTTCTTAAGGTTCAATATTTCATTTTAGTCTCCTTTTACGTTTGCTTTCTCTTAGCTTTTTCTTTTTCGCTTTCTTTCTTTGCTTCAATTTCGTTTCTTTCTTTGTTTCATTTTCATTCACCATTTGATCATTTACTTTGTCACTGTCTTTCCCCTCTTTTTATATCCTAGTCTTCATTTTTTCTCGCCGCTTTTGTTTTATCTTTCCATCTACACTTTCAAAGTCTTTCACTTTCATCCTCTACAACGTTATTCTTTCTTTCTTACATCAATCCATTTTCTTTACTTTTCTTCTTGTTTTTCTTCTTATTTTTCTGTGATATTTTTCTTTTTTAACGCAGTTCACCCCTTCCCATTTATCTACTTTTGAGATGCAGTTACATATCAATCCTCCCCTTACTTCTTTCCTTCTCCCTATCTTGATTACTTTTTTTTTTTTTTTTTTTACACTTCCTCCTCCTCATTTTGTCTTTATCTGTTCTTTTTTTCTCCCGTTTACCCTTCCCTCTTGTTCCCTCGTTTTCGCCAGAGACACTCATCTGGAACGGGACGAATACCTTATTGCTACGATTAATCCAAACTCCATTTTGTCTTGGCGGCATTACGAGAGCTAATCGTAAATTCATTACAGCAAGACAGAGATTTCTTTTAATGTCTTTCAAGCACATTCCATCGGTGTTACAGTCTTCACGCTGTTCTCTCACCGCCTCATCACACTCTTCCCTCTTCAAACACCCGCTTGCTATCTTTTTCTCCACCTTCATCGACCTTTATCTACACGCCTCATATTTAGAGGCGCAGCTATTTTTCCGCCTGTAAACCTAACGTTATTAATTCTCTCTCGCTCAGCATCCTTCGTTTCATTTTGTTTTTGCTTCATCAGCGCTTTTCACTTTTGTGGACGTCGCGAAATTTCCCGTCCTTTACCTTTCTTTCGCTTTTTCCGACTTAACAAGGCAGTATTTTCAGGTATAGCCCGGTGGTAGAACGATGTAGAAGGTTATCAGTAACATGAGGGTGAACAGGATGGTCTAGCGCAGTTTTTATCAACCATATTTTACTTCATGGCGCACTTGTAGAATAACTAAAGCTCTAGAGTGTACTTTAAATTTTAATAATGAAAAATTAGTCATTAAATTTGAAAATATGAAACTTTGGTTTAACCTTCCCAGAGAATATTAGCGAGGCTGATAATTACAGATTTAAATCCCTTGAGGAAGGATTATCCACTCCACCTTGAAGATTAAAGAATTTAGCATCTAGTTTAAAATATCAAATGCTAAAAAATTGACTTAGATATGGAAGCCATGTGCTTGGCGTATCTAGCTTTTTAAAATATAAATTTTTTAAAATATAAAAATAATTGATGAATTCTTCTTCTGTTAACTTGGGGCGCACCTGGCTACCTTTCAGGGCGTAATAGTGTGCCCAGGCGCACCGGTTGGGAAACGCTGGTTTAGATAGTGCCGTGAGTTTGGTCATAACTGGGTGACCTTCCTGCTAGTCTTTATTCCCGCACTGCCATTTCTTCACCCAAACTACTTATTTACTCACTGTTTCCCTTCTCCTCTTGTGAGTGTCAAATTCTCCAAACCCTCTTTTTTATAATGTGTCTCCAGAAATTTCAACTGATTTTTCCTTCTAGTTACCATTTTATTTAAAACTTTCTCGTGGTTTGTTCATAGTCTCAGCACCCTTCTGTAGAACCATATCTATGTCGCTTCTCGTCTCTTTTTCATCTGTAAGGAAACTGTCCAGCATTCACTACCACAAAGCAGGATAGGCACAGCATAGCAGTTCAGCACTCTTTCCTTTGTTTCTAACAAAATTTTCCTATGGTTTAATGCTTTGCTTAGTTTCTGGAAGACATCTTTCGCTAATCCTATGAGCCTTCGGATCTGTGTCACATTTTTCGTCATATATTACTAAAATTCTCAGAATGACGCGTTCGAATTTCATGGGTTCTATTCACATATTTACTGTGTCCCTTCAGGATGCTGGCGATCATGGCTTTCCACAATTTCCTGTTCTTCGTAGCTCTTAGTAAATTTTGTCTTTTTGTTATTTCTCCTAAACATTGTTCCGCCATCAACTAAGTATGTTATGCATTGTTTTCCGCTCTCTTGCCTTCAATCTGTCTCGTGAGTATTAAATTTTCTAAAGCCCCTTTCCTCATTATATGCACTAGAAATTTCAACTGTTCTTCTCTACAACCTCGTCGTTGCTCACATGACATCCTCAGCATCCTTCTGTAGAACAGCATTCCTGTTGTTTCTGGTCTCCTCTTCATCTTTGAGAAGATTGTCCAGAATTCACTGCCATATCTGAGGACAGATGTAACGTAACAGTTCAGTATTCTTTTTCTTTGTTTCTACTGAAGTTTGTTTTGGAATGTATTTTTTGCCTACCCTAATGCGCTGTCGGATTTCAGCGTCGCCTTTTCGTCCTCTATTAAAGTACTTCTAGGATATTTAAATTTGTGTACTTATTTGATTTTGGTACTCCAATTTGTAATTTGGGCGAATTCATTTCCTAACAGTCATGCATTCTGTCCTCTTGCAATTGATGTTTAATTCTTTCTTCTCGCTTTCATTCGCTACCTTCTGTACATGTTTTTGTAGTTTCCTTTCCGTGTCTGCTACCAACACTGTATCATCTGCATATCTTATGTTGCCGCCAATAATGAATCCTGGTAGGACGTCTAATTCTCTCGCAACCGCCTCAGTGAGAAGACACACCCTTGTTTTACACCCCGTTCTATTCTTGCATATCAACTGAAGTGATTTTCTATCAGTATGCAGGCGGTCTGCTGCCAGTATAGTTTCTTGATAATTCTAATATTCTTCACAAATATTACATGGCAGCTAAGCAGTTCCAACAGGTCTTTGTGTCGTTTTTTTTTTAAAACACAACTCATGAAGTTCAATATTAAGAATTTTTTTAAAGATATCAAGACATATAAACTTAATCGTATGTCTTCTTCAATGTGTTGTGTCCCTTCAGGGCGTAGGCGATCACGGTTTCCCACAACTTCCTGTCCTTCGTAACTCTTAATAAATTTTGTCATGTTATCTCCCCCAAACCCTGTTCTCCCCTTCATTTACTCAAGCTCACTAGGTAGGTTATGCGTTGTTTTCCTTTGTCCCTCTTGTCTTCAATCTGACTTGTGTGCATCAAATTTACCAAGCCCTCATTTCTCATTATGTGCCCAAGGAATTTCAACTCTCTCTTTCTGATATTAAGTATGTGTCCTTTGTCCTTTTTGTTTCCATTTTTGTTTTCCATTTTCCATAATTTCATTGAGATCGGTTGAACATGGAGGATATCAGAAGTTGCAAGCTTGTTAAATGTAATTCTTTTTTTAAAACTTCGCAGTGCGTGAACAGATATCTTAAAAAATAACTTTAAAAGTGTTAAATCAACCATCACACTTAATACTATTGAAATGCTACCACTACTTCAACTTGTCATATCCTATCTTCATCTCCCTTAACTCAGTCCTTAATTATGACTGACACCAGTTCTCAATACTACAGATGAAGTGAAAGACAGATGCCATGTGATGAAGTATTGATTTATAAGCGGACGAGTCACGAGGAACTCTTAGAATGTGAAGATTTATAAACAGCTGTATGATTAGATTTCACCACACTATTCTCGAATAAAAAAAATACACTTTTTTTTCTGTTTGTCAAATAAATGCCTTTCGCGAAAAAATAGCTTTTCCTTATTATATATGGTGCTTTTTTCGATTATTCTTTCATTGGACCCAAAATAACCAAAAGCGACGACAACGGCAGCAAAAAATGTGTTGGATTGAATGTTTTACAACGTATCAGTCTTTGTTGTGTTATTTCATTTACGGGGATTGGTAAATATTGGTAGCCTATATTTGAGTCTACAAACATTTACTTGGTTCGGTCATAAGTAAATATTGAGCGTTTATATTTAAGTCTGTTAGCTTTTACTTGGTATGTCGCCTTTTTTAGAAGTGGTTTTACTCCTCTGCAAGGGATGCAGTCAGAGCATCCAAAGCTCCGCTAACAGTGCTTACAGTGAAAAGCATGATAAAGGGAAGAAGATTGCGGAAAGAAAACTATCTATACAGACATTGTTTGCTATTTGCTTTTATGGTGATTAGGTACAGAAAATCCCGAGACACAACAACATTGTTATTGGCACCAAATGCACCAGAAATATCTAAACTGTCACCTGTATACAACTGCTTCCTCGGATCAGTCGTTAAATGTTGCCATGAGCTAGTGAAGCCTGTGGGTCTTAGCGAAGACCACGCGTGTGAACTGGCGCTACAGAATCACAAAAAAAAAACTGTATTGGGTAACACAAATTACAATATTTGAAGGCTTTCAACAGGAGCAACAGCTAAAAAGGATATCACATGTAACTCAAAGAGAAAATAATGACAAAATCAAGAAGTTGACGTTTCAAACAACCTCAAATAAAATGTTAGGAAGGAAACCCCCATTAATACTGGAAAGAGCGATAACAACTACTGGACTTGACAAACCTATTTCCAGATCAAAAGTCATACCAGGTGTATCATCTATCTATTCATATCTATACATCTATCTATATATCATATTTATCATTTCATATCTATCGCAGTGATTCTCAACCTTTTTGCCCAATACACACTTTTCATTGTAAGTCATAATATCATTCCCTCTGTTTCCAAAAGTATCCGACTTATTTGGTGAATTCCAAATAATATGCACATATTAATGAAAAACTTCATTCTTTTTCCCGTATTAGTATATATACATGAATTATTTTTGTAATAGTTTTACAAATTTAATAGCAGTAGAAAATGTTGGATTTTTACACTTGAATACATGTGCAATAAGTTGTTTTAATTCCTAACTATTAAACAAAATTGAAGCATTCTTCAATAAACAAGACATTCAACAGAATGTCAGGGTATTGTAATTCAATAAACAACATTCTGTAAATAAAAAAATAAGAAAAATTACAAGATTCCACTCAAGACACCCTGAAATGCTCCTTCGACCCCCTGGGGGAATTCCCTTCTGTTTGAAAACCCTTGCTCTATCGTTTTCATTTCATATCTATTTTCTTCTATTCATATCTATCTATGTCTTTTCATTTGCATCTCGTCCTTTTCATATCTCCTTCAGTCTGTTCATACAGTGTAACCCGGATATAAGAGAGTTGTCGGGACCGGATAAGTCTCTTATATCCGAGTTTGGTATATTATATATACATTAACACAGGCTCTAATTTGGGACCAGAGAAAATCTCTTATATTCGGGTTACACTGTATTTATTTAGCATTTCGAAGCTTAGTTAAGTCTTAGAAAAAAAGTCTCCAGTTTTAAACACCCAGTTAGGACTTAACTGAACTCACTATAGATAGAAATGCTATCTATTTATTTAGATATCGAAACACACACACCACAGACATTATATATATATATATATATATATATATATATTTGAACACCATCTCACTTTTTCTGTGGAAACTCACACGTATCAATTGCTGATAATTCAAGGGAAATATTTGTTCGCTTCAGAATTATCCTGTTTTGGTTTGTGCAAAATAAAAAAAAGAAAAATGTTTAAACTCATTGTTGGGCAATCGACCTTTGTTATGGATAGATTTTCGCCGTTTTCTTAGACACGCAGACGTGACCTGTGAAAATATGATACCATCTCCCGTGAATCTGGTCAAACAAAGACGACAGGCAATAGGAGGAAAAGTTATTTCGTAATGTCATCAAATGACCAAGACGTCAAGCGTGCTGCCCACGTGTATAAGTCTATTTTTCACGTGTACGTATTCCTCTCTTTTTTTCTCATTTTCTAATTGAATAACTTGTTTCGCGTTGGCAGCTGAGCGGCTATTCGATCCGTCGCTATCCAACAAATAACCGATACGTCAGTCACATGAACGCCGAGCCTTTTTCCCCCCTTCTATTTCGCCGACACGTCTCGTCTATTGATACGATAAATGCGTTGGTTGCAACGCGCGACTTATCGGCAAAACAACCAAGTCCGCACATCTTTCGAGGCAACGAGCACGAAACATTTCATTTTCTTGTATTGTTCAGCTTTTTTTTTGTTTTGTTTTCATTCCCTTTTTCTTTATTGGCTTCATGTCCACGTCAAAGTTGATTTCGCCAAGTTAAGTCAATCATCCGTTGGACTGATTCGCTTTTTCTTGTTCGATGTTTCGGAAGGGATTTCGCGACACCGCAAAATGAAATTCCGTTTTCCGGACCGAGAGGAAAAAAAAAACAAAACAAAAAAAAAACTCATAGAACAAATGTGTTCGCTGTCATTGTTTTCGAAGGAAATTATTTCGATATTTCAATCTGTGGATACTAGTTACTATTTTGAGCTTAGCTTAGTATGATACAAGGCCGTGGATATGGAAAACTCAGTGAGAATCAAACCCATTACAGTAGTGATAGTCTGTAAAAGTAGCTTGTTATTCATTACACAATGAGCAATGCTATCTGAATCTGTTTTTTCGTCTGCTTTATATCTTTTTTTTTCATTATCAATCAAACCTAATTATTTCCGTCTGTCCCAGATTTAATTTAGTATAGCACAAAGCAATACATATGGAGCACTCTGAAGATTAAAAGCAGCAGATCTTGGTGAGGATAAGCCTTCGGAAAGCGTCATGGACTGGCGCTACCGAATCGCAAGCAAAGAATAGTACCAAATAACAGAGACCGCATCACATTACATCTTTCAACAGCAACAAAAACTACAATGAATATCACATGTATCTCGAAGAGGTAATAATGGCGTAATCAAGATGCTGACGTTCCACTTTACTTCGAACAAAAGGTAAGAAAGGAAACCTCCAGTGATAATGGAAAGAGTGATAACAGGTACTGAATTTGAGAAACTTATTTTTCTGAATTATTATTTTAATAGAAAGGTTTTATAAACTTCAACCGACACTAGCACTGGCTGCTTGGTCAAGGAATGTTTCCTTATAAGGAAATTATTATTACCATTATCACATATATTACTACAAACCCTATATTTAGTGGGTACACAAGTTTGAGTAGACATCCCTGCTTTTTAAACGGTTAAATTAATATCTACTGGTCTAGGAATCGAAAATCTTATGAGAGAAAATGTGCTTTTCGATAATAATCGAATTTGTACTCCCTTTAACCTGAGTAACCATCTTTAAGCCAGTGTTTCGATTTATAGGCCGGTAGATGATCATTTCACTGTTTAAAAATGTGGGGTGTCTACTGAAATGGGCTTCTACAGAATATAACGTTTATAGTAATAAATATTATCGAATTAAAAAAAAAAAGAGATCAATGAAATTATATATATATATATATATATATATATATATATATATATATGAGGCACTGTGGAGTAGTGGATATCGAGGATGCTGAGTTCGAATGGCAGTTGAATCCATTACATTGACTTACGTGCTAATACACTTGGGAGAGGTATTAATCCTCTTCTCCCTCCAGACTATAGCCTTGGATGGCAACTGGACAACTCTGAATTCAAAACCTGCGGAGAGTCGTTTGGGGACCTTGTGGAACGTAGTGCACCAGGTCTCTGTATTCAAGAAGTGTGATAGGTTCTGCACAAAGCCTTCACCACTATAATAAAATCATATGTGCTGGTGTCTGGCTGTTCTAGGAACTGAGCTACTTGACCCTCACATGTCGAATACGACGGGAGAGTCCACCACACACACACACACACACACACACACACGTATATATAAGTTAAAGAACAAATTGGAAACGTTTATCAGTCTCACATGTTGCAGTTTTATTAAAACTTCACCAGAAAATGAATAAATAAATAAATAAAAGTGAAACGTTTTAAACGCCCCTTATCTTATAATTCTGTTTGATTCCGATTCATATTTGATCCCAACTCAATATATTGTGGGGGCGGGATCACAAAGGGATGACTGGTTTCGTCCTTTAGGAATTCATCGGACTAAATATGATATATGCATTTTGTGCATTTAGGCAGCAAATGTTCTTTAAAGCAAATGTTATTAAAGACAACAGACGTTACGTGTCGATTAATTATATTGACCGACTTTTTCATGCTACGAATAATCCTTCTCAGATTATGAGAAAAAAACCGTTAGTAATTGAACAAATTCATTTTGAAGGAATATGGTCCAACCTTTCGACTTTCCTAAGTCATCATCAGAGTAGGTAGCTCAGTCATCATCAGAGTAGGTAGCTAAGTCATCATCAGAGTAGGGAGCTAAGTCATCATCAGAGTAGGGAGCTAAGTCATCATCAGAGTAGGTAGCTAAGTCATCATCAGAGTAGGTAGCTAAGTCATCATCAGAGTAGGTAGCTAAGTCATCATCAGAGTAGGTAGCTAAGTCATCATCAGAGTAGGTAGAGACAAATTGTAAGTTTCGTAGAACTGGTGAGGGGTGTGACGTGTTCGCGTTTATTTTATTTATATACAGAGTGGTCCAAAAGTAGGCGGACTGTATGTGGAATAGGTTTATGTATCGGTTATATTATTACAACTGAGTATCTTGATGAAATATTTCCTGAGAAATGGATTGGCCGAAGAGGTCCAATTGATTGCCCGGCACGTTCACCAGACTTGACCCCAATGGATTTCTTCTTTTGGAGAGTACTCAGGGACAAAGTTTATAGTCGAAATCTAAGAAGTGTCGGCGATTTGAAAAATTACATAAGACATGCATTTTAAGAAATTAATACCCAAAAAGACTTGTGCAAAAAAGTTTGTCCATGCGTTAGAGGTAGACTTCAAAGCTGTGTAAATTGTGATGGAAAACAGTTTGAGCACCTGCGTTGATAAAATTTAAGGGTTTTTGTATTATTGTTCACAATAAAATTTAATTGTCAATATAATAATTGCGTTAGTAAATATAATTGTATGTATATGTAATCTCAAAATAAATGTAATTATTTACTGTCCCCCCACTTTTGGACCACCCTGTACATCTGAGGCTGCAGGCTCTTAAATTATAATTAGGCTAGCGACGTGTGTGGGAAATGGGATGTGATGCATAATATCATGAAAATAGGTATTAGAGGTAGTTGCGTATAATTGAAGACAGAATGCATAGTTGTTAGCAAAAGGGAACAGCCCAAAATGCAAATTACAAATTGGAGATGTCAAAATTAAACAAGTACAACAATTTAAATATCTGGAAAGCGTTCTAACAGAGGACGGTAAGCGAAACACTGAAATCCAATAGCTAAAGAGAGTATTAACAAACAGAAAAGAATACTGGACTGTTACGTGATATCTGTTCTCCTGTATGGCATTGAATGCTGAGCAATCTCCTCAAAGATGAAGAAGAGACTTGAAGCAGCAGAAATTTGATTCTACAGAAGGATGCTGGGGATTCTACGGACCGAACATGTGAGAAACAACGAAGTTTTAGAGAAAATAGAAACAAAAAGGAAACCTAATTAACATCAGAAAGGAAGTGCTGAAATTTCTAGGACACAATGAGGAAAGAAGGCTTAGGAAATCTGATACTCACAGGACAGTTTGAAGGCAAGAGGGACAGAGGAAAACAACGCATAACATACTTAGTGAGCTTGAGTAAATGGGTGGCGGAACAAGGTTTAGGAGATAAACAAAATTTATTAAGAATTACGAAGTCAGGAAATTGTGGAGATCCATGATCGCCTACGTCCTGAATGGACCGGGCATATAAACAAGAAATAAAAAAACAGGAATTCAAAATGGTATTTTTTGAATAGCGAGTGGACATTCCCTTTTATGTAGAATACTGGCGCAACACATTCTTCCTTTTCACTGCCGGTGTCTCTGTTCCAGACCAAGGCACTTTGTATTCTTTTATTGATCTCATTAGATCAAAGGGAAAATGGAGTGGAGGCAATGCATTAAGGAACATGAGCGAAAGAAGCTGTTCGCCGGGAAAACATTTATTACTAATGACAATATATTCAGTGAAACAGCCTTAATGAGATAACAAATTTACTATAGCGCTCAATGCATGATAATATGGTTGCGTAAGATCTTTTTTTATCTGAATGGCATTATAAAAAACAAATAAAACAAAACGTAATAACAGCACAATGAAGACAAATAAAAAAAAAACAAAAATAGAAAGCAAAAGTAACATAGGAAAAATAAAAAAAATGCAGAAATATAAGGAAATAAGAAAGTGTAATCAATCCGTTTAAGAGTGACAGCCGCTACAAATAACAGTCGTATTTTGCTTATGTGCTGATATTAATACAAATGAACAAACGAACAAAAAATGAAAAGTGCGGGAAGAGAATAAAACAGAATGAAAAGAGCGGGAAAATAATAAAAACTGGGGCGAAAACGAAAAGAGCGGGAAGAGGAAAAACAAATGCAAAGAGCGGGAAGAGGAAAAACAAATGCAAAGAGCGGGAAGAGGAAAAACAAATGCAAAGAGCGGGAAGAGGAAAAACAAATGCAAAGAGCGGGAAGAGGAAAAACAAATGCAAAGAGCGGGAAGAGGAAAAACAAATGCAAAGAGCGGGAAGAGGAAAAACAAATGCAAAGAGCGGGAAGAGGAAAAACAAATGCAAAGAGCGGGAAGAGGAAAAACAAATGCAAAGAGCGGGAAGAGGAAAAACAAATGCAAAGAGCGGGAAGAGGAAAAACAAATGCAAAGAGCGGGAAGAGGAAAAACAAATGCAAAGAGCGGGAAGAGGAAAAACAAATGCAAAGAGCGGGAAGAGGAAAAACAAATGCAAAGAGCGGGAAGAGGAAAAACAAATGCAAAGAGCGGGAAGAGGAAAAACAAATGCAAAGAGCGGGAAGAGGAAAAACAAATGCAAAGAGCGGGAAGAGGAAAAACAAATGCAAAGAGCGGGAAGAGGAAAAACAAATGCAAAGAGCGGGAAGAGGAAAAACAAATGCAAAGAGCGGGAAGAGGAAAAACAAATGCAAAGAGCGGGAAGAGGAAAAACAAATGCAAAGAGCGGGAAGAGGAAAAACAAATGCAAAGAGCGGGAAGAGGAAAAACAAATGCAAAGAGCGGGAAGAGGAAAAACAAATGCAAAGAGCGGGAAGAGGAAAAACAAATGCAAAGAGCGGGAAGAGGAAAAACAAATGCAAAGAGCGGGAAGAGGAAAAACAAATGAAAAGAGCGGGAAGAGGAAAAACAAATGCAAAGAGCGGGAAGTGGAAAAACAAATGCAAAGAGCGGGAAGTGGAAAAACAAATGCAAAGAGCGGGAAGAGGAAAAACAAATGCAAAGGGCGGGAAGAGGAAAAACAAATGAAAAGGGCGGGAAGAGGAAAAACAAATGAAAAGGGCGGGAAGAGGAAAAACAAATGAAAAGGGCGGGAAGAGGAAAAACAAATGAAAAGGGCGGGAAAAGGAAAACAATTGAAAAGGGCGGGAAAAGGAATAAATGAAAATGGCGGGATAAGGAATAAATGAAAAGAGCGAGAAAAGGAATAAATGAAAAGAGCGAGAAAAGGAATAAATGAAAAGAG
>OZ038483.1:41972111-41977111 GCA_964036315.1 Acanthosepion esculentum | reverse complement strand
ATTTTATAGTTTTCCTTCAATTTGACAAATCCTCTGAGTTAATTTGTTGTAAAGATATTAACCTCTTCAACAAGTATAATGTAGCCTTACACCTGAACTTGCAAGCATTGTTTGGGTTTCATTTAAACACAAGGCGTGGCGCGTATTATGTGTGTGTCTGTAATTGCAATTATTACTAATGACATATTCGAAATTGCGCTTTTTTCTCTATAACTTCCTGGAAGACACAAAATTACATATTGGCTCGGTAGATTTTATGTCGCACTGGTACTGATTGAAAGAACTCACAAACAAATGAAATAAAAGGAGAGAGAGGAAAAATACGATAATAAAAGACGAAAAGAGGAAATGACTCTCCGTGTCTGTAAAAAGCAAATCAAAACATACAAAACGTAAAGAAGGTTAATCTATCAGCTTAGGCGATGCAATTATCAGAAATAACACACATTCTTTAGATCCGTTTCCTTTCTATAAGATTATGGTTCGTACAATAATATTACAGAACGGTTTTGTAAGTCTTTTTTCGTTTAGCTGAATAATGACGTCCTCTCTATCACAAAAAACAACCCTCAACCCAAAGAACTTAAAAAAAAAATAAAAAAAGCACGAACATTAAAAAAAATGAAGAAAAAAAAGATGGATGGAAAGAGAGAGAGCGAGAGAGCGAGAGAGAGAGTGAGAGAGCGAGAGCGAGAGAGAGAAAACTAGGAGTGGCGGAATAATCTTCAGAGTTTCCTAGCAATAAAATCCTCATTTGCCACGCAAAAATATCAGTGGTTTTATCTCCTTTTTGTGCGGAAGCCATTTTTTCCCTTAACCTAATGAAAAAAAAAAAAAAAAAGATAAAAAGAGAGAAAAAAATTCCCGTCATTAATCATGTTTATCATGGCCGCCACGTCAAGCCCACAGACATTATCAGATGATATTTTTTTTGTTCGCCGGCAACCAAACATGGCGATAAAAATGGCCGATAAGCGCGTAACAAATCTCCAGGTTGGCTGCAAAAATCCTCTAGTCAATTCGTGAATGTTTTCAAATGGCGCTCTTCTGGCTGACGCACATTATTTATACGGCCCTAAGTGCTGGCTTGGGGAATCGTGGGCCATAATATTGCCAGCATATAAATAGATCAACTGCCCCGGACTCACTTATTACTTAATTTAATAGCCGGCTTTGATCCGTACGTAAAACTTGGATCAAATTATCTGCATTAGCCAATGTCCGCCAACCCCTTTCCTAAACAAAAAACGACAAAAAACACATTAACAAACAAAACAGATAAAAAACCCAACTAATCATAGGAAATAAGTAAAAAGAAGAAAAAAAGAAGAAAATGTGAAGAGGAAGCACAAAAAATAATGGTTCAGCAGGTTTCGATCAGTTGGTAATAAAATGGTCGGAAAATCTGAAGGTCTATTCCAAATGCCAAGCATTTGGTTTTCAATCACAAAAGTAGAAAAAATTAATTTAAAAATTACGAGCTATAAAATTCACTATATATGAAGAAATATAGTCTTAAAGTGTGCTATATTTATGGGATAAAGTGCTCAATATCAGAGATAGAGCGTGTGTAAATATAAAAGTGAACATAGAAGTCAACACTTAGAGGCGACAGTGTTTCATGCTAGTGCAATCGTCAGGCAACTAGTGCTGTTATTTTTCTCGGCTATTTATATATAAAGGTCAGTGGTGATATATATATATGTAATTTTTTCCTAGTAGGCTCCTCAGCTATTTTCACTACAGAAGAGCGCATATATATATATATAGTGCCGCTCACTCACATTATTCCGTGGTGGAACCCAACTGAGATTCTCTGTAACCATAGGAGTGTGTCCCCGGGAGCCACGACTACTATCACCAAGCCACCCCAACTGGAGCTATTAGAAGCTGGATCAAGCAATGATATATAAGTAATAATTAGGAGGATTTGATAAATGTAATTAAGTAATTCATCGAGTCTGAAACCTCAACAGAATGCTGAAAGCACTGTCACAGAATGCAGAAAGCACTAATGTGAGTGAGCGGCGCTATATCGAGAAAAATGTGAGAAAATATAGGCACCTCAAGGTGGTGTAAGAACACTAGAACAATTAGGATTGAGTAGTGGGGTAGATCCTCACTGGGTGTCCAACACATTCGACCATGTGTCACATCCGAGCTACGCTTGGAAAATAACTAAATATATATATATATATATATATATATGTGTGTGTGTGTGTGTGTGTGTGTGTGTGTGCGTAATTTGGCAGCAGCTTTTCTTTTAAACATGTTGTGTTGAATGTCAAAGACAACATAGTCCTGCATATTCTCTTTTGAATTTTCTCACACACATACACAGATGGGTAAGACAATAAACTACATCAAGCAGGAAGTCCTCTGATCAGGAAGTTTTGAGGGGCGTGGAACCACTTCTTAATTGCTCCTGTTCCCAGGTCCACCCTGACTCGGAATGGTAGCAGCTGTTAGTGTTCCAGATATAGGTAAATAGTTATCCTCAACACCAAATTGGAGTCAGGTGGGACATGGTGCGGGGACATAGAAATGCACAGGCTGGCGTTTGACGGCCCATTTAAACCACCGGGAGAAATGTTCTCCTTAGCCTTAGTCAAGACAGACATCTAGGAGTACAAAAACACTGAGATAATACCTTCGGATTTTGATAGTATCCAATGATGTCGACTAGCTCTTTCTTTTTGGTAAATATCATCTTTTGCTTTGAGAGAGGGAATGGCTTCGTGCACTGCCTTTTCCTACTAGAAAGGGTTCATGCACAGGTATTGCTTAATATCGGGAGATCTTTTCTGCATATGTCAAATAATGTAGAATTATGGCTGGCCGTAGCCTAAAATGGCAAATTGCATTACAATGAAGGTATTTAATACATTCGAAGTCAATGGCAGTAAAAAAAGATGTGAAAATGTCTGGCCCGGCAGGTGTCCCAGGGAGCCGCAGCTTGGGACTGGTCGTCATCATGCTACTGTGTGCAAACCACGCAATTTTGGGTGCTGGAATGTGCATATTTGTTATTGAAGCAAATGTACAGCAACCTGAGAGAAGATCTGCACTGGTTTCTCAGGAGCAACAAAGATATTATATGGATATTGTGGCCGTTTCGGAAACTAGATTTCTTGGCCGGGGGCATTTCATGGAGAAACCTGGTCGCTATAAGTTTTTCTGGAGTGGAAGGAAGAAGGGAAAGAGAGAACCAGGTGTTGCTGTTGCTATTAGGACATCAATAACTAGTCAGTTGAAAGAGTTTCCGACAGGTGTCAATGATAGAATGATCACTATGAGAGTTCCTCTAGTATGTGGAAGATATGCAACCTTGATTGGTGTTTACGCACCAACCATAGTTTGCACCGATGAAACAAAAGGAAGCTTTTCATAATTAACTAAATTCTCTTGTTAGGAAAGAACCTGCAGCAGACTACATTTTCATTCGTGGAGGTTTAATGCACAGGTGGGTTGCGAGAGTGAGGCATGGAAAGTTCTTGGTAACGATTGGGTTGGAATGTGCAATAGCATGTTGTTGCAAATATGTACGGAACTGGACCGGTTCATTGGTAGCACAAGGTTTCAACTCAAGAACAAATATCAGACAAAATGGATGCATTCTGGATAAAAACAGTGGCACATGATTGACTATGTTCTTGTGAGGAGCCGTGATGTCCAGGATATATGTAGTGTGTGTGGGTGGGTGATGCGTGGGCTCACAGGTAAGAGCAAGAATGAAGTGCGTTGCCCGAAAAAGGAAAGCGGAGAGGAGTATCAATTCTAAAGATGCTGAAAGTTATTCGTCTGCAAGTTTATGAGTTTAGACAGAATCTAGTCATAAATCTAGTCTATACACACACATATATATATATATAATCTATACACTATCTATACACACACATATATATATATATTCTATCTATCACACACACATATATATATATATTCTATCTATACACACACATATATATATATATCTATCTATACACACACATATATATATATATATATCACACATATATATAATATCTATCTATACACACACATATATATATATATCTATCTATACACACACATATATATATATATCTATCTATACACACACATATATATATATATATCTATACACACACATATATATATATATCTATCTATACACACACATATATATATATATCTATCTATACACACATATATATATATATATCTATCTATACACACACATATATATATATATATATCTATACACACATATATATATATATATATATCTATACACACATATATATATATATATCTATCTATACACACATATATATATATATATATATATCTATACACACATATATATATATATATATATCTATACACACATATATATATATATATATATATCTATACACACATATATATATATATATATCTATCTATACACACATATATATATATATATATATATCTATACACACATATATATATATATATATATATCTATACACACATATATATATATATATATATATATCTATACACACATATATATATATATATATATATCTATACACACATATATATATATATATATATCTATACACACAATATATATATATATATATATCTATACACACATATATATATATATATATATATCTATACACACATATATATATATATATATATCTATACACACATATATATATATATATATATATCTATACACACATATATATATATATATATATCTATACACACATATATATATATATATATATATCTATACACACATATATATATATATATATATATATCTATACACACATATATATATATATATATATATATCTATACACACATATATATATATATATATATATCTATACACACATATATATATATATATATATCTATACACACATATATATATATATATTATATATATCTATACACACATATATATATATATATATATATCTATAACACACTATATATATATATATATATAT
>OZ038483.1:41916930-41966930 GCA_964036315.1 Acanthosepion esculentum | reverse complement strand
ATATTTGTTTATATATATATATATATATATATATATATATATATATATATATATATATATATATATATACACACACACACATCGGTCTTGTTTGTTCTCTTTACATCTTCGGTTGGACTCAACTTGAGTCTGCCATTTTCTTGTAGTTGGACCTTCTAGCAGGAATAAATGTATGTATCCCTAATTTAACAACATTCAAACCAACACGATCATCTACAATCTCCTCAAAAGATGAAGAGGAGACTTGAAGCAACAGAAATGTGGTTCTACAGAAGGATGCTGAGGATACTGTGTACCGAAAATGTGAGCAACTACAAAGTTTTAGAGAAAACGGAAACAATAAGGAAACTAATACTTAACATCAGGATGAGACAGTTGAGATTTCTGAAGCATATAACGAGGAAGGAAAGCTTGGAAAATCTGATACCCACAGGACAGATACAGGGCAAGAGAAACAGAGGAAAACAATGCATAACATACTTAATGATCTTGAGTAAATGGATAGCGGAACAGGGCTTAGGAGAAATAACAGAGAGACAGTTAAGAGCTACAAGGATCAGGTAGTTGTGGAGAGCCATAATCGCTTACGTCCTGATGGAACACGCCACATAAAGAAAAAAAAATCTTCTAGAAAAATAGAAAAGATGCTATAAAATATATACCAGTCAGTGAGAGATAAAGAACGAGTGAGCTTTTCCTTCTCATAAATAATTGTCCTATCAACAGCTCAACACGCGCGGGAATGTAAGTCCATTCGTTTCGGAAAACCTCGCCATTTATTCCAGTTTGTTTTCTAATCTCCCACCGCCACCACCACTAATATGTTATTTTCTGCTCGGAAACGATCGATTCAGGAAAAAAAAATTATTTACTTCCAATCGGCCATGATATTTGTTTCATTACTTTTATTTTTTTCTCTATCCTTTCATTCACTGATTATGACTGTTTATTCTTTGCCATCTGATCTTGTTCAGTCATGCGTACTTGATCTCCACTTAAAAAGACAATATAGAAAATACGGAGGGTTAAAAAAAGAACGAAAAAAAAAGAAAGATAATTGTTGAATCGTATATTTACGCGTGCGCAGTAAGCCGGACCTCATTTTTTCCCCTTAAAATGTCTTTTTCTTATTCTTTTCATTATTATTCGATAAATCATTTCCTTTGCCATTTGCCGTATTTCTCTTATTTTATTTTATTTTTTACTGTTCGTTCTCTTTTTGTAGTTGTTTTTTTTCCCTTCCCCCGTCTTTTTCGACAAATGCCAATAAGTGATTTTTCCAGCCATTGACTTATTTATACTCCTTTTATTGTGGACTCGTCGACATCTGATTCAAAGGACGTGGCCCGAAGCTGTTTTTTTCTAATCCGCTGCTGGTTAACATTATACATCTGGTTGGACGCCGATCAATTTTATGGCTGTACTTGGCCTGCCCGCAGCAACTGTTTAGCGCCGTTTCTTTCAATGAATTTCATTGACAATCATTGTAGCTGCCTAAGCAAGCTTATCATTGCGTTGAACACCGACGTTTTATGTATTAGGGAAGATTATATATATACACTATTTTTTTTATCATTT
This sequence comes from Acanthosepion esculentum, assembly GCA_964036315.1. NCBI lineage: Eukaryota > Metazoa > Mollusca > Cephalopoda > Sepiida > Sepiidae > Acanthosepion > Acanthosepion esculentum. Next base: position 41,965,352 of record OZ038483.1, on the reverse strand, counting down.
TATTTTTTTTGTTGTCGTCTTCGACTCCATCTTTTTCGTTTATCCATCGTTCACATTCTTGATTTATCTGTTTTTCTTTTCTTTCAGAATTCTTTTGTATTTTTGACTTTTTTTCTCTTTAAGCATTCTTTGATTTTTCGGCTTTCTTCTTCAGTTCTAAGTTTTCTTTTTTTTCCCTCTTTTTCTTTAAATCTTTTTTTCTATATGATTTTATTACTTCCTTTGATATACATTTATATCAGTGTTTCGTTCAAAATACTCGATCCGGTGATTTGTACGAGTGTGCATTTTTCTTTCTAACATAGTAAAATATATTGTCCGAAATGCCAATACTTTACTATTAACCAAATCATCACTTTAAAAAGTAGTTCTTACTAACAAAATAACAATTTATATCATTAGCAAATAAAAACTTGAAGTTGGCTCACTGTATCGTGCCAGACTATTTTTCTTGTCAGACTCCATCTTACACATTTATAACTTTACCATTCACCCGTGCATGGAATACTGCTACCATATCTGGTCTGGTGCTTCTATTATATATCTCCAGATTCTTAAAAAAAAACAAAGAAACAAGCAAGCAAGCAAACAAAAAAACGGAACAAAACAACAAACAAAACAAAAAATTAACAAAAAAATAAACAAAAAAATATACAAAAAAAACAAAAAAAAATAAACAAAACAAAAAAATAAACAAAGAAGGTCTGTAATATAATCGATCCTGACCTGACATCTCGATTTCAGTCACTTTATCACCGATGTGGTGTGGTTCCCTTCTGTCTTTTCTGGAAATATTTCCATGGCAATTGTTCTGATGAGTTTTCCTCCTTGCCGCCTCGACTGACTGAATTTAATCATGCTACTAGATTGGCAACTAGGTTTCACCATTTTACTGTTGAATTACCTAAGGCAAACGTATTTTATATATTGATAGTTTTTTTTCGCCTGTGTAAATCACTTCCACTTTCTTGCTTCACCGCCACCTACAATTTTCAAAAATCTAAATACAACGCCAATTGCTAGCTTCTGTTTTCCTGAAAGCTGTTCTTTTATTGTTCTTTCACAATACTTCCCACTAAAGTATTCTCATTCTTTCACTACCAGTAATCCTCTGCATCCTAATAGCATTATCACCTTGCTTTGAGGGAAATGATTTAAAACACACTCACTTTATATAGTATTTCCCAACTGTTTCAATTTTTGCTGTTTTCTTTAAATGTCGATTTTGCAGAAAGGGCTTTAACGGTAACGCCTGTAGTTAATAAATGCTCTAAAATTGGTCAAGAAATGATGAAAACAAATATAAAAATACACAGGAACAGCGGTGTATTGAGAAATGCGGAAATTATTTAATTATGCACAAATAAAATTAAGCAAACATCAGCTAAATCAGAAAGAAATCAGCAAACTGTTATGGAGGCTATGAACTTCAGATCACGGAAAAGAATTATAATTGGAAACAAGAATCAATTTAACAGTTTCTGCAAATCGCAAAGTGAATCAGAAAATTGAAAAAAAGAAATAGCAGGTCATCACCAGAGAGATAAAGAAACCGTGCAAAACGGTATTGAAAGTTGCATCTTTAAATTTTCACTCTACCGAGAACTAAAATCATTGCCGTGAAAAATGGTCTGTCAGGAAAAGAAAATCTCCGATCTCGTAATTTGGCATCGCAAATTTTCGTAGAACACTTAGTCACAAAATAAAGGCTTAGCGCGCATATACATCACCAAAAAAAAACCCCAAAAAACGTGAAAGTTATTTTAACGACAGATGGATTTATTTTAACACAATCGGGAATACATTTACTTCCAAAATAGTATCCATAAAAATATCAATAAAAAGAAAAAGACGGAAGAGTTTTTAGTTCATATTTGTATATTTTTACCACCTGACTATAACTGGCCAAGTGACCTTACAACGACCATGTTAAACTACAAGGTCACCAGAAAATGAAGGAATTATGGTTTTATCAACGATGTTGAATATTTTGGGAGAGTTGCGATAAAGCTGAAGATAAGGCCAGTTGGTTTTGTGTGGAATCCATAAGTCAATATTGTTGGTAACAACAAATGTGGCCAAATACTGAGAAATAACCGCAAGGAATACAAAATACCATTGAGAAATGTTTTCTGGATGTAATATGAAGACGGTGATAATATAAGAATGATTTACACACAAAAATGCTTTCAACGCTTTCTGAATAAAATGTTATGGCAAATATTACTTTATATTCAAACAGGCGATCTCGTAATATGTAAGCGGCGCCATATATATCTTTCCTTTTTGACCTAACACAACAAATAATCAGGAAGGATTTTGTTAAGCAGCAAACAAGCATCATATCATTAAACATCCGAATATAGTGCTGGTGTCAATATATTTCCCTCTTAACAATTTCAATAACAAAACACATTACCACGAGATTTTCTCGCGAGAAGTTCATTTAAAGCGAAGGTGAAAGATTCAAATAGACGAAGTGAGATTAATTTGAAATTGACTTTCCTGATTTTGATTAGACATTGCAAATGATTTTCTCTGAATAAATCTTTTTGTTAACATAAGAAGCCAACAGGATGATTGGAACGCTAATTGCCAAGAACTTTGCTTCCGGAAAAGGTACAATTTTTATTGTTAAACAAAAATATTATCATCTAGCACATTCAGGATTTAAATTCAGTTGTCTTGGTTTAACAATACTTCCACTACTGTCTTTACGAAACTTACATTGTCTGCTGCCAGTGTACATTATATATATATATATATATATATATATATATATATATATATATAAAGGGAAGAGGTTATAGTAGTTCCAACGAGAGAAAAGTGTGTATGTTAAAAAGAAGAGAGAAACCGCAAACGTTTTTGGTTGTAATGTGGATTTAAAAAAAAATATATATATTATGCTTTATTTTCCATTATTTTGCTACACGCGTTTCCGGTTTCGCGACCTTCATCAGGCAAAGCATGGAGATTTCCACATTATTAAAAATAATTAATTTTTTTTCTTGTGTTTTTCGATGTTAAATATTTTCGATACGAGACGTTCTCTTTTTTGTGTTAGTGACCCAAATATCTTCCTGAATATTCTTTTTCACTGCCAATTCAGGAAGACATTTGGGTCACTAATTTGCCTGATTAAGGTCGTGAGACCGGAAACACGTGTAGCAAAATTATGGAAAATAAAGCATAATACATTGCGGTTTCTCTTCTTTTTAATATATACATATATATCATAATTAAGTAATTCATCGAGTTTTTAGAAGAAACCTCAACAGAATGCAGAAAGCACTGGACGGACGTTTCATCCTATATTTGGGACTCATCAGCAGTGCGCATCCACTGCCAGGAATTGAAACCCGGACAGTTACGTTATTAAGCAAACGTCATACCAACTGTACCACGGGCCCCGGTGACGAAGATGTAACGAATTAAACTCGACATAGCGCCGCTCATTCACATACTCTGTGGTGGAATTCATCCAAGTTCCTTTAACCAAGGACTGTGCCCCCGAGAGCCACGACTACTATCACCAAGAAGCTCCATCCAGAGCATTAGAAACCGGTTCAAGAAAGGATATACAAGAAATTAGGAGGATTTGAGATAATCATAATTAAGTAATTCATTGAGTTTTTAGAAAAAACCTCAACAGAATGCAGAAAGCACTGGACGGACGTTTCGTCCTATATTTGGGACTCATCAGCAGTGCGCATTCACTACTTGGAATTGAAACCCGGACAGTTACGTTATTAAGCAAACGTCATGCCAACTGTACCACGGGCCCCGGTGACGAATATATATATATCAGTGAATACTGAGGTGAACACCGAGAGGTGACAGTCTATTTTATTCTTGCTCGCAATCTTCAGGACATCTGAGGATTTCACTCAAGTGTGAAACAGACTGTTGATGCTCTATGTTGATCTAAGTGTCCGCTTTTATATTCACATACACTCTATCCCTAATATTGAGCCCTTTTACGCTGGTTGCACCGTGCTGGTGTAACGAAGGCGGATCTTGACAGACCAAGCGCCCGACAGCCCGATGTAACCAGGTTTGCTCGTCTCACTTCCCTTCGAGACGCGAGGGAGGCTCTTCTGACCAAGTGTGTGGACTTCTCCGTCGCGCAGATCTGTCCACCAAAATCACGCAAATTGCCGTGTCTTCGATTCATAGCCATCTCCGCCATCAGGGGAGATAAATGGAATAGGATAAGAGGATGATGATACCAATGTTCGGTGGCGAGCGGGAGCCGACCAAAAACACCAATAGCATACCTTAAAACTATATACAGGGGTTAGACAAAATAATGTGATCAGGTTGCAAAAATAGCGTTTTTTTTTTCAATTCCGGCATTTCCGGGTATTTGTAAACATTAAATCGACATAAAAGGTAACTGCTCAGCACTTTAATCCTTTACCTTGCTTTTTCACTTGATTAAGTCATTATTTATGTTCAGGTAAAAAAGTTACATACTAAAATGCGCAACCTGTCGGATTTTCAAAGAGAACAAATGGCTGGTGCTCGATTAGCAGGAGTATCTGTGACCAAAATGTCCGAATTAACAAGCTGTAGCGTCCACGGTTATGACAGCTTATACAAAACAAGACAAAACATCATCAGCAAATAGTGGACGGAAACCAAAGTTGACCGAAAGAGACCGATGAGCTTTAAAACAAATTGCATAAAAATCATAAAACTACTGCAGCAAAAGTGACAACAGAACTCTTTACTCAGCTACCCAATACAGTTTCCACAGACAGTACATCGTGAGCTCCACAAATCTGTTATCCACAGGAAAGCTGCGATACCTAAATCCCTGAGCACAAAGTCGAAAGCCAAGTTGCGAAAAAAAAAAAAAAAAAAAAAAAAAAAGAGATGGTGTGATGATCACACAAAGAGGAGATTCGAGGAATGGAAAAATATTATTTGATCTGATGAGTCTTCTTTCACGTTATTTCCTACAAACGGGTGTGTTTATGTCTGGAGAACACCGCCTGAAGCCTATGATTGCACAGTCCCGACAGTCAAACATGGCCCAGTAATGATTTGGGCGGCAATTTCCTGGTATTCTTCTGATCCTATCATCAATCTTAATGGTTGAATTACTGCAGATAAATATCTCAACATTCTCAATGACAATGTCCATACAACGGCTACCATACTGTTGCCAGAAAGTGCTATAATCAAAGATAATAATGCACCTATACCAACTGGAAAAAAAATGAAGTTATAGTTTAATAAACATCATAACGTAATTCAACATCTTCCACGGCGAGCACAATCCCCTGATCTCAACATAATTGAACCATTATGGGGAGTTCCTCCCCCACCCATTGCCGCTGAAGCAACTTTCCAAGATTTTGATTGAAGAATGGGATAAAATTCCACTGGACACAATTAAAAATATGTTTGATTCCATTTCACGTAGAATCAAACCAGTTTTAGAACTTAATGGCGGTCCAATAACTTATTAGTTAGTAAATAAATGTTTAAGCCAGGTGTTCACATTATTTTGTCTAACCCCTGTATATGTGTGTATATATATATATATATATCTGAAAACACTACTTGTCGTTTGATCACCGAAGTAGCGTCGAGCCCTGACAGAACTTAGATGGCTGAGTTTTTGAAAACATCGGATAATGTAAGCAACCTCCTACATTCCGAAATACGTTTCGACTTTAAATAACCTACGAAGGGTTGATAAACCGTAGAAAAGAATATTATATATATATATATATAAGCGAATATACATAATATCCAACGTCGATAGCACGACTCATTTACGAGTTTCATGCAATATTCAGGTGCAAATATTTGCACCTAAAGATTGCAAGAACTGCATGAAACTACTCAGAGTCGTGCTATCGACGTTGGATATTATGTATATTCACTAATATATACTTATAACTCTGTTATATAACAATGAGCATTGTATTTATTTTATAACACCTGAGGAAGAAATATATGTATATGTACGTGTATGTACATTTTTTTATACTACCCATTCACATTTTATATATATATATATATATATATATATATAAGGATATAACAACAAAAACATGTAAGGATTGCTACACAACTGCAGTCGCGTTTCAACACATAACGATGCATCTACTCAGGCGATTGTAAATTACTGGCGTGTGAACGATTAATTTGGTTTCAAAAGCAAAATTCATCCTCATTTAAAAAAAAATAATATTCCTCTACTATATATTAAGCCCTCTTAAATTAAATGTTACGAACGTTGGAAGTGTACACTATTCGTTCTCATCGTACCTGAACATTATATATATATATTATATAATAGATATATATATATTATATAATATATATATATATTATATAATATATATATATATATATATTATATAATATATATATATATATATATTATATAATATATATATATATATATATTATATAATATATATATATATATATATTATATAATATATATATATATATATATATAATATATATATATATATATATATAATATATATATATATATATATATTATATAATATATATATATATATATATAATATATATATATATATATATATTATATAATATATATATATATTATATAATATATATATATATTATATAATATATATATATATATATTATATAATATATATATATATATTATATAATATATATATATATATATATATAATATATATATATATATATATATAATATATATATATATATATATATATATATATATATAATATAATATATATATATATATATATATATATAATATAATATATATATATATATATATATAATATAATATAATATATATATATATATATATATAATATAATATATATATATATATATATATAATATAATATATATATATATATATATATAATATATATTATATAATATATATATAATATATTATATAATATATATTATATATTATATATATTATATATATATATATATATATATATATATATATAAAATACACACACAATCCGACATGATTTGTAACGTATCTTTATTATTGTATTGCGTGTTGGGAGCGTCATTTAGCTTATTCTGTACTGAAGTTTATCGTCTTGTAACCAAAATGGCGGCGCCCGTGAGTAATCACAGTTAGCGTCATTACAATCTTTTATTTCCAATAAATGCCAGTATCCTATTTTTCCTCAATACAGGTCATCACATCCACACAACAATGCTATAACAATGCAGCAGCGAAATTTCTAATCTTGGCAAAACTCTGCTTCAAGAATGCAGAACTAACGTATTTTATGCCATTTAACACCACCTTTTTTTTTAGTATTGTGGAATTAAACTAAGTACTGGTAATTTGTAGCATTTGGATAAGATAGCTAAACTTTGTTCATAAAACCCGGAAGATATTTTTTTAGCTTTTTTTAAGCTTTTACCTGCTATCAGGCATAAGTATTTTTTTTTCTGAGGTTATTTACATTCGGTCTAATATCCTTATCTTTTTTAAAAACAGGTTTCGGACGTTATGCGTTCCGGCCTTCTTCAGGGAAATTTGAACTGAACTCTTTATTTAATCTACGGTGATAGATTGTTCTCATTCTGTTGTCCGTAGCCAGGGATATCTTGTCTAGTTCTTATTTAGTACGGCTCAGTACAGACCCAGGGATGTCAGTGTCCCGTACGGTGGACTGTTGCAAGCTATGGCTCAATGGAAACACGGAGAGTAATAATTTATTAATTAAAATGTTCAGCTCGAAATTCCCTGAAGGATACCCGGATTAAAAAAGCACCCCCCCAAAAAAAAACACTTCAAATCTGGAGGGCACAACGACTGAATCGTTGTGATAACAAAGATGAGGACATTATTTACAGTCTGACTAATAATAACTTCATTTCATAAATGAAGACATATGTTTAATCTGGTACAAGGCCAAACGTGTGAGTAGCTAATGAATTTTGAACTTTGGTCGTCATGGTCTGTGAGATAAGTTGACTAATCGTTGTTGGCGAGTTACTCGACAAGATCAATATTACATATTAGGCCAAGTTTACAAATTAGAGACATCTTTGTTTACCCATAGCTTGGCGGGGGGAGAAGAGGATTCACACCTTTCTCAACGGAATTAGCCCATAAGTGAATGTAATGGATTCGAATTCCAGTCGAAACCATTACATTCCCTTACGTGCTGATACCGTTGAGAAAGGTATGAATCCTCTTCTCTCCCCCAGTTATGGGTAAATAGCAGGACAGACCGGGTGCTATAGCCTTGAATGGCAACCTACTTGGGAAAAAATCTACCTCGTCTGTCATGTATCGAAAGATAGATGATCGCCTAAGTGTGTATCACGCATGGCACATAACTGACGTTATCAAAAATTTATGGCAAAATTGGATATGTGCAGCTATTAAATAGAAACATGAAGTTCAATGTAAAATCAAACTGAACCCGAAAGCAGACATTCTTTTTCTTTAAATGAATTATTATTTATATCGTATTTTATTTAAATGTTAACTCATCGTAGATGATAAGGGAATCTGTAGTTGGGGGGGGGGGGAGCATTAAGGAAGCGAGGTGAAGCGGATGAGCGGGAAAGGAGTTAATAGTATCACTGAATGTACTGACGTGGCTATTTAATAATAATATCAGGCATAATTGTTATACATGATATGTTAAATTGTACCAGAAATATTGAGAGGAAACAGTGACATTAATTCATGAATAATTCGGACAATAATGATTTCTTTTCCCACAACTTTTCGGCATTTATCTTTGTTTCGAACTTTCCAAGTCTCCCTTGCATCTGGTGTTTATTATTATTATTATTATTATTATTATTATTTGTGCAATACGAGTTGTCCTCAAGTTTCAACTGGAGACTTCAAGATAGATAGATAGTTTGTTTAACCAGCATATCGACCTTCGTTGGGCCATTTAATGCTGAAAAGATTGTGTTTTTTTTTGTTTTTTTGTTTTTTTTTTCAAAAAAGTATAGTTGGTAATATTGTTTTTCCAAAAACGTATAGCTGGTAATATTGTTTTTCCAAAAAGGTATAGCTGGTAATATTGTTTTTCCAAAAAGGTATAGCTGATAATATTTTTTCAAAAACGTATAGTTGGTAATATTGTTTTTCCAAAAACGTATAGCTGGTAATATTGTTTTTCCAAAAAGGTATAGCTGGTAATATTGTTTTTCCAAAAAGGTATAGCTGGTAATATTGTTTTTTCAAAAACGTATAGCTGGTAATAATATTTTTTCAAAAACGTATAGCTGGTAATAATGTTTTTCCAAAAACGTATAGTTGGTAATATTGTTTTTCCAAAAAAGTATAGCTGGTAATATTGTTTTTCCAAAAAAGTATAGCTGGTAATATTGTTTTTCCAAAAAAGTATAACTGGTAATATTGTTTTTCCAAAAAAGTATAGCTGGTAATAATATTTTTTCAAAAACGTATAGCTGGTAATAATATTTTTTCAAAAAGAAATGTGCTGGAAAAGACCTGGAAGTTTGGAAAAGACCTGGAATTTCACTATTTGCCCATAGCTGGGACCCCAACAGGTGCTACCACCCCGGGTCAGGGTGGACCTGGGAACACCAGGAATTAAGAGGTGGTTCCACGCTTCCTTAAAACCTCCTGATCAGAGGCCTTGCTGTTGGATGCAGTTTAACGTCGTACCCAGACGAGACTTCAAGAGACAAGTTTTTTGTATCATAAAATACAAACATATGAGGTATATAAGTTTTCTTTTACAATTCCGAAGTGTTGTGCAAAATAAAAGACATTAATTTTTTTAACAAACATGGACAATCGTGCCCACAATAAGACGGAATGTTAAAAAGAAGGTTTTTTCCCATAATACCGTCTTTTAAACTACCTTCATGCATCGGTAGTGTTCATGGTTTTCAAAAGCGATGATTAGAATTGTAATAAAACCTAAACAAATGAAAGTAAATTTATACATTTTCTTTGTTCTTGAGAATTGACAACAAAATAATAAACAGTGTTAGATTGTTTACTGAAATGGTTGGCTAAGCATCGGCTAATTGATTCCTACTTTATAAAATAGTAAATTAAGATTTCCTTATAGTTGATTCCCATATTAATTTAGTAGACCTTTATAAATTTATGAATAAAAATGTTTTCACATTTATTTCTTTATAAATTGGTAAATGATAAATATTGCATTGTATTAGTAGTTCTAGGTGTATTAGCTTTTAGAATGTTGTAAATATAAAATTATTCTTGTAAATAAACAATATAACAAATAATATTTAATATTTTTCTGTAAATTCTCAACAAGAAAATTGCTTTTTGAAACAATTAACGTTGCCAAAGAGTGAAGGTAGTTAAAAAATCGGTGTCGCGAGAGAAACCGTTCTTTTTTATACTATATCTTATTGCGGGAATGTTTCGCCGTGTTTATCATTTTTTTTCCCAGGGTGGGAACGGGAAAAGAGAAAATGCCCACTTATCCCGAATATTAAAAAAAAAGCACTGATAGTAGCAAAGATTCAAAACTACCTGGCTAAATATTAAAATTACAAACATTTATTAAATTGACACAAAACAATATAACAGAGTAAAGATTTTACAAAAAATTCAAATGCAATGTCAGTCGACATCTCCAGATGCCTTGATCTATTCCCCTCCTTTCTCTTCATTCTTTCCTCTATCACGCCTCTTTACTTCTTAGCTGTCTAACCATTTGCTCCCCACTCTCTGTTGTTCATCCGCTGACCCGTCTTAAATACTGTCCAGAGAGGATGAAACGGACCCCGACTTTAAATTTACGATAGCGAGAGACACCCTTTTTCATTGGACAATAAATACGAGGGTATTATATTTTTTATTAATTTGAAAAATGAATCCTCAACAGTCCACTATGTCTACACACAAAATGAACATTCTTACTATACCGTATGATTTTCCTTTAATTCACTTTCCCAAAAAATAAGTGTATAAGAATATGTAAGTGTATAAGAATTTGTAAGTGTATAAGAATATTAAGTAATAATAAAAGTAAGTAATATAAATATAATTAAAAAATATACTTAAATATACGTAAGTAATATAAGAATATGTAAGTAATATAAGAATATGTAAGTAATATAAGAATATGTAAGTAATATAAGAATATGTAAGTAATATAAGAATATGTAAGTAATATAAGAATATGTAAGTAATATAAGAATATGTAAGTAATATAAGAATATGTAAGTGTGTAAGACAAATCCAGGCTATTTAACATTTATTTACTCACATTTTTTAGTTATTACTTTTAATTATTTTATGCTATTAATAAAAAAGTTATAGGTGCTGGGAAATCAGAGAAAAATGTTATGGTCACTGTATGGAAAGAAATTTATGCAAGATGTGAGAAGTATTTACGAGTATGATTTTTCGCAATTCATATTATATTTTAGTGTTACCAGGAACTAGATACATATATTTGTTTGCTTCTTTTGTCATAATTACCAAAGCCCGAATAAAAACAGCCAATACTGTCTTGAGATGCCACATTCTACTGATTTCTATCTCTAGATCCTTGTATGAACTTAGTTATTCAAACGTTTTCAAAGGTGTATTTTTGCCGGTTGTGACCTGTAATTTCCATCAAAAGAGTTTTTCAACGGGATTTTTCAGTCATGTTTGGTCGATTTGTCTGGATTTCCCTTTCAGTCTGAAAGCTGAAATTCCAGAGGATGGTAACTTAAGTACCACTTAACATCAGAAATGGTGCAAACAGAATACATATATTTGCTACCTTATTTTACCCCGGTAAGGGATGAGGAATAATAATAACGATGATGAATACGATAAAAATATCAACAGGGTAGCAGACTTAACTATAAAGACGAAAGAAATCAACAAATTGGGGAGAAATCAGGACCTAGGCCGGGTAATGAGAAAATTGTAAGACAAGAAAGTTAGTTTATGACTCGAGAAAATATGGTTTGAAAATTCAAAGAGCAATTTAGATTGTCTGGATATTTCAGACGATTTGCTGTCAGCCATTCTCCAGTGAAATTTAGGGCGAATATACAAAAACAGGAATTGTAGTGCGTGATCAGCACGCCAACAATGTTTCGCTGGAGTACAAATATACAAAGCCTAATATACCCATTCAGTCTGCTAAGTGTATAACAGGTACAAGCATCACAGATAAATATGCGCTATACAGTGATAAAAGCAGGATAACGTTGCAGATGAGGCCCAATCAGAAATATCGTGAAGTCGGCTAACACAATCCTCCCAGACGGTATCCAATTGAAGGTGTTTCCAATATCAAAATATAACTCCTGAGTAGCCTTACATGCATCATCTTTCAAACTAAAAACAAAACAAAAAAAAAACAAAAAAAAAAACGAAAAAAAAAAACGAAAAAAAAAACGAAAAAAAAAACGAAAAAAAAAACGAAAAAACAAAACAAAAAAAACAAAACAAAAAAAACAAAAAACAAAAAAACAACAAAAAATAAAAAACAAAAAACAAAAAAACCCCCCAAAAAAAACCCATAGAGATACCTTGCCATTACTATTACGACGGCAAAAATATTATTCTCAATAATTCGTGAAACAAAAAAAATACTACAGAGCAGCCAATTAAAGTAAAAGTTTTACCCAAAAAGTCATGCCCCAACATTCTTCAAGATCGAGATATTTATTTATTTTTTACACAAGGTTTCCGGAAAGATATTACTTTGTTGACTCCCTTTATCAAAGCGCAGAAAGCAAAACTCTTAAATGAAGCCTCGATTTCATCTTTGCTCCCCGCTGCTCTTGTAACTGAAATAAATTTGCGCTGTTTTGACAAACACCCAAGTGTTTGTCGTTCTGCTTCCTGTCTGTTGCTGCAAATCGACCTTCCAGCACGAACCATTAATTCCTGGCATTGAAGAGGCCACACAATTTTATTTCCGTTTGTACCAATGTGAAGTCATTTTAAAGTCAGAATGCTCAATAGAATACGGTACCGGATTTCGTTTGACAAACAAGCATCCTCCTCCTTCTCCTGTTGATCCTATTCCTCTTTACTTTCTACCTCTCTAAATCATTCAGTTTCACTAGCCATCTTTCTATTTTCCTCAAAATCTTCGTCGCTTTTTTTTTTTGCAAGTACGATGATTTCAAGTTAACAGCATTCTTCATGCTTCTTTCGAGATGTTTGTTTAGGTGCCACTCTTGATTTTAAAGGCTTTTTTGTGTCCCCCTTAAACCTTTAAAGGCTTTTCATGTCTCCCTTAAACCTTTAAAGGCTTTTCATGCCCCCCTTAAACCTTTAAAGGCTTTTCATGTCCCCCTTAAACCTTTAAAGGCTTTTCATGTCCCCCTTAAGCATTTAAAGGCTTTTTATGCCAACTTCAAACTTTTCCGAAAGAGAAACTATAAGCTGAAATTAGAATGAGAATAGTGATGGCACATACCCTGAATCCGTCATAAAAATTCAGAATGTGGAATTTTTTGCTTCTTTTATGTGTCATGTCCTTTCAGGACGTAGACGATCATGGCTCTCCACCCCCTCTATCCCTTGCAGATCTCAACAAGTTCATTCCGCCTGCCACCTCCCCCAGACCACGTTCTGTCATCCACTTGCTTAGGCCCGCTAGGTGTGTCATGCGTCGTTTTCCCTTGTCTCTTTCCCTCTATTCGTCCCGTGAGTATCAGATTCTCCAGACCCTCCTTCCTCATTACGTGTCCCAGAAACTTCAGCTGCCTCGTCAGATGTTAAGTATAAGCCTCCTCCTCGTTTACATCCTCTCTATGACCTCATCGTTGCCCTTACGCTCGATATCCTTAGCATCGTTCTCTAGAACCACATTTCTGTCGCCCCGAGTCTTTTCTTCATCTTTGAGGAAATCGTCCAACATTCGCTGCTGTAAAGAAGGACAAATGTCACGTAACTGCTCAGTATTCTTTTCTTTGGTAACAAAGAAATCTTCCTGCCTCGCAATACTCTGCGTCTTTGGCCATCCCAATACGTCTACGGATTTCAGTGTTGCACTTACCGTCCTCTGTCAAAATGCTTCCCAGATATTTAAACTTCTGTGTCTGCTTGATTCGAGTGTTCCCGACCTGCAAATCGCATTTCGGGCTCATCCTTTTACTGATCACCATGCATTAATAAATCCTAAACACTTCAAATACTTTGGTCTACTGACCTCGTCAGACATCGACTCTCGTACGGATATCACGCATGGTTTCCATTTCATTAAGTAATGTCTAAACTATCAGTTATATGCAACCATTTTCTAAGATCAATGATTAAAATGGTTTCAAACAAATGAATCTTTTATGTTTTACAGAAAACAACTCTTCATTAGATCGTATAGGCTGTAACTACAACATTACAAAAACTTAACAAATAAAAAAAAGACATCAGTTCAGAACTTCTAACAGCAACAGCTAAAATGCGTAGCACATGTAACTTAGTAAAGTGCCATACGTGATACGCGCTTGGGTGATCATGTCTCTTTTGATTTATGACTGACTAGACAGGTTTTCGCGCAGTAGGTTACCGTTTCTGCGGTAGACTGGCTGCCACCAAAGGATATAGGACTCAGTCTGTCCTGCTATTCGACACATGGCTAGGGTGAGAAGATGGATTCTTACCTTTCCCAAGGGTATTTGCGGGTAAGTGAATGTAACGAACCCGACTGGAATTTCAACTCGGCTCGAGGCAGAGGGTTAGGATATTGAGTAGTTTATATGGATAGGAGGGGAAGATAACGTTTGAATTTAGACTTGAACAGGTTAAGGTTGTAGTGATCGGGGAAACATCCTCTAGGGAGTTTGTTCCATAAGGTAGTGGTTCGCGGGAAGAAGCTGTTCGAGTGGAACTTGCTTCTCGCCGATGGAATACGCATGGAATATGGGTGGTTTTGTTACTATGTTAGTGGCATGGCGGGCACTAGCCACGAAGGTCGTACCTGATGGAACCAGGAGATGCATTTCGTCCGAGCACTTTTCATGGTAGTAGCGATAGAGCGCTGAGAGACTCGCCACATTCTCTGTGTGTGTGTGTGTGTGTGTGTGTGTGTGAGAGAGTGAGTGAGAGAGAGAGAGAGAAAAAAATTCTTCTCTCATAAGGACCTGAAGACGCGTTTGAACTATCTAAACTGGAAAGTGAGGACTGGGCAGTCCCTGCCCAAATATAGCAACAGTATTCCATTTTCGGCCTGATCTGACTTTTATAAAGGTAGAGAATAGCATGAGTTGTCAGGTACTTACTGGAGCGGTACATGGAGACGAGCATTTTACCTGCATGTTTAGCGATGGATTGTATATAGGAATTCCACTTGAGCTCGGGTGTAAGTTTGAGGCCCAATATCATCTTGAGGCAGGGAACCTCCTCGAGGAGACATCCGTTCATCGTGGTCTGATCGGCGATGATGGAATGTAACCAGTTTGGTCTTAGAGTTATTTACTGTAACCAGCCAGTTTCCCCCCACTGGGAAGTTAGTGTTAGATCGGAAGATAGGTCAGCTACCAATCTTCGATCGTCAAGACTTTTAGAGGTGCGCCCGTATATCGTCGTATCATCGGCATAGACGTTTACAAATGATCGGAGTATATTCTGAGGTAGATCTGAGAAGTGAGTTCTGAGAGACGCCTACGTTGGACGCCAGGGCCTTGGGGGAAGTGGCCGTTAATAACTACCTTCAGGGATCTACCTGTAAGGAAGGATTTTATAATAGAGAAATCCCTTCCAGTGATTCCATAGCTGGAGAGCTTGTTAAGCAAACCTTTTTGTCGAAAGACTTCGAGTTATCTAATGCGGTATGTGTGCCGTCAGGGGTCTCACTAATTCTGTGTGTAATGGTAGTTAGGATATCAGCAGTGGAACAAACTGATCGAAACCCATACTGCTCGTCGCACAAGAGGTTGTTCCTATCCAGGTGATCGACGACCTTCTTGTTGATTAAGGCTTCAAAAAGAAGAATGATGATACTGAGTAAACTAATGGGTCTATACGGGGACAGGGAGAGTATCGATTGTCTGCGTTCATAAAGACCAGGCGTACGCTTGCCTCCGTACACATGCTTTGGAAAGATATCTCCTTCAAGAAGCGGTTAAATAACTGCTAGAATCGGGGATAATTCTGGGTTAATATTCTTAAGGATGAACAGTGGAATTTTGTCATCTAGCGTTGAGTTTGAAGCAAAGATCGAGGTGAAGAGCTTCGCCATATCTGTCAAGGATGATATGACCTCGGGGCCACTTATAATAGTGAGCACAGTCGCTTTGCCTCTGTTCATAATTTGGTTGGTGATCTTCCGGAATTCGCGTGATCCAATTTGTTTCTTTTCAACCCGAACCTGGACACTTTGCATTTTCCACGACTCTCTTAAAGCGATTGCAGGCGGTTCCGAATGAAGTAAGTTCCAGACTACACCGCTCCTTGCGACTTTGAAGTAGTGAGTTATGGCTGCAGCGCATTCAAGGGTGAACCAGGTTTGACTGACTGGTTTATCGCTGGAATTTTTTTTTGGAGGGTGGGTATAAAACACTCCATTCCAGAAAGGATTCATTAGGAGATTAGGGCTGCAGTTTTGGGGGTACATGTTTGAAGAAGTTTGGGAGACGATCTTCCGTCATATAGAAACGAAAGTTGTCACAGTCTAACTCCGCTTAGCGAAAAAACGTTCCATGGAACGGTAAGTCAGGGGATGTTATTGGTTTGGAGTCAGTCTGGACACTGATTAGGGAATGAGCTGACGTACTAATGGGGGGATAAAACTCTTGCTGAGCATTTTCAGGTCGAGAAGCTTCGTCTGCTATAACCGTCGCATCCGGAACTCTAGTGGGTCCTTTAATGATCTGGGTTAGTTTCTATACGACGGAGAAGTCTGCAATATCTGCCTTTCAAAACGGTTTTGTAAGAGAGTGGACTAACCACGCTTTGTGGTGAATACTGAAATCACAGCATATGTGAAAGTTGGCCGAAGGAAATTCAGTGAGGATATTTTCAATCCTCTCTGATATTTGATCGAAGATCACCGACCTTTCATCCTGGGAGCGATACAGAGCAAAGACGAATGTGATACCATAGATAAGTGCCACGTGGAAACACATATACGGGAGATCAGGGTCCTCATTTTTTGTGTCCTCGCCACAAGAAAACCCGTCCTTAATGTAGGCACAGAGTCTGTGACCGTGGCGATTTAGGTAGTCGTATTTTGTTCTAATGAGTGAGTATCCCGGGATTGTGTGCTCCTGCAATGGGATTGAATCATTGATGCCGGTTTGAGACAGGAAGGGGAGGCCAGGTTGAGTATAAAAAAGATGAAGTTACACTTCTGGAAAAGTTGGATCGTAGACGCCTTACATTTGTGTAACGGATGGTATATCTGGGATCTACTCTTTTTAGTAGGGTTTGCTAGTTTCATTCATTTTCAATTTGATTGCTTTCATGTTTGTTTTAGTTGGTTTGGTGGGTGACTAGTAATTAGTTGGAGAGGCACGCATAAATAAGTAGACTCGCCCAGAGATACTCTGCCGTAACAGTACACCTAATATCATGGCATCGAGAGGCCCCCACCGAACACAGCTGCACGGTCCTGACACCATTCACAAAATGACAGTACAATAGACCAGATATTATACACTGTCTGACTATCAGGATGATAACACCAAAACTTTAGGTGGTCGTATTTTGTTATAATGGGTGAGTAGCCCGGGATTGTGGACTCCTGCAATGGGGTTGGAACATTGATACCCATTTCAGACAGGAAGAGGAAGTCATGTTTAGAGTGAAGATGGGGTTAAACTTCTCGAAATTTGGAACGTAGAACTCTTACATTTGGTGTCGAAGATGGTACACCTGGTGTCTCCTTTTTTGAGGTTAGTTTTTCTAGTTTTGTTAATTTTCAATTAGATTGATTCCTGTTTGTTTTCGTTGGTTTGATGGCTGACTAGTGGGCAGTGAAACAGACACACCCATTGGAGATGCACGCATAAATAACCTGGGTTAACTCCCCCCGGATATTGCTATAACAGTATCCATCATAACTGTCATCGAGAGGCCCCACCGAACTCTACTGTACGGTCCAGACACCATTCACGAAAAGGCAATACAATAGACCAGTTATTATACACCTGCTGATAGCATCGCCTCCTTCGAAGTTACTCGAAGGTTCGGATCGTTGACTATCAGGTTGATAACGCCAAAACCCAGAAAATGTTTACCTCCAACACTCTTAATGAGGAACAAATAATCCAGGAAAGATTCAGGCGCGATACTCAGAGTATATCAGCCTCGTTCTCATGAAGGTCAAGGCAACAAAACCTGAGACCTAGGGTACCAAGTCAAGCTCGCTCATGTATATGAGGACTAAAAACCGATTAGGAGAAGTGGGTGACGAAGGTTTCTCGGGGTGCACTCACTTTCCCTAGTTTTGCATCCCATGAACTTCATATCTTTTTACACGATTAAATGTCTCTTTCTGTTTTTTCTAACTTATTATATTTCATAATGGGCGAGTGGTTAAGACAGGCGGTCCGACCATAGAGACGCGAATTCGTATCTCAGCATAGTCAATTTGTAATATCGGCCTGCAGGCGACGGTCCTTTGGAAAGTGCCTGAAACCTCCTATCACGGATTGGTCTTAGCTTTGCGAGTGAAAACGGATAGACGACACAGTTCAGAAGCGTCGACGGGTTCTACTAACACAAAGTCACAACTCAGCGTGACCGAGAGTATAAGCCTTCTTCAAACTGTTGATCACGCCAGAAACTGTAACTAAGTTCCACTCAGCGTAGATGCTGTATAAATGACAGGCTAGCTTTGTGAGTGCTGAAAAAAAACACAAATGTATCCGAGCAGGCTTCTGCAACAGGGATTAGCTAACCGTCTTAGCAAACAAGCATACTTTGATACGAGTTGTCAACTATACTGATCTCTCACCGGCTCATTGAAACGTTTATCCCTATTACTTCGATCCGTGTTTGTTTTTGTTTGCTGCGGCATTCTCCTATTTTTCTTATTTTCGAGCATTTAAGGCCGACCCAAGGTTTTGTGATGTCAACGTGCACTCGTTGCTACTTTAATAATGTCAACGAATACTCCTTGTCACTTTCTTAATGCTCGTCGTCGTAGAGACTTTGTAATCGCAGATACAATTATAGTAACGCCGTTAAACGATACTGGTATCAGACGCCTTCGAATAACACTCGTACTATTATCGAACAAGTACGTTAGATAATACTCCCTCGAAGATTAACAACCGAATAGGGATTCGAATAGTAATCAGTATAGAGAAATAGTATAGAGAAATAGTATAGTGAATAGCGATTCGTATAGTAATAGAGTAGAAACAGAGAACAATTAGACGCCACGCTAATTCCCATATATACATTTCCTTGACCAACACGTGGTCTACGTATTTCAAATGGGATCGCTTGTGTTTGCTCACTGGCGATCTATGTTCAAACTCCAGTGTCGGCAGCGACACTTTATTCCTGTATAACACAATGTCATTAAGTCCGAGAGGAGCTTCGACGTCTTAATGCTTGCGTACAGCTATTTATTAAGGTTAGATCATAGAATTGATGCACTAGATGTGGATCGGACATTTTATTATCGATCTCAGGAGATGTGCTTTCTAATCTTTGCGTCACGATTTGTTTCTTCACTTCATATAAAACTTTACGAACTAAAAGCAAACACACGCGTAGACAAAAACATTAAGCTCTTCAAATGCTTGTGTCTATAGACACAAATGTCTGAAATTGATAAAGTACTTTTCTTTATTTCTTTTATTGTGTTTTTGTTTCATGTATAAAAATATTTTCTTTTCTGGACATAATGAATATAAACATTATCCAATAGTTTGTTTATTCTGAGCACTTTCGGCTAAACTATCAGTTATTTTCAAGGATTTTTGTTACAGCATAAAGGTTCACTACAAAGAATGCTTTTCGGAGACCAAACAAATAAGTCGAACTAATAATGCTGTCAATTAAACCGACTGTAATCAGCAATCGACACGAAGTATGTAGAATTGGTATACAAGGATGGTGGGCGCAATATCCCATCTGGATAAAGGTAGATCACGTTTCTTTGGTAGGAGTAGATATGTTCGCCTATTGACCGATTCACACTTCCCCAGTATTTTGAACAAGAGTAGAAGTTTATCCATTGTTTCCTGTTAAGGATTTCCGGTTCCCTCTAAAGTCTTTTTTATTCTCTTTCCCACCCAGTAGCTCATTGCGTCTTAGTGGCATCATTACATTGCATAGGATGAATTGATTAACGAATAAATAAATGAAATAAAATAGGTAAAGAATTATCACAGTTTGGTAGAAAAGTTTGAGCCTTCTGCAGTATTTCTTTTACACATGCTTTAGTTTACTAATTACTTTTTACATATATGATTTAATTTGCTAATTATTCCATAAAAATAAAAATACGTATATAAGCCGACTTCATGTATAGTGCAACCGTTGAAAATGCATGATTTTTAAACTCTTCAAAAATTACCTGTGTATAGTGCGATCCCCTATTTTTTCGTAAAAACTAATAATAAAGATTCGCACTATATTAGAGTTTATACGGTAGATCCTTAAAAAACATCTATAAGCTTTCTTTTCTAAGAAAGGCGAGATTTCTGAGAGGATGGCATTATGAAGTTTCTTGAAAGATGGTAAAAAGATAGAAAATGAGATGTTCAACAATTTCGAAAATAAGTGTGTCTTTTATATTAAAAAAGGACCTTAAGAACGATTAAGCCATCTGAGATAAGAGGAATTTAATAAACTAATCTAGCAGTTCATTAATGTTTTACAGTACGAAATTATTTCTAATAAATAAAGATAGAAAGTGCATACATGTATAGCACATGGGGCAAGTTTAATTGATTTATCTTCCACTCTACAGCCTCTTTCCTCACAGACGCAATAATGCAAGCCTATCGCTTCTCGATTGCTATTTCTATGACCATGAGCTCCACTCTTTAGTTCCACCAATTCAGACCTTTGCATACTATATACCATTTGTAAGGAGAGCGTTCCACTTAGAGTTTTGTCCTCGAAAACGGTTACGTTGTAGAACAAGCTTCTGTGTGAACGCTTCCCTGAACACTACAATCTTAACTTCTTCATGTCAAGGGTCATTCAATATTTATCGTTATAATCTCCACTTCTTTCTATCTCCGCTTATGTTCATATCCCAGAGCTCATTCGGTAACCTTTTATCATGAGTGGCTTCTGTGCCTTATATTCGATGAACCTTAGTATAAAAAAATCCCAAGGATTAACGTCAATCAGCTTTTTTTTTTTTTTTTTTTTTTACTGATTCTCAGTGACAATATCGCTTTTTGATCATTCGAGTGACTTACAGGACTTATACTACATAGTTTCAATGTCGGGTGAATGAGAACCGCTTAACTGTAATTGATCCTTAGAGGAAAAAACTCCTTGTATCAGGCACGAAAGAAAGTATATATATATATATATATATATATATATATATACACACACACACACACACACACACACACACACACACACACACACACACACAAATAGCAACAGCGAAAAAAATACCTGAAAAGTTAATCCTGTAAAGCGGAACAGATATCATGTTTAAGCTTCGCTAAGCGCGAATACTGTGTTGTGGATTGGTGATAACCTGTTTGAGCCGAGGTCCAGACCTCAATTATTTCCCGCATGACAAAAATATCCGATCAATCCATCAATCTTTTTCTAGAAAATCATCTTGCAATATGTCAGATGCCAACGATAACATTTCAGTTTTTATTACCTCTTTCATTCTGTTAATATCTATGGCATATGGAATTCTACGCTTCAATATCACAGCATTTGTTTGCTTAGTTTTCTATAACGATTATGTCAGTTAAAAAAGAAGAAATAAAAAAAAATCTCTTCAGTTCTGGAAGAGATTTCGTTTTTCGGAATGTTTTCAAATATATTTTGCCACGATTTAAGTTTTAATTATTTTTTTTTGTTTTCTGATAAACGTTAAAATAGATCCCGTCATCTCGGTGTGAGCAAGGAAAGTGACCTAATTATTTTTCAATAATTAATAATTTCATTTTAACCAGGAATACGGTCCAAATGGCGACGTGGTAGAAAATTGCGTTGCATTAATTTTCCAAATAGAAAACACTTAACTACATTGTAGGAAATTAATATTCGAAATCCTTTTTTATATTTGGAGTCTAGCGCCAGCCACAGACACCAAATGGAAGCATGAAAGTTAATTCAGCTTCAAAACAGGCATATATATATATATATATATATATTATATATATATATATATATAAGGCTCAAACACTAATATTCCATGGTTATAATTTATTACATTGGAATCGTAATCACTATCCAATCCATCAGACCGACAAATTCAAAAAGAAATCGGAAAATATAACTCCGGGTATAAAAACAAAATTTTAGTGGGAGTGCATGTGTGGGAGTGGGAAACAAGAGTGAGAGGGAAGTGCATGAAAGCTCTAGAGAGAGGTGTAACAGAAGAAAGAAGAACAGGAAGGCCTAAAGGTGAAGGTGGAGATTAAAATTTAACAGAGAGAAGTTTTAAAGAGAGGAGTTAAATAACGGTTTAAAGGAGTGAGATACAGATAAATATGAATTATATTTTATAAATATGAATTATTTTCTGATACATAAATCACTAGGGATTCGCTGACCATATATATATATATATATATATATATGAGAGAGAGGTTAAATATTTATTGCATTTAATGTTTTAATTCAGTTAAGCTAAAAGTGAAAGTGAACATTGGATTTGATTTTTACGAAGATACTGTGTATTTGTTTGCTAGAGAAACGTTATTTACAAGTTAGACGGAAACGTTCACTAAAAAGAAAAAAAGAAAAAACCTTATTATAATTGTGCTCGCTTCTCCCACTGTTAGGTCGCACGACCGTTACGTCCTGCCAATACCTCATAGATAATGGACTATTCCGTTTTCATCGCATGGAAAAAGGGGGAAGACACTACCTGGTTTCAGTGAGGAAAAGAAAAACTATTTGACGTTTCCTGACAATATTTCATCAATAATAGACTATTTCGTTTTGATCGAGTGGCAAGAGGGGAAAACACTAGTGTGTGTGTGTGTGTGTGTGTGTGTGTGTGTGTGTGTGTGTGTGTGTGTGTAAGAAAGAAAGCAAAGAAAGATAGAAGTGTTTAATAGTCGTTTTATTGAAAAGTGACAATTTACCCCCTTACTTCTTAAAATAACGACCAGCATTCATCTTTATGATTGTCATTGCAATATGTTGTTAAAGTTATTAAGCTCAAATATTCAACGATGCGATAGTGGGATTTCTACATATAAATTTTAAATTTTATTGTCATATAACTCGTCATGAGCTTATTCAATCATTAACTTAAGAATTAAGATTCACCAGAATATTAAAATAGGAAAACCGTGAAATCTTCACGGATTAAAACTAGTAAAATTTAAATGTCAAAATCAATTAAATAAAAAGTGACAATGAGTGATAATGGCTATAATTTCAGTGTGATGGTATCCAACAAAATTATAATCATGTTTTATTTAATGACATCCCTTCAGGACGTAGGCGATCATGGTTTTTCATAATTTTCTTTTATTTAATACGAGTGAATTGCTATGACATTTCGGGAAAGAGTGATTTCTTGTTGCACCCTACATGGTTTTGAATTCAGAGTTATCCTTCTTTTAGACTGGCTGTCAGCCAAGGCTAAAGAGCCCACACTTCAGTTACAAATACATAGCTGATGGGTGGGGGGGAAAATAGATTCATATCTCTTTCAAGGGATTTAGGGCGAAGTTAACACGACAGACTAAGCGAAATTTTGAACTTGTCTCACTAAAATTAATTGCCGAAATATAAATGCTGGTAAAAAACATTCACAAGCACAGTGCAGTATTGACCCATCATACAGCGTATTTTGGGGAGCACTTCGATGTGGTGTAATGGTTAGCAAGCTTGTCTCGCTAAAACAATTACAACTGAATAGCGTGCTCGATCTTCATTGGGAGGCTCCACATTTTCGGCCTTGTGCCACATCTAAGCTACGCTTAGAAAATATTCATAAAGGGCAATCTTTGTAATGTCAATGGCAACCATTTCAACGTAAACAAGAGGATGTTCTTACTTCATGGCAATTTATTGACTCCAATTTTAAACGAAAATTTTTTGTAAATTATCTTGTTTGAAACCAGCAGAATCAGATAAAAACTGCTCATTTCCTGTGTGTAGGACTGATTTGAGTTTTAAAGAACTTCAACAAAAACAACCCTGATCCCGAATTTCATAATCGAAGTTTGTCTTCGTTAAGAAGGGAGGCTAATGTTTATTTTTGTAGATACGGCCGTATCTTTTTAATCTAGCTACTCACCATCAGTGACCCATTGCACGAATATTTTCTTGTCACCAAAGCTTCACATTTATACTTTTCCGTAATACTACAGACAACTTTTACATGATATCCTAACCAGGCCCACACGAACAACTTTTGGGAGTGGATGTGAGGGGTTAGGGTGATAAGGTGATTCACATTTGCTCAGTTTCGTATCCAAACGTAAACAAAGCGATTTTCTAAAATAATGTCTTTTTTTATTTATTAATCCGACAGATTTTATCATTTAAACGTTATTTTAAGTGGGTTTATTAAACAGTATATTTATTTTGCTTCGTTTACGTTCGGATACGAAACAGAGCACATATGAAAATTTCGAGAGTGCATGCAGAGAAGAATTTCCATTAAAGACACTATTCAGTGTTGGTAGCTCAGTTGGTTTAGAAGACGCCGGATCTAATGACGGTTCCCTCTGCCCCATCGTAGGTTCGAATCCTCCTGAAGAGCGCATATTTTTCTTAAGATTTCTCGAATATTTAGGCCGGTAGACGAAAATAAATAAATATACTGTTTAAGAAATAAACGGATCGTCTACTTAAATACGAGTATCCACTAGAAATAACGTTTAAAGATGAAAAAAAAAGATTCATGCAACGAAATTAGACACGCTATGCATTGATTTTTATTGAAATGACAGAGTTTTTAGCAATTTATTTGAAACAAGCTCTGCTATGTATAAAAGAAATGTTTTCTTAGTGAAATATTGGACGTCTTTTGAAACGGTTCGTTAAAATTATTATCGTCTAGGAATAGACTAGATGCGAGGAAACAATTTCTTTAGTTTAAAGACTTACATTGTTATTATAAATCGTTACTCTACAAGGAAACATTTGGCTTTCATTGACTGAGTAGCCAGAATTGAAATTTAAAAAAAAAAATCTTTCACTTAAAACACACTGTTCAGGAAAATGAGTCTCTCAAATCCAGTAGCTGTTAGCGCTCTTTCCAGTATTGACGGGAGTTTTCTTTCTAGCCTTTTATTTGAAGTAGCCTTTTATTTGTGAGACGCGGAAATTGCTTCTGGCATTGGCTATTGGTCTTCTGCGAACAGAGTCGGTGCGCTGAGGAAGAGAAGAATTGAGAAGGGACGCTCGATAAAACTTGGTCAAGACTTCCGACCTTTTTGAACGAGACGCTGCAACTAAGCGTTTCATTAACAGTTCTAATTATGGCGATTTTTAGCCTAAAATCGGCGTAAAATAATATTCAACGGCATTGTGCCACGAAGAAATAAACAAATCAGTGGTAACATTGATGCCATAAACACAAAGGGCATTTGGGCTACATAAACTTGTGAACAGATGATGTTCTTGCACATGTCCATTTTCGGTGTGTAATGACCGCACAAATCATTCAATCAGCCACGTACTATCGCAGAAAACCGGATCAATGCTTATTAGATCAATAGACCTGCCACAAATCAACGTGTCAGTGAATAAAGGTATCAGCACCGGTGAAACATTTCTGAAGGTGAGAAGACAAGATGCGTTACCTATTGAGGCATCAACTAGGAGTTTTAGTTAAGTGTTCACCTCGCCCGACCGACATAATGTGACAAACTGAAGTTGTCAAAATGTCACAATCAAAGCTGTAGTACTTTGCATTATTTGCATCTAGGCTGGCAGATTAATGGCAGGACAGAAGCAGACGAGGGCTGTTTGCTTATATTACAACTTATGCTTAATTGATTGCTCGAAGCACAGTATCGTTATGTAGACATTCAAGATTTTACGTCATGTTTTCCAGTATAGACAATTAACCCAAGACCTATGATATACGTCACATCACATCAAAAATCCAGTAACCAGAGTCGTACGGAATTGTACTGCAGCCATAACATCAGGGGTGTGTCTAGAGCAAGCTAGCTTGAAGCCCATACATATCAGGCTAGTTTTGAATTCAAAGTTTTTCTACTAGATTAGTCTCCACTCCAGGGCAAGAAATCTCAGTCAGTCAGGGAGGAGAATAGGTGGGGCCATACTTTTCTCAAAAGTATTTGGGCGAAAGTCAACGTAATAGATTCGTTGGTAATTCGAACTCGTTACGCCGATTTCGTTTTCAGATTTGCTACACGCACACCCCTAGGATATACAGAGGTCGCTAAACCGTATCTATGCGTACGTAGTAAGTGTTTAGGACTACATGCCTTTTCTTACAGTTTATTTTATTAAGACTGAGTAAACAGCTGACATAAATCATTGTCGGTACCAAAGTTAGAAAGTTTATTAACGAGTTCCATCCACTGCTAATAGAAACAGAAAAACAACGTAATAACTTTAATCGTAAGATATTCCAATATTAACACTCAGTAACAAATTATATCTACTAAGCCGAGTATAGCAAGTAGGGTTGAAAACGGAAGTAGGAAGATTGTGTTGAGCTTTTTAAGTGATACGGATTTAAGTGCGTTGGAAATGAGAATTAAAAATCCGGGCATGGATTTCAACATCGGAACTCTTACGCCGGTAAGAGATGCGGAAATATCTCAACCCCAAGGTAAACTACCACAGTAAATGTATACCGTAATTATGTGTGTAAAATGCGCAATTTTTACAGAGTTTCTTAATTTAAAAATTAGTGGTGCTTATTATACATGACAACTGAATGTTAACATTTCTCTGGTCACATACGTCGCCATACTGGGGACGATATGCCAGAAAGTAAGTTATATCTATAGAACAATCATTATCATTTACGAGTATTTAATTTTTTTTTTATAAAAAGAGCATTACGAGTCATTTATCATTATATATATATATATATATATATATATATATTATAAAGACGATTTATTTCATATATATATATTATAAAGACGATTTATTTCATATATATATATATTAAACACGATTTATTTCATATATATATATTAAACACGATTTATTTCATATATATATTAAACACGATTTATTTCATATATATATTAAACACGATTTATTTCATATATTTTAAAGTTGCAATAAACGTTAAGATCTAATGTTGCTCTGGACTCCGTTACAACTTAGATACATTTGAATGGAAGATTTAT
Organism: Acanthosepion esculentum; assembly: GCA_964036315.1. Taxonomy (NCBI): domain Eukaryota; kingdom Metazoa; phylum Mollusca; class Cephalopoda; order Sepiida; family Sepiidae; genus Acanthosepion; species Acanthosepion esculentum. Next base: position 41,937,944 of record OZ038483.1, on the reverse strand, counting down.
ACAATTTATAATTTGATTGTGTGTGTATTGTCTTTTGCAAGATTTCACCATCCCTAACCCATATCTCCCATTCAAATGTATCTAAGTTGTAACGGAGTTCAGAGCAAAATTAGATTCTAAAGTTTATTTCAACTTAATGTAAAAAAAAATAAAAAAACACATACGTATTTTTTTCATCAGTTTCTTTAAATAATTTTATAATTTTAAACTTAATATAGATTAAATTTAAAATTGGTATTTTTTTATTTTTATAGTATAATTTAATATTTATTAGTTAGAATGAATTCTATTTTAGTCTAACCCTAACATTAAAGCATTAAATAATTATTATAACTTAAGTATATCAAGTATTTTGAATTCTCGTATACTTGTTATTGATCAATGCAGCTTATGTAACAGCGTTTCCCCTAGCGAGAGGTGTTTGATTGATTTGAACTTTTTAAATCCCTTTATTCTACATTCAACACCATCACTTGAGAAGATACTAGAAGTGTTGAAACAAAATGGCTATTTTTCTAGTGATTTTATAACATTTTTATGTTATAATTTTCGAATAAATGATATATAACTCGATTAATTATTTAATTTCTGATTCATTCAAACTGATTTGTTTCTCTTATTGTAGTCTTATGTCAGATTTAGTTTTGCCCGAGCAAACCTACGGAATGCATAGCGTAAAACATTCTTTTGTTGAATGCGATTTTATTTTTTATAAATGGCATCATTTATACCGCTTCCAGTCAGGTATCCTTCAAACCTATAGCGTATTTCTCACCCGCTGTTAAATGTTGGCGTAAAAAGCATAAAATTGATTGTATTTTTTAAAGTTCTTTTATCAACCCTTTGTGTTATTTATATCAAAAACATTTTGGATTGTAAGATTAACTTTTTCGCGAGTAAATATTGCATTATATTTTTTTTGAGAATATCAACAGTTTTTTCTAGATACAATTTAGCCCATAACTGGTGGGAGGAGATGGATTTATACGCTTCCCAGATAAGATCATTTAGAAACTTAGTGCAGCATAATTTTTTTATCTGTTTGAACTTGTACCAAAATAAACTTTATCGAAATGTAGAACACATTAATTCTTCTATCCGTTACGGTATTAAATCAAGTAAAAATCTAGATTCTTTAAACACAAGAAAACAAAACAAAAAGAATCATTCCTATATATATAAAAAAGCGCTCACGTCATTTTCTTAATTTCTTTTTACAGATAAAGTCTCCGTAGAACAACATTAAACCAGTCATCAGCCTGTCAACACGTTAAATCAGCTATTATTGAGTTAAAATATGCATCTTTGCGATATTTTAATATGAAAGTAAATAATGTTTCAAATCAGATTAATTATATTTTAAATCAGCTAATATCCCGCAAATAAAGTTTCAGATATGTATATTTTACTTTTCCAAGATTTTTAAATTTGTATTTACAAATGTCTAAAAGAAAAGAAAAGAAAAGAAGAAAAGAAAAGAAAAGAAAAAAAGAAAAGAAAAGAAAAGAAAAGAAAAAAAGAAAAGAAAAGAAAAGAAAAGAAAAAGAAAAAAAAAGAAAGAAAAAGGAAAAAAAAAAGAAAAGAAAAGAAAAAAAGAAAAGAAGAGAAAGAAAAAAGAAAAGAAAAAAAAGAAAAAGAAAAAAAGAAAAAAAGAAAAAAGAAAAAAGAAAAAAGAAAAAAGAAAAAAGAAAAAAGAAAAAAGAAAAAAGAAAAGAAAAAAAGAAAAGAAAAAAAGAAAAGAAAAAAAGAAAAGAAAAAAAGAAAAGAAAAAAAGAAAAGAAAAAAAGAAAAGAAAAAAAGAAAAGAAAAAAGAAAAGAAAAAGAGAAAAGAAAAAAAGAAAAGAAAAAGAGAAAAGAAAAAGAGAAAAGAAAAAAAGAAAAGAAAAAGAGAAAAGAAAAAGAGAAAAGAAAAAGAGAAAAGAAAAAGAGAAAAGAAAAAGAGAAAAGAAAAAGAGAAAAGAAAAAGAGAAAAGAAAAAGAGAAAAGAAAAAGAGAAAAGAAAAAGAGAAAAGAAGAAAAGAAAAAGAAGAAAAGAAGAAAAGAAAAGAAGAAAAGAAGGAAAGAAAAGAAAAGAAGAAAAGAAAAGAAAAGAAGAAAAGAAAAGAAAAAGGAAAAAAAGAAAAAGAAAAAAAGAAAAAAGAAAAAAAGAAAAAAAAAGAAAAAAAAAGAAAAAAAAAGAAAAAAAAAGAAAAAAAAAGAAAAAAAAAGAAAAAAAAAGAAAAAAAAAGAAAAAAAAAAGAAAAAAAAAAGAAAAAAAAAGAAAAAAAAAGAAAAAAAAAGAAAAAAAAGAAAAAAAAAGAAAAAAAAGAAAGACTGTCAATGTTACTGAAAATAATATCGAGGTCAAGAGGGATAGGGGATGGCAGCAGATGTTCCTAGATATGGTCTGCAGAACGAGAACAATTTACCCTGTAGATTAAATAAAGGGTTTATTCGAAATTTCCTGAAGGTTACCCAGATCGACAAGAAGGTTGAATGTTCAACAACAGAGACGTGAGCAATAGCCCGCATATGAATATAAATACCCACGCGTTTAATTTTCACCCCAACTTGTTTATTTCACCCTCCTCAGACGCTTTGCCTTGGTGTAATGATTTATAAGCTTGTCTTTCTAGATCAATTACGAGTAGTGAGTTCGATTCTCACTGTGTATTCTGTAATTGCGACCTCGTGCCATATTTAAGCTACGCTTAGCAAAACGCTTTTCAAATCTCATCTCAGTTTTTTTTTTTTGATCAGAAATCAAAGTAATTTTGAATGAATTTTCCAATGTACCCTTTTCTTACAGAATTAAGTTTAGTATCACACACACATTGGGTTTTCAGTTACCGTATATACTCGCGCATCATGCGACCTTTGAAAACCTAATTTTGAAGCTAATTTGACTACAGTAACGGATATATACAGTGTAACCCGGATATAAGAGACCCTGATATAAGAGAGACCCTGATATAAGAGAGACCCGGATATAAGAGAGACCCGGATATAAGAGAGACCCGGATATAAGAGAGACCCGGATATAAGAGATTTTCTCTGGTCCCAAATTAGAGCCATACTTACCTAAACAAAATAGACCAAAACCGGATATAAGAGATGACTTCTCCGGTCCCGACAACTCTTATATCCGGGTTACACTGTAGTTTAGTCAATGGCACAGCCAGGAGTCAGCAGTACATACGCTAATTTCATATCTCGTATATGATGCGACCTCCCTTAAAATTAGCTTCAAAATTAGGTTTTCAAAAGTAGCATGATACACAAGTATATACGGTAATTTAATTCGTTTTTTCCAATGTTATTTGAATTAACACGCAAAATATTTTACTATAATGTTTTATGGTGTTTTGTAGCTCTTCCCCTAAACTTCTGTTTATCCTTTTTGAAATTTTAATTCTTTTCAGACATATGACGATGGAGTGTGAAGTAGATAAAAACGTACATTATCGGCAGCTGTTTCTCTTTGCTTTCAGTCAAAGTTCCAAAGCTATCAAAGCTGCTCAAGACATTTGGGCTATTACAGAAAGAACACGGAAATGGTTTTCACACTTCAAGAAAGGGAAATTTCGACTTCACAGCCGACCTGCTCAGTTCAGCACGAGCTCATCCACAAGTATCTGCGCCAAATCCACGAGGGAATTTGATCCAATGATATTGTTACCTTCACTCAATGGATAAAGTCCAAAACCTCGACGTATGTATGCCAAACGCATTGAAGGAAAGAGAAACTCCATCGCCACCCGCCCATCGCTGACAATTTACCCCATCGACACCAGTAGGCACAAACGGATTCTTTACCGCATTGTCCTTTATATAATCTATAGGATAGATTGTGGTCATGCTTAGGGATATCTCGTCTTGTTCTTACTTAGTGTTTCTCTGCTATTGCTCGCCCAGTTCCCACTGTCTGCACTGCCCAACCTAGAGATTGAGTTCACAATAACGATGCCACCAAATTTTCGAAGCAACACTTTAAGCCACTAGACTAAGAGGAAGGAAACTATGTTAAAATATATCGTGTAAAATAAATGCATTTTTCTATTGTTGCACAACGGACTTATTGTTTTTTCATCTGAGAGACAGATCACTAAGACAGTAAAACCTGGCACAGACACAAGCCAAATTTGGATCCGAAATTTCCGCTGTAGAATGTTTGATTTATATGATTAATATTCACCATTTAACTTAAGTGCAGTGACAAGGGGGGAAATTATGTTGAAATTAAATATTTAAGTGTAAAAATAAAGAAAAAAATCATTGCGTAAAATAACATTTTCTACATGGCGAGTTATCATTTCCGGCCGTTGTTCTTTCCAGACCTCCATCAGGTGCTTGTCGATCCGGATAACCTTCAGGAAATTTTGAACTTAACCCTTTGTTAAATTTACCGGGTACGTTGTTCTTGTTCTGTTTAACGTTGATATCTCACCTTGTTCTTATTTAGTATTTCTCTGTTATTGCTGCGCCCCGTGTCCACTCAGTCCAAGTACCCACTGCCGGTTCACTTCGAAAGTCCCTGTAGTGTACCCGGATGAAGAAGCACCTGATGCAGGTCGGAGAGCACAACGGTCGAAACGTGACAGCGACAACAAAGATGGGTACAATAGTCTGCATGTAAATAATGTTCGCTCATCATCTAAGAAATTCAGACTAGCTAAGTGTATTAAATCTGTTTCGCAGTTTTCTCTTTGTATTTAAAATTCATTGCGTTCGTTTAGAAGAGAGAAGAACTATTTCCTATGATGTTCTTTCAAGGGCATGACCGACACTTTCTGAATCGAAATAAGCTCAAAATTAGCAACCAGAACTCACTGAATTAACCCAAACACCTTCACAACAATTTCCGATTTTCAAGTAGAAAGGTGTATTTACATCTGTATAACCAGAAACAGCCGCCATTCGGACGCTCTAACCTGAAGATTCCACCTTCTAAAATGCAGGTACCATTTCCTAGCCACGGTCTATTCTATCAACTTCCTTGAATCCCTTTCAAGCACATCAACTTCTTGACAAGTATACGTCTCCTCTTACATTGAAATAATCAATCCTTCGTCACTGGCATTGGATACTTCAACGTCACTCATACCACCTGGCTCCCGAACTCATTCAGTTTCAATCAAGTGAGAAGCGAGCACGAACCCCAAACCCCAACTGGCAAACCCTGCTCGCCAACCAACTCCGGCCCCACGCCTCTAACAATCTCTTTATCGGCACTAAACACTCTAGACCTGTGTTAAAACCAAGAGCCAGTTCACCTTTTCCATCAGCGTTTCCATGGCAACGCAACGACAGCTACCATAGCCGCGAACTCGCACAGCCTTCATTACGCAACACAACCCCCCTCATTCTGTTTTCTCGCACGCCACCTCCCTCCCACCCCCAGCCGCGCCGAATCCGGGAAATAAAAATTTACTGACTTGGAAAACATCATGCAATTCTTTATGGGTTGACCCTAGAAATCACGTTCAACTCTTCGCAAAACTCATTAAAACGTGAAATAAAATTCTCGAGATAACCTCTTAGATCTTCTCACCTTCGGGTAAAGGTCTTGTCGTTTGATAATTTCGGAAACTATTAGTGAGTAGGGAAAAAAACACCCTGCCCCTTCACGCACAACCCTCACCAACAATATATAATATCTTCTAAAAGAATAAACATACACAGGTTTACCTATGGAGTATACTGTGCAGGGTAGTCCGGAAATCTTGTCACCTCTACATAATATAATTTTCTATTTCAGATAGCTGACACGAGCTCCTACAGTTTTGGAAGAGAGGTAGGGGGTGACAATACTTTCAGACTACCAAAACACACTGGTGCAGTGTACTTCACCAGTGTTTGTGCCTGTATGCGGAGAGAATTATAAAGTATTAATTAAATTTTAAATAAATGGGGCAGTTTGAATAAAATGGGTGGTTGAATTTTTTATATTTTTAAAATATATTTCTAGCAATGAAATGCATTCGGGCCATTTTATTTCTTAGCAGCAAAAAAAAAAAAAAGTTCTAATAATTTTAAATTTGACTTTACTGGGTTTACGGTTAAAATCATATTGATTCCATTCTTTTCTTCCTTTGGCGTAAATACTCACGAATCCCCGTTAGAAACACTGAAGCCATGTCTGGATTTGCGCGTCAATTCGCTGGTGCTGAAGTTGTTGGCGCTTGCATCAGTTTCATACCAGTTCGAGAGTTAAATTGAAGTAACTCGATAAAATCTATATCGCAAAGCTTCAGTTTATTTCAATACTGTATGCCAACAGGATCTTAATGTCTAGCGATGTTTAATAAAACTAATGTAGTTTGATCTTTCTTTGTCACCTCATTCGTATGACCTCATGCTAGACTATGCTTAGTAATAACGATATTTTTTCGAGCGCACCCATCTGACAGGGTGGCTAGCTAATCAATGTTTCAGATACCAAGATAGGTACATTAATTTTTCTTCGAAAAGCAAGCAACTGCAGTTTGTCCGCACGGAATACGAAGAAAAGAAAGAAACAAAAGCTGAATATAGTCATAAGAAGACTACCGGAGTTTGAAGGGTTAGATGACAAAAAATTGAATCGATTTTATCGGCCATGGATGTCAAAATGAGATTGGTGTCTACTGACCTTCTTGGTTGTACATTTTATTTGTCCGTTTAGTGGCACATCATCTTATGGGTCATTTAATGCCTAAATGTCATTTTCTGGGGAGAACATTTTTTTTTTACAAAAATATATTATTGGTAATTTTATTTTTTTTCAAAAAATGTATTTCTGGTAATTTTATTTTTAATATGAAAATGTATTGCTGGAATTTTCTACTATAAAAATGTATTTTTATACTTTAATGTTTTGACCTAAGTTTTTTTTTCGGTAACTATTTGCCCATAGCTGGAACCCTAACAGGTGCTACCACCTCGGGTCAGGGTGAACCTGGAAACAACAGCAATTAAGAGGTGGTTCCTCACTCCTCAAAACCTCCCGATCAGAGGCCTTGTTGCCGGATGTAATTTATCGTCATACTCAGGACAACTTAGTTGTAGAGACAGACTGAGAATAATCAGAGTATTCCATGAATTAATGGTAACAACTCAGTAGTCGTATCTGTGAATTAAACATCATGGCGAACAGCAGCAGAAACGACAAAGCACATATCTGTTATAAAGTTCATATAACGCTTATAGTTGCTGGTTACTAAGACTAAGGAAAACATTGGAAACAAAAGTTTGAGTGACTGAGGATTTAATCACATAACATTGATTTAGAATACATTAGTTCAGTACGACTAGAAAGCACTACGCCTTTGCCCTCCGCCAATGTTCCATGAGGAGACATTCTGCTAATAGTGGATGAACGAGTCTATGTTTCAATAATACGTGGAGAGAATGTTTAATTAGTCTTTCTACACAACAATATCATCGTCCTGTACGAGTCAAAATTCAAGATATTGAGAGCAAGAATAAACTGTTGCGAAATGTTCGCAAGATCAGAAATAAAGAACACACTGTCATTATGGAATGAAACCACGAGTTGGTTTTCAGTATACGTGACAGAACAAAAATGGAACGTGGAGCAGATCTAAAATTGAGAACTGAGCTAAAAGAAAAAAGACGGGATTTTCCTTACGACGGATGGAAAACTCTTCCAAGAGATTTTTTTTATAAAGACTTCATTGTTACCGCCTCCGAAAGCTGTTATAATTAGGAAGAACTACGAATATGTATCAATGGAAAAAAAAAGACTTCAAGGTTTGGATCAAAAAATTAGATATCTGAAGTACATTTTGAATGATAAAGATCCTCGCTGAAATTTGTCTTGATAGACATACTGATGACAAGGAGTTTTTGTCCACTCAACTATAAAAGCTATCGTAAAGATCCGAATGGTATTTATATCAACCCTTGCAGAAGTGGAGTAATTCTGATTGTTAAAGTTACCCTAAATCCTAATAGCAAGATGAAAGTTGATGTCAATGATGAAATATGAGTGACAATCTAGTTTTGTTGGATCATAGCTGCTGGTTACAGACCAAAAATGGCTCAAGCGATTGTTTCCTCTGCGAAATGGGCTTCTTCTTGGTGTCTTCAACTTCAGAGAAATCAGTTGGTATTGAAACTGATGAAATGATTGTAGATAAGTTCAGGAACAACACACTTGTGCGGGTTTTTAACAAACCAACTAGAGGTAGAACCATTCTGGATTTGGCTTTGGTCGACAATGTATCAACTGTAATAGATATTGATGTCAAACACTCATTTGGTTCAAGTGATTACAAAACGGTTCATTTGACTATTTATTGATTTATTCTCAAGATCAATAAACCACAAATTTTATTTGTACAGCATAGGGAATTATGACAGTTTCAACCAAGAACTAGCCAATATAGTATACGATACCTTGCAATGCAGTAATTATATGAGTCTAATTGGAACAGATTCAAATGAATATATGAAACTTTGCTATATGTATACCTATTAGGGACATCAAACGAAATCAAAGTTTACGGCCACTTCACGTTGAACCACCGGTTTTCATTAATAATTCGCTGACCCTTCAATGACCTATCATCAAATCCCAGTACATCTTTTATAAATTTTCGAATCAAGTTTGAGTCAAAGCGAAAGTATATAGGAAGTGATTTGATCGGTAGATCATCGAAAGTAAATTTGCGTACAAGTTCTAATGGGCTTACGGCCATATCACGTTGAAACACTGGTTCTCGTACGTTCACCGAAGTTAAGCAACGTCGAGGCTGGTCAGTACCTAGATAAGTGACCACTTGGGAATACCATGTGCTGTAAGCTTGGAAGTGCGGGTGGTGTAATGGATAATTGATCGGAATTGTTAATCAGAGAGCCGCGTTCCAATTCTCTCTGGGTTCGTTATATTCGTTTACACGCAAATAGCCTTGGAAAAAGTATGAATCCGCCTCTTCTCCCCCAGCTATGGGTTAATTAGTAAAACTTGCATAGTTAAACCATTATTATCTAAAAAGTAATTTACAATCTAAAATATCTTCTGGTCGTAAAAGGTAAATCAATTAAATCAATTAAAAAAAAAATCAACCTCAAAGAAAACGCTCCTTGGGTCAGATACAAATTAATAGAGTGAGTGAAAAGAACAAGACAATTTTAGATACAAACTGAAGTGAGTGGTTTAAAAGCTGATCCAATTCTCTGTTAACACTCCTATCATATGGTCAATAAAGACATTGCTGACGCCAAGGCTCACTATGAAGATAAACTTGTGGACAACAGTAGACGATAGAAAATGAAAAAGTCACCGACAATCATGCAAATGTTGAGCTGTTGAACTCTTTCTGCCTATATGTTTTAACAAAGGAACTTCCTATAAACGAAACAAGATTTTCCCGACCTAGTTTAAATGTAGTACACACTGTCCGTGACATCAAGATTGACACATTCACCGTTAGGACTAATCTTTTAAAGTTAAAGCTAGCAAGACATCGGACTCGGATTCAATCAAAGTAAATGTGTTACATCTGTATGCAAACTTTGTGTATCTGTTCAAACAATCGACCTAAACATGAACCACCCTTCGAGACTGGCGTGTCGCTAAAGTATCTCCCATGTACAAGAAGGGCTCTTGAGACAACGAAGGTAACTACTCATAAGTTGTCAAATCGTTTGAACGCATCACCCATGATAAAACTGTACATCTTATGAATGTAAATTGAACTATAAGTTACTACAAGCATATCGCGATTCGTATTTTTTGATTTTATGGAGGAAAAGGTCAAAATAATTAACACTGTCTATCGTCTATGTCAATAAAAACCAGAAGGTAGCTAACACTAAAGCATAATGTGGCCTCGGGTTTGCCCCCGGAAATACATGCAAGGACATCTATTCATGCGCGATATGGCACTGAAGTTACTCCGATATTAAGATCGTTAGATCATAAAAGTCCTGGAAGAAAGGAACCAGTAAAAAAAAAGGATAAAACCTCTTCTGTTCAATAAAAACTAGAGTACGGGCAGGGCGATAGGCCAACTTCTCAACTCCTATTGACATCACAGAAGGCTGAACACTTTTTCGAGGCACCATTTCTAGGAATATATATATATATATATATATATATATATATATATATATATGAATAAATATAGTCTTAAAGTGTGCTATATTTATGGGATAAAGTGCTCAATATCAGAGATAGTGCGTGTGTAAATATACAAGTGAACATAGAAGTCAACACTTAGAGGCGACAGTCTGTTTCATGCTAGATGCAATCGTCAGGCCTGACGATTGCATCTAGTCTGTTTCATGTTATGTTCTATGTTTTAATTTCCCTAGACAACTTATGTATCAAAGACATGTTACTTACAAAGACATGTTACTTACAAAGACATGTTAAGTTTAGGTGGGGGTGGGAATACCTACTCACAAACAGACATCCGTTATTCAGCGTGTCGTCTGGGTTTTCAAGAGATTTTGTGAAAGGGTCATTTAAAAATGTCTAAGTCATTTTTAGTATTTAAATTACCATTCCTCCTACTAACTAATAGACTATACGGTATTTTTACAAATAAATATATTACTAATTAATGATCAAGTATAAATATATGTTTCATCTCTTTTTTCTAATATATATATATATATATATATATATATATATATATATATGTGTGTGTGTGTATACATGTTCCGCTTTTATTTAAGTGAAGCATGTTAAATTTATAAATGGTTCCTATTTGTTCCTTATCCTATCATTCTGTCAGATTCTAATATATATTTGATCCAATTCTATCTCATATATATATATATATATATATATATATATATATATATAGAGAGAGAGAGAGAGAGAGAGATGGTGGTGGTGGTGGTGGTTGAAAGAATGAGACTTGTCGGAGTCGATTGAAAACAAGAATTGTTAGTTTTCTCTTCTGCTACCAATAGACTACACGTGCAAGTGAATAAAAGCAGACATCGTGAAAGGAGGCGACTATAACAGTATGTCTTTGCTCATCCAAAAGACAATTGACAGAAATGATTTCAACTGTTTATCTCTCCGATTATCTTCAGCCACCCAGCATAAACGAGTAATTTCTAACTCAGAGCTTGTTTTTGCAGTAAACCTTTGTTTTCGTCAGTGTCTCCAAGTGACATCGTCACTATTAAGCCTAATACCTCGCAATATATAACAATGAAGTTTTGATATACTATATCAACTCGCCTGTGAAATCAATATACTCCACGTAAAATGTTCTCTTCAATAGGATCGTTATAACGCCAGTCAGCTCAGTAGCTGAAAAGGCTCCCAAAATGAATTCCGAACAATTCAAATCTGATTTTAAGAGTCCTAAAACTTCAATATTATTCCGTTACCATGAGTGAGTTTTAGAATTTAGTTTTAGCCAAGTATGAAGAATTATAACGTAAGGGTCGCCTCGTCGGCTCTGGATATTCAACTAGAGACATGTGTAAGCTAGTGTCTTTTGATAAATACTTTGTATCAGCTTCGCCGGTAGATTAACGATAATTTCATATCAAACTCTTTAAATTTCAATTAGAGAATTAAAAAATAAAATAAAAGTAAAACAAAACGAATAAAATATTTCGAAAATCTACTGCCTACCATAGCTGCAAATCATAAATTTGCCAGAATATTTTAAGTTCATAATTGAAAGTGTGTATTTTTGAGTTCATGAACAAATTATGCATTAAATTCAGATTAGATTATAGTTTTATTTTATTTATATACATTAAAATTAAATTTTAAGGCTTTCAATCAGTACAGGCATATTGTTTTATACTTTGTTATCACGATGTTTACTTTCAGATATACGTAGGTTTGAATTAAAGAAATGGTTCATTAACGTTCTGAGTTTTTATATTGCGAAAAATATGGGTATAACAGATAAAGCAGATGTGCGGAAAAAAAAGATAAGAGAACATGACAAAAGACATGCTCATCAACAGAATGCATACAATCCAAAAACGGGACACTGATATTAGAAAAAGAAAAATACTCCAGAGAACAAACGGCAATACACAGGAATATCGAAGAACCAGAAATATTAAAATCTGAAGTGGATTCAGAACTAACCAAATTGAATAGAAACAAAGCAGCATCGTAACAGAGATTTTTTTTTAAGCTTATCACCCCGAGCAAGGCTGGAGGCCACTAGCACGCAAGGGGTTACAGAAGGTTTGGAGGAAGAGCAGATAGGAGTGGTAAAGGAGAGGATGTGGGGAAAGATAGTGGATCGATCAAGGGTTACAGAAGATTTGGAGCGAGAGCAGATAGGAATGAAAGGTGAAAGGATGTGGAGAAGGGAAGTGGATAGATCAATGCAACTGGAGATGTCGATTGACGTTACACTTAAATAGTTGGAGATTGTATTTGTCAGGGAAACAGGAATAGGGAAGGGAGTTGCACAGGCGAGATGTGCGAGATGAAGCTATTGGAGTAGAAGATACGTCTACATCTAACAGTTTCAACGGTGAAGGGGTGGGAACGGGATGCCAGCCTCGTAGATGCTGGCAGCCTTAGATGATTTCCGCATTGACAAGAATACAGATATAATAAATGAAATATAGAACAGTGATGATATACCGGAAGACCTAAATAGATGTATTTTCATAGCACTGCCTAAGAAGCCAGGTGAAAACGAATTTAAATGCCATTGGACAATCAACCTAATTAGCCATAAAACAAAACCAATCCGAATTCTGATGAAAAGAGTGGGATCAGACCGGAAGTAAGACAAGAACAGTGCGGGTTCTTTAAGGACACTGAAACAAGAAAACAACAAATATGATATTTACGCTTAAAATGATTTCAGAAAGAGCAATACAAATGCAAAAGAATGAATACTTATATTTTTTTTATAGATTATGCAAAAGTGTTTGACAAAGTACATCACAAAGAACAGTTGGAACTGCTAGGCAACCATGTCATATTTGGGAAGGAGATTAGTATAAACTAGAACCTATACTGGCAGCAAAATGCCTGCATACAGATAAAAAATGAATTCGGTAAATACTCAAAAATAGAAAAGTGGGTGTAAGATAAGTATGTGTCTTCTCACAAGACTTATTCAACCTATACAGTGAGGCGGTTCTGAGAGAATTAGACATCCTAGCAGAATTCATTATTTGCAGCCACAATCTTAACAACATGAGATATGCAGATGACACAGTGTTGAAAGCAGACAAAAAGGGAAACTACAAGGACTCCAACAGAAGGTAGTGAAGGAAAGTGAGAAGAAAGGACTAAACATTGCAAGAAGTCAGAATGCATAATTGTTAGCAAAAGGAATAGCCAAACATGCAAATTACAAATGCAGAAGGTGGCAGACCTGCGTTCTATAGATTATGACAAAGATTTTTTTTTATAGATTTTGACAAAATACATCACAAAGAACTGTTGGAGCTGCTAGGCAACCATGACATATTTGGGAAGGATATTAGAATTATCTTGAACCTATACTGGTAGAAAGACGCCTGCATATGGATAGAAAATGAATTCCGTAAATATACAAAAATAGAAAATGCTACAAGTCTTCTCCTGAGACTTATTCAACCTATAGAATGAAGGTGATACTGAGAGAATTAGTAGTCCAACTACGATTCTTTACTGGCGGTCACAATATTAACACTGGATATTCATAGTGTTAACAGTAGACACTGAAAGGAAACTACAAGAATACCGACAGAAGTTAGTGAAGAAAATTGAGAAGAAAGTGCTAAATATTCATTGCAAGAATACAGAGTGCAAAAGGAACAGCCCAACATGCAAATTAGAAATTGGAGATATAGAAATCAGACAACTACCACAATTTACATATCTGGGAATTATAGGACGGCGGAAAGTGAAATCCGGTGGCAAATTGGGATAGCGAAATATGCTAAGCAAAATATTAAGAAATAGAAAGATTTCGTTAGAAACAAAGAAAAAAAGAGTACCGAATTGTTACGTAATATCAGTTCTCCTACATGGCAGTGAATGCTGAACAATTCCCTTACATTCACACATAGAAAAGACTTGAAGCAACATAAATGCAGTTCTACAAAAGGATGCTGAGAATAGCATGAACCGAATATGCGAGTAACGACGAAATTCTAAAGACAACAGAAACAAAACGAAGACTTACACATAACATCGAGAAGATTTAGCGGAAATTTCTAGGGCACATAATGAAGAAAGAGAGCTTGGAAAATCTGATACTCACAGGACAGATTCAAAGTAAGAGGTACAGAGGAAGATAATACATAACCTACCTAATGAGGTTGTGTAAATGGATGGCGGAGCAAGACTTGGGAGAGATAGAAAAAAGACAACATTTACTAAGAGCTACAAAGGATAGGAAATTGTGGAAAGCCATGATCGCCAATGTCCCGTAGAAGAAGAATGTCAATCCTAATTTTAAAGCTTGTAGCAAAGCTAATCAAGTTAAACGAACTTAATCACTTTATTGTGGTATCTTTAGTTTTCGTTTCATAACGGGAGAGTAAAGTTGAATTTTGTAAGAATATATTGAAATTTGACACCCCCCCAAAAAAACAACAACAACAACAAAAACTCGATATTTAATAAATATTTAAAAACGGAATTCGAACTATATAATGAGCCCATTTTTGTAAAAAATTAGGAATAGCCTTCCGTCAGTTATATTAAATAAATAAATTTTCATTATGTAATTTTTCTCCGTGTATTATACAATATTATCAGAAAACATGAAAATTCATTTGAGTTTTAATCTGATCTTAGCTTCATATTTTGATAATTTTGTTTTAATAATTTTTTAACAATTTTCATTAAAATTAATTTATACAGCCTTCTTATTTTGTATTTTACAGGATCTGTAGACACTCATGAATTATAAAATCATCACTATCGATAATTGACAAATATTTTATCTCATTAAAAGCTTCAAACTGTAATGCAGATATTTTAAAAATAGATTTTACCCGAGTAGATTTTAAAAGATCACAAATACATTTATTTTAATTAACACAAAACAAACAAATGAATTTACAGATTTTAATACGGACCACTATAATGTATTTTTATTGATAACACCAAATATGTAAATCACTCTTTTGCTAAATGGGATAATTCTGATATTTGCTGAAGGTATTCTGTAGTTTTCCTATTTCAGAGCGGTGCGGTTGATGAGTTTTATATAAAGACTAACGACGGAAATTGTTAGAAAGTTATAATAGCCAGATGTAATGAAATAAAAGTCTTGAAACAATGTATTGAGATTCAATAAAGTGGAGATTAAAAATGCACGACTAAAATAGAAGCCAATGAACCGTTTAATTAATCCGTTCTCTTTATATTTTCAGATGATCAATGGTATCTATAATTCATTGATTACTACTGGTATTATATAAATCGATTTTTGCTCAGTATCTTTCCATGTTAAAAAGTTCGTGTTTAATGTAAGAGAAATGGAAATATCTATCGGAAGAAGAATACTATCAAAAGAATGACAAAGACGGCGGCGACAAAGCTTATTTCAAGACCAAATTGAAGCAAAACGATCATTTAATAGACAAAGGTATCTGAGTTCCACACATAAAAAGCTTGAACAAATAAGACTGCAATATAGGAAATGTAAGAGTAAAGGAGCTGTTTAATTCAACGGCTCATTTTGATTGGGAACTAATTTTGTCTAAATGCAGATAGATATTTTATTTGTAGAGAATTTTTAAAACAACTAAGATATTCACTAACCGCTCCATGAGGTCAGATGCGACACATGGCCAAGTTTATTGTGAGGTATCCGAGCCCGTAAGCTAGGTAAAAAATTCCACGTAGACCTCGTACAAAACGGCGTTGGGTAGCTGTCTCCTGAGACGAGACGAGAGACTGCCTTCGACATAGCCTCGTATGGGGATCCTCTCTGTCCGGAGGCGGAGAGTTTAACCAGCACATGTCCGAGGTAATCCGGAGAGTGATCAAACAACTAAGTAATTACGCATACATTTACTTAGTTGATTTACTTCCCATCCTATTACAAATAGGACTGGAGATATATAGATACACATTGATAATTATTATATGGTTTGATTATTCTTTTTTAATTTTGAGTATATCTATGAATATAGACAAGACATGGAGAGAAAAGCCCGCTTAGTGGGTTAGATTGTTGCATATTACCTACTGACACCAATGGCCGGTATTCGAACACAATTAAAAGTTAGGATTTTCATTTGAATTTTGATGGGAGGTATCACCTTATTGGGAAAATGTCGAAAAACTTTCTTTTTGTCCCTACTTTCTTTAATACATACCTGTTTTGTACTTAGCTACTCTTAAGAAATATCAAGAACTAACTGGAAAACAAACTGCCGAAAATTCAGATAAGAGGTAGAATTAAATAGAAATAAAAATGTTTCGTCATAAAACCAAGTCATTTTTTTCTGCTAGATGCTTCTCTCCGAAAGAAACGTGCAGAAAATCGTGTTGGTAAACTTTTCAAATTTGCATAACGTTTTTTTTTCTACATAAATTAAAATATTTAGATCTTTTTGTCGCTTATTTATTTTCTATTTAGAAATAATTAGAAATATAGAAATAATTTAGAAATTCTGATTAGTGAATAAAAAAATTGTATGTACTGTATTTTAAAGTTGAAAAGACGGATTTGATAAGTGGCCAGAAAATGCATCTGACAAAGAATCATAGATTGATCGTGAAGGGACATATTCAGAATCTCGTCTTCGACTTGTATGAAAGGTGACAGTATTTTAGAGGCATCAAATGCGGATGTTTGGCGAAATTTTGCTTGTAATAAAAAGCAAACCAGAAATATTTGTGGGTTACACCTCTTGGCTTTGCCAAAAGAACCCATGTCAGGGTGCTCTTGAGGTCCATAAAAAGGCAATCATATTCTCTTTTTAACTCTTGCTTCCAGATGTAGTGAAACGCTCATTTCCTTGGTCCTTTGTTCATTTCTGAACTATCTCACACGCGCGCACACACACACACACACGTGTCTATCCCTTGTGCACGCATGCGCACACAATTTCCATAGCTAGTTTCAATGTAATATATTTTTGAAAAAAACAAAACAAAACCAGCGATACATTAAAAAGAAAAATATATTACCAGCAATACATTAAAAAAAAACAACAATAAAACACAGTACCAGCAAAGAAAAATTATTACCAGAAATAGATTTTTTGAAAAAAATATTAGCCGCAATAAAAATCTTGTTGGCATTAAATGACCCATTGAGGTTGATATGCTGTAAAACAAACCAAACCATTTCCTTGGTCTTCTTTTGAACTCTCACACACAAGCACATTCTCATAGCTAGTTTCAATGTCTTTTCATTTCATTTCAATTGTGTACACATGTAATTCCTTTTGTTAATAACATGCATTGTCATTTGTTTTATATTCATTATTTTGTGTTTCTTATTTTCACCTGGACTCACAGGAGTTCGCCAATATTGTTTGCGGGATAAATATTCCAGGAACCCATAAATATTTAATATAAAATGGCTATAACCATCACAACCAAATAGGTGATACCCACAACATAATGGTGACTTATTTTTATCTGAACAACATATTTAACGACTTTCTTAGCTTATTTAAAACGAAGATAGATTTCGTGACAACCCCTGCCTGGAAATCAATATATGTATAATACGTTGTTTTCTTGTTGCCTGCCAAAATTTTTTTTTTCTAACACCCTGGATAAGTATGGTATATGCACTTTCACGGATTCACAGTGTTTAAAAAATAAAATGAAGTGCTCAGAAAAAAAATGTTTGAATTTTTAATTGACCAATCAATGAAGAGACATCTGGCGCTACACAAGACAGAAGAGGTTAACTAAGCATAACTTTTTCTTGCACAAGACCAAATCTAACAAAAGACCAATGAGAAACTTATTACACTTCTTTTATGTACCATATACTTTCAGGACGTTGGTGGTCACGGCTCTCCACAACTTCTTGCCTTTAGCTGCATTAAGTAACTTTTGATCATTTACTACCGCTCTTTGTTCCTCAAAGTTAATATTGGATTCTAACAAAGCTGCTATCAACCCTAGATTTGCCTATCACCCGGTTCGCACCCCTTTCTGGTCTTCTGAACAGGAGAAGAGGTTTATCCTTTGTTTCCCGTTTAGGATTGGATTTTCGGTTCTTTATAAAATCTTTTCATTCCATTTCTCTCCTAGTAATTCCTTGAGTCTTAGCAGCATTATCGCCTTACTTGGGGTGAAATAATTAAAAACAGTTTATGTAATAAGTAACAAACTTGATACATATGTCATTCGTTGCTTTTCTTGCCTTTAATGTCCTGTAATTGTTACATTCAATCTTTTCCACAGTATGTGTGTGGATGTGCGGTTGATCGATAGCGGCTCAGAATGTGAGAACTGGGTTCGAATTTGTCACATTCACTTACGCGCATATATCACTGATAAAAGGTATATCCCCAGCTCTTCCCCTGTTTCTGTAAGATTGGATGTACGCGTGCTGTAGTTGATAACGCCTCGGAATTGAAAATGGAAGGTCGACACCCAGTTCCAGCTCGGCTCGTTATATTCACTTATACGCAAATGCCCTTGAGAAAGGCTATTAATCCATCTCTGCTATGGGTTAATTAGTAGTACTTGTAAGAGCACAATTATTACCTAAAAATATTTTTCTGGCCTTAAATAACATAAAAAGGTTGATAAACCGTAAAAAACAAATCAGCCAATCATCTCTTTTCTCTCCAACTATGGATTAAATGGATTAAATTGTACGTGGCCCTGACGCAGTGATAGTGATACCTTATTCAAGAACTGTTTCCACGAAGGTGCTTCATCAAAAACAATTCATTGAACAAGAATTGTACAAAAATTATGCAACTACACTAGATCCTCACTTATCGCCCCCACAACTTAACCTTGTACCAGACTAAGCTAAGTTTAGTACTTATCACCGCAGTGTTACTTATGCAGTTAGTCTTGTAGACCATTACTGCTGTAGTGAGATTGGTAGATTCTCACAGGTTGGCCTATATTTATGCGTTTTGGCGCTTAATAAGCTAAGCTTACTTAATATCATTCTTTCTTACTGGATGAGATAGATGTTCACTTCCGCTGTTTCGGGCAAAATTAAAAATTCCAAATGCCGTTTTTCAAGGCAGGCGGACAGAAAATCCTCGATGGGAAGATTGGCGCAATACAGCTTTTTATTCTTTTGCTCTAGTTTGGAGCTTAGTAACTAAGGACGCTATTTTCTGTTTCTTAAACTAAAAATGTCAATCCATAAGAGATATGTTACGTAATGTTGATTAATGGCATGAAGATAAACTGGTGTGAATAAAGGAAAGTAGAACGAAGGGTAAGATATCTTTATTTGAGGTAAAGAGACAGACAGAGGCATGAGGGAAATACAAGAACAGAGTTTTAATGAGCAACGGGGCAAAGAGAAGGAAGGGGGAGAGAGAGAGAGACATATAAAAGGTGATATTATCTTACCCTCCCACCAGAATGGTAGGTTTTGATAAAACGCTGATTTTTAGAAGTGGAGCACCGCACACATACATGCTGGTAGGTAAAAAAGGGAAGGGCGAGGGGAGACAAGGGGTGAGAGAGAGAGGGGAGGGGGTGAGAGAGAGGGGAGGGGTGAGAGAGAGGGGAGGGGTGAGAGAGAGGAGAGAGGGGAGAGGGAGGGTGAGAGGGGAGAGAGAGGGGAGAGGGAGGGTGAGAGGGGAGAGAGAGGGGAGAGGGAGGGGTGAGAGAGGGGAGAGGGAGGGGTGAGAGAGGGGTGAGGGAGAAGAGAGAGGGGAGAGAAGAGAGAGGGGAGAGAAGAGAGAGGGGAGAGAAGAGAGAGGGGAGAGAAGAGAGAGGGGAGAGAAGAGAGAGGGGAGAGAAGAGAGAGGGGAGAGAAGAGAGAGGGAAGAGAAGAGAGAGGGAAGAGAAGAGAGAGGGAAGAGAAGAGAGAGGGAAGAGAAAAGATTGTGAAGAAGAGAGTGAGAAAAGACGCGAGAGCAGAAGAGAGAGAGAGAGAGGGGGGGGAAGAGATAGAGTGAATGAAAAGTTGAAAGAGAGACAGAGTTTTTAAGCATTATATAATACGTCTACCGGCCTTAAGAGAGTGTGAAGATGTGAACGAGGTGAATGTACAAAAAGTTGAGGCTAAATAGAAAATTGCTGGGCTGTGAAGCTTTCCGTTGCCGAGCTCGGGATCACCCGGTGGTATCTCCTACAAAGGGTGCGGGGAGACGTAAGTTCGTACCCTACTGGAGATAGCATTTTCTTTAAGTTTTCTCCAGTGCACAGGACAGTCGGCGTAATGCACACTGTTAAAAAGACCCCCCCCCAAATACGAATACCCACTAAAAATAACGTTTAAGTAATAAAAACATCGGATTAAATATATATATATATATATATATATATATATATATATATATATATGTGTGTGTGTGTGTGTGTGTGTGAAAGCAGAGATAGAAGAGTGTACGCTACACAAATATTGAGCAGGGTGTATATTAAATGGATCCCCGAAAATTGTCCCTTCTCAATTTCATTCATGTCATTGATTAGTTTTGCTCGATTAATTCTGCCGTCAGACTCAATCGTGCCCCCATAAAGACATTCGAATATGGCCAACGTCCAGCCAATATGGTGTAAACATCAGGCAACTGTTACTTAGAGCAACAACAGCAAAGACAACGAAAATGAGAGAGAGAGAGGGGAATGAGAGAGAGAGGGGAATGGGAGAGAGAGGGGAATGGGAGAGAGAGGGGAATGGGAGAGAGAGGGGAATGAGAGAGAGAGGGGGAATGAGAGAGAGAGAGAGGGGGAATGAGAGAGAGAGAGGGGGAATGAGAGAGAGAGAGAGGGGGAATGAGAGAGAGAGAGAGAGAGGGGGAATGTGAGAGACGGGGAATGAGAGAGAGAGAGAGGGGGAATGAGAGAGAGAGAGAATGAGAGAGTACATCTAGTTGAAACGGATGCAACTGAATTATCGTTCGGAGAAGGTTAATAAATTCTGAAGGTTCTTATTTCTTCCTCACAGTCTATATAGGAAAATTCGAGC
>OZ038483.1:41891930-41911930 GCA_964036315.1 Acanthosepion esculentum | reverse complement strand
TTTATGTGGGGCGCTCATTCGCGTACATATGGGCCTCGGACAAAAATTGCCCAGTCTTCGCGACCACCGTCACGTTAGCGTCGAAATTACACCGAACCCACTTCCCGTAGTGGGAATGAGGAAAGCGTTGCTGCAGGGTTAGAATCTCCGGGACTAGGCGCTTTCTAACATCTAAAATGAGAACAGATACTACGCTTTGATCCCGGCCCGAAGATTTTTGTTGAGAAAGATAAACAGTTCTAGCAAGATGTCTCCATGAAAAAGCTTTAAAAATGGCAAAAGGCAGTGGAACAGAACGGGAGATATGTTGTTTAATAATTTAGATAAACCAAAAAAAACTTTGTCTTAATATTGTTACTGAATAAACCGAAAAGCTGTCGGTTACAGTGAAGTTACAAATTAGCATAAATTTTTATTCAGAATACATTTCATTTATATTAAATATTGACACTGATGCAAAAAATAACTATTTTTATTCAATTTAAATTTTGAAGTTAAAAATCAAGAATTAACTCCATATCTGATCATTTTTTTTCATCCAGTTTTTTTTTATATTTATTTTGGATATTATTTTATTTTATAAAAGAAATGTATTATCTAATACAATATGCAGCAGAAATACCTCTTATATAATGGTATAACATTAGTGTCAATGAGGTCATTACCTAGCTAATGTCTTCCCATCAAAATGGCTATTTTTGCCGTTTTCTGTACAAGAATAATGAAAATGTAAGTATTTCTTCTTTGTTATTTTTTTTTAATTATTTTTTTTTTGTTAGACGTACCCCGTCTGAATATAAAAAAATCCTGCAAGAAAAGATTAAACATTTAAAAGCAGAAAAAAAAAAGAAAGGGCAAAAAAACAGGCTTACCTGGCAAACGTTTTATGGTAAATTTCATAATTGAAAAAAAATGACGTCATGGTTGTTCTTCGACTCCTTTCACATTTCTAGAAAAAGAAAAAAAAGGAAAAAAAGAAATTATTCTTTCTTCTTTTATTTACAATGTCCCTTCAAGACTTTGACAGTCATTGCTCTCCGCAACTTCCATTCCCTTGTAGCTCTCAGAAAAATTTCTTTCTTTAGCATCACTTTCTGTCTACGCCTTCCCTTCCAATCGTTTGGGATGGTTATTTGCTGGTAACTCCCACCCACTCCAGTATGTTCTGATAGTGTTACATTCCAAGCCCCTTTCCTCGTAATATGTCTCAGAAATTTCAACTGTTTCTCTCTGATTCTGAAGTATAAGTGTCTCTTTAGTTTTAATTTCCTTTAAAACTTCCTCGTTACGCACGTGTTCAGTCTATGGTATTCTCTGCAGAAGTACTACTATGTCGCTTCATGATTCTTTTTTATCTGTTATATATATATATATATATCTCAAGCCAAACCGTTATCGATTACTCCACCGTGCCTCCTCCCCTTTCCCAAGGATATTATCACGTAAGTGAATGTAATGGATTCGACTGGAATTCGAACTCGGCTCTCCGTGCTAATACCCTTGGGAAAGGTGTGAATCCTCCTCTTCTCCCTCCAACTATGGGTAAAATAGCAGGACAGACTGGGTTCTATAGCCTTGGATGGCAACTGGTCTAGGAGAAGGACAACTCTGAATTAAAAACCTGCGGAGGGTCGTTTGGGGACCTTGTGGCATTCACTGCACCAGGTCCCTGTATTCGTCCCTCCAAAAAGTGTGGATGGCCCTGCACAAAGCCTTCACCACTATAATCAAATCTCATGTGTCGGACTTTCAGTTTCTGGGAACTGATCTGCCTGACCCTCATACGTCGAGTTCGACGGGAGAGTCCATCATTATATATATATATATATATATATATATATATATATATATATATATACACACACACACACACACACACACGGGTAAATCAGAAAGTAAAGGTAACTTTGAAATTACGCGATAACCCCCCACACCAAAAAAAACCCCAGAGCAACTTTACTTTTACAATGATGTTCAACATGCACAGTGCCAAAGCGCCACTCAAGGTATAGAATTACAGAGTAAGTAGCACAGTTTATGGGAATATGAGGGGAAGATAATGGCTAACCCTAGGCTTCAGTAGTTTAAGATTGTAGTGATTAAGGAAGCATCCTCTTAGGAGTTGGTTCCACAAAGCACTAGTTCGGGAATGAAGCTGCTCGAATGGAACTTACATCTCACCAATGGAATACGAAGGGAATGAGTTCGCCACGATGTTCGAGGCATAGCGGGTCTTAACTGTAAAGGTTAGAACTGAGGGAACTAAGGAATGGAGTTTGTCTGAACACTTTACAAGGGAATAGCAATAGAGCAGTAAGAGGCTTTCGACGTTTCGTCTGTGGGAAAGGGGTTGTAGGGGGACAAATAATTCATCACCCACAAGGACCCTCGCGGATATGCTTTTCGTCTGGAAAGTGAATACTGGACAGCTCCTGTCCATATATAGCAGAAGTACTATATTTTCGGCTAGCTGTGGGCGGTATTCCGTTGTTTAGTCGAGTAGTAGGGAGCAACTGGGTCAGAATCAACTCAGCGATTCACCATCGCGGAACAAAGCACCGTGGCACCCTAAGTACAGGGAGAAGATCAAGTCTGTGGAAATCCATCGCCGGATGTTGGCGTTGTATGAGCACGCACCATGAATCAACCAACGGTGTATGACCGAGTAGAACTCTTTAAAGTGGGACGAAAGGAGATCTGGTCGCCCATCAATGTCGCGCATGGAAGAACATATCCAGAGGGTGGATGCCTTGATCAGGGACGACCGACGAATCACGTTAGCACATGTGGCCAGTAACTCTGGATCTGCACAGGCCATAGTGCGTGATGAGCGAGTACTTTATGTTTGTGCGCACTGTAAAACAATGCCAAAAACATGCAGCGCAGACGTGGCTTCGTAAGAAACCGAAAAGCTTCGCTTGTTGAACGATACCAGAAGTTCATCGTCTAGGTCGTAAAGTGACACATGCATTTGTTCGTCAGTGAAAATAAAGGTGTTGTATGGAAATCAGGTTTAGTTTTTGACTTACCATTACCGTATATGCAGTTCGTGTAGCGGTTAGCGGCTCGAACTAGAAATGGGGAGAGGAGGGGTCAAGTACGATACTTTCAACTACTCCCAAAGATCATTGGGAAATGTATGAATGCCTCTCTTCTACCTATAGGTTAAATAGTAGAGAAGACTGGTATTTATGTTTACCTTAATTGGTAACCAGTCTGGGAGATGTCAGCTATTGAATTCAAAACCGGGTGGGTACAGTGCTATCAACTCTATCCGGTGATAACTAATTGCTACGGAAACTGCAGCATCGACGCCTAGCACGTTGAGGTTGCAACTCCATAATCCAAAGTTGGAGAATATGGAACATGATAAAACACACACACACACACACACAGGGTGCGATGGATACAAAATGAAAATAACACTGAAATCTCATTTTAACAGTTATATTCACCAAAATTATACAAGAATATTTTGAAATACTAAAGAGTAAATTTATTCAATAAAAATCGCCATTGGCTTCCACTACAGCCTCTAAACGTCTTTTGGAATCTCCTGCAATTCCTCCTGGCGGTCTCCTTATTTAAGTTGGTGAATACTGGCATAATCCTTGCGTTCAGTTCGTCTTTGGTGCTACAAGGAGTTTTGTTGGTTTCTTGCTTAATTCCGAACACACAATAATTAAGGGGTTGCAGTAGCCAGATGTAATGGGTGAGACGGTCGAAGAAATTGTCTGACAGCCATGACTGAGCACTCATGCGTGTGTGGCATGGTGCAGAGTCCTGTTACCAGACACAGGGCTTTCTAGCAGCCAGCCTCATGACCTAGGACAGCCCTACCTCCTCAAGGCACTTGATCTAGGCCTCAATGTTAAGTTCGAGGCCCTCACTAACAAATTCGTGAGTTCTTTTCTTATCAGAATGATCAGAGTAAGTTTTCCGAGATGCCGTACCTTCATAATCACCATCAGACTCATCCAACTCTTTCAGAATCCTCTGCACTGTCCTCAAATTGACACCGAAACACTTAAATGTTCGGATTGGAGCTTCCGGCGCGAATGCCAAGTATGCGGTTTCTCAATTTCTGGCTGAGTGAATTGCGTCACGGTGCCCAACTAATATATATATATATATATATATATATATATGTGTGTGTGTGTGTGTGTGTGTGAACATAGAAGTCAACACTTAGAAGCGACAGTGTTTCATGCTAGTGCAATCGTCAGGCAACTATATATATATATATATATATATATAATCATGTTGGCACTACTACTCAGATATAAGGATAATCTGAAGTACAGTTTTAAGTCTCTTGACGTACCTGTTTATTCTTTTTAAAAAATGAAGCAGAATTCGAATTAAGTTGAAATAACTTATTTAAATGAATATATGACCTATTTTCACAAAAACTACGAAAAATATTTCGCGGCTCTTATTCGCAAAGTTGTGGTACCTGGTAGTATAACAATAACGACTTAAACTAGTAGTTTGTCAAACAGCATAATACTGTAAGATTAAATCTTAAGTGGGATTGTCTTCTAGGACATCAAATATAGTACTTCTGTTCGTGAATATGGGTTTGGTACATCAGAAATCTATTAGGCTGAATCATAGATAATTTCAGTTTTTGTTAATGAACTTTTATTCTTCTAAAAAATAAAGTACGGTTATATTTTATTCAATTCATCATGCGTCCTGGGTATGACGATAAACTACATCCGCGTCCTGGGTATGACGATGAACTACGTCCAGTCAAAGGGCCGTCAATCCGATCAATCGGCTGGTCATGTCATGCCCCGTCACATCTAACTCGTCCCAAAGCAACTACAACTTACAATTGGCTTTCCCTCCCAAACCCTACACTAGATATACTAACACCTTGCCCCTAAAATGTGATGGGAAACGATGATGTTGCCAGCTATACGTTTTTGAAACAATGATGTTGCCAGCTGTACGTTTTTGAAGCAATGATGTTGCCAGGGATACATTTCTTTGAAACAATGATGTTGCCAGCTATACGTTTTTGAAACAGTTTCCAGCTATACGTTTTTGAAACAGTTGCCAGCTATACGTTTTTGAAACAATAATGTTGCCAGGGATACATTTGTTTGAAAAATGATGTTGCCAGGGATACATTTTTGAAGCAATGATGTTGCCATAGATACATTTGTTTGAAACAATGATGTTGCTAGCTATACGTTTTTGAAACAATGATGTTGCCAACTATACGTTTTTGATATATCTAGTAAATACTGGATCTGGCATTAAATAACCCATAGTGGTTGATATGCCATAAAACCCCAAACAAACAAATCAATTCATCATTATTTGTAATGAATTATTGTCACTTATCCGGAAACATTTCGATGACATTTGAGTAAAAGATTTTGTAGGTTTTGATGCAAAAAGTTTTTCCACGAATTCTTGAAGCTTGTTTTCATTAGAAAGTATTTCCTCATCAAATCGTTTTTCAGCGATCGAAAAATGTAATAATAGGTTTGCATAATGTCAGGTGAATATATGAATACAGCGGAAAGAGTAGAACAGACTAACCGAGTTCCAAATGTTTTCTTTTCTGTATTATTCTTGGTTATTGCAGCCTTGTGTTATTCTCATAGAAGATACGACAAAAACATTTTTTATTGACGTGCGTGGGGGTGGTGGGTTTCAAACCAAACTTTTATGAACATGTTGCAGTGATTGCATACAAAAATGTACATTTCGTGTTTCATTGTATTTTAAATGAATAAGACCCTGGCGATCACACACACATTAAATTTCTTTTATTGAGCTCAGCTTTTAGGATCGGTTTTAGAGATTTATTAGTGTCAATTCACATTTTGAATTGAACATTGTCGTATGCCATCCACTTTTCATCACCTGTTATATATTTAAGGAAAGTTTAGTTTGGATGATACATTCGTTATTACAGTTGGTTCTCTAAAATGGAAATTACTTATAACAACCTAATACTGCAAAAAAGTGGAATCGGTCATCGAAGGTCGGAATTTGGTAGAGTCTGTTTCCAGTCACTTTGCAGTAATGCTCTTGGTCAAGCCATGAAAGCATTTCTCTTTAAGCTGTCTCACCTGCAAATACCACGATAAAAATGTTACTTGCACGACGAGAAGATTGTGATCAAATGACATTCCTGGGGAGTAGCAGTAAAAAAAACAAACAAAAAAACTGCTACACTCATCGCAACTTTGGCCAAGTTCAATTACATTTCTTTTTAAATATCAAAGAAATTTTGATTTGAATAAGTTGATTTTTAAATTGAATTTTATGTTTTGTAAAATTTGTCTAGTTTTCCTTCGTTCCATTTTTTTTTTGTTCATAAATTATTGTGGTTATTCCGGTTGGTCGTTTTATTTGAGAGATTAAATACTGCTTAGGTATTGCAGGTTGACATGAATGTGTATTGAGAATTTCCATTTATAGAAGGATTGTTGTCTTTCGATAGCTGAGCGTGTCTGCTTCACAATAAAATCAATCCTTGTTTTCATCTAAATACTGATGCTTAACACTGGAAGTAAATAACGTTGGCATTAACCCTTCAGAAAAATCACGATCTCTTACTACTAATTTGAAAAAAATTAAATATAATAAAAATCAATTTTTAGTTCTCATCTGCTCAAAATTTTTGCTTATTGAAGCGAACGGAGAAGACAATACATAAAGAAAAGAAAATAATTATTGTTCTACAGGCATCTTTAAAAACGAACCATCGATCTTGTTCAACCATTGGATTCCGAATTAGCGAAGCTCATCTTTCGTTATTCAGAGCATTCAATAGCTGATTCTCAAGCCTGCTCCTTTGCCTCTTAAAAGCGATTTTATTCCAGTGTTGGTACAATTAGGCGCATGCGCAAGCGAGAACGTAATTCGAATTGAGCCGCGTCTCTTAAGCTGCACTTTTCGAAGTGAGCGATCAATACTGAGGTGCAGACGCCATTCGCGAACACTTGAGCCCATCGCATGAATTTTAGAATGCAACAAAAGCAAATGGAACAAAAGAGTTGTGGAAATAACGAGCTGGCTCGAGTGGGAAGCTTTTGGCAGCAAAAGCATTCTCTATCTCTGGTTAAAATTCAGATCTCTCTTGGTTCTTTTTCCTACCTTGCCACCCTTTGCTTTCTCTCGCTTAGCCGACAATTGTTATGCAATATTTGAATCTTTAGGGCGAATAAAGTTTTCAGCGAAACAATAAAAAGTCTCATGCGATTCAATGTTGAGAGGACATGAACTTGACAACGTATAACAAAGCCTTTGTGTCTGCCTATCGAGAAAGGAAGGATCAGGTGTGTGTTGTGTTTTATTGGCCAATTAGGTGTTGCCTACAGTTATTGTCACATAGACAGTGTAAAAATTTAGACGGATGGTGGGGGTCGTTCATTCGAAATTATACGCTCCTTTTCTTCATCGAAACTGGAGTTAGTGTTAATCAAGCTTCGATTCTTTTGCTTTGTGGCAAGAGTTGAAATTTATAAAATCTCCGTTTTTTGTCGGGTGGGGGGAGAGTGCAGATATTATACCGTCATATAAAGTTGTGATGTTTCGTTTCGATATTTTCCAAGACATATGTGGGTCAGTCGAATCGGGTAACATTTTCTTCTTTCTTGAAAATCTGTTGATTATTCTACGGTATAATAACACTTTCCCGGTTGTCTAATGCGGGATCATATTAAAACATTGGATTTTGTATTGATTAAAAATTTTAAAATTAAGATCGTTTTATTTAAAGTTTAGCATTAAAAAATTTATTTTTTTCTATATAGATAAAAATTTCCAATATTTTGAACGGTTAATGTAATGTTTATATATATATATATATATATATATATATATATATATGTGTGTGTGTGTGTGTGTGTGTGTGTATACTACAGTTCAAAAGTGAGGCCAATCATAGTATTTTTAAATTGTCCCCAAAAGTAGTTGTTTTGTACTTGAAATAAGAGAAAACTATCATACATGGTTACAAAATGTGAAACATGATTTTCTTATTAGAAATTTTATGATGACAAAAAAAAAAAAAAAAAAGGCATTATATGATTTTTTTCTCTCGTCAAAATACCTTCCTTCAGCTTTAATTACTGCAACACAAATCTTTGGCATTCGTAAGTTTCTCACAGTCTAAGTTTGATAATTGATTTCTTTCTTTTTCAATCACTCTAAGAGCTCTTTTTAATTTTTGTTTTTACTCTTCTTTTAAGTTCATCCCACGATAAATCTGGGCGTGGCTTCAAACTTTTGAACTCTACTCTGTGTGTGTGTGTGTGTGTGTGTGTGTGTGTGATTTATTAAAATTATATGTATATAGATTTCTAAACTAAGTTCTTTAAAAGTCAAGTCACTTTAAAAAAAATTGTAAAAAATACTACCTGGTTTAACATTGTTAAAAATCCTTTTAGTTTGTTTGTTCTGTAATATTTTTCACGGACTAGTATGAAAGCAACACATTCTGTCATTCTATGCTTATTGCGAATCTGTCTGGTCAAAGCCATTCAGTCACTTTCTCACTGCCATCACACGGTTTCCTTTTGTCTTTTCTACAATTCTTTTCATGCCAAATGTTCTGATGATCTTTTTTTCCTTTGTGTCTCAACTGCACGAATTTAAGCGTACTACTTGATTGACATTTAGATCTCACCGTTTTTCTGTTGGACTAGCTATATAAATTAATCTATTTTAACAGGTTCTTTTCTCTCATTTTTCACCTTTAGAACTCCCTTCCGATTTCTTGCTTCCCTGTCGACTACAATCTTTAAATTTTTTAAATGCAAAGCCAATCATCGTCATTTATCTTCTTGAACCCTGTTATTTCCTCACTTCTCCTCACTAAAGTCTTCTCTTTCACTATCTGTAACCCTCTGCTGCCTAATGACATTATCGCCTTGCTTGGGGTGAAATGATTAAAACAATGAACAAGAGTATACGAAAATTGTAAGAAATTTAAAGTATCCATTTTCACATCTTACAATACTCCTTGTATAACAACTTACATGCAAGACATACAGGTTTATTTTCATCTACATTTAAACAATGTCAAAAGCTCCTGTAAAACCTCCAAATGATCTTATGTTGATAGTTGTATTTTAGAATTACAGTAGGTTTTCAAAACATGGCAAATTTACTTGCATATGTGACAAAATATAAGATTTTAATACTGTTTTTTTAAAAATTCGTATTAATGTACATTTCTTAATCGAAATTTTGAAAAATAAAATAAAAATTAAACAAACGTTGATGAAATTTGAAACATATTTCAATGACTACTTTCTGCCAAAATATACATACATCTCCAAACAAGTTTGATTATACAGAACCGATAATGTCCTATTTTTTATTGATATATATATATATATATATATATATATATATTACTCTAAAAATTAGATCAGTTGATTCGGCTACCTTGGCACATCTCGCCTATGGAACTCCCTTCCCTATTACTGTTTCCCTGACAAATACAATCTCCAACGGTTTAAGTGTAGCATCAATCGACATCTCCAGTTGCCTTGATTTATCCACTTCTCTTCTCCACATCCTTTCATTTTTCATTCCTATCTGCTCTCGCTCCGGATCTTTTGTGGCCCCCTTGCATTGATCGACCCACTGTCTTTCTCTTTCTCCACATCCCCTCCTTTGCCACTCCTATCTGCTCTTCCACCAACCCTTCTTTAACCCCTTGCGTGATAGTGGCCTCCGGCCTTGCTTGGGGTGATATGATTAAAAAAAACCAAACTGAATAGCGAAATCAACTGATGTAATTTTTAAAGATAAAAGCTGTACATGTTATTTTTTTCAACTGTATTGAGCATTTGTTAATACTACTGTTTCTTGGTCCAATTCAGCTATTAACTTTTATGTATTTTATATAATTTAAATTTCCCAGAAATAATACTGAAAATAAGACAAATTGGTTTAAAAATGACAATTGGAAAATTTTTTACTGCTTGCCGACGCATTTCGTTTTCTGATTTTATCAAGGCAAGCAATAAAAGCGAAATATTTTGTAGCCATATTTACATCAAATTCAAAATGTAAAAAACAAACGCTCCTGTGTAAGCCTCTTTTTTGGATATTGGTAACTTCCTTTTTAGTAAGACTTTGTTTTCCATGACGACAATGTAGTTAAATTAAATTTTATTAATAATAAAGTTTCGTTCCCAATAACTGTTATACATGAAGTCATCACAGACTATTTCCAATTTTCAAGTACCAGGATATAGACAAAGGAATTCTGGCTACCACACCGACACCACATTGGTTCTTGAGAATGAGTGAGATGGTCGAAAGTACTTGAACAAAACAATACATTAAGTTTATCCACAACTTCGAGCACAAAAAAAAAAACTTTATTCGAAAATTGGAAAAATACAACAAAAAAATAAAACAAACCCTGTCGGTTCTTTTTAATGAAACTCATTTGGATGAATACTGTCTAAATGTGCCTTTTATATGAGTGAGTGGACGAGGGACTGAAAAATGTATATATGGAGAGAGGGATTCAAAGAATATCGGGCATGAAGTCAGGTTGACCTGATCAATCTGAATTTGGCTTTGTTTACCAGAAAACAAGTAATCACAATGAACCGGGAAGTTACACGTGACCAAATCCGATTCGCGGAAAGTAATTTCCACCACGATTTATTACAAACACTAAGCCAATTAGTCGATACAAGTTACTTCTTGTAAGGCATCCAACGATGGAACAGAAAAGAAGGGAAATGAAGGAAAGAAAGACAAAGACCAGAGTTGGGAGCAATGGAGGAAGGATGCACAACTGTAGATTTGTAATGACAGAACGTGACTGATTGTCACACAAGGTTTGAGCTCTACATACATAACTGCACACATAGGTATGCATTGATATGCATGAATGTATGCGTAACCAGAATCGTTTATCTGTATACCAGTCCATAGAAGCAGGATAATTAACGACATAGTTTTCAATATATCATAGGTATTCGTAAAACACATATGTTCATATGTGTGTGTGTGTGTGTGTGCGAGCATAATTATGTCAATATATTTATTTATACAATTTCAGTTAATCGCACCGATTAATATGCCATTTATTCAATCATAATTAAATCGCATATCACCAGCCAAAACAGACAAAGAAATACAACAAATTCTTACTAATAATGGAAACATTAAGCAAACAGAAATGTTATAAATTTTAAAAATAAATATACTAAATTAATTTTATATACAAAAACCAAAAATTAAGAAAAACGGCGTGAGAATACGAAATGATAGTTGAAGACGCGATACTGAAAACAAAAAACGAAACCAATAAACCCAAAACAAAAAACCAATAAGCCAAAACAAACAAGAAAAACCAATAAACCCAAAACAAACAAAAAAACAATAACTCCAAAATAACCCAAAACAAAAAACAAAAAATAAAACAAAAAGAACAAAAAGAAACAAAAACCCAAAAAACGAAACCCCCCAAAAGAGACAAAAACCCCAAAGACAAACAAGAACCAAAAAACCCAAAAAGACAAATATAAAAAACAAAAACAAACAAAACAAAAACACAAACAAAAACACACAAAAAGCAAGAATAAAAATTCAAAAAAAAAAAAAAAAAAAAAAAAAAAAAAACACAAAACAAAAAGTAATCCCCCCACCCAAAAATAAACAAAACAAAAAAAAACAAAAACGGAAACAAAATAAAACAAATACCACGGCACTTGTAGAAAGGATATTTGAAAAACGTTGAAACTAACATAGCACACAAAAAGAAAATCTTTGATAATGGCTTATGAAAACCGAAATCAGTCAGGTATTGGACAACTTATATTTAAACATTCAACGGAAACCATGAAAATTGTCTGAATATAGAATTTTTCGTTGGTTTTTAACCAAAATTATCTGAATGAAAAATTACTGCCTAAATACATACAACTCAATGTATTTATTCTCCGTATATAGTTAAAGCTTTGGCTAGTCCGACATATTCATAATATTTAGGTCCGAAGTCAGTCAAATTTACTAAATTGATTAGCAGACAAACTAGTTAACCATCAAGCGATGAATGGCAACTAAATTTTTGTTTATATTTACTAAGTCTGGTTTATTTTGATGAGGGGGGGGTTAATGGCGGATTGTGTTTCAAAAATGGATTGGTTCTCTCAGTTACCAGAGAACCAGCTTTCGAAATCCTAACTTTTACTTGGTTTTAAATTACTGACATTGGTCGGAAATACCGAATGATCTCATTTGTGAAACAAAATATTATATTTGCACATGTCGGGATATATCTATACGTATCCGCAATGACATGGAAAGAGGAGTGAAACCAGCATGTATTTTACCATTGTATTCATTTAACTTATACTGCTAGACAATCCTAAGCCGACCAAGTTCACTCAGACTCGATAAGTAAGTTGCTTGCTCTTTCCCCATCTCTTGCTTTTAATATGCCATATGAGTGTTAAATTCGACATTCTTTTCTCATTATGTGTTCCCAAAACTTTAGCTCAGTCTTTATAATTGTTAGCAGCAATTACTTTATAATTCCTATTCCTCTTAAAACTTCTTCGTTTCTCCTATGCTGCGTTCAAGATTCAACATTCGTCGGTAAAACCCCCATCTCTCTTGCTTCAAGTTTTCTCTTCACATCTCTCTTGCTTCAAGTCTTCTCTTCATTAGTGAGGTGATTATCCCGCATCCAATGCCGTACAGGAGATCAAATATCAAATAACAGTTCAGCTCATTTGTTTATCTCCGGGGCTATTTTCTGATCACTAAATACTGAAATCCGAAGGCGCATTAAGACGCATTCCAAAAGCTAAGCAGAGTATTAAGAAACAGGAAAACTTTGTTAGAAACAAAGAAAAGAGTACTGAACTGTTATGTGATATCTATGCTGGACAATCTCAAAGATGAAGAGACTTGAAACAAAAGAAGTGTGATTCTACAGAAGATGCTGAGGACACCATGAATCGAATATGTGAGCGTCCGCCAAATTTTAGAGAAAATGGAAACAAACAAGAAACTGATACTTAGCATCAGGAAGAGACAGTTGAAAGTTCTAGAGCCCATAATGAGGAAAGAAGGCTTGGAAAATCTGATACTCACAGGACAGATTGAAGGCAAGAGAGACTGAGGAAAGCAACGCATTACCTAATTGTGGAGAGCCACGATCACCTACATCTTGAAGGGACACGACACAAAGAAATACTTTCAGTTTCTGAAAGCATCTTTCGCTATTCCCTCGAGATTTTGGATTTGGGTCACATTTTCTGTCGTCTGTTAAAAAAAAACAAAAAACAAATACGTTCGTTATGACGTAGATATACGAGTATTTATTAGATTCAGCTTGTAATGGCACTTGATCATATTTTTGGGACGCCTAGTACAAGAGAATGTTGAAAAGTTCTCAAAATCTTATCAAACAACCAAACAGGCAATCTCTTCATTCGTGCAAACGTTTCTCGTAATAGTAACATTTAGTTTGTTTTTCCGGCATATCAACTCCTCATGGGTCATTTAATGCCGAAATTTAATTTTATTTGGAGTTAAAGTATTTTTTGTTTCTTTTTTACTATTAAAATCTATTGCTGGAACTTTTTACTATAAAAATGTATTTTTATATTTTTATACTTTCATATGACCAGAGTTTGGAGGTTCATTATTTGACCAGAGCTGAGACCCTAACATGTACTACCACCCGAGGTCATGTGGACCTGGGAACAACAGAGATTAAGTAGTTTCACGCTCTTCAAAACCTCAGAGTGTAGTTTATCGTCATACTCAGGACGAGACTATTTTGCTAACGCTTAAATAAAAACAAAGCACTTTAGTGTATATTAAGTTTACCTTAGTTTGGACACTCAGAATTGTTCCTTTACTCTTTAGGTAGTATATCGTGTATCAGTCATGAAATTAAGCCTAGTTTCTAAAGATTTGTTTTTAATGCTATGCAAAGATAAAATTAGATTTTTTTCAAGATCAAGAAGCGCATTAGAAAGCGATCTTTCGTTGTTCCCATGTCCTATGTTCCTATAAGTATGGAGAAAAATGAAAATTAAGTTAGAAACACAAAAAGATCGCTAAACTGATACTTAATATCAATCATTCAGCATGACAGTAAATGATAGACAGTTTTCTCGTATATGAAGAGGAGATAAGCAACAAAGAAGACGTAGGTCTACGGGACAGTGCTGAGAATACCATTGACGGAGTATTTGAGCAATGAGGAAGTTTTAAGCAAAATGAAATCAAAAATGACATTTTTACTTAAAATTAAAAAGACA
Organism: Acanthosepion esculentum; assembly: GCA_964036315.1. Lineage (NCBI taxonomy): Eukaryota > Metazoa > Mollusca > Cephalopoda > Sepiida > Sepiidae > Acanthosepion > Acanthosepion esculentum. The sequence continues at coordinate 41,897,651 of OZ038483.1, read as the reverse complement.
TTTCTATGGTGCATAATGAGAAAAGATAGTTTGGAGAATCTGGCACTTAGAGGACATAATGAAAGCAAAAGATGCAGAGGTACACAACGAGTACTTTACATAACGAGCTTGTGTAAATGGATTGCAAAAACGAGTGGGAGGGATAGTAAAAATTCAACGTTGCTAAGAGCTATAAGGAATAGAATGTTGTGGAGAGCCATTATCGTTCATGTGCATGAAAGAATTCCTGTAATATTTTCAGAAACAGTCAGTTATGTGCCATAAGTGATACATGCTTAGGCCATCATGTATCTTTCGATACATGACTAATGAGGCAGATTTTTTCCCCGTAGCAGGTAGCCATTTCTTTCTGCAGTAGACCAGTTGCCATCCAAGAGTATAGAACCCGGCCCGTCCTGCTATTTGCCCATAGCTGGGGTGAGAAGAAGAGGATTCATACCTTTCCCAAGAATATTAACCCTTAAGTGAATGTAATGGATTCGACTGGGATTCGAACTCGACTCTCCGATTCCTCAATCCGAGCCGCTATCCATAGGGTCATGAGTAGCGTAATGTTTCTCATAATCAGTGATATGACCCGATTCTGTGGCAACACGGAGCGGTTAAATGAAAGTAATAAATATTGTTAGCCGCATGGATTCATTTAAGAATCATATGGCATTTAGCCAGGGAATGTAAATATAGCGGCCAATAAACACAAAAAAAACGAAAGAAGAAATGTCCTTTCCACTCTTTTCTCGTGGTCAATTTAAAACGAGAGAACTTAATACCTTCATTAATGCCTTATTCTCATTTCATCTGACATCTGAAGTTAACGTTTCTTCTTTTAGATGGATATGGCGAACAAAAGTCGGTTCAAACGCAAAAAAGGCCCGTTATCCGCATTTCCCCGTTAGCAGCGGGATAACTTGGCATGTCTAGGTACGAGCCTCTCTGCAACTGGTCAAGATTCTGGTTTTTCGTAAGATGCCTCATGCTAAAAAAAGCAACGGGAAAACCAGCAGTCAGCTCAGACACGGTGTCTTGTGAAGTCGGTCCCGTAGGAATGTTGTTCCTAAAGTTGCTGTGGCTTACGAGGCCGTGTTATTTTTGTTACGTTTCGTCTCTTCCCCTCTTTCCCTCCTAGTTGTTGGGAAAGCAATCGGTTAGGTGTTTCACTGCCAATCTGAACACACTCTTTGCTTACATTACAACATTGGCCAAAGAAAGTTGTAGATTGTAGTCGGCAAGAAAACCTATTACTATTCCGTTTCATGACTGATTAAACACTATTATATGAAAAAAGGACTCATTCTAAAATGCCTTCAAATAATAATAATAATAATAATGAATAATCGCTTTACGAAGAATATTTCTGTATAAAGCGCTTTGTTAAAATGCTATTTTATCCAGGCGGAAAATTGTCACAGAGTTGTAAATGAGAATTTAATTATGGGATTTCTGTTTCCGTTTTTTTTTTTTTCATACAACAGAGACGACAACAGCACAGAGTAGAGTGCTTTGTTATTTCGGTACGTTGTCATTCATCGTTTGAAAGACAATCAAAATAGTGAGTGTGTTTTGAAAGCAACTCCGGTGATATGCAGCATTTCCATATTTTTGCCCAAAGAGATAATTACCGCGTTCTATTGACATTTCCCTCTCACCACCACCAAATCTACGTTGGTGTCAGTATGCGATAAAACACGTTCAACACCGACACCTTACATGACGATACGACACAGCACAGCGTATGAATTCCAAATGCTGACAGAACGCGTTAATTATTATACCGCGTGATAATAGAGTTCTCCAAGAAAATAAAATCTAGTCTGATTATTAAAAACGTTGGTTACACTGGAACAAATCTGAGGCTAGTAAAATTTATTTTTTAAACTAACGTGACATTTTTATGGTCTCAAAAGTTATTTTAGTGGATACTCGTGTTTTAAATAGACGTTTCGAGTACCCAACGAGAGATCTGCATTTCTTAAATAGGGTAATTGAGCGTTACCTTGCTGCAATGAGTTCATCTGGCTTAATATTAAAGTAAGCTTGGTTTTTTTACTTACAATATAGATTCGATTCCTTCCAGGGTGACACATTTTCTTTATTAAGAATTTACATCTCTAGGACGGTAAACATTAATTCCTACTTTAAAAAAATTAAAGATGTCTATTCAAACACGTTTACCAAATAAAAAAAAGGTTATTGTTGACATCAATTCACCCCCCAAAAGCAATAATACCATTAAGGCGCAAGGGGCTACTGGGAGTGAAAGAGAATGAACAGATTTTAGAAGTAACCGAGAACCCAATCCTAAACAAGAAATAAGAGTTAAACTTCCACTCCTGTAAAAAAAACACTGGGGAGAAGTGCGAACCGGACGAAAAATTTTTTTTTTTTTTTTTTACTCTAAGGAGTTTCGATTCCTGGTTGCCACGGTTATAACTCATTTCTAGCGGTTGTAATATTATGTCTTGCTTCGTCTACTCGCCATGACGTCATGAGAATTCACTCCAACGGATTTCTACTGACTCATTTTGAGTTCTTTTTTTAAGGCATCTTGCCATGTTCATTTGTGTTACCGGGGTGTGTTATTTACTGCACAACACTTATCTACTCCTATTATATAGATATATCTCTTGGATGATACATTTTTTTTTAAAGACAAATAGGCTGTCGATCTGTAGGCTTGTAGATATTAATTCTACTGTTTAAAAAATAAAGGATGTATACTCAAATACATGTACTCATTAGATATAACGCTTACGGTAATAAGAATTAATTTCGGACTAAAGAAATCCATACATTTCATTAAAATTTCTTTACGTTTTGGGTACAAAATTATCCTTGATAGATATAGATTTCGTAATGTTCTAACGAGAGATGTATACTTCATAAATAGGGCTATTGAGCCTTTTTTTTGTAACGGCTTATCTTTAATGATAAAGTATACTTGGATGGAAGGGGGTATAATCTTTCTGTTTAGAGATGCATTTTATTTAACAATTTGGAACTTTAGAATGGAGGTCTACTCCAACACGCGTATCCACTATATATGTATGAAATTTCAGATATAACTAAAAATATGTCTGTAAAAGGACAATATTAAGGCAAAAAGACAACTTAGCAGGGAGTGATTCGTCCTCTGATAGACTTTATTAAAACAAATGATATTTGTCATCAAATGATTTGCCTTGATGAAGTCCCAAAGAGGACGAAGTATGTCGGCTAAGATAAGTTTTCCGTTTCTTTCTCTCTCTTTTATATATATATATATATATATATATATATATATAATGTGTGTGCAAATATATTGAAAAATAGGAAAGAACCGTTAGATTCCAAAATTACCTTGAAAATGAAAGAACTAGGTACTTCAATTTCTATAATTGAATTGGAAGTTTTTAGCGTCTGTTTTTGAAACATGGTAATTCCTATATAGCGAAGGAATAATATTTTAAAATAATAATTATATATGTATGTATGTATATATATATATATATATATATATATATATATATATATATATATATATATAAGCGGACCTAAACATTTCAGTTAACCGGATGAATATTTATAAGCGTCTTTTAATTTAAAAATTTTGAGTAACTTACATGAGAGAGAATGGATTTATTTTGAATCGGACATTTTCTTTGAGGTTTTTCAAGTAAGCAAGCCGATAAACTTAATACGCACTGTTTAAAAACTGGACGTCTATTTTAAACACAGGATATCCACTAAAAATAATGTTTCTATCTATCTACACATGTACATGAAAATAGCATTTGATTAAATATCAGTACGTTGTTACTTCCCGAGAACCAATCTACATATTGTCTGTTTTTATAGATTTTCTACCAAATTTATCTCAACATTTTATGTGTGTGTGTGTGTGTGTATATATATATATATATATATATATATATATATATACACACACACACACATACATACATACACATATATATATGCATAAGATAGTTTTTGATTAAATTATGTCCGAACATAGCTCGTTTCTTGAGCAACCTACGTTTGACAGATGCCCATCTGTATGTATGTATTCCTTTCATATATGTAGCGAAAATATGTTTTAATCAAATGTTTTAAATTGTACCGATTGTTGAGGGTAGTCAATACTCTGGGTGTTTCAGAATATTTTATTGACTTGGTATACACACACGCACACAAAAGAAAGCCTCATTTTTGGCAGATAAAGAAAAATGTATATAAATATTAATGTTTATATATGGAAATTTATATTTTATTTATCTTATAAATTCCGCAAAATCAGTTTTGTTATTTATGTGCACAAACACACACCGTATAAATTTGTCTAACTATATCCATGTGCATAAATGTGCGTGTTTCTAATGACTGTTCAGTATGTGCATTTGTTAATATCTGTATACATGAAAAAGTCCCGATAAAAATATGTAACTGCGTATGATTTGTTCTGACACGCACAAAGAACAACTGACCTAATCAACTTTGTTTGTTCCGAATTCTTCTTTCACCTAATTGTACATATTGGTCAGTTAAGAAACATACTAATTCACTTAGGTTTCTCAGCTTAATTTTTTTCTTGGTGATGCATACACAACATTCAAAGACATATAGTCTTACTGTCTTAGATCTACAACCCAAATCCTATCACCTACAGAGAGGTTCTAAGCTGAAAATTTTTCATCATTCGCCTCTTACTGAACCCCGATGTCTTCTGCGATCAATATACACCTCCGTCCGCGTCTCGCGTCGAATTAGTTGATTCTTTTGGCTCATCGCGGGCGAGGTTCCCCTGGGACAATCTTTTCAGCAACGCGCTGTATTTAAAAGTGAAATCCGAGTAATTTCGGGGGTAAAATCGTTTGACATGCGCCTTAGGAAGTTTTTCTTCATCCCTCAATTCGTGCCATTAATTTGCGACCGTTAATCGCGTCACGAAAATGCGAACGATTGATTGGTCGACGGTCAAGGTTAATGGACACATTTTGGCGCGATTCTCCTGCTTCAAAACTTGCTCTCTGTCAGGGAAAGGAAAGTAAAAGCTTTTTAATTCTTTTTCAACAGCAACTGTTTCTTCGAAGGAATTCATAATAAACTTTCATTAAGCTTTTCAGGATCATCTTATAGATTTTTTTCTTAACACATCATCAAAGCACATGCATGATTGCATATACATGCACTCGAGCACCCGTACGTAAATACGAAATATAGAGTCACATATGAACATGTTCTATATTCAAATTTTAAAAACTTAACGTTATTTTTATTTCAAGTTACTTGTGTGTATAAATATCAGTTACGAAACAAAACCTTTGATTTACCTTGATAAAGTTCATCGATGGAAGTAAAGTGTTGGTAAAGAAAAATTCAAACTCTCCCTCATATATAATTTTTGAAGTAGTAATGTATTTTTTATTCATTAATCCGACGGGTGTTACCACTTTAAACGTTATATATAAGAAAATCAATGACAAAGTCGAAACAGAATTTCGTGTTTTGTCCTTTACGTTAATGCAAACGCATTAAGAGGGACGATGATGTTTTGATTTTTAAAATTTTCCATTCTTTTTTTTAAATGTGTTTGGGTCAAATTTATTTAGTTTCCTTTTGTTTTTATCACTTTTGTAAGAGCCTGGACACACATTTACTGCGGGTAATCTAGTGATTAAAGCATTTTCTATACATTTTCGTCTCAGTAAAATGCTTTCTCTTTTAATTAAAGTAGCATATTTT
>OZ038483.1:41841930-41886930 GCA_964036315.1 Acanthosepion esculentum | reverse complement strand
TTTTTATTAAAAAAAAGTCTTGCAAAAGAAAAATATACTTTAATGAAACTTTGAGGAAGAGTAACTGTTTTGAAATTGAATTAAAACAAATATTACTTTTAATTTAGAATATTGCAGAAAAGTATTTTTTAACGCGGTATCGGGTGTTTTTATGAGTAGTAGTACTCTGGTTTCACTCGTAAGTCGGTTTTACCAGCTTCACGCCCAACCAGTTTAGAATTAATAAATGTCTTTTGTTCGAGAGGCTGCAAATTTAAATTGGAATCATAATTTTCACAAAGGCATTTGAGCGAATGTGAATATAACGACCCCGGCCATCATTTGAACTCGGTTCGCGAATTTCCCTCTACGCTATATTGCGCGTGCGCACACATATTATATATATATATATATATATATATATATATATATATATATATATATATATATATATATATAGTGAAAGTGTAAAAATGCGGGGTTTCAAATAATAGTTATTTTTATTTGTGGATTTTAACTGCAATTGGATTCGACAATCTTTGTAGAGTTTTTTTTCCCGTAAAATATAATATTTTTGATGCAGGTTATACAACAACCACTCTTTCATGGAGACTCAAGTGACATGTAAGTGATTGATTTTTCGTTTAAAGCGTATCAACACTTTGCGCAGAAAGCAGAAACATGTATGAAATTGTAAGAATATTTTCTGTTTTCGCCTTAATATTGTAGAAATATTATTTTAGTGTAACAATGATTAATCCAGATACAAGTCTATATAGCCCATAGATGCAGGAGGAGATGGATTATTACCTTTCTCAATGGTATTTGCATGTAAGTTAATGTAACGAATCAGACTGGGTCATGTAAGAGAATAAAGTGCCAGACAACACAAGGATTACAATTATATTGAACAGGTCATCTATATAAATAAATGCGAATGTCACTGTGTCACTTTTTCTTTACTCCTAGAGGCCGTAGCCCAACATATATCAGTTTGGAATCAAACTGACTCCGTGAGCAAATTAAAAATATCCTGGTCCGGATCCGCAATCCTGAAATATTGGATCCCCAAGTTTTCATTCCCGCAATTGTTTTCGGCGATTTGTTTACGTATTTTTTTTGGGGGGGGCAATTTTTTTGTACGATAACAATTTTTATAACTTTTAAATAAATTCAGGAATAATTGAAATTGCGAAATTCAGCGAATTTCCCACATGAAATAAAAATAATTGTTTACACGGATAGTAAAGACCTACGTACATCAAATTGACTTTAAATTAAGAATTATCATTGAACTTTTAAAAGGCAAACTTAAATATTAATGCAATACTTAAATGCAGTGATCAATTTTGAGTTTTTTTTGTAGTTTATTGTTTCCTATTGCATACGGCAGCAGTATGCCTCGCAAAAAGAAATCTCCGCCAACAGAGGACCAAAATGCAATAAAAAGAGACAAGGCTGAAGCAAGGAAAGTCGCGTGCAAATGAAAACCTAGATCAAAAGACAACCAGGAGAGCTTCCAATGCCGAGAATATGCAAAGACTTAGGGACACTCAACTTTAAGACGGAGGCCTAATTAAGTGCCTTCCGAAGGAGCTAACTTAAATACCGCCCAATAGGGGAGCTTTTAAGCTAGTTTCTAATAATGCTGAAATACTTTATAACTTTAATTGTAAGAAGTAAAGATAAAAGAAATCATATACATCCAACTTAAGCAACTGTCTATAAAACGAATAATAATATCCATTACAATTGGAGGCACCACAATCTTAAATACATATAAACATTATTCTAACACGCTTAATATATATATATATATATATATATATATATATATATATATATATATATAGAGAGAGAGAGAGAGAGAGAGAGAGAGATAACTGAACATTGACGTCAACACCCAGTGGTGATAATTTTTCATGCTTAAACGCCATGGGCTTCTTTATATATATATATATATATATATATATTCGTGTTGAATGTATAATAGTGCCTGAAACAAAAGTTGAGATGAGCTTATAAGCTTTACTCTGTATTGACTCTTAAAAAAAAATGATATGCTACAGTCAGTGGAATTATACTCCATTTGTTCTTATCCCATACCTGGATATATATATATATATATATATATATATATATAACGTGTATTGAAAATACTTTTACAAAATTTGTGGGTGGGTTCCTCACACCAAAACGATGAAAAACGTCCCTATAAAAATATGTTCGCAAATCCTTCGTTTTTGAGTTAAGTTTCCAGTAGACGCTGTTAGATGTACAACCCAAAATACATTTACGAACTTTGGGGAAGCGCTCATCACACTAAACCAAGGTAAAATGTCCATATAAACATTTGTCCAAAGGACAGCGTTGTACCTCAACACAGCAACTCATAACAAATGTTCAAAACGTCTTCCGCTTGCTTCGACGCACGCATGAATCCTTCGGATCAGAGATTGTCGGACCCTTTAAAATACTCTCACACGGTGTCAAATGGTATTGCAGATCCCCATGACACGTCGATGAAGCGTCTCTGTACTATTAATGTCTGCTGCATAAACCAATTGTTTCAGGTGATCCTACAGACAAAAATCTAAAGTATTGAGTTGGGGGGGGCGTACAGGCCATGGAACCGCTCCTCCCCTATCTATCTTTCATGGTAGATGTCAACCAGTGCATCGCGAATAATGTAACTAAAATGTGCTGATTCCCCACCATGCATGAACCACATGCGTCTTCATATTAGCAGGTGTGCATCCTCTAGCAGGTCTGGAATTGTGTTCGAGAGAAAAAAAAGTCCCTGTAGACAACACCTGTAAGACGTGCTGGGAGAAAAATATGGACCTAACAGATAGTCACCTACAATTCCTGCCCACACATTAATCGTAAACTGATGCTGGTGTCTAGCCTGTATTGCGCCATGGAGATTCCGATCAGCCCACAAATGTTGGTTATGTAAATTTGTTATTCCATCTCTTCCAAATGTTGCCTCAGTTATTGTTATTTTTAGACCGATCCTTTATAGTTGGCAAAGCAATTTCCGTAACTACAACAGATAAATTTTAAATTCTAACAATAAATGAGCTCATTCGCGCGTTTAAAAATCACCATCACAACGGAATGCAGATTTAATCGAAGTTAAAACAAGTTTGTCTTTATAATTTACGCTGAATATGATCTTGGAAAAGATCGAAAGTACTTGCGTTAAAAAAAATCTACGGCGTCTTCCTTAATGAATTTCATCTTAATTTCAATCAAGAAACTAATTAGACAACTGGAAAGGATCAGTAGACACCATATGTCTATATTATTCAATGAAACACACACACACATTATGTATATATATATATATATATATATATATATAATCTCCTCACGTTTTCAACTGACTTGAAATAGAACTACATTGAATCAACAGCTGCATCTACTGCAGCAAAGAAATTTGGTCCATTCTGTCATGCCAGATGTTATTTCTTGTCAGAGTCCATCTTACACGTCTACAAATCTACCATTCGTCCTTGCATTGGATATTGCTGCCATATCTGGTCCGGTTCCCTTGGTGTTCACCTCGAGGTTCTCGACAAAATTCAAAGAAGAATCTGCAATGTAATCGATCCAGACCTGGAATCAGGACTTCAGACACTTTCTCACAGACGTGATGTGAGTTCCTCGTGTTTTTCTACAAACATTTTCATAACTACTGCTCTGAAACCTTTTTTTTCCGATGACATGAATGGAAACGTGCTACTAGATTAGCAGCCATGTCCCAAACTTTTACTGTTGAAATAGTTAAATGTAACCTCCACTTCTACTCCTACAGTTTCTTTTCTTGTACTTCCCGCCAATGGAACTCCTTTCTTCTCACTTGCTTCCATGATAACTACAATCTTCAAAAATTTAAATGCAAAAGGAATCGCCATATTCTGTTGCCTTGATCCACGTTCCTTTTTTCCTTTCTTCACCCCCCTACACCCACTCTTTTCTCTCACTTTCACTCTCTGTAACCCCCTACGTGCTAGTGGCACTCCTACTTTGCTTAGGGTAAAATGCTCATATACTTTAAAAGTTATATAATCTATTATATATACAATAGCTTTCTGATCCTGAAACAACTAATTCCACAAGGAATTAATTATTTTTGCGGTGTATTCATCATTTTTGCACAATTTCAAGCAAAATCTTAATTAGAGAAAGTAATTGTATTTAATCCGAAAACTTCAGAGATACAAGAAGATTTTCTATTTCCCAATGGCATCTTCCATTCATCTATTTTTAATTAATGCCCTTTCCTACTCAAAGATAAAATGTTGCAAACGATATTTTGACGCAAACCTATTTCTCTTAAGCGAAACTATGGCAGTACTTAAAATTTTAACAGATGAAATAATTCGTCGATATATCTTCCACACTATCTAATAACAAATAAAAATTCAACGGACACTTTAATTTACGTTTTATACTTTGTACAGCTCTGAAGCAAGATGACTACTTTATTGAAAACAAAATAATGAAGACAGTCAAGGGTGTAAATATATAAATATCTTCCAAGCATGAAACACTTCAGTATTCTAAGGGTCTACAATTTTTCATTAAATTAACAAAATCTATTAATTGATGATAGAGTCGGAAAAATCACAACGAATCGATAAATAGGCACACATAAGTCCAGTCTACATGAGAGTTAGTAAACCTCTCGTATCGTACAGGCACCGTATGTAGCAGTTGTGTTTCTTAGGCAAGATAGCCTCTCAAGTTTTTTTTTTAAATTCAGAGTTTTTCCTTCTTCTAGACCGGTTGCCACCCAAGGCTATTTACCCATGGGTGGAGGGAGAAGAAATGGATTTATACATTTCCCAAGGGTATTGGCATGTAATGTAATGAACCCGACTCTCCAATTCGTCAATCCGAGCCGCTATCCATTATTCCACCACACCTCCAATAGGTCCTGATTCTGTTTACAAGAGAGTGTAAAAATGGTACACGTAAGTCAGGTTTAGACGTGAGTATTTTAAGTTTCGCTGACAGGTAATTTATTCTATGTAAAGTGTTCTTTAAGGACAAGAGCGATTATAGCTTTCCACATTTTCCTGTCTTTTGTTGTTCTGTATATAGAGTGACACGCATAAGTATTGGATACATGTTATTTTCTGTTATAACTTTATGTTCGCCATTTTGCCTGATATTTGGTAAGTAATATCTCGTAAAGTTGTTTTAGTTGTATCAATCCTTCAACTCTATAAATCGACCATTCGCCCTTGCATGGAGTATTGCTGCCATATATGGTCTGGGGCCCCTGCTGTTTGCCTCGGGGTTCTTGATAAGATCCAGAGACGGATAGGCAACGTGATTGGCCCTGATCTGTCATCTCGTCTGCAGTCGCTCTCTCACAGACGCGACGTTGCCTCGCTCTGCCTTTTTTTACAAGTACTTTCACGGTAATTGCTCCGAGGAGCTGCTTTCGCTTGTCCCTAGGCCTCGTGAATTTAAACGTCCCCACGAGGCTGGCATCCCGTTCCCACCCCTACACCGTTGAAACTGTTAGATGTAGACGTCTCTTCTACTCCAATAGCTTCATGTCTCGCACATCTCGCCTATGGAACTCCCTTCCCTATTACTGTTTCCCTGACAAATACAATCTCCAACGGTTTAAGTGTAGCGTCAATCGACATCTCCAGTTGCCTTGATCTATCCAATTCCCTTCTCCACACCCTTTCATCTTTCATTCCTATCTGCTCTCGCTCCAAATCTTCTGTAACCCCCTTGCCTTGATCGACCCACAGTCTTTCTCCACATCCTCTCCTTTACCACTCCTATCTGCTCTTCCTCCAACCCTTCTTTAACCCCTTGCATGATAGTGGCCTCCAGCCTTGCTTGGGGCGATACGCTTAAAAAAAAAAAATAATGTGGAAGGAAAATTAAAAACTCATGGTTGAATCCATTTTTTTTTTTTATCAAAGTTAAAAATTACCCTATGCAAAAGTATTGGATACATGACACTTTTTTCAAATTTCTAATCGAAACTTTGTATTTTAAAAGACTTTAAATATTCAAATTTTCGATAGTATTGGAATGTTATCTCTGACCAATCAGAGAAGCACACAATAGTTTACAAGATAGTGCTACTAATCATCTGACTCTTTGATGTGCATTCTGCAATTTAAGGATTAAAAATGGCAAAAACTAAAGAATTATCCAGAGATATGCAAGATAGAATCATTGAACGTCACAAAGGAGGACAAGGTTACCGAAAAATTAGCAAAGAAATGAATCTAGCACTAAGTACAGTAGGAAATATCATCAGAAAGTATAAGAAGTATGGCGACCATACAGCAAACCTTCCAAGAAATGGAAGACCGATAAAAATAAAAGAGTACTTCAAGGTGGATCAGCAGAAATGTGCAAAAAAAACCGTTCATTACTCGTTCTGAAATTAAAACTGATCTTGTGGGTGCTGGAATTAATGTAAGTAAGGATACCATTAGCAGAGCTCTATATCGTACAGGCTTTCATTCAAGATCACCAAGAAAAGTGCCTTTACTGAAAACCAAACATACCAAAGACCGATTAAAGTTTGTCGAAACTTATGAAAAGAAAGGTATGCAGTTTTGGGAAAAGGTAATCTGGTCGGATGAAACGAAAGTTGAACTATTTGGAAGGAACACAGCGACAAGTGTTTGGCGAATATATGGCACTGCCTTCAACAAGCACAATACCATCCCCACAGTTAAGTTTTGGGGTGGTTCCATTATGACATGGGGATGCTTTTCATCCAAGGGCACTGGTGAGTTACAAGTTATCCATGGTAGAATGAATGGTAGCATGTACAGCGAGATTCTAGAAGAACCTTCAGAAATCAGCAACTTCTTTAGGACATGGTCGGAATTTCGTGCTTCAACACGGCAATGATCCCAAACATACCGCAAAACTTACAAAGGAATGGTTTGAAAATAATGGTATTAGTACTCTCAATTGGCCAAGTCAGTCTCCTGACTTGAATCCAATTGAGAATTTGTGGAATACTTTGAAGGTTAAAGTTTATAAGCGGAATCCACAAAATATCAAGCAATTAGAGGAATTATGCAAGGAAGAATGGGGTAAAGTAATGGTGGATCAGTGTGAAAAACTTGTGGCCAACTATAGAAAGCGACTGGAAGCAGTGAAACAAAACAGAGGCTACGCAACAAAATATTAAATTGATGTATCCAATACTTTTGCATCGGGTAATTTTGAACTTTGATAAAAAATGGATTTAACCATGTGTTTTTAATTTTCCTTTCACATACAACTAAAACAACTTTACGAGATATTACTTACCAAATATCAGGCAAAATGGCGAACATAAACTAGAGTTATAACAGAAAATAACCAATACTTATGCGTGTCACTGTATATCGAAGCAGGCAATATATATTTAGTTCCATTCGATGCTCGTATTAAATTGTATAAACGTCAAGTGTTTTATTTTCTATACACGCTATTAGCTTTTACTGTAATAGAGTTATCTCCCTTGCAATGGTGACGCCAAATGGTAATGTCTTTCGTATAAACGAAAAGGTCAATAGACCGCTTCTATGGAAACCCCACGCATAAAAATATCCGTGCTGTTTCCCTTCAAGATGTGAACGATCATGGCTCTTCACATCTTCTTATCCTTTGGAGATCTTAGCAATAATTTGTACTATTCTCTTTCCTGTCATGCCATTCCTTTTTACAAGCTTGTTAGGTAGATTAATCGCTACTGTCTTGTCTTCTTTGCCTTCAATATGTCCTGTGAGGGTCAAATTTTCTAGGCCTTATGTGCCCCTGTCTTTCTGATATTAAGTATAAGTATCCTTTTTGTTTCTATTTTTCACATAACTTCCTCATTGCTCAGCCGATGATATGTTTTTCAATCATTCCACCAACAACAAAGTAATAAAGCTACTAAGACACAAGGGGTTACTGATTGTTACAGAAAAAGAAAGAAAAACACTATTAAGGTGAGAGAAAAATAAAAGGACAGAAATTAAGACAGAAGATTGCGATTGAAATTGATCTCCAAAAGTGTTAATGCAAAGTTGACTAGAAAGCAAGAAGAGACTTCTACAAGTTGGAAGGGTGAGAGAAGAAACTATTAACATAGAACGTGTAATTGCATCTAGCCATTTCAGTTGTAAATTTCAGTTAGTGCCACTATTACCGCACGAAAATTCATAATCTAGGTACCATAGGGTAATGTTCATCAGAACAATTACCATGAAAGGTACAGGGAAGATACGTTACAGCAGTGGAAAGGGCACTGAAGTGATTGATATTTTCAGCATCCCCCTGTAGAACCACATCTTTAATGCCTCGATTTCTTTCTTCATCTATAAGGAAACTGTCCCGCATTCATTGCTATGTAGGATAAGTGATATGACTGCGGTTCAGCATTATTTTTTTTGTTTCTAATGAACTTTTCCTGCTTCTCAATATTTAGTTTAGGTTTTAAAAAGCATATTTCGTTATTCCAATGCATCTTCGGATTTCAGTGTCACATTTTTCGCCATCTGTTAAAACACTTCCCAGATTTACAAACCTGTGTTCTTGTTTAATTTTGACTTCCAATTCGTAGCTCGCAACTTGGGTTTTTCTCTTGCTAACAAGCATACATTCTATCTTCTTACAAGTCATTCAGTTATTTCATTTCTCTTTCCTTTATGGCCTTCTTTAGGAGGCCTTGTAGTTTTCTTTATATCTCTGCTATCAACATAGCGTAATCTGTGTATCTTATATTTTTGTGACGTCAACGAACACTCGTTGACACTTTTGTAATCTCAACGAATACTCGTTGTCACTTTCGTAATGCTCGTCGTAGTAGAGACACTGTAATCCCAGATACGACAATAGTAACGCCGTTGAATAATACTGGTGTCAGACGCCTTCGAATAACACTCGCACTAATAGTACTTGCTCGATAATACTCGCTCGAAGAGTAACCACCGACTAGTAATCCGTGTGGTGATCACTATAGTGAATAGTATAGAGATAGAAGATAATGTAGAAAGAGTGATCAATTAGACGCCACGCTAATTCCCATAATAATAAAAATAATTGGCCACTCGATATCGAGGATCCCTGTTGCAATGCACAGCTAGCTAGCGCATATTGCAACATTTGCACAGGCATTTTTTGCCAACTGGGAAAATGCCCACAGAGCCCACCTGCAGTTTATACTGTTATTGGCGTGTGCAGAGCCAATTAACAGTTTTAGGAGCGTTGGTGCGAACCCAGCGTGATCATGAATGAACATGGCGATGAAGTGAACGTGATCTTTCTCTGAGTAAAAGGCAGTCCGACAAAGACCAAAACAAGATGTTTGTAAAGACATTTAATCGTAAATCGGTGTTTTTGTGATATCGTGCTAGCTTTGGCTCACGAGGTCTTCCACACAGTTTTCTCTCCCAAATTCCCTCACATGGTTTTTGGTGGACCCGTGGCTATGGAACAGACACTTGCCAAAGGTGCCCTGTGCTTGGAGTCCGATAGCTGCTGAAATTAATTCCAGCCAGGATTCGAACCCGGTGCCTCGTGATTCTAAAGCAACGCCTTAGACCACTCAGCCACACTGCATACAGTACCAGGTGTTATTTTTGTGTACTTACTCCAGTTTATCCAAATGATTTGTGCTCTATATAATTTCTTGGTTATTCTTCTAACACCCTTCACAATTAAATTAAAATTTCTTGGCAGTTCAAAAAGATCCTTGTGCCGTAACTTATCAAATGCTTCTGGTAGAAGTCATTTTTTTTTCACGGTTAAATCCAAAACTATGGTAGAAACCAGGCCATTTTTTTCACGGTTAAATCCCTTACTTTTTCGTAAAACATATCTTTATGAATTTTAAAAATTAAAAAGCTAAAAATCAATGTTTGCTATATTACTTGCCATTTCATTTTACGATTAAATGTCTTTACAAACATCTTGTTTTGGTCTTTGTCGGACTGCCTTTTACTCAGAGAAAGATCACGTTTACTTCAGCGCCGGGAAAAACTGACTTCACTGTCAATTGTACGCGAAATTAGCACTATCTACTGACTTATGAACTAAGTCTCAAATTCGTTGACAAGACAATGAGGTTGATAAAAGCATTTCTCTCGTCCTTTTTTTCCTCTTTTTTTAATATTAAACATCAGCTCTTTCCTCTGGGGCCACTGCACTGGGGAGATGACAAACGCTGTAGGTTAATCTCAAAATGTCACAGACGAGGATGATTTACAATTTAGACACATTTTTGAGGACTACAAAGAAAACTCCAGAAGATGAAAGCTCTTATATTTAAATATTGAATTCTGTATAGAAAGGCAAAAGTTGTTAGCCTTTTTGTGTTCGTCGAAATTACAAGCAAGAACGTTAAAGTAATGTACCTTGGCTTTCATTTTTAAAAGTTGAAAAACTGAAAATCGAAGTCTAAATATTTTATTTTTTATTTTTCATTATGAAAACTTTGATATATGATAATATATGATCATATAAGTTAATGGTCAGAGTTGAATCAAACCAGGGAACAGTAGCATTAAAAAAAGGCTCAATACACGTGCGAAAAAAATAAGTAAAAAATAACATTTAGAGCTTTTAAGTTTAAAAATCAGGTGGTCAATTAAAATACGCGACCACGGTTTCAACCTGGCGGTCTCGTCGGGCGATACTTATATATATATGTGTATGTGTGTGTGTGTGTGTGTACGTGAAGAAACAAAATGAAAAAGACAAGAAAAATTATTCTTACTCGACGCGTTTCAGTCACCGAGGGATTTTAGGTTACGTAGAATTTATTTTGTTGCACGTGTTTATATACAAAAGCGACGATGCCATTGATCTAGCAAGGCTTTAAAATTTGAGAACGTTCAGGAACTTTCTGAAATTTAAATTCTACATTGCCTTGATAAACCCCATCAGAGGACAAAACGCGTTAGCAAAGAATAGTTTTTCCTCTTGTCTTTTTATTTATACATGTCTCGGTTAAGCAAATGTATTGCTTTTCTGCGTAATGAGATATTCCGATGTTATGATAACAGGTGTCATTATATAGCATACATATGTCGTTAGATAGTAGGGAATATTAGGTTGCTAATACATTACTTTTTATTTCTTTCGTTTCGTGTGACTTGGATATGTGTATCTTCAAAGGCTAAAGAAAAGCAAACTCTTTACGCGTGTAAATAGATTTCAGTCTACCGGAAAAGTTTTAGATTACACCCGTAGACAATATAAACAATGCCATTTAAAAATTTCTTGTATATTTTGTCAATTTTTGATGGTACGGTATAAGTAGCTAATACGCCAAAAAAAATTTCTAAAAGAATTTACACAAGGCTCGAGAGCCCATCAATGTAGAAGGTTACTGTTAACGTGGTAGCGACGAATAAATGAAACAAAAAGTGATAAGTGAAGATTATGAAATTAAAGAAAATAGATAACTGACTCTTGGCTTAAAGAAGTTAATGTTTTAGTGTTCAGAGCATCCACGCAAGAGTGTTCCACAGATGGAAATTCTGAGTGGAAATGAAGTAATCTAAGTACGAAGTAGCTTCATTACATCTCTAGCTATAAAGGTATGAACTGGTGAAACTAAAGAATGGAACACAACTGAATGGGAATATCGATAGTAATGACATCTTTACAACTTTGCGTCCGGGGAAAGAGGTTGCAGAGTAGAAAAACGGCGTAAACGATTTTGAACTTTATCAATTTATCTAGACTGGAAATTAATATTAAATAATTAATATATGCAGTGTGTGTAGGGGGGGGGGAAATATAAGTACGCATATAAATTTTTAATTTATTGTATTTCCAACTAATGAATAAACATACTTTTCATATAATTAACTGTACACAGATGCATAATAACTAAATATGCATAGAAAGCAGTAAAAAAATTGATTTAATAGAAATAAATCCAATTTATCCATTTTAATTGGTGAAAATGTATTAGTACAATGCAAAAAGAATATATAATCATCATGTAATACTATGCAGAATAGCCATTATTCACTTCTACAGCAACCAACCTCTTGTATTCTCAAATAATGATGTGCAAATTTTAGTTACTATTTTGTTCCAGTCTTTTTCGTATATTGTCTTCAAATTTAGGATGTTTGTTGATGGAGCTAACGATTGGATTTGAATTTTCAAATAACGCCACAGATTCTTGAGTTGGCTTAAATCTGGGGAATGACTTGGCCATTTCAGAATATTTACATTTTTAGCAAGCCATTTCTTCGTAGATTTTGCAGTGTGCTTAGGATCATTATCTTGTTGGAAGATTCAGTCAGGAGGAAGTTCAAGATTTTCAACCGAAATCATTATATTTGCTCCCCAAATATTTTGATCTACCATCTATTATTGATATGATGCCAGTACCTTTTGCAGAAAAATATCTGAAAACCATGATGTCACCACCAAATTTCACCATTGGAACTGTGTTCTTTTGTTTGAAGGCATCGCTATCATTCCTCCATACATGATTTCTAGAATTATGCCCAAATAGCTTAATTTTAGTTTCGTCTGTCTATAATACTCTTTACCAATACGATTTTTTTCTTATTCATATGTTCACGAACGAATTTCAGCTTGGCATCTGTCTTTTTTCAATAGCAGTGGCGTTTTCCGAGGGGCGCGTGACTTTAGATTGTGCCTATGAATTTCAATGCTTGTTTTTCGTTTAGTGAAACAGATTCCTGATGAAAGCAAATCATCCTGCAACTCTTAAGTAACGACTGGATTCTGTTTAATATGACGTATTAATTTCCTCGAAGATCTTGAAGAAATCTTCCGTGGAGCACTTGTTCTTTAGTTTTTTTATACCTTGCAATGAAGGAACGAATGGTAGTAAATGGAATATTCAGGTTGTCTGAGATTTTCCTGTAACTTTCTTTCTTTCTAGAGCTTAACAATCAGTTCTTTTTGCGAATTTGTCAATTTTTTTACCTCTTGCTGTGAGGATAACCTTCTTGCGCGAATATCAATTACAGTACAGCATGCAGTTCCAAAATTTCTGGCGGAGTGAATTGCATCGTGGTGCTCTTTTTCTCACAGACAGTGCCCAACTGAACCTATTATACTGTGCAGTCGACAAAATCAAAAACAAACAATGCGCCTTCGCGAAATTAAAAAAAATATAAAATGGCAACAATTTACCCACCTGACCATTATATATATATATATATATATATATATATAAACTCGAGTTTTACGCTCACGCAATCATCAGATGATTCGAACCGAAATGAAAGGGAGAGGGGAGCTTTATATAACCTGTGAATCGCTCTAAGTCATCACCGGGAAGAAAACATTTTTTTTTCACCAGTGATGCTTTCGAGAGATTCACAGATCATATAAAGATGAAGATCGCCTGAGGGTGAAACTTGTTACGGCTAGAGGAAGCCTTTCTTCGGATTTAGCGTTGTTACACGTTTTTTTTTGCTCGGTCTAGGCAATCTAAGCTTCGTACACTTTAATTTACTGATTAGTTATATATATATATATATATATATATTAAAAAATGGCATACTACCGACAAAGAGATATTAAGTTTATTAGTAGCATATTGAAATAAAAAAAAAATGAATTAAAATTTATAATTACAGCTTTTCTCCCCAGCCATTAAAATACTGCATCTAGGAAAACAAAAAACAAAACAAAACACTAAAATAATAACCAGAAAATCTGACTTAAAAACGTTTGTCCAGTTCTTTACTAAACACAGACCATTTTACATTTAGATTTAGAAATAATTCAGCCTTATACTCTTAGCGCCAGTTTGAAATGATGCTTTAT
This sequence comes from Acanthosepion esculentum, assembly GCA_964036315.1. Classification (NCBI taxonomy): domain Eukaryota; kingdom Metazoa; phylum Mollusca; class Cephalopoda; order Sepiida; family Sepiidae; genus Acanthosepion; species Acanthosepion esculentum. The sequence goes on along the minus strand of OZ038483.1, from coordinate 41,873,154 downwards.
TTTATTTTTATTTTTCATATTCAGTAACCATTTTTGTTGAGGTTTTCATCTGAAATCGAAAACTAGGATAATGACCGCTCTTAAAGAGGAACATGCTTCTTTGAATCTTATGGATTCGTGCTACAGAATCACAAAAGAACTTTACCAAATTACTTTACCAAATAACATACACCACATCACTTCCAACAGCAGCAACGACTAAAATGGATAAATTTTGACTTTCCACACTACTTAAAACAAAAGGTAATGAATAAAACTCCCATCAATACTGGAAAAAATAAGAGATCTGAGAAACCTATTTTCGTGAAAATGTTTTAATTGTTCTAACAGAAATATTGATGGAATTTAACCGACGTTAGAAATGACTGCTGACCATAGAAAACAATATTTTAAGTATTTTAAGTTAATCTCATGTTGCTATTTTCTGAGAGTACAGTAATTTTCAATAGAGGAAGGCTTTTCCTTTGTCGGTCGTCTTGTTTTGATAGTTTTCAGCAATTACATCACTCGCACGTCCATAATATTAACATAATATTCGTCAATTTTTGCATAGTTTTTGAAGGTTCACAGGTCGAATCTGTACATAAAATTATATACGTTGAACACAAAGAACAAAATATAATTCACAAGCAACACATTAAATTACTTTCCCTATTTAAAATTGACGTTATTTTTCATCAAATGTGGGAACAGTTTTTTGAATTTCCTTAAGACAAAACTAGTCAAAGCCGCAATAAGGCAAACAACTTAAAGAATGGCGTTAACACACAAAATAGATACAGACTGTAGTGTTCTGACTTCAAGACAAGAGATTGAAAAGGGGTCTATTTTATTGGCTAGGAAGAAATCACAGCATGTATCTGTACATTTTGTCTATAAATTTGCGAAGGGGGCCATTTTGCAGGCATTGCCGTAATGATTGGGATCTGGTTAAAGAAATTGTCAATTACTTTTTTTTTTATGGAGGCCGAGTGTTCGTATCACTACCCAGAGAATAGTTGGTTGTTAATATCATTATTATAACAAAAATGAAAGGAGCTGTAATGAGAAAGTAAATAAATTGATTTCTAAAGAATTAATGTTTTTTTTTTAATCAGACATACTTTACTCGATAGTCGATACTCGTATAAGAGTCGAGACCGTTTTATTCTAAACATTATTTCGTCTACCGGCAAGCCCAGAAAACTCATTACATAGAGCACATTTTCTCCAGGTTTTCACGAGTGTGCAGATCGAGAAATGATATAAATATTGTTTAAAATAAACCAATCGTCTAAAATACGGATATCCAGTCAAAATAACGTTTAAAGTAATAAAATTAAATTGATATCTAGAACATTAAGTTCAGTTTCATATACAGTGTAACCCGGATATGAGAGAGTTGTCGGGACCGGAGAAGAAGTCTCTTATATCCGGGTTACACTGTATTAGTCTAAATCTTTGATTTAAAATTGAAATGTTGTCCGCGAAAAGAATCCATACTTTACTGCAATTATAACTACATTTGTTTGTCTTAAATAAAACTATTATAACTAAATCTTATTTGACACCAACATTTATACAGTATTTGCCATCAATCCGTTTTCATTTGTCATATATATATATATATATATATATATATATATATATATATATATGTGTGTGTGTGTGTGTGTGTGTGTGTGAGAAATTACACTGAAAAGAATTAAAAGAACACGTGTACTTTGAAATCCAGAACGCGGCATAAGTAGTAAAAAAACGGACAGTTGAAATGTTTTAAACTCACAGAAACACATATACATACTCACAGACAACTTAACCGTCCGAAGATGTTCTCAGATGAGATTGAAAGTACTTGCGAAAATTTTGGTATTTTTCTTACTCAGTTTTCTACATCTATCAAAAAAAAATATTAATCTGGAAAGTTGGAAGGATCACAACGAAAACTAATCGACATATGTCTAAATTATTTAACCTAACCTGTTTGAATATATATATATATGATAATGATAATACTCCGAAATATTTTAATTCGAGCTGTTCGTTTTGAATAAAAATCGCTGAGCTGTAATCAGATAAGGACTAAAAAGAAATGAAGGAACTAGGAGCCCAAACACACATATAGCGATTAATTGTTATATCATGATTTCTGTATGTATGGCGTAAGGATCATGAATTCACAAGCCATAACGAGATTAGCTTCTTATGCGCCTAATGAAGCGCAGCGCTAATTCCTCGATAAAGCGCATCGTGCACACAGTGCAACGAATCTGAATGCATATACGATGGCATGGCATATCTACATAATCACGTAGTGCTTCGGCAAGTCGATAATTCCCATAATTATAATTCTTTTCTCGACAGAAACAAACGGTAATCAGTGCGACTCCCATTGGATCAGATCAGATCCTTTCATGTAGTCGACCGTTTCGGCACGTTCAATGTCTGGTTAACTGATATTAGTGTCCATCATAAAGTTACTTATGACTAATCTTAGCATCGGTTGGCCTAAAGCCATATTCGTGGAGTAGCCAGTCAACATAGACATAATTTACTAACCGTAGTTCGATAAAGAACGTTTCCATACGCCATGTTACTAGTATGAATTTAAAATTTATTAAGCTTATCTGAGAAAAATTACTTCTTTTTTCGCAGTATATTATTTGTTAATCATTTCACTCCCAGGCAAGGCAATAAAGTCACTAAGACTCAATAGGTCACGGAGTTTGAGAGAATATGAGAAAAAGAAAACAATAAGAGAAAAGAATAAAAGAACAAAAATTAAGATATACTAACGATTGACATTGCATTTAAATGTTTGAAGATCAAAGTTAACTGGAAAGCAAGAAGCAGGAAGAGAGTTCCACAAGCGAGAAGTGCGAAAGAAGAAACTGTTAGCATAGAACTTAATTGCATCTAGCCATTTTAACGGTAAAATTATGAGACCTTACCGCCAGTCTAGTATTGCGATTAAATTCATAATATCTAGGTATCAAAGTGGAAATTTCAGAACAATTACCATGAAAATATTTATAGAAAATGAACAGGGCAGCTATGGAACGGTGGTGGAAAAGTGACTGAAGCCAAGATACCAGGTCAGGCTTTTCGGTAAACTTGGACCTTTGTGCACGGAAAAAAAAAAAAAAAAAAAAAAAAAAATGGAGTGTCATAAGGATTTTTTCCCTTGACACCGCTATTATTTTAACTACCCTCACACCATGGCAATATTTATGGTTTTAAAAATCAATCATTAGAATTGTAATAAAAAACCTGAAGATATGAAAGTGAATGTATACATTTTCTTTATTCTTGAGAAATGTCAACAAAAATAAAACTTTTCATTTAATAAATTGTTTATTTACACTATAATTGTTTTTATTGGAATGACTGTCAAAATATCGGCGAACTGCTATTTGATTCGAACTTTATAAAATGGCAAATAAGGATTTCCTTATAGTTGATTTACATATTTAAATAATTTAGTAAATGTTTATAAATTTAAAATTAAAAAATATTTTCATATTTATTTCTTTATGAATTGGTAAATGATAAATATTGAATTGCATTAGTTCTAACTGTACTAGTTTTTAGAATGTTGTAAATATGAAATTATGCTTGTAAATAATCTAGTAGTGTTTAATGTTTTTGCTGTAAATTCTCAAGAACAAATATATAAACTTACTTTCATTATATGCTTAAGTTTTATTACAATACTAATCATTACTTTTTAAAATAAAAATTGCCGAGGAGTAAAGGTAGCTGAAATAATAGCGGTGTTAACTGGAAAACCGTCATTTTGACACTTCGATTTTTTTTTTTTTACGGCACGAACGTCCAAGTTTGACACTTATTTTTTTGTATTTTATCTAGAAACTCGAAATACATAGCAGAAGCATGTGACCAGATGTGACAGCAATATTCAAGGATGGATAAATATTATTGCAAGTTTTTTTATTATTTTTAAAAAGAAAAAGAATGGGGATGGTTGATTTTATATGTCAACACTTCTTAGGTATTGTCTATATTTTTTTCGCTTTTACTTGGTTTGGTTATATGTAACTTTCGGTCATTTATATTTGATTTTATAATCAAATACTTGATTCGGGGACAGGTCCTTCTATTTGAAGTTGTAAGCATTTACTTGGTAAGAGGTCCCTTGGAGTATTTTAACTGTCCGCAGATTCAAGGCCTCGCCGACAGAGAAGGAAAAGAACTGTGATAACCTGATCACTAGAGAATCCATAGTGTGCAACACTAGTTTTGTAAACATTGGTAATTGCGAATTAAAACAATTTTTCACAATTCATATATTTCCAAAATACACCGTGAAATACTTGCTTTTATTTTAAAGTCAGAAATTTTTGTTTACTTCAGGTAAGAAAGGCGATAAACTACGAAAAAATATTACATTGATGCACAAAATCTTTCATTATATAAATTCATTACCATGTCGGAAGTATTTCTGTAGCTTCTTATGTTGTTTACATTCAGCTATGATTTGTTCCAAACTATGGTAATATTAGCATTCTTTCATTTACATCATTTGGACTGTTGTCTTCATCTTTATTGGTTGGAATTTCGAATCGAACCCGTTATTTAGTCGACGCGGGTTGATTGTTCTAATTCCATGTGCCAGGATTTTTTTTATATCTCAGTTTTTAGTTAGTTCCCTTTAGTAACTCAAGTTTTTTGTTCCCTCTGCTGTGGCCAGGTATTGAACTTACAACTCTTTGCGGCAAGTCATTTTTTTTATCTCTCAACCAACGTTTTTATCCACTGGACCATGGAGAGTTACTAAAGGGAATTAACTGAAACAGATATTCAAAATAAAATTAAAAAAAAGGCATGGCATGTGGAATTAGAACAATCTAACCCCGTGGACTAAATAAAGGATTCAGTTCGAAATTCAAACCTATATCACCTGAAAAAGGCCAGAACGTACAACGGCTGAAACATCGTGAATATGACAAAGATGAGGACAAGTCAAAACGATGTAAAAAGTTACAATACCTTATCTTAGGAATATAGACTAATGTACCATTTTCTTTTAGTAATTCTTCAAACACTGTTACACACACAGATTTTGTGTGTTAATTCCTTTCAATAGCAATGATTAAATGTTGAACATAAACGATCACGGCTCTCCTGTCACGAAGTAATTTTTAGCGCCTTACCACTCTTTTCCCCCCATGTCCTGCTATTCATTTTGCAAAAGCTCATTAAGTAGGTTACTAGCTGTTGATCCCCACCGCTTATCTTGCCTTAAATATATCCTGTGAATAATAAGTTCTCTAGGCCTCTTTCCTCATTATGTATTCCAGAAGATCCAGCTATCGCTTTCTGATTGTAAATATAAGTTTCCTTGTTCGTGTTTTTCTTGAGGATTCCTCGTTGCTTACATGTTCTATGGTATTCTTAGCAAGCATCGGTAGAACTATGTCGTTTCAAGTCACTACTTCATCTGTAGGGAAATTATTCACCCTTCACTACCATACAAGAGATTAGATATTACATAGCAGTTCAACACTCATGTTTTTTGTTTTTTTAACGATATTCTATCTCTTATATTATTAGAATTTATGAATTTAAGTACAGTACTAGTTTGGCGGCAAGATCTCATTTTAAAGCTGAAATGACTAGATGTAACCGCTAAGTTTTTCTCGCACTCCTCGCTTATGGCTTTCTTTCCAGTCAACTTTGATATTCACATTTAGATGCAATGTCAATCGTTATCTTCTATCTTCTTAATTCGTGTACTTTTTATTAACTCTCTGCTTAATGTTTTTCTATTTCTCATTCTCTTACACTCAGTAACCACTTACGAATTAGTGACTTGCTTGTAGTAAACGAACAAAACCCAAAAACCCGAACAAAAAAAAGATAAAAGGAGAAAAGAAAAAAGAAAAGATAAAAAAGGAGAAAAGAAAAGATAAAAAAGGAGAAAAGAAAAGATAAAAAAGGAGAAAAGAAAAGATAAAAAAAGGAGAAAAGAAAGAAAAAGATAAAAGAAGAGAAAAAGATAAAGGAGAAAAGAAAAAAAGATAAAAGGAGAAAAGAAAAAAAGATAAAAGGAGAAAAGAAAAAGATAAAAGGAGAAAAGAAAAAGATAAACGGAGAAAAGAAAGATAAAAAGAGAAAAGAAAGATAAAAGGAGAAAAAGATAAAAGGAGAAAAAGATAAAAGGAGAAAAAGATAAACGGAGAAAAGAAAAAGAAAAAGAGAAAAGAAAGAAAAACGGAGAAAAGAAAGAAAAACGGAGAAAAGAAAGAAAAACGGAGAAAAGAAAGAAAAACGGAGAAAAGAAAGAAAAACGGAGAAAAGAAAGAAAAACGGAGAAAAGAAAGAAAAACGGAGAAAAGAAAGAAAAGAAAAGAGAAAAAAGAAAGAAAAGAAAAGAGAAAAAAGAAAGAAAAGAAAAGAGAAAAAAGGAGAAAAGAAAAAAGAAAAAAAGGAGAAAAGAAAAAAGAAAAAAAGGAGAAAAGAAAAAAGAAAAAAAAGGAGAAAAGAAAAAAGAAAAAAAAGGAGAAAAGAAAAAAGAAAAAAAAGGAGAAAAGAAAAAAGAAAAAAAAGGAGAAAAGAAAAAAGAAAAAAAAGGAGAAAAGAAAAAAGAAAAAAAAGGAGAAAAGAAAAAAGAAAAAAAGGAGAAAAGAAAAAAGAAGAAAAAAGGAGAAAAGAAAAAAGAAGAAAAAAGGAGAAAAGAAAAAAAGAAAAAAGGAGTAAAGAAAAAAAGAAAAAAGGAGAAAAGAAAAAAAGAAAAAAGGAGAAAAGAAAAAAGAAGAAAAAAGGAGAAAAGAAAAAAGAAGAAAAAAGGAGAAAAGAAAAAAGAAGAAAAAAGGAGAAAAGAGAAAAGATAAAAAGGAGAAAAGATAAAAAAGGAGAAAAGATAAAAAAGGAGAAAAGATAAAAAAGGAGAAAAGATAAAAAAGGAGAAAAGATAAAAAAGGAGAAAAGATAAAAAAGGAGAAAAGATAAAAAAGGAGAAAAGATAAAAAAGGAGAAAAGATAAAAAAGGAGAAAAGATAAAAAAGGAGAAAAGATAAAAAAGGAGAAAAGATAAAAAAGGAGAAAAGATAGAAAAAGATAAAAGAAAAAGAAAGATAAAAGAAAAAGAAAGATAAAGGAGAAAAGAAAAAGAAAGATAAAAGGAGAAAAGAAAAAGAAAGATAAAGGAGAAAAGAAAAAGAAAGATAAAGGAGAAAAGAAAAAGAAAGATAAAGGAGAAAAGAAAAAGAAAGATAAAAGGAGAAAAGAAAAAGAAAGATAAAAGGAGAAAAGAAAAAGAAAGATAAAGGAGAAAAGAAAAAGAAAGATAAAGGAGAAAAGAAAAAGAAAGATAAAAGGAGAAAAGAAAAAGAAAGATAAAAGGAGAAAAGAAAAAGAAAGATAAAAGGAGAAATAAAAAGAAAGATAAAAGGAGAAATAAAAAGAAAAAGATAAAAGGAGAAAAGAAAAAGAAAAAGATAAAAGGAGAAAAGGAGAAAAGAAAAAGATAAACGGAGAAAAGAAAGATAAACGGAGAAAAGGAGAAAAGAAAGATAAACGGAGAAAAGAAAAAGAAAAAGATAAAAGGAGAAAAGAAAGATAAAAGGAGAAAAGAAAGATAAAAGGAGAAAAGAAAAAAGATAAAAGGAGAAAAGAAAAAAAAGAAAAAAGGAGAAAAGGAAGAAAAGAAAAAAGGAGAAAAGGAAGAAAAGAAAAAAGGAGAAAAGGAAGAAAAGAAAAAAGGAGAAAAGGAAGAAAAGAAAAAAGGAGAAAAGAAAAGAGAAAAAAGGAGAAAATAAAAAAGAAAAAAGGAGAAAAGAAAAAAGAAAAGAAAAAAGAAAAAAGGAGAAAAGAAAAAAGAAGAAAAAAGGAGAAAAGAAAAAAAGAAAAAAGGAGAAAAGAAAAAAGAAAAAAGGAGAAAAGAAAAAAGGAGAGAAAAAGGGAGAAAAGAAAAAAGAAAAAAGGAGAAAAGAAAAAAGGAGAGAAAAAGGAAAGAGAAAAAGGAAAAAGAAAAAGGAAAAAAGAAAAGAAAAAATGAAAAAAAAAGAAAAAATGAAAAAAAGAAAAACACGAAAAAAAATAATACCTATAACTACTATAAAATTTTATATTAGGAATTGCTATGAGCTCTTTACCATGACTATTTTTTTTCCTCCGAAAAGAAGGGGTCTTTTCCCATAACCCAACGTTGTATCTGTTGCAGGTTCCATATTACACCACATAGAACATCGCCCATAAAGTAAATACGATTATTTCATTTTTAAATAGAAAGTTAAGTTTATCCTAAGCCAGATATAAAAGAATTTTATTATTTCTACTGGAAAAAATCAAAAAGGATATTATATTATATTATTGTTAGAAAATATGAATACATTTTCGAATGCATTCAAATGAAATAAGTTTATTCAAAATTAATATTTGGTGTAACCGCTTTAATTTCTATTTCTGTTTGTAATCGAGACGACAGTGATTTTACTAGAATTACAGAATCACTAGAATATTTTTCAATCCCCAGAATATACTTTCCTCATAGATAGTTGTTCATTTCAAACGCAAACTTCAAACGTACCCCTTTGTGTCTGGATTTTGTAACAAACGCCGTCAAAATACATAGCCGACAACTTCGGGGAGAATTTGATTGTCGTCGTAGAAACGTTCACAACTCACGTCTTTCATGTCATTAAGCAACAGTCATAGCTGATTCAGAGTCAACCAATTTCTTGTCAGCTTCCACAGGCGTCATTTCCAAGTTCCTTGTGATACATCAAAATCTTTGGGAAGTAATTTTGCTCACCTTTAGTCTTGTAGAGTTCTGCTACTTTAAAAGAAAAAGGTTCCTTCGTCGGAAGATGCATGACGTGTTAAACAAAAAAATCGAAAATTGCTTTTTTCATTGCAAATTATTCATTATATCATATCCAAGTATTTTACAAAAAATTAGAGCCGATTACACAATATTTCAAGCTCAATTTAGGCTTATAGTTCGTAATCATGCAATGAGATAATGTACACCGTAGATTTGTCTACGGAATATCATTACATTATTGTTACATAATTATGGTTTTCTGTCAAAAGCATTTTATTTTTGGTTGAATATTAATTTAAAATATTCCTTTTTACAGGCTTTATTTTTGAAATGGAATAAGAACATTCTAAATTTTAGAATTTCGCTATTGCCCATCAAAATGACTGGAAGAAAGCTATCTAAAAATAGCAATGGAAAAGAGATAAAGCGTAAACAAAATAGCTTCAGTTTGTTCAACTTAGGAAACTTAGTATTGCAGCCAAAATATTCTAAAATGCTGTCAATAACAAAGGAGAAAATGAAAAAAATATCTAGCGACAATTCGAATATAGCATCAAAATTTATATTTTTATTTTATTTGTTATGTAACTAAATACATAATTGTCAACGTTTCTGTAAAACTTGATATTTACTGAAATTCTTAATAAATTTACTTAAGTGTAAGGTCGTCCTACATTTACAATTCTTTACGGCTAACTACCAAAAATGTTGATCAAAACTGATTAAAAACTTTAAGCGTGTATGGCTGCAAAATTATCAAATGTTGAATAAGCCCCTCCCCAGCCGAACGCGTCATATATTCGTAACGCTTATTGGCACGGAAAGTAGAATCTGCGAACCTAGTTTAAATTCTGCTCTTGGCAATTGCATTCACTTTCGCACTGATGCCATAGAGAAAGGCATCAATTTGTTTCTTCACCCCAAATTATGAGTTAAATAACAGTGTTCTAGTCGAACATTCAGTCAGTTATGTGTCATGCGTGATACACGCTTAGGCGATCATGTATCTCTCAATACATGACTGACGAGGCAGATTTTTTTCCCGCAGTCGGTTGCTATTTTTTTCTGCGGTAGACCAGTTGCCATCCAGAACCCAGTCTGTTCTGCTATTTACCCATAGCTTGTGGGGGGGGGGAGAGAAAAAGAAGATTCATACCTTTCCCAAGGGTATCAGCACGTAAGTGAATGTAATGGATTCGACTGGAATTCGAACTCGGCTGTCCGATCCCACAATCCGAGTCGCTATCCACTGTTATAAACAAACTCTTCAAATTACCGAGTCGTGAGTTTGGTACTCACTAGGTGCTCCATATTTTCGGAGTTGTACTACATCTAAGCTTCCCTTAGTAAATCATGATAACCACATTACATCATTGAAACTGTTCTCAAATATATGAATATGTTGCCGTCAAAAATTAGTACATCTCTCTATAGAAGTCTTATTTTATTTATAGTAAGTAGATTTTAATCTACTATTGATATTTTGTTTACTAAGAGGGGGATACAGTAAGCGAATTTACAATCGAAAGGGAAATTATTAAACTTCCCTCATTCATATTAAAATTAATGCGTAGACTTCCAGATATCTACATAAGTCATCATTATTACCCCAGGAAAAGTTTAATTTGAAACAACCCCTATTTCTGTATCTGTCTATATTTCTGAGATGAGGTATTATGTACACTATTTACATTATTCGGACTATTGTCCTCATCTTTGTCGCCATATTTATTACAACGTTTCGGCCGTTGTACGCTCCGGACTTCTTCAGGTCGCTGGAATGTCCTTGAGGACATATGGCACAGTGGATAAATGAGTTAGTTAGATCCAGTGACAGGACCCAAAGAGTGTGAGTTCAGTACCTGGTTAAGGCGGTGGAGATCTTGGAGAGGGGAATTAACAGGAGATAACTGACATCCATTAGACATGGCACGTGGAACTAGAACAGTCTACCCCAGTGAGCGAAATAAAGGGTCCTGATCGACATTCCAACCACCTGAAGAAGGCCGGAGCGTACAACGACCGAAACGTTGTAATAAATATGGCGACAAAGATGAGGACAATAGTCCAAATAATGTAAATAGTGAACCCCTATTTCTTTCCTCTATTTTATGTGATTTTTCCATTATTTTAACTCCAAGAAAAACATGACCATTTGTTTTAGGCAGGAAAGAGGGTAAAGTTTTGGTCGCTAAAATACGTCAAGATGTCTTAACTGAAATTAAAACTTTTCCAATCGTCTTATCTATGAGGAATCTACGAATAAAAAATCCGCATTCGCATGTATCAACAGGAATTTTTTTTTCAGAAGAATTGTCTCGATGTTTGAACCAAGCCGGCAGTAAGTTTAATAAATGTACATTATATTCATTTTTTTAAATTTAAAACTTGTTCATATCCTGTTAACAATGGCCGCCTTAATTACCAAATATTTAAAATTTGCCTTCATCTCATTCACATGCAAAATCTGAATTATTACGTAAGCGAATTATTTGGAAAATGGAACATTTTAGCAGAAACAATTCTATTATGAAGAATCACTAGATTTACCTGTTCATGAAATGTAAATAGGTTTTGAGTCCAGGGCCGGCACGTACTAACCCAGAAAGGGGAGAGCGAAAGGGATCGGGGGAGAGAGAGAAAGGGATTGGGGAGAGAGCGAGAGCGAATGTGGAAAAAATCGGGAGAAAGAAAGACAGAAGAGGGGGGAAAGAAAGACAGAAGAGGGGGAAAGAAAGACAGAAGAGGGGGGGAAACAGACAGAAGAGGGGGGAAAGAAAGACAGAAGAGGGGGGAAACAGACAGAAGAGGGGGGAAAACAGACAGAAGAGGGGGGAAAACAGACAGAAGAGGGGGAAAACAGACAGAATTTTATGAGAAAGCGGGGAGAGAAATAACATTAAATGATTTTTTTCTATAAAATCGAAAATATCTACTTTTCGAAAAGAATTGTTTTTTGATACTCAGCTTGAAAGAATTTCGGAAAAGATAATTTCAAGGAAATTTTTAAGTATAACATTGACTTTGATCTAAAAGTGGTCGATTAAAACGTCTCAAATTTCAAGTTAGTAATCTAAAATAAACGGCAAATTCTGTCTGTCTTAAACCTCTATCTCACTTGCATAGACATATACAGTTTTTGAATTAAGATGATTGAAAATTTGTCCTTCGTTTGATGCTTGAACATCCAGCATTGGGATGTGCGTCCAGATGAGCAGGGAACATATGAAAATTCAAATTTGAAAATAATAAAATAGTGATTTTTTAAGTTTTTTTTTTATTATTTATATTGAGTTTAAAGTAACAAAATCTTTGTGAATTAAAGTTTTTGTTTTAAATTCGGTTTAAAATATCTCCAAAACTTTGTGAATCGAGGAAATCAATTTTCTTTCTTCAAATTGCCAAGGAGTCCGAGTTAAAGCGAGATGTTTCGTGACGGGAGATTTTGAAGTTCCGCAGAGTTTGTGATTTAAAGAACTTCATTTTCGGCCGAAATTCCAATTTCGACCGAAAATTGGTGTTTTGGCCGGAATTGGACTTATAGCCCGAATCAGAGTTAGAGTAAGGTTTTGAAGTTCCATGGAATGAATTGAGGTATTCAAAGTTATTTCTACAAAAGTATCATTGCTGTTTTATAAGCTGGACCAGAGGACCCTTTAGTTTTGGGCCGGATCCCTAATTAGTCCTCCACAACAACTAACTTAAAAATCCGCACAGAGTGCGCCTTCTAAGCTAGTAACAAAGGAGCAAAACGTTAATTTAAATTGAATATGAAAAGATGGCTTATCCAAAGTGTTATATTACCGATGTTACTCTTGTAGAAGATATGTGCTATATATTTACTTAAATTGTAGTAAAAATTAAATTGAAAATAAGGTGATGAAATATTGTCCAAAGAAACTGACACTATTTGGTTGACATTTTTACGATAAACAGTTTGCACTGAAATAAAATGCAAGCGTCAAATCTTCGGAAAAAAAACCTCTTGTTTTAAAAATAATTTTTCGATATAGATTTCATTAATCTCCACTTCAAAGCAAATAAAAAAAATGAATTAGTTTAGGAAAATATATTAAATAGCACCGTCCTTACTATATGCTATTATATGGGATGTTATTCTCTCTATCTGGGCAACGCCTAGTAGCCCGTCTAAGTTTATATATATATAAGAAATTAGAACATTTCTATCGTAAAATCATTTGCTATTCTTTTCTAAAATAAAATAGTTATCAAAGTATTTACATTATATATAGTGAATACTAAAACTTGTTACTCTGTCGCCAGTTGTTTCCCCCGCAGACTGGGTGAGGGAAAAGTAAAACTCTGTAAAAGAGCGAATGCTGAAGACTCCTGTATGAACCCGACCAATGTTTATTTTTTTTTTACCCTCGTGTTAAACGGACTATACCTTTTACCTTTTTAGCTCTATTGTAAATCTATCCTTTTGTTTCCTTGAGAAATTTGTATCCACTGTTGGCCTGCTAAGCCAGTCACAGCCCCACCAGTGCCGCGTTGGCCAGCATTACCTGTTTCCACTTCCCACGACGAGGGGTTGCGATTTGGGAGGCCAAGAAGACCCTGGAGCGACTCAGTGGCAGACACTCTCAGAGCCCACGAGATATCTCTTCTCCAGGCCACTCGTCTTGCCGCTGACAGACGACCGTCTCCTCGCGACGCCTAACAGCACAAGCGGGAGGAAAAACTAAAACTAAACTAAACGTAAATATCTCTGAATTCAATGTGATTTTTGTTCGATATTAAATAACTCAAGCAGAGTCGATGTATTGTTAAATCAACTTATCTGAAACTTGGTCAAACAAATTTTAGATTAAAAAATTAGAAAATTAATACTAATAGTAAACCTAAAAAAAAAGCGCTGGAATAGCTTCGAAATTTCGTTTTCCAGAAAAAGAAATTTCTGAAAATATCCCATCAGTGTATCTGAAATTATTAATAGTTTAATTTTCACTCATTATCATGTATATTTAGTTTTGTTAATGACGGTGGAAGATTGAGAAATCGGAGAGCCGAGTTCGAATTCCAGTCAAATCCATTACATTCACTTACATGCTAATACCCTTGGGAAAGCTATGAAGCCTCCTCTTCTCTGTGTAAATAGCAGGACAGATGGGGTTCTATATCCTTGGATGACAACTGGTCTACTGCAGAAAGAAATGACAACCTCGTCAGTCATGTATCGAAAGATAATGATCGCCAAAGCGTGTATCACGCATGGCACATAACTGACTGAATGAAGAAAAGTAGTAAAGCAAAGTCGGCGAAGGAAATGTAGATTGCAAAAGCAATATTCTAAGCATGGGCGAATAGTAGACTTATAGATATGTATGATAGATTCTGAAGAGAAAAATCGTCTCGCACGAAACAATGAACCGATTTTCTTAGCAGCTGATTTAGCAATGGAATCAATATAGTCTTTCCACTTCATGTCAACAGAGAACGTTATCCCGGGATGTCACAACGAGTCACTTTCCTTGAGGTTACCTCCACGAGATCGCTAAAAAAAGAGCATAGTAAATAATTTGTGCACTTAAATGTAAAATATTTCACTTTTCTCCTTCCGTAGAACAAATTATCCTCACGGAATCCGTCAATATGTCATTCAACACCTGTCAAGTGACGCGAAAGTTTGACCTTTTATTTTTTGTTTTCAAATTACATCTTTTCGGCGCAGAACATAAGTTAAGCTTGGTTCAAAATATTTTAAATAAATTTTCTTAAAATAAGTTTTGAAAAAATAATTAATATTTAAAAGAATTTCAAACTGAGATTTTCATTGATTTTATAAAATGGACAAAAATGATTGCCATCTGTCTATTTTGCTGACTCCCCCCAAAAAAGCAAGATTTTTAACGAAATTTTCGGACGTGTTAGGAAAGATTAAAAAATGTAAAAAAAAAAAATACCCAAAATACTTTGATCTTTCCTCTTAATAATAACGAACATTTAAACGATAAAATTTTGTTTTCGTCGAGTTTGGCGTCTTTTTTCTCATGCTATGCTCTTTTTTTATCGATCTCGTAGAGGTACCTATATTACAGACTAATAGTCCATAGCCAGATTTCCCTTACACCAATATTCGGCGCTATTACACATTCGCACCTCTGCCATGTTTTTCCCGCGGCAATAAACTTCCGTGGCAATTTGATGCCAGAAGTTGAAAAATGTGAATCACCAAACCTTTGAGCCCACATAAATTCCGCCAGGTATTCAAAAATCAACCCCTGTTGGTGGGGGCCATTCATTGTCTTAAATTTAGCCTGGGCACGCTGGCACATTGCTTCAATTCGATTCGTGGTGAATCCAGTGTTGGGATCCACAAAGTGCTGTGTGGTTGTCAGTGTCATGGGGTGGAGGGGCGAAAGTGTAACAGCGCCCAATATTCTTTCAATGATTGTTCCTAAATACAAATGAAGCAAGTCTCGCAAGCTATTGTTAGTGAATTTGATTATTACTGGTTGCCTCATTTTTACGAACCATAACGGACAAATATCCGTGAATATCTAATTAAATATATCTAAGTACACAATCCGACAGCTGTAGATATATCCGTCTAAAACAGTTAGCATACATATATGCATACACACTAACGTCATAGAATAAACGCGTGACCTCTATACAACCAATGAAAACAAATCAACATAAAATTTAAAAATCGTTATCAACTCGTTATTCTACTTTCAAAGTTTCTGATGAAGCTAAATAAATAGCGAAATACATTAAAGAATTTTCAACTTCTTCCTTATATGCATTTACGAAGGGTACTGAAACGTTTTTTCAGATTCCCCCATTTCACCAAATCTAGTCAATCAGCATAATTTTTAAGTCTCTTCTTGGTTGAGCCAACAATTTTTCTCTCCTCCCTTATAAAAGAATGAGGCTAGTTTCTTGTAGACAAAAAGTACATTTAATCTACAAATCACACATTTATGTGTATTACATCAAAACGCATTTGAAATTCTCTTTCTCACTAAAGCAATGATCTGAGAGACACCTTTCTGCTTTCAATCAGCATGGCTGATGTTATTATTTTTTTTAATCAATTAACACGTTATGTACAAAATACTCAATTTTATTGATATTGCCGATATTACAAAACGATATTTAAGATACTTATGGAAAAATTAATTACTAGTAATACATGTGGTTTATAAGCATTTACTGGCATGCATTGTTAGACCATAATTCTCTATGCGAATATTTATGTTTTTTAGACCAGAGTTCCTTAGACAAATGTTCTGGATTCCGCTTACTATCGAGCTTCAGTAGTTTAGAAATGACAGAGAAAAGATTTCCGTCTGACCAAGAGGAGATTAAAAATATCTCAAATTTAGCCATTTGAGCAACTTCGCGGAAGTGTGTTGAACAGAGCTCTAGATCTAATTTATCTCCATCGAAGTGCACGTCCTTTATTTTTGGCGGGAGAAAGTCTAAATAAGAAGTATCAGTTCTTTTTGCATTTTATAAAATATTAGAAGAAAAAATTTAAAAGAAACAAAGAAAATAAACGTTAAGTTATGAATTCTCCCAGAGATTTAACCGGTCATTTGATTGTTAACGGAATCATCAATTTTGGGCGATTCAAGAACAAGGAAGCCATTTGTACAAATATGGTTCCCCAGCAGTGCTTATGAAGCAACACCTTCCCTTACATTCCTCATCGGGTGAGGTAATAAAACCATCGAATAGAATGGCACTATGGAAATATTTAGAAATTTAGAAAAAGAATTAAACAGAGAGAATAATAAAACTTACACGTCGAGTTGGCTTCTCACACGATTAACAGTGACATCGAGGGAATGAAGGGGAGACTATTCTTTTATACCTATTTGTTAATTTACATTCTCCTCCCACCACCAACCACCTTTTCTCTTTTATTTATCTAACCGCCCGCTCGTGTCAAGCCAGAAATAAATTTATGCAAGTGAGAGCATCAATAAACCTGTAGGCAGACATGTAACTTACTGAAGTTTGATTTAAAATTTCATTCGTTTATGTGGTGGTGGTGGTGGTAGTAGTAGAAGTTTATCCCTTGTTTAGGATTGGGTTTCTGGTTCCATCTAAAGTCTACTTCAACTCTACACTTCTTACGTCTCTGTCTAAACTCTGAAATATTATTTACGTTTTATTATTGTATTTTGTATTTCCTCAATAGAAGTAGATAGGTTGGTCTATAGTCCGGTTCATGCTCCTCCCCGGTCTTTTGAACAGGAGTAGAGGCTTATCTCTCGTTTCCCTTTTAGGATCCTTCTGAAGTCTTCTTATTCTCCTTCAC
This sequence comes from Acanthosepion esculentum, assembly GCA_964036315.1. Classification (NCBI taxonomy): domain Eukaryota; kingdom Metazoa; phylum Mollusca; class Cephalopoda; order Sepiida; family Sepiidae; genus Acanthosepion; species Acanthosepion esculentum. Next base: position 41,856,094 of record OZ038483.1, on the reverse strand, counting down.
ACACAATAGCTTCCTTGCATCTTAGTGGCATTAACGCCTTGTTTGGGATGAATTGATTATATAAAGGAAATAGTACTTCCCATTGAATTAAGTGCAATGACAATAAAGTCTATTACACTGAAAAATATATATTTGTTGTGACAAATATTTCCATAGAGCCATTCTGTTCGACGGCTTCGTAGATCTATCTTTAGCTCTGTAGATTGATAAATCAAAGGAAGGTCATATATATATATATATATATGTGTGTGTGTGTATATATACATATGTATATGCATGGATATATATATATACATGTATATCAATGTTCGTAGGTCTTATGACGAAAAGGTTTTCGGTTGCCTCCAGTTTTCTCTTCATTTGCGGGAAGATTGTCCAAAATTCACTGCCATATAAGAGGATGAATATTACATAACAATCCAGCCTTCTTTGTTCCAGAGGAAATTTTTCTGTTTTTGAACACTTTTCTCAGGCAACCTTCACTAGTCCAATGTCTGTTCAGATTCCAGTGTCACATTTTCCCTCCCATGTTAAAACACTTCCCAGATATTGAAACTTCTGTACTTGCTTGATGTTGAAATCTACAACTTCATTTGTTCTTTTTTCAGTCGCATCTTGTTTTTCTTTCTTTTGCTGATAACCATACATTTTGTCTTGTCGTTCATAGACCATTTTTCTCACTTTCTTTTATTATACTCTCTATGATGTCTTGTAGTTTTCTTTCCTTGTCAGCCATCAAGACAGTGTCATCTACGTGTCTTATATTGTTCAGAATAGGCCCATCGGTAATAAATACCTATAGTGTATCCAGCTCCCTTAGGATAGCCTCGCTGTAGAGCAGTGGTTCCCAAACAGTGCGGCTCACCTCATAGGTTTGGCGGAAGAGGATAACAGGTGAGACGGAATGGTTTAAAGGCAATCAACATTGAGAAACCGTTTCAAAATTTTCATATGCCAAAAATAAATATGATTTCAAAATTTAAAATATCATTATGGATTACTTGCATTCGCATGTATGAGTCTCAGTGTAAATAGTTACAAATAATTAATCACCGATTTTATCATTGTGATATTTTTTACATTATTTCGAGTAATAAGAATATAGTAACTAGGGTCTGAAAATTGGAAGAGAGAGTTATCAATGATAATGTTCTGACTTCAAATCCGCGGTTATCGCCTCTGAACCCTATTGTCTACTTCAACTCTATACTTCTAACGTTTCCGCCTAAACGATGGCATTTTTTTTCCTCAATAGGAGTAGATGGGCTCTCCTATCACCCGGTTCACACTTCTCCTTGGCCTTTTGAACAGGTTTAGAAGTTTATCTCTTATTTCCTGTTTCGGATTTGGTTTCCGATTTCTTTTAAAGTCTTCTTATTCTCTTTTATCCCAAGTAGACCCTTGTTGGTAATATTTTTTTCCATAAATGTATTATTACTGGTATTGCGTGACCGAGTGGTTAGAACGTTCGCATTCTGACAATGACAACCGGGTTCAAATCTCACCATAGTCGATTTGTCGGGAAGGAGACTTCCTGATGTTATCGGACTGGAGGGGTCGATTCCAGCGTGCGGCATATTTGGAAAGTGCCTGAAAACCATAACACAGGTTGACCTAAGCCTTGTGAGTGAAACTGAGCAGACGGAACCTTTGGGTGCCGTCAATAGCTGTGCTAGCACGAAGTCATCGTGGCTGACGGCCTGAGCGTGCTGTTGATCACGCTAGATAACACGCTCTTTTCCAGAAACTGTAACTAAGGTCTGCTCAGCATAGCTGCAGTATAAACCACAGGTGGGCTCTGTGGGTGTTGAATAAACACAAATGCGCCTGAGCAAGCGTCTGCAATAGGGATTGGCTAGCCACCCTAGTAGACAGGTATCCTCAAATACGACTGGCCAGCTATACATACATTGCTGATATGTATAATGTTTTATAAAAATGTAAGTGTCAAATTATGATTTTTTTCCCGTCTCTTATTCTCGTCTTTGTTTCAATTTTTCCAGCCTTCCATATTCAGTTATTATTTTTTTTAATCATTTCACCCCAAGCAAGGCAATAAAGACACTAATATACAAGGGGTCAGAGAATATTAAGGAGAAAAACAATAAAAGAACAACAATTAAAATGACAGTAGATAACGATTGACATTGCATTTAAAACTTCGTAGATCAAAGTTGACAGAGAAGCAAGAAGCCCGAAGAGAGTCTCACAAGCGAGAAGTGAGAGAGAAGAAACTGTTAGCATAGAACTTACGGCTACATCTAGCCAATTCAACTGTAAAATGATGAGAACTTGCTGCCGATCTAGAACTGTGCTTCAATTCATAAAGTCCAGGTAACATCACAGGAAAGTTCACCCGAACGATTACCATGAAATTATTTATAGAAAAAGGTACAGGGCAGCTATGTTACGGCAGTGGGAAAATAACTGAAGCAGAGATGCCAGGTCAGTACCAATAACATTACAGATTATTCTTTGGATTTTATCAAGAATCTCTAAATATATAGCTGAAGCATGTGGAAGCATTGTTGAATAGAATCTTTTATAGCATACGTTTTCTGTTATCTTTAGCTGTTCCAGTACGAGCGGCTTGCTCGTCCGAGTGATATAGATTCATGCTGCACCTGTAATGTTTCGTCAGCACTTCTTTATAAAATCATCTTGCGAAAGTTTTATTTCTATCGAAAATGATTTGAGGCATTATGCGTGAGCCGGCTGTGCGAACGACATGTTAACGAATGAATTATATATATATATATATATATATATATATATATATATATATATATATAATGAATGAATATTTATAATCACCAAGCAGGTAAATATAAACATATATCAGTATGTTTAAGGGTAGGTGAATTAAAACGAACTTATATATGCACATTTGAAGGCGGTGTTAAAGTCTTTAGGAGACGTTGACTGTGTATCCGTTCTCTTAACCGATCAATTTGAAGCGTGCGCGCGCACACACACACGGACACACGGAATTGAATAATTAGATTCGTGTAATATATGGCAAGTTGAATAAAGAGTTGGAGCAGAAGATTGATTTGTCTTTTTAAGGCCTATCAATCCATTGCAGTTTATAGTAAGAATTGTTTTAGAGTTAATAATGATTTACTGATACAAATTCTACTAATTAACCCATAGCTGGGGGAAACGAGTAGGATTCATACATTTCCAAGAATATTTGCGCGTAGGTAAATATAAGGAACCCAATGGGGATTGGAACGGCTCCCGATTAACAATTCTGTGCTATTATCCATTACACCAACTGTACATCCAAGCTTATAGCACCTGGTATTCCCAAGTGGTCACCCATCTAGATACTGACTTGGCTCGTCATTGTTTAACTTCGGTGATCGTACGGGAAGCGGTGTAGCCGTAAGCATATATAAGAATTACGATATAGTTTTTTTTTTTTTTAGGTGGGAAAATAATAATGATTTAGTGATACAACTCTTACTAATTAACCCATAGCTGGGAGGAGAAGAGGTGGATTCGTACCTTTTCCAAGCGTATTTGCGCCTCAGTGAATATAACGAACCCGACTTGAATTGGAACACGGAAATTCGATCTCCAATTCCGAGCCGTTATCGATTACACCTCCCGCACATCTAAGCTTACATTACCTGGTGTTTCTAAGCGGTCACCCATCTATAACTGACCAGGATCAACGTTGCTTAACTTCAGTGATCGTACAAGAACATGTTTTTCAATGGAACAGAAGAGTGATGAAATTAAATTCTAAATTTGCTACCAGAATGTAAAGAGTAAATATTGATTTGTTCTAAGGGAAAAAATTGCTTCTCGTTAATCAGGAAAGATATCGGCGACACCAATTACTGCCGCCATATAACTTATTACTTTAAAGTAAATATCTAAAATATTTACTTTAAAGTCTTTTAGTGTTTGATTAAACAACCTTTTTTTTTAACAATGTGAATTACATTAACCGGCCTGTGCATTCGAGAGTATTAATAAAGAAACTATATACTTTGGCAAGGCTTGAATTTACATCCCCATTTGAGCGGGAAACACGTATTTTTTTAAAAATTTACAATGTTGAAGCCACTAAGCGCAAAGAGGTTACTGAGTGAGAGAGAATATGAGAAAAGTAAAACATTATTAAAGAAAGAGAATATTAAAAGAACAAGAATTAAGAAGACAGAAGATAACGATTGATATTGTATTTACATTTTTGAAGCTTAAACTTTGCTGGAAAGCAAGAAGCTGAAACAAGCGAGAAGTGCGAGAGAATCCGTTAAAAAGAAAGAAAAAGAAAATAGAATGGCCGGTTAAACTACAGTTTACATAAAAACAACTAGAGATGCAGAGACACTAAATATTTAAATTTAAATTTTGTCGTCCAAGGCATCTAGATTTCTAAACGTTTATCTCTTTATTTTTTATCGTTATTATTTCTCATTATCTCACATTGTATGAACGATACTTTTGTGAGGAAATGAGATATGTTTATAATACTGGTTAGAGGATTCTGGAATTTGATCATTTTCAATACATTTTCATCATTATATTTTTTATGGGAACCGCTTTTAGACAAAGGAGAATTTCTGTTGTGCTGGTGCAATAATTTTGTCTCACTAGAAATATAAACACGAAACAGAAAAAAAATGAACCAAAGATTACAGACGAAACAAATCAATCTTATGCATTCCCACAGATAAGTATTTGCTACATACAAACTTTCATATATATATATATATATATATATATATATATATATATATTATAAATTAATAGATTTAAAATATGGTTTTACCGCTACACAATGATAACCATATTTCAGAAATGGAAGCTAAAGCCCCTGAATTTAATTTTGTTATTAAACCAAAGACATTAGTTCCATTTCCTCATCAAGCGAATTTTAGAGCACTATTGTGTAAAAATAAAAATATCTATAAGAACACCGGTTTTTATATCTTACTGTTCTTTCCTTTTTATTTATATATACATATATATATATATATATATATATATATATATATATATATATATATATATATATATATATATATGGTACTATGAGTTAATTGTCATCGTTTTATATTTTTAATTTCGCGCGTGCGCGTTGATTGTTTTTGATTTTGTCGACTGGACAGTATAGCAAAGTCAGCTGGGCAACGTCTGTGAGAAAAAGAGCACGATGACGAAATTCACTCCGCGGGAAATTAGGAAACGGCATGCTGTACTGCTTGCCATTCGCGCCGGAAGCTCCAATAGGAACATTTCACAGTGTTTGGGTGTCAATCTGAGGACGATGCAGATTTGAAAAGAGTTGGGCGAGTCTAATGGTGATTACGAAGGTACGGCAGCTCGGAAAACTCACTTTTTTTTTATAAGAAAAGAATCCCTGAGTTTGTTGGTGAGGGTCATATATATCAAGTGCCTTGAGGAGGTAGTGCTGTCCTGGATCAAGGAGGTAGCCACTGGAAGACCCTATATCTGGCAACAGGTTTCTGCATCATACCACAGAAGTAAGAGAACCCAATCATCGCTGCCAGACAATTTCTACGATCACATCACCCCTCACACATGGCCACATAACTCCCCAGACTACAACCCCTTGATTATTCTATGTGGGGCGCAGTTGAGCGGAAGACAAACAAAACTCCTTGGAACACCAAAGATGAACTGAAGGCAAGGAATATGCCAGCATTCACCAATTTACAAAAGGAGACCGTCCAGAAGAATTGCAGGAGATTCCGAAGTCGTCTGGAGGCCGTGGTTGAAGCCAATGGTGATTTTATTGAATAAATTTACTCTTTAATATTTCAAAATATTTTTGTGTAATTTTGGTACAGATTAAAGTTAAATTGAAAAATAATAAAAATAAAATTAAAGTTAAAATGAAATGTCAGTGTTGTTTTCATTTTTGCGTAATTTAGAAACAATTTATCCTTAGCACTCTGTATTGTGTGCGTGTATATATATATATATATATATATATATATATATATATATATATATATATATATATATATATTATTTCAAACGTTATTTTTAGTGGATACTCGTATTTGAGTAGACGCTCGTTTTTTTTTTTATTTCAAACTATATTTATTTCGTCTACCGGCTTGCGCACTCAAAAAAAGTTATTGTTATTAAAGAAAATATGCTCTCTGGCATATTCGAACATGCGCCCTTATTTACAGTAAAAACCACCGTCTAATCCGATTTCGAATATATATATATATATATATGTGAAGAAATATAGTCTTAAGGTGTGCTATATTTATGGGATAAAGTGCCTAATATCTGAGATAGAGCGTGTGTAAATATAAAAGTGAACATTAAAGTCAACACTTAGAGGCGACAGTCTGTTTCATGTTAGACGCAATCGTCAGCCACACTTATATATATATATATAATATTTATGATATATATAATTAACATTAGAATAAAATAGTTCACTTAAATTTTATGAATCTGGACAACTAAATCAACACTGCATGGTGATTGTTAGTTTCTCGTCTCAATTCATAGATGAAAGTTGGAATGTTCCAAATAGTTATTATGTGTGTGAACCATATATATATATATATATATATATATATATATATATATATATATATATATATATACCCGATGCGGTGGGAACGAAAGTAATCTATAAAATATACAAATTCTAACGTTCGTAGCGTTAATTAAAAAAAGAGCTCGATACATGTAGTAGAGCGATAATTATTTATTTATTATAATTTTATCATACAGACAAAACCATTTTACTCACAACAAAGATGCAACTTGGTTTCAATGCATTTTAACTGCACATCTACGGGTGAGGGTCGGAAATGGTTATGAATGGTTTTGTCTATATGATAAAATTATAATAAATAAATAAATAAATAAATATATATATATATATATATATATATATACATATATGTATATATATGTATATATGTGTGTGTGTGTGTCTGTCTGTGTTTATGTGTGTACGTTTATGTGCGCAGACGAATCATTTGTGTATGATTGAAACGAAGAGCACATTTTGTTTTGTACTGTTTGTAATTATCGAAAATTAAGCGGTAATAATTAACCTCCTATATATTCATCTAATTCATCTATTATTCATCTATCTACCTAATCGCGCGTACACATACATATATATATATATATATATATATATATATATATATATATATATATATATATATATATATATCAATAGTTAAATGCAGGGTGCTAAACAGAGTTCTCTGGCTTTTAAATTAACATTCGACATTTGCATTTTTGATTTGGCTCAGTGTGAAATCCGCAACTATCCCAGCCGCCGAGTAAACATATAAACAGACTGAAATAGGGGGATAGATAGATATGAACATACATACATGCAGAGAGAGAGAGAGGGAGAGCGAGAGGGGGAGAGAGAGAGACAGAAAGAGAGAGAGAGAGAGAGAGAGAGAGAGATGTAGCATCTTCCATACCGATAATATTCAGTTTTTGTTAATGACCGTCGAAAGTGCTTTGGCAAAAAACAGAAAATAAAATAAAATCTTGTTGATTGAATTTAACAAAACTTGTTTAAATGAATACTTGGTATCTAAATAGACTTTATTAGATAGATAGATAGATAGATAGATAGATAGATATATGCGAGCAGACTGAGATAGATAGATAGATAGATAGATAGATGTGAACAGACTGAGATAGATAGATAGATAGATGAGAACAGACTGAGATAGATAGATAGATGAGAACAGACTGAGATAGATAGATAGATAGATAGATAGATGTGAACAGACTGAGATAGATAGATAGATGAGAACAGACTGAGATAGATAGATAGATGAGAACAGACTGAGATAGATAGATAGATGAGAACAGACTGAGATAGATAGATAGATAGATGAGAACAGACTGAGATAGATAGATAGATAGATGAGAACAGACTGAGATAGATAGATAGATAGATAGATAGATAGATGAGAACAGACTGAGATAGATAGATAGATAGATAGATAGATAGATGAGAACAGACTGAGATAGATAGATAGATAGATATATGCGAACAGACTGAGATAGATAGATAGATAGATAGATAGATAGATGCGAACAGACCGATAGATAGATAGATAGATAGATAGATAGATAGATAGATAGATAGATAAGAAGAGATGCGAACAAACTTGGATAGAGATGTGAGGCAGATATTTCCGACACTACCTGTGATGAAAGTAGAAATCTTCTGTTAGTTAATACAAGCTATTTTGAAGACATAGGAAACAGAACTACATAAAATCCTTTTTGTGATCCATTTTTTCCTTTTAGTTTCGTTTCCCTTTACCATTTCCCAGAACAGAAATGACCATTCCTGTTCATCCTCCACCCTCTCCAATCAGGCATCCATCACCTGACCTCACGGACCTTTTTCCAAATTACAATGATAAACCTTCCATTAATATTTCTCTTCACTCGCTTTCGTCTTTTTATTTTTCTTTATTCATCTAATAAGCCGTTCTGCTTTTTAGACGAAGGAAAAAAATCTCTGTAAAAAGCCCCCCAAAATAATAAAAAAAATAATAAAAAAAAGTAACTGACGCACCCTATTTCTATCCTTTTCTTTGTGCACTCCCACCCACAGTTCTGTTTCACCCTCATCACAACCCTTGTCTTCCAAATCACATTTTTTTTTTATTGATGGCCGCCATTAATCTACGCTCGGGTCTTCAGTTTTTCCTTGACCATTCCTGCGTCCACATATTCGATTGAAACCCTTCCCCACCATTGTCCGAGCAATTTTCCTTTTGCTTTCTAGCAAAAAGAAAAAAATAATATAAAAGATAAAAAATTAGGTGGGAATTCCAAGGTTTGGTCATTTCTGTTCGATAGACAATTGTATTCGTTATTTCCTTCTTCATTTGTTTTGTTTGTATTTCATGCTATTTTTATCGTTCATTTTTCTTTTATGCTGACTAGAAAGCAAGCGTCTACCTCATCCATCAGAAGTCTCGTTAAATCTCGTTCTTCTCATCTTCAACTCACTTACCCTTTCTTCTTTTGTTTTTATTTTCTTTTTTGACCACTTATTTCTGTGTAACAAAGGCATAAAAAAGTACTTCTTACTTTTATTTCGACATTCTAATTTCACCTTTTTAAGTCCTTATTTTATTCTGTTGCAACAAACACTAAAATGTTCTCTTAGTCCGACCCTTTTTTTTTTTAAAAAATCCATTCGTATTTGTCTTTCGTTGGTTTCTATGCCTCAAGTAATCTTTTTTTATTGTGATTTTCTTGCACGATCCTTAAAATCGGACTCACTACATTAACGAATTGGTTTGCGGAAATTTTGCTAATTATCCTGCTGTCATATGCAATCAATACTCTTACGTGTAGTTATTTACTAAGTTTAGTCTGGCGCAAGGCTATAAATATAGAGCATTCAATAAACATGAAAATCATTACAGTAGAAATCGAGGCAGTATTTAATTTAAATGATCCGCTCTTAAAAATACTTGAGAATTTTTAAAACAAGTTTTGGAGATTAACATTTTTATAGTTGATAAATATTGTTTTTTATTTATCATTTTAAGAGCTGTTCATAATATAAATAAAGTGTCAAATCGACCTCTAACTTCTTAAAGAGTTATCTGTACTCTGTTTTTATTTACAATTGTTAAATTTGAAACTGCGCTATTGCCTCGGATAACTATTGCGAATTGGTAAAAAAAGGTAATATTCAGTAGTACGCCATTACCAATGGTGTAAACACAGATTACTGTAAATTACTTATTGTAAATAAAAACAAAGTATAGTTAATTCTTTAAGAAGCCAGTGTTTGATTTGACATTGTATTTATATTATGAACAGGATGATAAGATAAAGAACAAATAGGAAACGTATATCAATCTAACATGTTTCGCTTTTATTAAAGCTTCGTCAGAGATTGAGAGAAAACAGATAGAACTTTGGTATTTTCAATTTTGTTTGGTTCAGTTCTCATTGGCCAATGAAAATACCAAAGTTCTGTCTTTTTTTTTCTTTTCAAGCTTTGATGAAGCTTTAATAAAAATGAAACTTGTTAGATTGATAAAAGTTTCCTATTTGTTCTTTATCTTATCATTCTGTCGGATTGCAATCCATATTTGATCTACATTTGATCTTTAATTCATTATGAAAAGGATACCCTTCTAAAATTATTTAAAAAAAAAAAAACAATATTTTTCTATTCTGACAAATGCTTAAGGAACGCGTCAATTAAGTGTCATACGTGATTCGCGCTTTGGCGATCATGTCTCTTTCGATTCATCCCTGACTAGGTAGAACATTTTTCCGCAGATTCTGTTTGTGGTAGACTGTTGTCAATCAGGGCGATAGGACCCAGTGTATCCTGTTATTCAACCCATAGCTGGAGAAAGAATAGATGGATTCATACTTTTTTTTACGAGTAACTGAATGTAACGAACCCTAGTGGAAATCGAACTCGGTTCTCCGACTTCTCATTCCGAGCATTCTCTATCCATTACGCCATACCAAACGAGGAAGGTGTAGTGAATGGTAGTTTCTAAAAAAAAAAAATATTCCCCCTCCACATTTTTCAATATAATTTTTTTATGACCGAACCGCTAATTTTATGTTTTACCGCCTCTTCATTTGGGAGATAAGCTTTTGATAAACATTTACACCATGTGAAGGCGGCCAAATACTTACTGAGCTTGGCATTGACCTAGTAAAAAACTACAATAATTGAGCACTCGGTGTGGATAGAACTCATGACTGTATTAAGGGTCTGTTAAATTAGCTCGTTCATCATTACATTGCACCAAATTGGTAAAATATTTACTAAAGCTTAATCTGGCACGAGGCAAAGTAGCTGGTTACCCACTGAGGATCGAAATCATGACAACGAATTTGCCAGCGTGAGATTTTTCTGACAACTATATTAAGGTAAGCTCCCGAGTCTCACATTATAGATACATACATACACACACACACACACACACACACACACACACACATGTATATATATAAATGTATATGTGTGCGCACGCGCGTGTGTTACTTTGTTCATCTTTGCTATTTTTCTTCCCTTGTTCATTTGGATCCATCCCATTCTTAGTTCTTCCTACTATTATCTTTTATTTTGCGTTCCTCCATTTTTTTTTTCACAGCATTTCGTTTCCGGCTTTAAGTACCTCTTTCCAACATATTTGCTTCTCTATAGTTTTCTGTTTCTGGACTTTTCTGTCTTATGATAAATAAAAAACACTTCTCGTGTTTTACAAGTTATCTTCTACTTTCCTCGCGACCACAACCATTCCCTTTCTTTCCTAATTTTTTTCTTTGCTATCACTATCTAATTTCTTCCTTTTCATCACCTTTCAGCTACTTTCTTTCTTTGTTTTCTGTCACTATCCAATTTCTTTCTTTCTTGTTTCTTTCATTTCTATCACTATCCAAATTCTTTCATTTCTATCACTATCCAAATTCTTTCTTTCGTTTCTGTTACTATCAAATTTCTTTCGTTTCTGTTACTATCAAATTTCATTCATTTCTATAACTATGCAAATTCTCTCATTTCTATCACTATTCAATTTCTTTCTTTCGTTTCTGTTACTATCGAATTTCTTTTAATTTCTTTTTTTTTATTACAGATCATGTTTTTCTTTTCTGACACCATCCAATTTCTTTCTTTATCTACTATCATTATCCAATTTATTTGTTCCTTTTCTATTATCATTTTGTTTCTTCCTTCGTAATTATCTTTTCTCTTACACTTTTTCTTCCCGTTTTTTATACAAATTCCCTTTCCCTTCTCTTCCTCCATTTTCGTCCCATGATCATCATCATAATCATGATCTTCTTCTTCTTCTTCTTCTTCTTCTTCTTCTTCTTCTTCTTCTTCTTCTTCTTCTTCTTCTTCTTCGCGTGAGTGATTTTACTCTAATCTGCCTCCCATAATTAGTGGGTGGTGGCAGGTATAGTGATGGGATGGCGCTAGATCTACGCTGATTCCACCAAAATTCTATAAAAGTAATAGTAGTCGCGATCATGGTGCGGAATTAGTGGCAGTGGTAATACTGAGAATAACCACGCTGAGGTATTGGTATTCGTTGTATTATTATTTGTAGCAGTCGTAAGAAAACGATGAAGAAGTAGAAGAAGAAGCTTTCCTTGCAATCTTGCGTTGGTCAGAAGAGTCGACCCGTGCAAAACTATGCCAATGGCACCCTGGGGCTGGTGATATGCGGCTATCAGTCCAGGGCAATGAATGTGAAAAGTAGTATGCAAGAGAATGAGGAGAGCAAGGAAGGGGGAAGGAGAGTAAGGATAAATTTAAGTAGGAGTTTTCGATAAAGGTATGGAAGGGCTGTAGTCCTGGCTGTAGGCAACTACTGCTACCGCATCCATTCTGTCCACCATTGCATGTACTACTGTTCCTTCTTACCATTTACAGCCCCAACCCTGACATTCACATACCAATTGCACCATCACGTCCTCAACCGCCACCCAACACTGCAGGTCACCTCCTCCCTGACATCTTCAGCGCCCCTTCCATTATTCTAATCTCCTTCCCACGTCCACTGCTCTCAGTAATGACTGTTTTAGCTTCCTTGGTCTTCCTTTTCTGTTTACTACTTACTAACAAGTCTTGTACAAACTATTAGTCATCCGAACGATTTTCCCTATCGTGCGCCCATCGTAACTAAGAAAGAAGATGGTAAAGCAGCAATGGCTTACCTTTATTATCGACCAGCAAGCTTACTTGGCGTTGCTTGGGTTTATAGTGACTGCAGAAGATCAGTATTAATCTTCATTTGTTAAATTTATTTTGTCAGATCCGCTGAGAATACTACACGTTCAAGAGAAATATCGGCAAAGACAAAAAAAGAAAAAAATGCAAGACAGAAAAAGTTTGTCAATATTCGTCGTGTTATGAAAAATTCCAATTTTCCAAAAGTTTTCTTCCGATCAAAGCGTAGATTCTGTTGCATTAAAATGCGTTTTCATTCTATTATATCTTTACATGTCAAAATTCAAAAGAGAAAACCGCGAATATTTCATTTTATATCAATGAAGTGAACTTAAAGTTTTATTCGAAAGACCAAAGGAGAAATTAGGTAAATTTATTATAAAAATGTAAGTGAGACATTATTTACAAATATTTAGATTTACAGCAAATGCAATTTATTTTTTAGGTATAAATATTACATTAAAAAGCATGGAAAGATTTCTTTTAGCAAACTTTTAAAATAATGCTTTATATACATTTTACAAGTATTTTGACTGAGTGCTCGAATTTATAAATATAATTACCAACATTTATTTACTCAAATGCTTTCACGCAATTTGGTCATCTTCAAGGAATAAAATTGTTTTTTAACAAACGTAAAAAGACATGCAGAGATGAAAAGTATCACAATAAAGTTATGAAAAATGCAAAGACTTATCTTGATTGAAAACAATATACGGAATGTTAAAATGGCAGAAAGTAGCAGGAGAAACAATGACGGACAAATATATTTATAATACTGAATCGCACCACAAAATATTTATCAGAAAATATGAAATATTCATTAAAAATTAACAGTGATTTTCGCGAGAAAATGTAATGGAGTATACAAATAACAGAATTTGCTGCATATATATATATATATATATATATATATATATATATATATATATATATATATATATGTAAACAAATATAAATAGACTTTATATAAATATATATATATATACATAAATATATATATATGAATATACTCACATATATATATATATATATAAGTATATATATATACACAGCATAATATATATAAAAAGTATTACATAAACAACATATACATACGCATATACATGCACATCATATATACATATATATATACATGTACATTATATATATACACATATATATATATTCACATCATATATATATATAGACCGATATATACACATTACATATATATAGATATATATATATATATATATATATATATATATATATATATATATATATATATATATATATAACACAAATATATATACGTATACAAACATATATTCACATTGGAAACATATATAAATATACCATTTATATATACACATATATACTCATGTACATACACATATATAAACACATGCATATACTTTCATCATATATGTAAATATATATCCATATACATAAACACATACA
>OZ038483.1:41804430-41839430 GCA_964036315.1 Acanthosepion esculentum | reverse complement strand
TAACGAATGCACGGCCGCAATTTCCGAAGGATTTGCACCAAAATTTACATGCACATGCTCCAAGTTAGTGAAAAGGATAAGACCGACTTTGCATTTCCCAACTTCCATCACTAGTGGAAATAATCGATTTTCCATGCTTCTACGGCAGTTTTCATGTAGTTTGCGGCCAGCGTGAGAGTCAACCGCTGACTGATACGAATGTTAACTAGTATGCTAGCATGCAAAAAATCGATAGCTGCATTCGTCACAAGTGGGAAAAATTTAAATTTGCATGGCACTTTACTTCAATTGGCTGATTCGCTTGCTTAAACTCAACGTTGTTTCTGATTCCGCAGAACTGGGGTGGGTGTGAAAAAGTATTTGTTGTTAACATTCTTTTTTCATTCAGTTTTTACAGTTACGAGTGTTTTTTTTAATGCTGATCGTTTTGTGTTCGCTTTGTTTAGTTCTTTTTTCGTAACAGATTTAATGTTTAGTATAGAGCTAGGAAAAAATTCGCAGTGCAAGAAGTAAGGCAGGTAGCAACATCAGCACGGCAAAGGGCACTCCTTTAAAGGCAAGGAAGGGCAAAAATATTTTAAGTCAAGTGATAGCGATTGCTGTATGAGTCGTACGATTTTTGAATCAAGCACGGGCAACGCCGAGCCATGCTGCTAGTATGCATATATATAATATATATATATATATAATATCGACATATATATATATATATATATATATATATATATATATATATATATATATATATATATATATATATATATATGATATATATATGTATATAATATATACATATATATATTTGACATATACATTTATATATAATATCAAGTATGTGGTGCAGTTCAATTTATATTACAATGAATCATTCATACAGAAAACAGATATAGAAGTTAATGATAAAATGGCAAATATTTTCTTACCAGATGATATCTGTAGGAACAGATGAAAGCTCGTAAATATATATATAAAAAAGACCTCATTCAACTGAAATTTATAAACAGGGATCATAACATTCATTTACAGGTTCGGGGTTAATGTCTCTTAGTAAATTGTTTGCGAAGATGTATTCTCGCCATTTTATCATTAACTTCTATATCTGTTTTCTGTATGAATGATTCATTGTAATATTTATATATAATATATACATATATATAATATAAATATATACATATATAATATATACATATATATAATATATACATATATATAATGTAAATATATATAATATATACATATATAATATAAATATATATAATATATTCATATATAATATATACATATATAATATATACATATATAATATATACATATATAAGAAATACATATACAAAATAAACATATATATATAAAATATACATATATATAATATATACATACATAATATATACATATATATAATATATACATATATATATTATATACATACGTAATATATACATATATATAATATATACATACATAAAATATTCATATATATAATATATACATATATATAATATATATATATATATATATAATATATACATACATAATATATACAAATATAATATATTCATATATATAATATATACATATATATTATATACATATAATATATGCCTGTATATATATATATATATATATATATATATATATATATATATATATATATATATATATATATATATAAAATATAAACATATAGACATAATATATACATATATCTAATATATACATATATATATAATGTATACATATGTATAATATGTAAGCAAATATGTGGATGTAGATCCGACGGTATGATGAAAAATATGGAAAAGACAAAACAAAATCCGAATATGCAAGTTTACTGTTTTAATGTTGTTTACTGTCGACGTCAGTATAATGTATACATAATATATATATATATATATATATATATATATATATATATATATATATATATATGCATATAATACATACATATAAATATAACATATATATATATATATTATATATATATATATGCAGGTAATTATATATTTATATATACATATAACATATATACGCTTACATAAATATATTTATATACATACCTGCATACAATATATTCTTCTATTCATACATATACATATAATATATACACATATACATATACATAAAATATATGTATATACATATACAGGTGTAATATATTTTAATTATATATATATATATATATATATATATATATATATATGCATATATATATATATGCATATATATATAAAAATATATGCATATATATATATATATATATATATATATGCATATATATATAAAAATATATGCATATATATATATATATATATATATATATATATATGTATATGTATGTGTTTGTGTGCGTGTGTGTGTGTCTGTCCTATTTTTAATTCCTGTTTCTTAACGTTATTTTTTGGATACTCATATTCGACTAATAGCTCTGTTTTTTTAATTAAACATTATTTTTTTATCCAAATACATATACTGGCCTGAATTTTCGTGAAATTCTATCAGAAAAATTTACCTTTTCCTGCAGGATTCCCCTGGGGGGAACCGTCATTCGATCGACCTGCCTGTAGTAAACATTAAAAAAGTTTTTTCATGATGATTAATACAGAAACATTAACTTTCAAATATAGGACTTAAAGTTTCCTTTTATAACTAATATGGTAGAAAAGAATGACTTCAACATTGAACTCTGAAAAGCAACAACAGACAGACACACACACACACACACACACACACATATATATATATATATATATATATGAGGTAATTTTTTTTGCTGTTAAAATACATACGCTCCGCTAAAATAAAAACATCGAACTCTCTGTGGATCAGTTTTAATAATTATTATTACTACGATCCACCCGGATTATATACCAACGGATCGATTACCTGTACTACATATATATATATATATATATATATATATATATATATATATATATATATATATGGGAAAGAGTGATTGGGGAACTTGAATGTGAAAGATATACTGTGAGTGTGTTCTTTAAATTCTCGTTTGTAGGCAATGTATCATTCTAAAACTACTCATATCTACATGTAGACAGCTGGTATCTATGTCGATAAACGTGAATACGGATAGACATTTAAGTGAACTCGTAGCTTAAGTAAATCAGTTTCTTTTTGTCGGATTTACGTCGGCATACTGGGTCGAAGAATCACAGCGCTCTGGTCATTCGCATAAACAGGTATTCATAGACACAAGCGTGCAGTAAAACAAATAATATTTTGAATTTTAATATGTGGAATCGATGATCAAGCGATATAAAATTCATATATCTTTGATTTATTTGTCTCTTGAGAGTAATTCCTTTAATTATCAGTGCGTACATATATACATGCATACATATGTGTGTGTGTGAACTGAGATCAAATACAATCACTGACAGAATGATAAGATAAAGAACAAAAAGGAAACGTTTATAAATCTAACATGTCTCACTTTTATTTAAGCTTCATCAGAGAATTATATATATATATATATATATATATATATATATATATGATGCGATAGGTAAATTGTCGCCATTATATCTTTTTAATTTCCCACAGTCGCGTTGTTTTCTTTTTTTTTTAATTTTATTTTGTAGACTGAAGTGTATAGTAGAGTCAGTCTATCAACGTCTCTGAAAAATAGACCGCCATGATGCAATTCCCTCAGACAGAAATTTGGAAACGGCATGCTATACTGCTTGCCATTCGCACCGGAAGCTCCAATACGAACATTTCAGAGTGTCTGGGTGTCAATCTGAGGACAGTGCGGATGATTCGGAAAGAGTTGGATGAGATTAATGGTGATCACGAATGTATGCAGCTCGGATAACTCACTCTGATCGTTCTGATAAGAAAAGAACTAAATTTGTTGGTGAGGACCTCAGACTCAACACGGAGGCCTTCGGCAAGTGTCTTGAGGAGGTAATGCTACCCTGGGTCAAGAGGGTGGTTGATGGAAGACCCTATATCTAGCAACAGGACTCCGCATCATGCCATACAAGCACGCTCCAAAAGTTTGTACCAGTTATCAGTAACGCATTAAAAAAAAAAGTATTTCATTTCGATTTATTTTTTATATTGGGGTAAGTTGGTCAGGTTTCGGTCCCGGCTTGAAGCGATCGGATGTCTAGCCATACTAATGAGTTGTGATACAACGATATATATGTGATACGCTATATCAATTACGATTGAATAGTGAGTTCGATTCTCATTGGGCGCCTCATTCTTTCAGCCTTGTGTCACCTGGCATGCACATTAATGAACAGCTTCTGTCAAGAATGCTCCCGCTAAGCCGAGTGTTTTCTAGCTTTTGAGATCAGAACACTGATTATATGTATATACGATGGATAAATTGTTGTCTAAATTACGCAAATATGAATATGACACTGACATCTCATTTTAACAGATATATTTACCAAAATTTCACAAAAATATCTTGAAATACTAAAGAGTAAATTTATTCAATAAAATCGCCTTTGGCTTCAACGACGACCTCTAAACAACTTCGGAATCTCCTGCGTCTCTTCTGGATAACCTCCTTGTTTAAGATGGTGAATGCTGCCATAATCCCAGGCTTCAGTTCATCTTTGGTGTTACACAGAGTTTTATTGGTCTCTCGCTTAACTGCACCCCTCCCATAATAATCAAGGAGGTTTCAGTCTGGTGGGTTAGGTGGCCAGATACAAGAGGTAACCTGGTCGGAGAAATTGTCTGACAGCCATGAGTCGGTGCATGGTGCAAAATCCTGTTGCTAGATATAGTGTCTTCCAGCAGCCACCCTCTTGACTCAGGGCAGCACTATCTTCTCAAGGCACTTGATGTAGTACTCCGTGTTGTGCCTGAGGTCCTCACCAACAAATTTAGGAGTTCTTTTCTTATCAGAACGATCAAAGTCTTTCACGCTGTTGACTGACCTGAAGTGGAACAACTACATCGAATCTATAGCTTCTACCGCAAGAAAGTTGGTTCTCTGTGTCGCGCCAGAAGGTTTTTCTCGCCTGAGTTCATCCTTCAAATCTACAAATCAGCCATTCGTCCTTGCATGGAATACTGCTGCCATATATGTTCTGGTGCTCCCGCTGTTTAGCTCGAGGCCCTCGACAAAATCCAAAGATGGATATGCAACGTAGTTGGTTTTGATCTGGCATCCCGTCTGCAGTCGGTATCTCACAGACATGCTGTAGTTTTCTCCTGTCTTTTCTACAAGTACTTTCATGGCAACTGTTGTGACGAGCTACTTTCACTGGTTCCCAAATTGCATGAATTTAAGCACGCTACTAGGTTGGCATCGCTGCCTCACCCTTTCACTGTCGAAACGACGAAATGTAGCCATCTCTTCTACTCCAACAGCTTCTTATCTCGCACCTCCCATCAGTGGAACTCCCTTCCTATCACTTGCTTCACTGATAGCTATAATATTCAAATGTAATGTCAATCGACATCTTCTGATGTCTTGACCTTTCCATGTCCTTCTCTTTATCCTTTTCCTAAACACTCCTCTTCATTCTTAATCTCACCCTCTGTAACCCCTTGCGTGCTAGTGGTACTTCCGCCTTGCTTGGGGCGATTTGTTTAAAAAAAATAAAAAACAAAAAAGATCATCACTAATTTCCTGTTCACTCTCATTCACACACGCTGCCACCGACACACACTATGCCAGGAATTGAAATACCCTCTAGAAACGTGAGTGAAATGGTTATAAGTATTTACTGGAATTAAATTCTTCATTTTTTATACGTCATATGAAAAATAAATTCGTATTGGGAGTAAAGAATATCTTTCAACTCCAGCCTGGGAGATTTAAATTTCGAAAAATTTCTTTTCATTTTGAGGAAAAATTATTTTTGATAATTTTGTTCTGACTATATTTTATCGGAATAAGATGTTAACCCTGCTTTAAACCGGGACTAAACTCGGTTGATATAGTGAGTAGATATGGAACAAATTATAACAAAAGCAATAGATACTCAGTTGAAAAATCAGTAAGAAAAAATAAAGATAATACGCATTATCAACTATGAAATAATCGCTTCTTCCACAAGGACGGCTTCGATACCGTCTCCGAAGTGAATGACTGCCTCAACCCGATGGTTCACTTTTATCTTGGTCATCACGTCCCAAATGACGATCTTCAACGTTTCCTTTGTATTGAAGAGAACGCTGTTAGGTCTTCCTTATGACCATATTTCAGATACAGTAGTTCGGGGGGCTCGAACCAGGAGAGCATAGAAGACACATGTTGAGGTTGACGAGATCTGAACATTCACAGCTATCTACTTCTTGGTTACTGTGCCATGTGAAGATACAGATAAATTTCGAGGACTGACAACCGTACCTCGCGCTTCGATGGAAGCATTGGTGGCATCGACCCTGCGGCCCCATGAGAAGAAGTGGTGGGTTATAATAACGAGCCCTAAGACCATCATAGACGATGTGTACTTGGTGTACATCAGATTAAGTACGTCTGTGAGGTCCGTGCAGAGCCACCTGTCGTTCCTCCTATTCATCTGGCCAATTTCAGAAAACTGGATATCTCCGAATCGTTGTGACTGGCAGTGAGTGCTACGAGCAAAGTGTATCTTTTCAATTCCGACATCAATAGAAAACTCTCATGTGCTATTTAAATGCAGTCAACACGTTTGACAAAGAAATGAGAATTTTACAATATAATAACTCTCTCTCTTATTCTCTATCGTAAATAGATTTATGTATAATTGTCGCCCACATTATCGTATATATATATATATATATATATATATATATATATATGTATATATATGCACACGATAATATATATATTATCGTGCATATATATAAATATATTATCGTGCATACTCGATAATATATATGTAACATCGTTTATATATATATATATATATATATATATATATATATATATATATATATATATATATATATTTGAATGGGACATAATCCGACAATTTATTTAAAGACATTTATAATATGTTTAACGTTCTTTTTATATTTGCTTAAATACTTGTATCTATAAAAAGAACGTTAAACATATTATAAATGTCTTTAAATATATATATATATATATATATATATATATATATATATATATATATATATAAGGAAGAGGTTAGAGTTGTTCCAAGGAGTGAAAAGTGCATATTTTAAAAAGGACAAACCGCAAACCTTTTTGGCTTGCATCTAGCATGAAACAGACTGTCGTCTCTAAGTGTTGACTTCTATATTCACTTTTATATTTACACACGCTCTATCTCTGATATTGAGCACTTTATCCCATAAATATAGCACGTCTTAAGACTATATTTATTCATATTCAGCTCCTGACAAGCAGTAGAGCACTTTCGCTACATTTATAACACAGTATAGACATAGAAAAATTTAACCTCGACTACTCCCTAAAAAACATACACATCCCTTTCCATATATAAACTAAAATTAATTGAAAAAAACCAGAAAGTTTCATAAAAAGAATGAGATGGAAAGCCCACTTTTAAAACCAGGACCTTCACAATAACAATACACTCAAGGAAAAATACGACTTCAAAACAAAAAATCTCCCCCGCAAAAAAAAAAATGAGACAACGTCGAGAAAGACTTAACTGACCTAGCTAGAATCATAAAATTCCATAAAAAACAAGATGCATTTCAAAATAAATAAATAAAAGAAGATATAACTAAAATAAACAATTCAGCAAATGTATTTATCGCAGCTGACAAGACAAGAAATTTATACAAACTAAGCCCTCCTACGCACAATAAATTACTCAAGAACAACATAACCAAAACATACAAAAAGGCACCAAAAACAATAGAACATGATATCTATGAGGAAGCTAAAGCAATCGCCCAAAAATTAGACTTAGATAACCGAATAAGTTGCATCAGCAAGGTGCAAGCCTTTATCACATTAAAAGACCACAAAGAAAATTTCAAAACCAACCCTGCATGAAAACTCATAAACCCAGCCAAAAGCGAACTAGGTAAAATGAGTAAAACGATACTAGAAAGAATTAATTCTGAACTTAGGAGTAAACCAGTGGGAAAAAACACAAAAGCAACTATTGACTGGTTCCACGGCATAAATAATAAACAAAATTGCTAATTCATACAATTAGACATAAAAGAATTGTATCCATCCATAACAGAATGTACGTTAGATAAGGCCATCAACTTAGCTCAGGAACAAATAATAATAAAACCAAACGAAATCGACATCATTAAGCACTCCCGTAAATCATTACTATTTCACCATGGATAAAGAAAGATGGGATATTTGACACTACAATGGGAAGCTTTGACGGTGCAGAGATGCGAAATTGATAGGTATTGACTTACTACACGAACTAAGCAAAATAATAGATAGAAATGACACAGGACTCTACAGGGACGACGGTCTCATAATCTTAAGAAACTGTAACAAACAAAACACAGACAAAACTAGAAAGGCAATAATGAAGATTTTCAAAAATAACGGATTCGACATAGATATAAAAACTAACCTAAACGAAGTACATTTTCTAGATGTTACCTTCAACCTAAGAAAAGGCACATATAAACCATACAGAAAACCCAATGATAAACCCCTATATACACACATCTTCCAACCACCCGCCTTCTATAATCAAAAAGATACCAAAATCGATTAATCGCAGCAGTCTTTCCGACAATTCCTCCAATGAACCCATATTTAACAAAGCTAAGAAAGACTACGAAACAGCCCTAAAAGACAGCGGATTCCCAGCAACACTCACGTACTCACTACAGAACATAAAAAAGGTCAACAGGAAAAGAAATATCATATGGTTCAACCCACCGTACAGCAAAAACAAACGTAGGAAAAATATTCTTCAAACTCTTACACAAACACTTCCCGGAATCAAGCACCCTACACAAAATATTCAACAAAAACACAGTAAAAATCAGCTACAGTTGCACCGAGAACATGGCACACATAATAAAAAAGCACAACAAAAAAATTATCAACAAACCACATGAACAAATTAAACCCACGTGCAACTGCAGAATAAAGAACGAATGTCCCTTAAACGGTAATTGTTTACAAAACAACGTAATATACCAAGCCACGATAAAATCATCAGATAATGAAGAAAAAGTATACATAGGAGTAACTGAAGGAACCTGGAAACAAAGAAATTATGTACACAAAACATCTTTCACAAATAGTAAATATGCGAACAGAACAATGCTTTCTAAGTATATCTGGGAAATAAAAAACAAAACGCACATCACACCAAAAATATCTTGGAAAATAAGGAAAAGATCATCAGCCGACAACAACCAATCAAAAACTTGCAAACTTTGCTTGGAGGAAAAAATAGCTATCATTACCTTCACAGACCAAAATAAATGATTAAATAAAAGATCTGAGCTCATTTCAAAATGCAGACATGAAAACAAATATTTACTACGCTACTTAAAAATCGAAAACTGAAAAAAAAAGAAAAAAACAATTAAATAAACAAAATCACTATAAAATAAGCAAAATAAATTAACCCAAACAAATTACCGAATCACACCTGTTAGAATAGACGAAATAAAAAAAGAAACAAAATCAATGAACCCAAATAAATAAAGTAAATAATAAACAAATTAGCAAACCATTATGACCAAGATAATAGTTAGACTATAAAAATCAAACCAAAAATCGGGCGAAAAAATAGCTATAATTGTTATATAACGATAAGAGGAAAAAATACTACATTACTTAAAAATCGAAAACCGAAAAGAGAAAATATACATAATAACAAATAAATAATAACAAGTAAAATAAATTAACTAAATTCATCCAAATAAATAAATAAACTAACAAACCGATCCCGATAAACTAACCGTTAGAAAAAACAAATAAAGATAACAAATCCAAATAAATACATGAAGTAATAAACAAATTAAACTACAACAATCCACACCAAAATTGAATAAATAACTTGAATTATCTTCCCACACCAAAACAAAACTATTAAATAAGCGATATAAACAAATTTTTACTACGTTAATAAAAACACCGATTAAAATAAAAAATAAATAAATAAATATATCAGATAAGAAATAAAAAAATAATAAAAATCAATAAAAACAAGCAAAATAATTTAACCCAAATAAATAAACAAATAAACAAATTCCGATAGAATAACCGCCAAAACAGACTACCCACAATGCACCACTGACCCGTATATACAAATAGCCGAGAAAAATAACAGCACTCGTGGCCTGACGATTGCATCTAGCATGAAACAGACGGTCGTATCTAAGTGTTGACTTCTATGTTCACTTTTATATTTCTATCTATCTCTCTATATATACATATCTATCTATATATATATATATATATATATATATATATACATGCCTATATATATATATATATATATATATATATACTTATCTATATATATATATACATATCTATATATATATGTGCACACACACATATATATATATGCGCGCGCACAAACACACACACACACACACACATATATATATATATATATATATCTACACAAGTAAAAATTATATATAAACCTGTTATGAAAACTTACCCATAATAATAATGGACTATTCCGGACATTATAAATACTGCTCTTCAAGAGGAAGCATTCAGCAGAGTCAGAGACAGAGTCGAGTCAGACGATTACTGTAAGACATTGGAATAGTAATACTTGTCGAGACAACATAATTCTCTCTACCCAATTCTGTTATTCATTACTAATACTTCTACTTCTTTGTACATATTTCTGTTTGTAATATATCTGTGTTATTCCATACCTGTGTTCGAGTTATTCTTCATTGGTTCTACCTTGAACCATCACCGTGGTACAAGGAACTTGGACCATAAGAAAACCACAATTTAGATATAAAAATGCTACTGTAATTAAAAGAGAAAACAATTCAATAAGACGAAAATGTTTAGAAAGTGTTTTAATCGCTAGAACATCTGCAGTAAATTTGCATCCAGGTTCATACAACTTCTCACCATTCTTGGTAGATTTTCTATGATTGCAGTGTGGGTTATTTAATAATGAATGTGATGGAAACGTAAACAAAAAGACTCTAAATGAAACCAGGTAGATTACATACCCCAAAAAACATTAAAAAAAAAAGAAAATTGTTTTTAAATTTTAAATTCCCAGCCTGTACCGTTTGTGCGCATGTTTAGTCGCATCGGCGTAAACAAACTTCGTCCCAAGGAAGCCTAAAAAACGAAACACGTCGTACGAAAACTTTTTACATTTTGTTCTTGATATATAAAAATTTATATATCGTTATACTATATTATACATAACTCTCTCTCTCTCTCTCATATATTTATATATATATATATATATATATATATATATATATATATATATATGTGTGTGTGTGTGTGTGTATATCTATATATCAAAAGTAAAATCTTTAAACATTCATCATTTATCATATAATCGGTCATAAACGTATTTCCACATACATATATATATATATATATATATATATATATATATATATATATGCCTCATCAGACTGACTACATATGAGGATATAAATATCCTTTAAAGTTATGCTATATTTATGGGTAAAAGTGCTCAATATTTAGTGATAGAATGTATATAAATATAAATACAAGAGTAGATGCTGAGTGAAAAAACGTGCAGCGATAGTTTGTCATGTTTAAACGGAGTCGTCAGGCCTGAAGTCATTGCATATTCTCAGCACTGGAAGCCCTCTTGGCTACCGTTTGATCTGGGTTTTCATTTGCACGGGACTTTCTTTTCCTCGCTGCAGCCTTGGCTCTTTTGATTGCAATCTGGTCCTCTGTTGGCGGAGATTTCTTTTTGCGAGGCAGTGCTGTCATATACGATAGGCTACAATAAACTATAGAATAATATTTAAGCTTATCTTTTAAGAGTTTTATGATAATTCTTCTGCCGCCACTTAATTTAAAGATAATCTGATGTACGTAGGTCCTTACTTTTCATACAAACAATTATTTTGTATTTCATGGGTGACTTTCTCTTGATTTCGCAATTAATTTCAGTTAATCCCAAGTTTATTTCCAAGTTATAAAAATTGTTATCGTACAAAAAAAAATTCGACGCAAAAATTCACCTAAAATGTCGTTGAAAACAATCGCAGTAATGAAAACTTGAGAATACAAAATTTCAAGATTTGTGGGTCCGGATCCGTCCCGGAATGTTTTTAATTTGCTCACGAAGTCGGACTGATTTCAAAATGGTATGCTATGTTGGGCTATGGTCTCTAGGAGTAAAGTTGAAAAAGTGTGACACACTTACATTCACATTTATTATATAGATTTATATGTATAGAACTTTTTATCATATATATATATATATATATATATATATATATATATATATATATATATATATATATATATATATGTATATATATATATATATATGTATATATATATATATATATATATATATATATATCACTTCAAACGTTATTTTTAGTAGATAGCCTTATTTGAAATAGACGTTCCATTTTTATTCTAAACTGTGTATTAAATCTATCGACCTGCACAGTCGAAAAAATTAATAAAGAAAATGTCCTCTTCGATAGTGTTCGAAACTGTGTCTTCCTCTGCAGGAGAAACCATCGTTTGATTCGGCGTGCCTTAGGCCGCTCGGTCACTGAGAGCAAACATTCCAGAAAGGTCTTATTCCCCTTTTAAGGAAAGCCCATTTCCTCGTTTAGATTTCTCTCAAAAGCTTACATCTGCTATATCTATAAACAAAGCCATTTCTTAATGGATTTATATTTAATCCGACATTTCTTTATTAAATGTATCGAGTGCGCAGGCCGATAAATACATACGGTTTCAAATAAAATGGGACGTCTATTTCATATACGGGTATCTACTAAAGATAAAATTTGATGTAATAAACAAAAATGCCGGATTAAAAATAAATCCATTAAGAAACAGAAACTGGACTCGAAACAGTGTGAAAAATGGGATATTGGAAAATAAAAAGCAAAATTAGGAAGAAAGAAGAATGAAATGCAAAAAAAAAAAAAAAAAAAGAAAATAGCACGATGGAAAAAGAAATACATATGTAAATGTAGAAATAAAAGTAGATGTCTATTAGATGGAGTTTGCAAAACTGAAGGGGTAATTTATAAAGCAAAAGTAAAAGATACAATTGGCCAGACCAAAATATGCATAGGATGTACTGAAGACAGATTCAAGACGAGACGGTATAATCACAAGGCATCATTCAAGTTAGAAAGGTTTAGGAATTATACCAGACTAGCCAGCCATTTGTGGAAATTAAGAGATAAAATAAAGATCCGATTGTAAACTAGGAAATATTATAAAAATGCCAAATCTTACAACAATCATAGTGATATCTGCAATCTTTGCCAGGAAGAAAAGTTACCAATAATAGTATTTCAAAACCCCCAAAACCTTCCGAATGAGAGATCAAACATAATGACCCGCTGCATGCACATAAAAATGTTCCTTTAGAGATTGCATGAACCAGAATGAAAGTATGTACATTTCATATACCCCCGCTCCGATACAATTTCAATACACTTGCTTTTCTCTTCTTCTTCTATTTATGCTTCGCGTTGTGCGTTTATGTATAAATAAACCCGGATCGCCTGAAGATACCGAAAGGTTGAAACCAAGGTAGCGTGATGATCTCCTATATATATATATATATATATATATATATATATATATATATATATATATATATATATATATATATATAGAGAGAGAGAGAGAGAGAGAGAGAGAGAAGGATCATTGTCTCAACGAAAATGTTTGTTGGATTTATGTTTAAATTGAACTTTTACGACTGCGCTCTGATAACGCGTACGTTATGAAAGGTACACCTCTCTTCGTTATTTTAAAATTCATTATCTCTCTATCTCTCTCACACACATTCACATATATATTTATATGGTTGCGTGTTTACATCCCCCTTTTTTTTTCAATGCCCCGTCCTCAATGCGCATGCGCTAGCGGTCGCTTACAGGCATTTTTACACTCATGGTATGAGACTTAATAGGGAGCAAGAGACTACCTGTTCAGTCATTAAATTAGTTGTCATCATTTTATCCATTGCCACATCTTTTATCATTAGTTCCAGTGACTAATGTATTCTCACTTTACGAGGCACCCACAGACCTCGTCGAGTCTTTCATTTTACTTCTGAGCCCCAAAAAACCGTTAAAATAAAACCATTTCTGCATTATGAATATCTCCAAGGGAAACGGGAAACATAGAAGAATCTTTGATGGATTTGAAATGTTCCACTACTGGACACACCATTCACTCGTGTACCAATGATACCTATTAGATGAAATCACTATTTCTCTTTCTTCTTATGTTGTTATTGCGATCAAAAGAACTACTATCAATGATTAACTTCATGCTGTTCAACGCCAGCAAACTGCTTTTAACTATTGTAATCGTAAGCGGTTAAGTAATAGCCTGTTGATGTAAGATTCTTAACAGCAATAAAAGTCACATCTTTATGACTTGGCAAAGATGAAAACTTTACAATATTATATGAAGAGCAGGGGGTTAAAGCAATGATCGATTTGAATTAATAGGACATTAAAGGGTTGGCCTGAGAATTTGGTGGCATTGCAATTGTGAATCCAGTCCCAGGATCGGGGTAATGCAGACAAACTCAGTGAAACAAGGGTGAGCAATAATTGAGTAGTACCAAAAGGGACAAGATAACTCTAGACACCAACAACGGAACGAGAACAATATACTCGCGTAGATTAAATAAAGTGTTCAGTTTAAAATTTCCTGAAGTTTACCCAAACCGATAATCAGTAGGGCACCACAAAAATTGTAGTGATATGATGTTGTACACATCTAAAGATATAAGTCGAACACGAATAACATTTGAATCAACAGGGAGCCATTATGAAGGGGGGCAACTGAACTGCAGCGAATATTTATTGACATTCTGATTGGTTAATAAGGGAAGGAACTAAGGGAGACAACGAGGATTGTATTTACTCAATATAACACGTCTTCTCTCTTGAATAATTTAGTATTACTAATTAACTTAATGGGATTTAATTTTGTGAACAGAAGTAGGCTACCTTCAAGTTCTTTTGGCATTATTCTAGCCATATTTTTATGCGATTCTGTAACACGCTGGTTTGTTGATGACACGACCACTTCTGGTCACAGCTTTGTTAGAATCTGGTCAGTTGCTCATTTGGCGGTGGCTGCACAGTTGTGATTGTTTCTTTCCTGGTTGGTGTTGATCTGGGTTGGAACTGATGGTCAAGCCTCTCTCTATGGTCGTATGTACCTTCGGTTCATTGTATATTTATTTCCAGCTAGTGTTTCCACGATGTAAATTCTCGGTTGGTAGCCTTTATTTATTTGCATTCTTATCGAGACTCCATGCTAGCATAGTTAACTCGCAGATGTATGGAGACCCCCAAATCTTTTAAGTGCTTAGGCCTCCTATGGGCCTTAATCTGGGCCTGGTTTAGGGCAAGATAGCCAGACGAAGCCAAGCGCTCTTCAGGCTGGTTTTGAATTCGGAGTTATCCTTCTCTTAGACTGGTTGCCACCCGAAGGTAGGGAATCCAATATGCTTTACTAGTTAACACATAGATGAGGAGGAAATACTTTAAAAAGTCAACATTTGAAAGCTTCATTTTCATTTGGCACCTGTAAGAAACCAGTAAGTATATTAGCCAACGAACAGTCTCAGAAGAATATGAAACAAAGTTTTTCATACATAAAATAATTATTTATTCGCTTCTGGACTCCGTCAAATTAACGTCGACCAAATCGAGGGCATTTGGATTTGAGTCTTTCCCCGAAATTTTTATCTTCTTCGTGATAGTGTGCACGCTCTCTGTCTTCTCGCAGGACGGGCATTTATATTACTTCCTCTTATTTGGTGGTCTTCTGTGTGTATATCCGCAGTTCAGCTGGGTTCACTTCCTTGCTTATATCGGTGCACCTACTAAAATCTGTTGAGGCCCGATTTACGCTAGGTGGTTTTAAGGGTACCTTTAAAATCAACTCTCCGGCCTCCTACGTCTTTTGACTTTCTGATGTTACACTGTGTATAAAACTTTCTTTGGTATCTCTTGGAGAGAATCTAGTACACATTGGGGTCATCACAGATCAACTCTCTTTAAACCAAGCTTCCTGATGGTCATTAAATTTAATTCAGACCTCTGGTATTTCCTGGTGAGACTAATTTGCTAATTACGCTTTCCACGCCGGGAACTTATCGAACAATTTTACATCTTCAAACTAAACAAACAAAAAAAACTAAACAAATTTAAGCATAAATCTGGGGATAGCATGTTTGAGCTTGAGCAGGAATTAAAATGAAACTAATAGTTATAGTATTTAATTTAATAGTTATAGTATTTAATTTAATTTATTTTGTCCAATATAAACCAGTACTCTTGTAGCTTCAGTACATATGGTGCTCCTACGACCCGAATGGGTTACAGGAATCATAACGCAACATGACGAAACCTACAGTTTACACCCACCACTAAAATGCTCAGAAGAATTTACCAAGTCTTGCATTAGAAGGTTAAGCATGTGATAGACGTTTGTTTTCTTTTGTAAATTATAGCAGCACTATTATTAAAAATATCTTTCATGATGTCGAAGTTTTATGTTTCATTGTATTTTTCCTGTATTTTTTCTACATTTTAATACCGTTTAACATTTACTAGTAAATATAACACTTTTTCTTATAAAGGAAAGCAAGAAGAAAGGACTAACTATCAATTCTAAAAGAATACAGAATACGTGGTCGTCAGACAACAGAACAACTCAATATGTGAGCTATGAATTGGAGACACCAGTATTAAGCAAGTGCAGAAATTTAATTATTGGGATATTTTATATCGGAAAATGTGACACAAAGATGTGAATACGCATTGGAATAGCGAATTATGCCTTCCAACCGCTAAAGAAAGTATTAAGAAACAGGAAAATTTCATTCAAACCAAGGAGAAGAGTATTGAATATTGCAATATCAGCTCTCCTACACGGCAGAAAATGCAGAGCAATTTCCTCACAAACGAAGAGGAGATTGAGGCGACGAAGATGTGGTTCTCCAGAAGGAGGCTGAGAATGCCATGGACGGTATATGTGAGAGTGAAACGAGTTAGTTTTAAGGAAAATGGGAATGAAAAGGATACTTGTATTTAGAATAAGAAAGCAAAAGTTGAAATTTCTTGGACGTATAACAAGGAAAGAGGGTTTGGTGAATTTGGCACTCACAGGACTTATTGAAGGCAAGAGGTTCAGAAAGAAATAACGAGTAACTTACCTAAAGAACTTGTGTAAAAGGATGGCAGGACAGGGAAGGGGAGGGTTTGTAAGGGTCTGTAACACTGCTGAGAAGTACAGAAACTAGGAAGTTGTAGAGAGCCATGATTGTCAACACCCCGAATGGCACATCAAAGAAGTTTAGGGCTAAATATTATTAAAAATCAACAGACCTGATCGACTGGTGGTTAATTTTAATGATTAAAAGCGTTTAATTCCTTTGCTTGTGTTGATTGCATTATATAAATGTTTACAGATTCTTTTCAAGTCTTTTTAACAGGAACAGTTTTCTAGTTTTCTTAGATTTTTAGGTAAAGCTAAAAATGCTTTCATGGAGCAACACTTCTACAGCTCCAAGAGTGACACAAAAGGCAAACAAATATTAGCTTACTCTTGCGTCCGAAATAGACGAGTCTGGATAATTGTTTAAAGTTTGAATTTTTTTTTTGCATCCTACCCACTGTTATTCAAGACTGCGCGTTTATTTTTTCCCAACTTGGCCATTTAATCTAAGCTGTTCGCTTATTCCGATCTCTTCTCCCTCCTTTTTTTTTGTTTCCAACCTAACCCTTTTATTCTGGACTTAACGCGCGATACTTATACAGAGGCGTCCCATCTAAGATAACCTCGTTCTTATGCGCACGCGCATGCGCGCGAACACACACACACACACACACACACACACACACACACACACACACACACACACACACACACACAAAAGTATTTGTATATTTTCAGGTTCACTATGGTTTTGATTAAGAGACTGATTCGCTGCCTACGGGTGCTGCAGAATCGTACTAAACTCAGGGTAAATCTTTCGATTTTGTATATATTCAACCGCTAAAGAGAATGCGATTCACGAACAATGGGTTTGTTAAACTGACGAAAGGTACCGTTTTCTCATTACCCCCCCCCATATATATATATATATATGTGTGTGTGTGTGTGTGTGTGTGTGAGTGTGTGTATAAAATGTGGTATATTGAAAGAAAGAGATGCTCAGTATTGAAAATAGAACGTTATATATATATATATATATATATATATATATATATATATATATATATATATATTAGTGGTTAGATCATATGGCCGCCCATACGTTCGATTTCTGACGATGAAACCCGGGGGTTCGAATCTCACCATGGTAAATCTGCCAGAAGACGTCCTGATGTTATCGGGGCTATCTCAGCGTCCGGCACCTTTGGAAAGTGCCTGAAAACCAGACCTTGCTTGGAAATTTGATCTACCCAATGCTTTGTTAACAGGAAGTCATCGTTTGAGCACGCTGGCCCTGTTTAGATTGTTGCTCACGCTAGAAACTATAGCTAAGGCCTACTCAGCATAGTTGCAGCATAAACCACCAGGTGGGCTCTGTGGGTGTTGAACAAACACAAATGTGCCTGAGCGAGCGTCTGCAATCGGCATTAGTTAGCCGCCCTATTTGACGAGTATCCTTGAATGCGAGTGGCCAGCTACTATTTATATAACGAATCGAACCTGTTTCATATACGGATAGATTACTATAAACAATGTCAATTTTTACGTTAAGGTACGTTTCGTGAGCAGATATATCGTTTCGGAAAGATCGTCTAGGATTTGTTGTTTATAAACAGTAATTTAGAATTTGCTAACCAGACGCTTTTCCTGTAGCTGGGTGGTATAGCAAGTCAGATCAACTGACGGTTCCATAGAGGACATAGGTTCGATTCCTGTCGGAGAACGCATATTATCTACGAAATTTCGCGAACATTAATTAATACGGTTTATTTTTAAAAAAATCAGAGTATTTACTTAAGTAAATTGTATCTATTAAATGACGTATAAGCAGAAAATATATTAAATAATTGTCGGAATTAATCCATTTCACACACATATATATATAATTATTTTTAATTTCAATCTATTAAATTATATTTAATATTACCATTAAGCAAAATACTTCGCTGAATTTTAAAACTAATTTAAATTGACTGGAAGTAGTTTTTTTAATCGCTAAAATATTTTGACATCTGTCAACACAATGTAATTCTGTTTATTAAAACATCTTTCAAAAGTGAAACATAATTTCCAGAAACTTTATTTGGGGAGGATTAGTTAATTTAAAGTTTAATTAATCTGATTTGAAACAAATATTACTTATTTTAGTTTAAAATATCGCAGAAATGCATTTTTAACACGGTGGTATGTGTTTAATTAAGGTGTTGATAGCTTGACTGACAATTGGAAGTTTATCTCATTTTTTCTCCGAGGTATATATCTGTAAAAATTACTTGAGGAATATAATGTGAGCGACTTTTATATATAATTTTTAATTCCAGTAATCTTAAAAATTTAGGAAAATATTCTCCCTACTCTAATGTTTTATTAAATTTTAGCTAATTTGGTTTTAAATTTATTATAGTTATCACACTTATTTTCAAATAAATGTTGTGTATGGACGCCTGTATTTTAAAATATAGTCACGTTTATACACATAAAGTAAAAAATTCAAAATTATTTAAAAAATAATGTGGGTCGCTGAATTGTAGTGAATATTTCCATTTATGATTAGTAATATAGGTTTTATTTATAATTAGTGATATAGGTTTTACAATATCACCTAACCGGTACAAATTAATACAGAAATTGAAAATTTCATAAATTATTTAAATTAAAAATTTAAAAAAATGAAAAGAATTCTTGTAAAAATTAATTATTCATCGTAAAACTTTTTTGCTTAAGGCAATATTTGTCCATAATATATCTTATTCATAAAAAGCAATTAAAAGCTTTTCTAATTAAATAATATCTTAGTTTTGGGGTTTTTTTTTACGATTCAGAACAGATTTTCAGTAACTAGGGTGTCCTGTTTTACACCCCTCCAAAAAAAACAAAAAAACAAAAAACTGGTGATTTAAATGTTCCAAGGAATTCTGCGTATAAATAATTTAATCATGAAGCGGTACAATAATTAATTTCTCTAAATTTTGTAAAATTAATTGTGTCTGTCGGGATAACAGATGTAAAAATGTTTTTACCAAGATTTTTTTTTTTTTAAATGATGTATTTCTAAAAAAAATTCATCCATTTGTTAATAAATTCTGAAACTTTCATTAAAATCTGATAATTATTTGATTTTTGTAAGAATTTCCAATTCAATGCGTTTTTCACAGCAAAAAAAAAAAAAAAAAAAGAAAAAAAAAAGACGTTAAAATTTCCAATCCTAATATTTGGTCCCCCGCTGACGCAAGAAAAACAACATTTTAACCAAAATTCCGAACGTCCTAAAAAGCATAAAAAATATAACTTAATATTTAAAAAAATCCTTTGGTCTTTCCTCTTAATAATACAAATTTTGACGATAATTTTTTTATTAAGTTTAGGGCATTTTAATGATGCATGCGCATTTTTAGCGAATCTGTGGGGGTACCTATGTGTGTGTATAAGAGTAACAGCACGGGTAGATTGACTTGTTTGTTCTTCGAAATATAATCGCAGAATATGTACGTATATCTTTACTAGTACAAGACTGATTAGTAGGATTTTTTGTTGCAAGTCTACTTGAGATTAACACGAACGTGTGGAAAAACTTAACAGACTATTCGTGAACCATGAATGTCACATTCTTGTAAATTTGGTACAGTCCACTACTCCGCCTCTCTCTTTAACTTTAATGAATAAGCCTATATCCGAATTTTTCCCTATAATATGCATATTTTAACTCTACGACTGGACAGAATTCTGATAAAAAAATAACTTTCTCAAAGATGAGAACTCATTGCAAACAGGAAGAATTCTTTTTACTAACCATCTTTTTAGTTGTAGCAGTCGTAGTAGTAAGTGCGAGAATATGTAGCAAGAGAGTTCAGTTAATGCTTTTCTACTAAGTAAAATAGTCTTATCGATCGGTGCCTATGAGTAACCTGAACCACACGCATCCCAGTATAGTCATTAATCTTACTGGGTCTTAGTAGGAAGAAAACTAGGTTTAGTGTGTGACTAATAGTAGTAGTTCTTTTAAGTTGATCAATGTCAAAACTACATTCTACCGTACATCTGTGATGAAAATCTCCCCCTCCTCACAAATCACGTCATTTTTTTTTTTAACATCTACAAATAAATATTTCAAGAATTTTTATTTTGAGAGAGGCACTCACGATCGTTGGCCAAATGAGTTTTTTTTTTTCATTCAGACTATATGACTTCTACGTCTATAGAATATTTTGTATTTACAGGGGTCGCGGGACACTATAATCAAGCAGATGCGGACATTTAAATATCTGGAAAATGTTCAGACAGAGGAGAGAAAGTGCGACGCTGAGACCCGAAGACGCATTGGGATGATCGAAAACGCATTCTAACAGCGAAGCAGAGTAATTACGAGACAGGGGAGTTTCACTGCTGGGCGGTCTCCTCAAGGATGAAGAAGAGACTCGAGGCAACAGAGGTGTAGTTCTACAGAAGGATGCTAAGGATACCATAGACCGAACGTGTGAGCAACGATGAGGTTTTGGAGAAGATGCAAATAAAGAGGGAACTTATACTCAACCTCAGGAAGCGGCAGCTGCAGTTTCTGGGACACGTAATGAGAAAGGAAGGCTTAGAAACTTTGATACTCACAGAGGTAAAGAGGGACAAGGGAAAGCACTGCGTGACATACTTAACGGGTGTAAGCAAGTGGATGGAAAACAAGGTCTGGGTGAAATAACTAAGTGACAAAACTTACTGAGAGCTACAAAGGACAGGAGGAGGTGGAGAACCATGATCGCCTACGTCCTGAAAGAACACAGCACATAAAAGAAGAATAATCGACACACGGCGAGTTTAATCTTAGGTAATAATGAATATTTATAAAGTTGATATTATGTAAGATTTTCTTTCTTCTAAGTAGGTTGTCAATGCATTTCGTATGCCTTGCTCTTGAAAATGAACCTCTGACGATATTGTATACAAGTTCACTTTATTATTAAACAATTGGAGAACAGTTTTATTTTATTTATTCATAGCTGTTTGGCACAACTGGGTTTGATAGCTGAAGACTTGGTTTTTCGGTGTGTTGTGGGTTTGCAATATCTGAAGTTCGTTCTTTTCAATTATTATAATTTTTTCAATTCATTCATATTTATTAACTTTAGCTCGCTACGGGGGTAAAAAGACAACATAGTTGGACAGAATATTACTTTGCGCATTCTTCCAAGTTATGATACTGAAAAATTAATATTCAAAATTTTAGCTTCTGATATCAGTGAGAAATACGTATATATTTGAGTCATGGAGTAAAACTAGTATGGTATAAAGCTGCGATAATTACGCCCTCTAGCGGATTGCTGTTCGAAATCCGCTTACTAAGTACTATGGTCTGGTAGAAAACATTTCATTTAAATTTTTAAATTACCTTAATCTGAAACATGACGATAGTCATGATCGAACTCATACCCGCAATAATAGTCTATGATAGAAAATTATTAAACAAGATTCAGCACGTGTATTAATTTGGGCTTTTATTGCACTATCTTGGAGTTACAAAAAAATGAAACAGTTGCATAATCCATTACATAGATCCTTGCACAACTCTTGTTCAACGAGTTGTTTTTGAAAAAGCACATTGGTCGAAACCTAACAGAGATCTTAAGGTATCTCTATCACAGCGTCAAAGCCATGTATGGTTTTGAATTCAGAGTTGTTCGTCTCGACTGAATACCAACTACAGATAGACGGCTCAGTAAGCGCTGCTATTTAACCCATAAAAGAAGAAAAGGATTCATCCCTTGGCCAAGGTTGCACGGAAATGAATGTAACGAAATCGATGGAAATTCGAACTCGGCACACCGAAGT
Source organism: Acanthosepion esculentum (assembly GCA_964036315.1). NCBI lineage: Eukaryota > Metazoa > Mollusca > Cephalopoda > Sepiida > Sepiidae > Acanthosepion > Acanthosepion esculentum. Next base: position 41,816,299 of record OZ038483.1, on the reverse strand, counting down.
TTCATTTCGAGATGCTATCAATTACATCGCCCGCACATCCTTAGAAAGTAATCACGTACCAATTTATCATTAACTTAGAAAGATTATACTAGATATAAACTATTATAAATAAAGAATCTATTGAATCCTTAAGTGATAAAAGCTGCAATAATTCTCAGGAGGTGTCTCGCTGTGATGCAACGCTTCAGGAAGTAATCTGATAGATTATTAATGCGCAAAGATTTCACTTATAGCCTTGTGCCAGACTAAGTTAAACTAAGTAAGAAAATTTTTTTAATTAATATGGGGAGAAAACCTTCATTGGTCAAAAACCTTTCTGAGAGTTATGATTGATTAATTCGTTTACTTTACGACTTATCAACACTTTGCAGGTTATTTAAAACAAGGAAATATTTTTAGATTATAAGAATTGGGGGGGGGGTAATAATGGTTTAGTGATACAAGTCTTACTAATTAATCCATGACTAGAAAAGAAGATGTAGATTCATACCTTTCCCAAGGGTATTTGCGCGTAAGTGAAAATCCTTGAAGGTGAAATACTTCCCAAGCATGTGGAAAGTGTCAAGCGTATGTCCGGTTTTCAAGAACGCGGGCGTGCAATCTTCCCACCTCCTAGTACAGACCCATCAGTCTCCTCGGTATCATCTCAAGATTTTTGAGGCCATAATCAATAAGAAGGTCGTCGACCACTGAGAAAAGAATAAACTCTTCAGCGATGAGCAGTATGGATTTCGGTTGGCCCGATCCAGCGAAGACGTCCTAACTACCATAACTCACAGAATCAGTGAGGCTCTTGACGACAAACACACCTCAACGACCATAGCGCTAGTTATCTCAAAGGCCTTTGACAAGGTGTGTTACAAGGGCTTACTGCACAAGCACTTCAGTTATGGAATCACCGGAAGGGTTTCTCGATCATAAAATCCTTCCTAAAAGGTAGTTATCAATGGCCAGTCTTCCGGAGCCCTAGAGGTCAACGCAGACGTCCCGCGGGGGCCATTTCCTTTGACCAAACTTCTTTTTGATCTACATAAATGATCTACCTAAGTATATATTCAGATCATTTGTAAACATTTATGCTGATGATACATTTATATACGGGCGCACCGGTAAAACTCCCGCTGGTGAGGGATTGCCGACTAATCTCTCTTCCGATCTAGCGCAAACTACACAATTGAGTAAAAACTGGCTGGTTATATTTAATGCCTCGAAGACCAAACTAGTTACATTCGATCATTACGGATCTCCCCCCGAACTACCGCCAGTCACGATGAACAGAGGTCTTCTCGGGGAAGCACTGTAGCTTGAAAGACTGTTGGGCCTAAATCTCACACCCGACCCCTCAAGTGGAACTCGTACATACGGTCCATTACTAAGGATGCCTGTAAAAATGATCGGCTCCCTGTACTGTTCCAGTACCTAACCCTCCTGCTACCCTCTACCTTTACAAGAGCCAGATCAGGCCAAGAATGGGGTAATGTTGTCATATTTGGACAGGAGCTGCGCAGACCTCTCCTTTGATAGAGTTCAAAGGCGTCTTCGAGCCATTGTGAGTGACGAATTATTCTCCATCCTTCAACCTCTCTGCCACAGGTGGGGTGCGGTAAGCCTCTCGCTGCTCTACTGCTACTTTCATGGAAAATACTCGGACAAATTACATTCCCTGGTCCCACCGAGACAAACCTTCTCAGTAAGAACACGGCATGCCACTTACATAGTAGCAAACCACCCACATTCACTACGTATTCGACCGGGGAGAAGTAAGTTTCACTCGAACAGCTTCTTTCCGTGAACCACTTCCCTGTGAAACCGACACTCAACTGTGTGTTTCACCGATCACTATAATTCTAACCTATACACATTATTGGCCTTCAAACGTAACCATCTACCTCGAGTGACCCCGGTCCTTGGAAAGTGTGAAAATCGCTGTAAAAAAAGAATTATCTATCTATCTATCTATCTATCTATCTATCTATCTATCTATCTATCTATCTATCTATCTATCTATCTATCTATGTTTATATCTATCTATCTATCTATCTATCTATCTATGTTTATATCTATCTATGTCTATCTATGTTTCTATCTGTTTCTATCTATCTATTTAAGTTTCTATCTAGCTATCTATCTATGTTTATATCTACCTCTGTTTAATATCTATCTATCTATCTTTATATCTACCCCTGTTTAATATCTATCTATCTTTATATCTACCTCTGTTTATATCTATCTATCTATGTTTATATCTACTTCTGTTTAATATATATCTATCTATCTTTATATCTACCTCTGTTTATATCTATCTATCTATGTTTATATCTACCTCTGTTTAATATCTATCTATCTATGTTTATATCTACCTCTGTTTAATATCTATCTATCTATCTATCTATCTATCTATCTATCTATCTATCTATCTATCTATCTTTATATCTACCTCTGTTTATATCTATCTATCTATCTATGTTTATATCTACCTCTGTGTATATCTATCTATCTATCTATGTTTATATCTACCTCTGTTTAATATCTATCTATCTATCTTTATATCTACCTCTGTTTATATCTATCTATCTATGTTTATATCTACCTCTGTTTATATCTATCTATCTATGTTTATATCTACCTCTGTTTAATATCTATCTATCTATGTTTATATCTACCTCTGTTTATATCTATCTATCTATGTTTATATCTATCACATGCATGTACACATGAAAAAAGAGAGTGAAAGAGAGTCAAAGATAATAATGTGTGTCCATAAAAACGAATTATTTCCATATATTTATGTTCTTCTCCACATATTATCAACATACGCTTTTTATTAACGATTTAGTTTAGATAATTAAAACCAAAAATTAAAATATTCACTCTTTAGAACATTACTAATTGAAGATTTTCAAAAGACGAATACATAAAGAATTGAAGAAATTCATTCTAAACAAAAAATATTAGTTACATTTATCCTTTATTAAAACGATAAAAAATCTTTCGATAATAAGAAAGTACCAATATTTCGATGACAACCATTTAAAAAAATGATTCCCATAACATTACATGATACCAATATGAATATTTTAATTTTAAAAACGTTTGTCTTAATTTAAAGTATATATATTTCTATATACTGGAAAGCTCATCCAGATACGATGACTATCCCACTTTAAAAAATGTCCTTGTGCCATATTCTATTCGAGTGGGAGGATGGATAAATCTCTACAGTTACTACAACTACTTATAATAAGTTTGACTAGTTGCATTTGCTACCAATTCTTCCACGCTCGTCCTCCTACTATATTCACTACTACTGCTACTAGTGTCACAGTAAGTTTACTAGCAGCGCCACAAGAAGAAGCAAGACGACGCGTACTAATAATACTAATACCAACTGTTCTTTTATGAACATGTGTATAAATTATATAGTACTCAAAGTTAGTAGCATTATCTCTCGCTAGCCTTATAACTACTGAAACCATTTTCTCTTAGTAATAAAATAAATAAATACTAAATTTATTTTCCCTGAAACTTCTTTTTTCTTCCTCCCGCGCACACAAATAAAGAAAAGAAGGCATTTTGTTTTCATTACTTTTTTTGTGAACAAAGATATTGACGCCATTACGCTTTTTTCAGCTTATTTTTTTAATGTTGATGATTTTTATTGCAATTCTCAGGTCGTTATTGTACGACCGTTAGAGTCGACGTCGTGGATTGGAATTAAAGAGTAAAGCTTATTGTTCTTTATTTCCAAAACGACGCTATTTATTTGGAGGTCGTAGAATAACGATCTGAGAATTACAATAAAAAGCAAAAAAAAAAAAAAAAAGAAAGACTCGTTAATATATAATGTTAATGACTGTACTTCATCTTAGAAAGTCTTAAACTATTACAAAAATATTATTGGTTAGGCCGTTTAATTAATAATTTTTTAAATATCGTTTCTAAAATTTGTCCCGATGGGTCCATAATCGCAAGAGATTGTAATACTTATTAACATTAATTTTTATATTAACTATAAAATCAGATTCAGTCAGTTATCTTCCGCGCGTGATACACGTTTAGGCGATCAAGTATCTTTCGATATTATTGGTTTAATTAATATAATTAATTTTTGTAATAGCTTAAGACTTTCTTAGATGAAGAACAGTCACTAACAGTATATATTAACGAGTATTTTTCTCTCAGATTTTTTTTTGACTGATGCGGCAGGTTTTTTCCCGCCATTTCTTTCTGCGGTAGACCAGTTGCAATCCAAGGCTATAGAACCCGGTATGATATTTACCGAGGGGCGGGGGGATAATAAAAGGACTTATACCTTTCCCAAGGGTATTAGCACGTAAGTAAATGTAAAGCCTTGATTGTAATTCGAACTCGGCTCTTTGATTCCTCAATCTGAGCCACTATCCATTACTCCTTGATTACTGATTTCAAATCATAAATGGTTTATCAAATCATAAATGGTTTATCAAATCATAAATGGTTTAGATAGGATGCTATGTTTTTCATATTATTTCTCGGACTTATGGGGGTAACATGGTAGTACCCATTTCCTTCACCATCAACATGAGTAAATATTTTACTGGGTTACACAATATCAGCAGGAAAAAAATGTGTGTGTGTGGGGGGGGATTTATACCGTCTTGAAAGGAGCACAAACTAACTTCACAGGAATTTGAACCCAATTCGTCACTTACCAATTATGAGAATTGTTAACCGTTAGATCAACTCTGAACCTCCTATATTGACTATCTAGTTACTTTAATATTTATTACAGCGCTGAAGCCTTTATCGTTTTTTTTTATTTCTTTTCCTCTTTTTAAATTGGTATCATTGGTATTTGTATCCTACATTATTAAGGCATTGTTACGACATTTTTCTCGATATGTTAAAAGACATTCAGAATATTTTAATTTAAAGGATTCACATATCTTGTTTTATGATTTTTTTAGTCAAATTTCTGATTTTCTATTTTTTTTAAATTTTAAATTTTATAATATAACAATAAATGACATCCTTTCTTCCGTTTTTGCTTTTCCTCTTACGTTAGGTAATATAGGATACAAATGGGAATGCACTGATCGATAGGAGACACGCTAAAGCGTCGACTAAATTTTTGCAGATTAAAGTTTGCTGGAAATCATGGAGCCGGAAGGGAGTTCCACAAGCGAAAAGTGCGAGAAAAGAAACTATTAGCATAGAAATTACAGCTAACTCTAGCCAACTAAACTGTAAATTGATGAGACTTTGACGCCAGTCTAGTATTGCGCGTAAATAAAAAAAAAGCCGTATGGTATTATAGTAAATTAGCATCTGAACAATTATCACGAAATTGTTTACAGAAACCGCACAGAGTTCAAACTTACAGCGATGGGAAAGTAACTGAAGCCGATCCGCCAGATTAGGACCAATAATATTGCTGATTCTTCTTTGGATTTTATCAAGGAGCTCAAGGTAAATAGCAGGGACACTGAACAATATGTAGCAGCAATATTCTAAGTATGGATGAATGGTAGACTTATAGATATGCATGATAGATTCTGGAGAGAAAAATCGTTTCGCACGACACAGTGACCCAACTTTTCAAGAGTCACTCAAGGTAGAGTCTTACTAAATGAGATTGTTTAAAGACCTACAAGGAGGGTTTATTAATTTTAGAAATAAGGTACACACAGGTTGCTTCTTTTGGTTGGAGGAGTTTTCTTTCACACATCCCCTATTAAAATATTAATTATTGATCTCACCTAATTATGGACATTCAAGAGAGACCTTTTCATCTCTACCGCAACCTCACGTCATATTTTTCAGAAGTGCTTACGTAATTTCCCGGTTTTATATATATATATATATATATATATATATATATATATATATATATATATATATATAGGCAGCATATCTTCATTCAAGCATGTTTCATTGAATAATATAGACATATGTCTATTTATTTTTATAATAATTCTTTCTAGTTTTCTAATTAGCCAAGGATGGGGCCGTAGCATTTGTTAAGCCAAGTACTTTCGATCTCCTCCAAGATCATCGTCAGGGATGAATTGCGAAGCCTCTACTCCACAATATATATATATATATATATATATATATATATGTATGTGTGTGTGTGTATTACTTCACACGATATTTTTAGTGTATAGTCGTATTTGAGTAGACGCTTCGTGTATTTTAAACCGTATATACAGGGCGCGTCAGAAATACATCCCACATATACATCCCAGAAATACCTCCTTCATAATGATAGGACATTAGCCAGATGAAAAAACCATTGCCGTTAATGTCTTGACATTTTGTGGGAAGTGTTTCTGCTGAGCTTGTATTTCGTCTTTCGTTTATAGGCTGGCTGTACTCGAGAAAATGTTAACGTTTTAAGTAATAAGAATATGTTGGATTGAAAAAAAAAGGAAAAACTTTTATATATATATATATATATATATATATATATATATATAATATATATATGTGTGTATATATATATATAATATATATATGTGTGTGTGTGTGTATATATATATATATATATATATATATATATATATATATATATATATATATATATATATATATATATATAACACGTGTGTGTAGACCAAATTTTCGGTTATATAATATGCACCAACAAAGGGGAACTGAAAAGTTTTCAGTCCTACCAACCATAGAATTACACAGAATCTTATGTTTGGACAGATTTTGGGAAATGGGTCAGAATAAGAACTTTTTAGCACCCACTCTTATAATTTAGTAAGGAATATTTAAGAAAGGAACTAATAGTATTTAGCTGATCATCTCTCTCACTCTCTCTCTCTCTATATATATGTATATACACACACACACGCACACACACAAATAATCTTTCTTTTGATTTATAATACTAACTTAATTCTTTCTAATCAGATATATTTAACTTCAGGGTCATAAACGAACTAGCTTTTAAAACATGAATGTTTATATGTTAGTATAGTATTAGTAATCCCAAGATTGGTATATACGAGGCAGGTAATTTGGGGAAGAGTTTATTTCTTCTTTTGTAGAGGTTTTTTTTTCTCTGGTGCGAGATATTGTAGCAAATCGATATCGTTGGCAGTCCTTTAAAAATGTCCATTGTTCTTCATACAATTTTCTAAATAAAAAAAAATGCTCTTTCAATATCTGCCTTTCATTTTATCATTTACTTTGGTTGGGCTGTTCAGGTTCCTGCTGTGATGAGTGAACAGAAAAGTAAACATTCGTGATTCGGATAATACATGATGCCCCCCCCCCACACACACACAAAAAGAGAAAATTTGGTACAGTTTATTTAATTGTTGGAATTTTTGTTAAGTTATTTGAAACAAAAGCAAGGGATAGAAATTTAGTAGCTTAAAACAGAACAAAAAACACAAATGTTAGATGTGGTGTTCAAACTAATAAAATTATTTTTTAATGTTAGTAAATTTTTTTCATCATATAAAAAATCTAAAATCTCTTGTTGTTTTGTGGGCTACCCTGTAGTTATGATCACTTATAAAAAAAAAAGAAAGAAAATTTAAAGTCCTTTCAAAAAGAAAAGAACAAATATGACACTCTCTTGATGACCAACACGGAAAGAAAATTACCGAAGTAGTAAAGGAAAGCGAGAAGAAAGGACTAACCATCAATTGTAAGTTCATAGAATGTATTATTGTCAACAAAAGAAAAAGCCTAAGATTTGAATTACAAATTGGAGGATGTCAACGTCAAACAAGTACAGAAGTTTAAATATCTGGGAAGTGTTTAAACAGAGGATAGAAAATGTGACACCGAAATCCGAACACACATTGCAATAGCGAAAAATGCCTTCCAAAAGCTAAGTAAAGTACCAAGAAACAGAAATTGTTTGTTAGAAACAAAGAAAAGTGATGAATTGCTATCTGATAACAATCATTTTTATGGCAGTGAATGTTAGACAATCTCCTCAGAGATGAAGAGGAAACTGGAGGCAACAGAAATGTGGTTCTACAGAAGGATACTGAGAATTCCATGGATGGAGCGAGTGAGGAACGATGAAATTTTAAAGAAAACGGTAACAAAAAGAACACTTAGAATCAGAAAGATCATGATCTCCCACGTCCTGAAGGGTAACGGCACATAGAAGAATAAAAGTACACATTATTCATATGAGGAAGTACTGAATAGAATGTTGACGTCTAGGGTATTGGAAATATTAAAATATGATAATAATGATAGTCATAAGACGATAATAATGCCACCACCGCCACGTACTATCACCTGTAGAGCTAATGGTAGCAATAAAAACAAGAGTAATGGCGAATGTGACGATGATATTGAGATGCTCAAAAAAAAAAAAAAAGGGGCAATGCCCTAATAAATAGCTATATCACTTTAGCCAGAAAAAGAAAAATCTTCTTACAAACCAGAAAGGGGGATAAATAAGTATGTGACTTCACTCTGTCGCCAATACCGGTATTGGGTGTCATTTTTAAAACTGCCTTAAGTAGCAATAGGAGAGGGATTTAAAAAGTGTTTCATCACTAGCTCTTTTCCTTCAACTATTGTGGCATGCCAGTGATGGGATATTTTTATGAAGATATCTGGTGACGGAATGGATTCATGCCTTTCGCAAGAGCATTAAGGATAAGTAAATACAAACAGTCTAAGCGCGTCGATACCATTTTTAAAACTATTTTCATTACCTCACACCGTCAGTAATAGTCTCTCTCTCTCTGACACACACACACACACGCACACACACACACACACACACACATAATTACTATAACTAATAATTTTAGTTAATATCATTATTATTATAATAAATAAAAATGTAAAAAAATATATACAACGCATATTAACTTAACATTGGGATTTATGCAAACTGAACGCATATTTTTGCTATTTTTCCTTGCCCTACGTCTCGTAAGAAATTAAAGAAAAATATCTATACAAGTATTATTATCATTTTTGCTTTTTGTTTAGTACAGACCCTTACGGGGTCATTATATGAGACGTAGGACATAGGAAAGTAATACATGCTAATTTTATTTTTTTTTACCTGACTAACGTAAAAATTGGATAAAGGGGAACCATGAGGCGAACCCGTAGGTCAGCCGAGGGTTCACCACTTGGTCCGACAGTTTATATATAAATCACATAAAAAAAATCAAAATGCTTAATTGTGCTAAACGAACGACATACGTTCGATATATCGATGACATCCTAAGGAACAACTTTTAAATATTTTAGAATAGCGAAATGAAGGTCTTATACCTGCCAATCTATCAATACATCTCTCACATGTGGGTATGTCATTGTATGGTTGCCTTGACTGAGTGTATTTACTACATGTGGGAAGGGTCAGTGTTCGAGTTCCGGTAAAACCGGTCATCATAACAAGATTAGAACGGCAATAGCATTCTACTACACCCACTCCAATTTTACTGTCATTGTGTTCTAGATTATGCTAAAATATTAGTAAATATCAATATCCTATGTGTTTGTTGGAATATCTAGGCGTATTTTAAGTCGAATTGGCGTATACATATATCTGCCTTATATTTATGAGGGCGTGCTGAACCTAGTCGAAAAAAATATGACTAATTTATTTTGGAATACTTTCTGTGTTATGTAGAGAATTTTTCAACACACCCACCCCGTGCATATATCAAACAAATGCTCAATCCCCGACATTAAACACTGCTATTCTACTGGCATACTGATAAAACAACTTATATATATATATATATATATATATATATATATATATATATATATATATATATATATGTGTGTGTGTGTGTGTGTGTGTGTGTGTGTGTGAATTTAAATAAGTTTTATTAAATGCAACTGACATTACCAGTCAAAAAACATAAATTTTCAATTGATTATCGGAAATTTTGAATAGGATATATAACTTAAATAATTAAAAAAAATATTTTTATATACTAGGTTACTGAAGTATTAAGCATATACTCTTTCAAAAGGTTTTACTAAACAACCAGACAACAGAATGTTTTAGCTATTATATATATATATATATATATATATATATATATATATATATAAATATATATGTATATATATGCGCACACGCACACACACACACACATATATATATATACACACACACACACGTAAATATATTTGTGCGTACACACACACATATATATGCACACGCATCAATATATGCATACACACATATATGCACACACATACACATGTATATATCCACACACGAACATACACACTCAGACATATACACACACACACATATATATGTATGTGTGTGTATGTATGTATAATCCTAAATCACAGAAATTGATAGCGGTTTACAGAAGGTCAAATTGTGAACCTAATACATTTTTCTAAATAACATGTTCCTTCATGATGTAGGCAGTCAAAACTCTCCACAGCCTCCTTTAAGATATATGGATGGCTCTCTCTCTTCAAGTCAAAGATAGAGAAATTCTTCCCTTTGTGTCTTTACGGTTTGGAATTGAATTTTAATTCTCCTCGGCTGATTACCACCAAAGTCCAAAAATCCTAGTCTACTCTGCTATTTAAACTATAGCTGTGAATAGAATAGATGGATTCTTTCCTTTCTGAAGGGTATCAGTACGTAATAAACGCAACTGACTAGGTCAGATCTTGAACTCGGCTTGCAGGTACAATTTTCTATTCAGATAACCGTTACGTTAACAGCAAATAATATATGTTGCATGTTAACTTTGTAGACTCCCTTGTGGAGTATTGGGCCACAGCCTCACCACACAAGATGTGGCTGTTGAGGTTACCGCAGCAAGTTGGTTTTCATGTGGTGAAGTTGATAGTTTCATAACAAACAGGTTTTGAACGCAGTGTCCTAGACTGGTTGCCAAGCAGGGCTAGAGAATCCAATCTGCCCTGATATTAACCCTTAACCGAGGAAGGGAGAGACTAATTCATGGCTTCCCAATGGTATTTGTGACGACTTAAAAGCGAACGTAACGGTATCGGCTAAAAACGAGCCTCTCGCTACTCTATCACTATTTCCATGGCAAGTGTTCCGAAGAACTACATTCCTTAGTCCCACGAGCCCTAACCTTTACAACTGGGAACCACGTACAAAAGGGTGAATCATCCCTGCTCCATTCGTATTCCAATAGTAAAAAGTAAGTTCCTCTCGGGCAACTTCTTCCAAATGACTGCCGCATTGTGAAACTAACTCCCGGTAGGATGCTTTCCTAATCACTACAATCTTGATTTCTTAAAGTCTAAGGTTATACGTTATCTTTTCTGCGAAACCCCATTCACTTCTTGCTTTTTCATAAGTTCACACAGGACTACACAGTAACCCCTACCTAAAGTGGTTCGGGGGCCTTATGTTAGGTGAACATTATATATAAAATACGAACACTTCACGCAGATTATCGCTACGGTTCGGACGCGCATCCAAGCATAATATACATCCTGTATGTATTTCGATCTATCTATTTATCTAACGGTCGACCTGCTGGTAGCGGTAGCGGCACTTTTTGTTGTTGTTGTTTGCCATCGTTATGAGTCCCCGGTTAAAACTACGATTTTCAGGGTCAGTCAGGAAGAGATAGATGAAATTTCTAGGGCACATAATGAGGAAAGAAGGCTTGGAAAATATGATACTCACAGGACAGATTGAAGGCAAGAAGAACAGAGGAAAATAACGCATAACCTACCTAGTGAGGTTGAGTAAACGGATGGCAGAACAGGGTTTAGGAGAGATAACAAAAAGACAACATTTTTTGAGCTAGAAAGGACAAGAAACTTTGAGGAGCTATGATCGTCAACGTCCTGAAGTGACACAGCCCATAGAAGAAGAATTTTCAAGGCAGACAATAAATTCCAAATTTAAACACTAGATTAACACAAT
>OZ038483.1:41799430-41801930 GCA_964036315.1 Acanthosepion esculentum | reverse complement strand
GTAAATATATATATATATGTATATATATATATAGCTTGAACCGATTTTAAATGTGAATTAAGTTTAAGCGTCTAATGATTTTTTTTCTTTTGCTTTCAGATTTGGCGGACATTTGGGCGATATTATTTTTCGCACATAATTGCCATGACTTAAATAACATGATCCAATAGAGAAATAAATAAATTTTCACCAATAACACTGATTTATTTACTGTTGGCTTTGATCTGTCTTAATGAACTTCCTTACATATAAACCGTCTTAATGAAGCACCCTTTATATATATACATACCATATATATATATATATATATATATATATATATATATATATATATATATATATATATATATATATATATATACTCACTTACATGCTTGATATATATACACCCCATTTACATACTTTATATATATATACACACACACACACACACACACACACATATATATATATATATACACCATTTTGTACACGTTTACATATATATATAATGTTAATAAATAATGTATATGCAAGTTTATGCAGGTTTTATTACCTACTGAAACGTGACTCTCTTTATTTCAACAACTGCACCTTCTGCTGCAACCCACATATAATTCTAGGACGCCTGCTACCGCTAGTAATGTTACTAAGATCCCCACAGTGACTACTACAAGTAATCTGACTTTTACTGTACTTCGGAGTGGGGTCAGCCTTACTGTTATGGCCATCTGTATTGCATCAGTATTGCGACATCCACTAGTGCTACTACTTTTGCCAGTTGCAACTGCCTGAATAACTATTAAGAATACCTACACCATCTCAGCTACTGACAGTGAGTGACCATTGCTTGCTATGGTCATTATAGCTTTTCTGCTATTCACCTTGCACTGTTAAACTCCCCGCCCCTCTATCCCAAGCCACTGGTCAATATTTTGGCCACATTGTACTGTACAAAGTAGCAAGACAGCAGTTGCTAAGCATAGTAGCAAAATAGTCGTTTTAGTCGAAGTAGCGGTAGCATGTTTTACTTTATCTAATATCTGTAGTGGTTGCTCGGGCAGAGAGAACCTTAAGAAATGAAAAGATAATCTATGAAATAGTTGCGAATAAAATAAAACTTTTCAAAATAAATAAAGTAAAAAAACAAAACAAGAAAAAAATAAAATGATATTTTTAATAAATTGATTATTACGTAATTAAAGGAATAAAGAATGTCTACATATATCTAAGTAAAGAATTTTGGTTTTACTTATTAAGATAAATATATAAGAGTTATTTAATGAATGATTTTTCGACAAAACATCCATACAGCGGCAAGTTTAAAATGAATTAGGTTCAAACAGAATCAATAAATTAGAAAAATCTTTCATACACCTTGTCCATTACAATAATTACATCCGAAGTTTTTTTTTTTTTAAATAATTAATGAAAATAGATGGCCCTGTTTCAAACAAATAAAAATTTAATAGATATCTATACGGACGTAATTTCTTTTAAGATTTTCGGGTTATATCTTCGTTAAGTATATTATTTTTCAAAAGGCTATAATCTCAAATCGAGACTGCATATATAGAAAAAAGGTGGATGAGTTTGCTGTATTTATTTTCAGAATCTTTGTGATTTTCGAACTTTGCGATTAATTCAGAAGAAGTGAGTTAAGTATATTGACAAAGAAAATAATCAGGTTAAAAATAAATATTTGTATCGTAAAATAAATAAATTATTCGAAATTATCTAGGTATCTGTATACGAATAACATATATATATATATATATATATATATATATATATATATTTACATACAAGATATATATATATATGTGTGTGTGTGTGTAAAAATATATATAAATATATAAATATATATATATATATATATATATATATATATATATATATATATATATATATATGCTTATTCTAACCTGATGAAGGACTAGTAATTAATAAAAGAGTAGAAATTTCGTAGTTTTCGTGGCCACTGAGAAAAAAATTGGTTGATTTTAGGAGACTTGCTATTATTTAACGTCCACTGGTCTTTTGGGAACCTGTAGTGGGACTGAAAAAATTATTTGCGTATATCTACAAAGGTACGTATTCACACGGTGACAGGGACATCGTGTACATATATGAATTAATATATTCATTTAACAAACTTCATGAACGAACTTAAGTTGAAATATGCATAGCGACAACTTCAAACATATATATATATATATATATAAATATGTATAAAAATATGTATATATATATATACATGTAAAACATATATATATAAATATAAGCTACATACATGTAAATGTTTTATGCATTTCTAAATATATATATATATATATATCGACAGTCATGCATATACACACGCACATATATACATAAACACACATACACACATAGATATATATATTTAAAAGCACATATATATATACACATATACATATCCATATATACATAAGATCTATATATACACATATATACATTATATATATACCCATATATACATAATTATATATATATATATATA
>OZ038483.1:41786930-41794430 GCA_964036315.1 Acanthosepion esculentum | reverse complement strand
ATTCGCAAACACATACGCTCTCTCTCTCTCTCTCTCTCACACACACACACACACACATATATATATATACATATATATATATCAATCAGCCTACCTTGGCAAATAGATATAGATATATAAACAGATGAATTTTTGGATATCACAAATATTGTGGGTAAATATAAGTTAAAGAAAGACAAATACTGTAAAAAACGCATTAGTGACCATATATATATATATATATATATATATATATATATATATTCGCTCTCTTGCATAAAAATAATCATATAAGGTAATATTGAAATACTGCTGAGAATATATATATATATATATATATATATATATATATATATATATATATATTATTTACATTTATTTATATATACGTAGGTACAGTATAAAATTTGAAGCTAATTGATAAAAAAGCATGTATGTTACTCAATAAAAAGTTTTCAACGTAAACTCCTTCCTTGTAAATGCTTTTAAATGAACGCTTCACTCTGAAATACATTAGACAAAATATTTATACAGTAAAGACTTCGTATCAGAATTCAGGCAACATATTACTCTTCCAGTCAAAACGTATTTTTTCTCAGTGAATAAATATAAATGAAGTATATCAGTATAGAAATATTATATCGTGTGTAGGTGGCGTAATGGTTAAAGGCCCGGAAGAAGGAATCGGTAAGCCAAGTTCGAATTCCAGTCGAGCTCGTTATATTCACTTTCACACAAATACCCTTGGAAACGGCATAAACTGATTTATTCTACCCTCAGCTGTGAGTTAAATAGTAGGGTAGACTGTATTCTCTAGCCGTGGTCGGTAACCAGTATAGGAAACGGGCAATTCTGAATTCCAAACCGTATGTGTCCCGAGCGGGATACATGCTTGAACGGTAACTAAAGCACGACTAGTATAGTTGCAGTATAAACCACAGGTTGGCTCCGTGGGTATTGAAGAAGCAAATGGCCAGCCTTGGAAAAGAGCACCCATTCTGAAAAAAAGAAATCACACTGATTTATCGTGTGCTTGTAAAATTAAACAAATCTGATGATTGATATATATATATATATATATATATGCGCTTGTTTTTACTTAAATAAAAACAAAAGCGTAAATAATTATACAAGTAAATGTATGTCTCTCGATTGATAGATATTGTGGCGATTTTTCTAAGCGTAGCACAAGTATGGGGCCTGCCGGTGAGGATCGAACGCAGTATTCAGCCGTAATTGATCAAGGGAAATCAGCTTGCTAAACATTACACCACTTCGAGGTGAACGGTTGATAGATATTGTGTGTATGTATATATGCGCGTTATCTAGAAAGCGGTTTAGGCACAAGGCCTCGAGTATGGGGGAGAATCGAACTCACTATGCAATAATAATCGGGAATTAGACTAGCTCGTTCATCATTACCCACCGGAGAGGCATCCAACATATATCTATATATAATATTATAGCTGCGTAACATTCACCTGTTACTGGGCAAATAATATGTAGAGTAATCTTAAACTGTATATGCAATATTTTCTGTGTAAATAATTTAGTCATTCATTATCATATATATTTAATTCTGAGGTAACAAGGAGACGAGCGTGTAAAACGGTGGTGTTGGACTAGCACCAGTATCCCCCACCCCAGGTTTACACAAGCTCAAACACTCAGTGCTTTTTGGGAGAGTTTTGTTCGTTAAAAAGTGCGCTGTATATAGCGGGAAAGGCAAAATATCAACATACGTTAGTAGAAAACTGAAAGAAAATAATTATGAACTAAACGTAATGCATAGCATATCAAATAAAGTATATAGCTGAATACGCACAAGGACACACAACAGAAATTATATACGTAATGCACACATAAATATGAAAATAGCACGGTAACTTAATTCTTCTCTTAAATACGAAGAAAGGTATATGCAGTGTCAATGCGTATTACCCCAGAACTCCCCGACCGGGGAGAGGCAAGCCTGATTGGGGTCCCAGGGCAGTGCTTTGTAATGCTTGCTATCTTACCAACATTTCCTTTTTTCTACCTACATGTATATACGTTACTA
The DNA here is from genome assembly GCA_964036315.1 of Acanthosepion esculentum. Taxonomy (NCBI): domain Eukaryota; kingdom Metazoa; phylum Mollusca; class Cephalopoda; order Sepiida; family Sepiidae; genus Acanthosepion; species Acanthosepion esculentum. The sequence goes on along the minus strand of OZ038483.1, from coordinate 41,792,392 downwards.
ATGAAACTAAATACAACTGACTATTAGGGAATGAAAAACATTATCGCGGATTTTGACGTCATTCCGGTGGGGGGGGGGTTGTTTTGTTCAGATCCATGAATTTATTTTCCTCATGTTAAGTCTCGAAAAAAAAAAAAGAAAAAAAAAAACGCTATATAAAATTCATTATTTTTTATCCTTAATATTGAATGTATGATCCAACTTTTTAACAAGAAAAAATTGATGGTAAAAATTACCGCAAAACATTGTTCGTTTCTTTAAGATGGAATAATCTGTTATGACATGTCTCTAATTATTTAAGATGGAATAATCTGCTATGACATAACCCTAATTTGTATTTAGATACATTGTATTTATTTTTAATTTTCCGAGTTGAATTGTTCACCTATATTACATATGATCCATTATTGTAGATAATTAAGCTAAAATGGAATTTGTATTTTATATGAATACAACCTCATGAAAATTAAGATGCAACAGAGTGGGGGCTCGGAGAAGGCCGTATCATAGATTGAGGCATACGATACGTCTGCACCGGCTCTGGGTACATGTATATACATATTGGAGTTTTTATCACTTAAACGTTGTTTTTAGTGGATATCCGTAATTGACGAGACGATCTGTATATTTATTTTCGTCTACCGGACTGAATAATCGAGAAATCTTAATAAAAGAAAAATATATGGAGATCCTATATTTTTCTTTAATAGGATATCTCGAATATAAATGGGGCGTCTACTCAAATATGGGTAACCACTAAAAATAACGTTTAAGTAAAAAAAAATTATCAGGAAAAAGTTTTGTGACGCGCTTCCACAATACTGTTCTTGATATATAAAAATATATATCGTTATCTCATATGATTATATATATATATATATATATATATATATATATATATATATATATATATATATATATGTATTCACAGTTGATTCGGATACTATTATACATCGTACAAACACACACATATTATTCCTCACCGTTTGGTACTACACAGTTTCATGCATGATAATTAATATCTCTATTGTTAGCAAGCACTGCTTTATAACCACCAGGACCCACTATGCACTATATATATATATATATATATATATATATATATATATATATATATATAGATAGATAGATAGATAGAGAGAGAGAGGGTGGAAATAAAGTCCCTATAGATTTACCTAAAATAACAATTAAGACAAAGCAACTAATCAACAGTCCAGAGATTTACTATTAAAATGGTTCTGATTAATAACAATAAAATGCTATAGTAAACAACAGTAAATTAACTGTTCCAATTGAAAACCACCTGCTTCAATGCTTTGCTTTTTTATTATAAGTAACTGTATAGGGATTTTTGCCACTCTCTCTCTCTCTCATATATATATATATATATATATATATATATATATATATATGAAGAAATATAGTCTTAAAGTGTGCTATATTTATGGGATAAAGTGTTCAATATCAGGGATAGAGCGTGTGTAAATATAAAAGTGAACATAGAAGTCAACACTTAGAGGCGACAGTCTGTTTCATGCTAGATGCAATCGTCAGGCCCCCGATTGCATCTAGCATGAAACAGACTGTCGCCTCTAAGTGTTGACTTCTATGTTCATTTATATATATATATATATATATATATATATACAGTGTAACCTGGATATAAGAGAGTTGTCGGGACCGGATAATACGTCTCTTATATCCGGGTTTCTCTTATATCCGGTTTTGATCTATTTTGTTTTATTAACACAGGCTCTAATTTTGGACCAGAGAAAATCTCTCTTATATCCGAGTTTATCTTATATCCGGGTCTCTTATATCCGGGTTACACTGTATATATATATATATATATATATATATATATATATATATATATGGGGGGGCGCAAATGAACTTATATACACGTAAATTTCCATACAAATGCTTATTCGGATACATATAGACGGGAAATATATGTAAAAATTTTTCAAAAAGATGTTCACTCTGTACAAGGCCCAAGAGCCTTTCGAGATAGAGGGTTACAGCTTAAGAAGCACAGTTTAAGAGAATATGTGAGGAAATAACTGTTGACCCTAGACTTGAACAGGTTAAGATAATAGTTTTTCTCTATCTCTCTTATATGTATATATGCCATACAATAAGCCCATACACTCATACATACATATATACATATATGAGTGTATGCGCTTATTGGATGGCCTAACTTTTTTCAATATCGGCAACCAATGTTTGAATTTCAGCTGAAGTTATTTATGATTACATCACTCTTGTCTATAGGAAAAATCATGCATCCATTTAATACTAGCCTCAGCCCTGGTATTCCATAGAATTTAATAGGTGAATGAACATTTAGTCATTAAAAGCCCAAATTGTAACCCTTCGACCATCACCCTGAAAGTGGCCACCGGTTTAAAAAATACGTAGCTAAATGGATAAAGAGATTATAGCGAATTATCATGCCTGTGTTAATATGATTGCATGTATAAGTGTGTATTTGCCAGTGGTCAATTTACGCTTTGGTAAGGTCTCCGCTTTCAAAGATGCTTTATTTCAGAAACAATTATACTTGTAATTATTAATGTAAATTTTCTTCAGCGAGATTTATTCTACTGAGTCCCCACTAACGACCATGCCTTCACACAATACAGCAGAATGTGGAAATTGACACTGACATCAGTGTGATTTATATGAGCAAATATAAGTCTAAATCAAATATTTATCAAATCATCACCACCGAACATATATAGAATGATACCAGCTTGCTGGCGAGTGTTGGAATGAACACACACACACACACACACACACACACACACACACACACACACACACACACACACACACCTTGTACATATATATATATATATATATATATATATATATATATATATATATATATATATATACATATATATATAATTAAGTAATTCATCGAGTCTAGAAACCTCAACAGAATACAGAAAACCCTGGAAGGCCGTTTCGTCCTATATTTGGGACTCATCAGCAGTGGGCATCCACTACCGAGAATTGAAACTCGGACAGTTACGTTTCCAGGCAAACGCCATACCAACGCGAATCAGACTCGATATAGCGCCGCTCGATCACATAATCCGTGGTGGAACTCAACTGTTTCCTTTCTAACCCATAGGACTGTGACCCCAGGAGCCACGACTACTATCACCAAGCCGCTCCAAGTGGACCATTAGAAGCCGGTTCAAGCTTAGGATATACAAGTAATTAGGAGGATTTGAGAATTATAATTATGTAATTCATCGAGTGCGGTTCACACTCCTCCTCAGACTTTTGAACATAAATAGAGGATTATCTCTTGTTACCTGTTTAGGATTGGGTTTCTGGTTCCTTCTATAGACTTCCGATTCTCTTTTGCATCCGGTAACCCGTTGCGTCTTAGTGGCATTATCATCTTACTTGAGGCGAATAGATTAATATATACATATATATTAATCATATATATATATATATATATATATATATATATATATATATATATATATATATATATATATATGTGTGTGTGTGTGTGTGTGTGTGTGTGTGAGCAAGCAGTATTATACTTTTGTATTGGTTAATGTTATTTTTAAACAACACTAATGAAAAACATTTTTTGTAATATTTATATATATATATATATATATATATATATATATATATATATATATATATATATATATATATATGAATATATACAGGAAAACCACACATAAATTTTTATATATCAATAACAATTTAAAGACAAAATGTTTTAAATATATATAATTTATATATATTGTATATATAATTTTAGCGTCATTAGTGAGCATGTGCATCACATCAACGTAAACAATTTCCCACTTTGTCATAGATTTTCTCCCTCTCTCTCTCTATATATATATATCTTTTCATACATATATATATATATATATATATATATATAAACTGTTTTCCATTAAGATTTACCCAATATTTCATTAGCCAGAAATATATATATATATATATATATATATATATATATATATATATATATATATATATATATATATATATATATAAAAATTTGTATCTGTGTGCGTGGGTATGGGAGTTTGGTGTTAAATGTGAAGGACAAGTATATGTTCCTTTTTTTATTTAATTTTTAAATAGTGTTCTTGCAGTTTTTCTTTTGTGAGAATTAACAGTGTTGAAACTGCCCACAGTGATTTCCATTCCAAGAATTTTCGGATAATACACTTAGTCATTTTGAAGTGGTCCGCTTTTAGACTACAAACACTGAAAAATATACTAAGCTGCGTTGCATAAAAAAAGTTAAGAACCTAAGAACTGTAGTAAAACTGAATGAAACTTATAAAATTGTACTTGTCCATCATATTCAATGAAAGATTCAATGGATGACTGCTGCTCAAATAAAGAAATATATGTCATATAACGATAAACCAAATAAGTTTGAAATTCAAACAACAAGGTCTGTATGTTTAATTTGTGGAAAATTACATCAAAGATAAGCATTAATTTTAAAATATTTAAAATTTAACAGAGATTGTCGGGTGAAATTGACAAAAGTCGTTTAATATATATATATATATATATATATATATATATATATATATATATATATATATATATATATATATATATATATAATAGCTGGCCACTTGTATTCGAGGATACCCGTCTGCTAGGGCAGCTAGCCAATCCCTATTGCAGACGCTCACTCAGGAACATTTGTGTTTGTTCAAGATCCACAGAGTCCAGCTTTGGTTTATGCTGCAACTATGCTGAGCAAACCTTAGTTACAGTTTCTGGGAGAGAGCGTGTTATCTAGAATGATCAACAATCTGAACAACACCAGCACACTCAAACCCTCGGCCACGATGACTTGTGACCGTGCTAGCACAGCTATCGACGGCCCCAAAGTGTTCCGTCTACCCAATTTCACTCACACACACATACGAGTATGCACGCACGCACGCACGCACGCACACACACACACACACACACACACACACACACACACACACACACACACACACTGTTCCTAGTGGTTACCCGTGTTCCAGTTGTTATCACTGTTTTTCTGTTTTTTCTTTACTTTTCTTAAACGGTGAAAATATCAACCGGCCTAGATCAAGAGTTCTCTAGATTCGTTGATTTTATTACATTTCAATCTCTGTTGGGTTATTCAACGTCGGATTTCGTATGGGTCACCTAGTGAACATCAGATTCATTATTCTGTCGTAATGGTCATCAAAACTAGTCTCAGCAACTCTCACCCCATGCCAAGGCACTTAAATATGCATATATGCATACTCACACACGTGTGTGCAAATGTCTGTGTGTGTCTCATTAAATATATATAAGCTGTATACAGATCCGCGGATTCAGAGCAAATTAGTCCCTGCTCAACACATAATTTTGCGTTCGCGCACACTTAGGCATGCACATAACAAATGCGTACTCGTATATACGTG
>OZ038483.1:41756930-41779430 GCA_964036315.1 Acanthosepion esculentum | reverse complement strand
ATTGCATCACAACTATCTCATTCAAGCTGCAAGTGAAAAAAAAAAAAAAGATTTGAGATCAAAGTCGGGTGAGAAGTCCTTCCACATGTGATATATCCAGGCAGTCTCTTGTTTCGTCTCAAGCAACAATTTTGTCATGTTTTTTGGGTGATTTTGCGATATTCTCAACCCTTTAATATGGAATTTTGATTGAATATGGATTGGGACACTCAGTAAAGATAGAATTCGATGCTTAGTCGGAATGATCAACCTGTCAAGCCTCGCGAAATATTAATCCAGGCTGCCGCGCCCTGCTCGTCTGGTCAGCAGTACCCCAAAAGTTCAAAGCATCGAATCTTCTTTTATGTAACGTGTCCATTCAGGACGTAGGCGATCATTTCCTTCCACATCTTCCTGCCCATTGTAGCTCTTAATAAGTTTTTTCTAATTTTTGTTGTTTCTCCCAGAACTGTTCTACCATCTATTTACTAAAGCCTATCAAGTCTGTTTCACGTTGTTTTCTTCTGTTCCTCTTTCCCTCAATCTGTCCTGTGAGTATCAAATTTTCCAAGCCCTCCTTCCTCATTACGTGCCCCATAAATTTATATTGCCTCTTCCTGATGTTAATTATAAGTTTTCTTTTTGTTTTCATTTTCTCTAAGACTTAATCATTGCTCACGTGTTCGGTCCATGTTATCTTCAGCATCTTTTTGTAGAACTCCATTTTTGTTGCTTCAAGTCTCTTCTTGAACTTTGACGAGATTGTCCAGCTATATAGGCGGACAGATATCATGTAACAGTTTAATACGAAAAATTCACTGAATCCAAACTAAAATCCTCCTCTGATCATGGAATACACGGTTTAACTGAAAGTTAGTGTTAGTTTATAAGGACGTCTTGGCCCACTGAATAAACATGTTACGAATTTATAGGAATATATGATTTCGTCGAAAATGCTGGGAAATTTACATTAGCTTAATAAGTAACTGAGTGCTATTGAGAAATATTTAATCCATTTACTGCGGATGACGGGATTTTCTATTATTTTACTTCGATGGGTCTACTGCGAATAGCGGAAATTTCTGCCACAGTTAATGGGCTAAGTTTGCAAATACTAAAAACGATGTGGATGTCAATAGTGATTATAATATAAACACTAGTGATATACTTAAGAGTGTAATAACTATTTCTTATTAAGAAGTGTGCTGCTAGCATTACTTTTCATTCCATTAATATCTGATAGTAATAAAAGCATTAGTAATTATCATTTAGAGCCATTAATCGACACAACCGTACACCTCATCATTTTTTAAAAACGATCTCGCTCCAAGCAAGGCAATAAAGCCACTAAGACGCACGAGGGGGGCATTACTGAGTGTGAGAGAAAATGAAAATAAACACTATAGGGAATGAGAACAATAAAAGAACAGGAATCAAGAAGACAGAAGATAACGATTGATATTGCATTTAATTTTTTGAAGATCAAAGTTGATTAGAAAGCAAGAAGAGAGTCCCACACGCGAGAAGTGCGAGAGAAGAATGTTAGCATAGAATTAACGATTACATCGGGTCATTTTAACTGTTAACTGATGAGGACCTTGCCGCCAATCTAATACTGATTAACAACCAATAAAAATCTGACGACTGAAGTTGTAATGCAAATGGCGGTAATAAGAACAGAATTGAAATTGAGACACAATCTTGTTATTTTATTACTAGTTTCGCTTCAACTGGATCTTAGGAGTTGGACATACTGAAGCTTAGAAAGTTTGCTTTTCAGATAAAATGCTCTGAACTGAAGCTAAATTGAGAAAAAATCAGAAAAACTTCAAAAAATCTAAGTAGAAGTTTAGTTTTGAGTATGTTAGACCTATTTTACGATATGTCAACTCTTGTTGGCTAATTTATATCGACTTTTGTGTGAGAAACGCAGTTAGATTCGAACTCACAATTCGGTAGTAATACTCGGTTACACATTACTCCATCCCATGGCGTCTGATTTTGAATATAGATCACCCAGGCTAAGCCCAGTTATTCTGTAATTGTTAGACTCTATGAGTGCCATTTGATCATTTGGTGAAGGCACATAGTTTACGATGTTTACAAACCTAAAAATACAACGATTTAATGTATCCATTCATCACTTATTGACTGATGACTTGACAATATAAAATATTATCGAAGTGTGTTCAAAAAATGTTAGTTCTTTCTGTATCACATCTCCAGGGTGCGATGGATAAATTGTCGTCATTATATATTTTTAATTTTGCGCAAACGCGTTCTTTGTTTTTTTTTTTTACGACTGCAATGTATAGTAGGGTCAACGTCTGTGAGAAAAAGACCACCATGACGCAAAACACTCTGCCAGAAATGTTCAGACGGCATGCTGTACTGCTTGGCATTCGCGTCGGAATACGAAAATTTCAGAATGTTTGGGTGTCAATCTGAGGGCAGTGCAGAAGATTCGGAAAGAGTTGGATGAGTCTGATGGTGATTACGAAAATACGACAGCTCGGAAAACTCACTCTCATCGTTTTGATTAGAAAAAAATACCGAATTTGTTGGTGAGGGCCTCAGACTCAACACGGAGGCTTACATCAAGTACCTTGAGAAGGTAGTGCTGCCCCGAGTCAAGAGGTTGGCTGCTGGAAGAACCTATGTTTGGCAACAGGACACTACACCATGGCACACAAACAAGAGAACCCAGTCATGGCTGTCAAACAATTTCTGCGACTACATCATCCCTTACATCCGGCTACCTAACTCCCCAGACTGCAACCCACTTGATTATCATTTTTGGGGCGCAGTTGAGCGACAGACCAACAAAACTCCTTATGACACCAAAGATGAACTGAAGGCAAGGATTATGGCAGTATTCACTAACTTAAATAAGGAGGCCGCACAGAAGAGTTGCAGGAGATTCCGAAGTCGTCTGGTGGCCGTGATTGAAGCCGATGGTAATTTTATTGAATAAATTTACTCTTTAGTATCTCAAATTATTTTTGTTTAATTTTGGTAAATATAGCTATTGAGATGTCAGTTATTTTCATTTTTGCGTAATTTAGACGGAAATTTATCCATCGCACACTGTATATTCGGTGACATCTGCGTGATATATATAAGTCTGTAATAATATTACGAAATAGACTAAATATATTAAAAGTCTGTAATAAGAAATACTGTCTAATCATGACAAAAGAAATCTACCAATTCCTTAGAAATTACTTAAGTTGGCAGATATATGCTTCGAATAGTCTGAACGAGAAAGGTGCATTTTGAAAAAAGAAGGGAAACTGAAGCTTGCTTTGCTGTGAAGTCATTCATGGCTGTGCAGTCTAAAGTACACCTTGCTTGAAGATGACTTCCTCTATAGGATGCTTACTTAAATATATTTTGTTAAAAAAGACAAATTGTGCCTAAAATATTTAATTTTTTTTACCTATAACAGATTAATGTCCATATATTAGAACGAAAAATATGAAGGAACTATTTACATTTTATTAAAAATTTCGCTTTGTTGATTAATTTCAAGTACTTCAAAGAATTAAGATCCTCTGATGATTATGTAACGATATTTAATAATGGTGGGTATATAGTAATGCCAGAATGCACACTACAATAATAATAATAGTTTTCATATTATATTACCACTATAATACTACTACTACTACTACTACTACTACTACTACTACTACTAATAATAATAATAATACACACACACAATATATATATATATATATATATATATATATATATATATATATATAAATTATTTTCAGATAAAGTGTATCTATAAAGGAACAAAATAAATAAAAAGACCAGAACAAAAGCAAAACTAAGTCGACGTATTTCGTCGTATTTTATGTAAACATGTGTAATAAAATAAATCTTACATTGCCTTGATAAAGTCCCTCAGGAAGAAACGTGTCGGCTAAGAATAGCTTTTCCTCTTGTCTTTTATATATATATATATATATATATATATATATATATATATATAGTAAGGTAATAAAGAGTTTGGTAATCCGTATGCATAATTCCAAAGACGATGTAATCCAGAGAGCTCAATGTAACAAAAGAGCAAATATTTTAATTAAATAATTAAATTAAAAAAGAGACAACCTTAAGGTCAGGGAATCTTAAGGTTGTTTCTATCTTCATTTGATCATATATATATATATATATATATATATATATATATATATATATATATATATATATATATATATATATATGCATGTGTATATATATATATATATATATATATATATATATATATATATATATATATATATATATTTTGAAGGATAAAAATTATTAAAAAAATAATTAAAATCTTCAGACATATTGGGTTGTAGATTAATATTCTTATGCTTTTATTATTATTATTTCATTTAGATTCCTCGACTAGTTTCGGCCAACATGGCCATCATCGGGAGAGAAAAAAATGTTTCTGCTTGCTGTAGCAGTAAACTACAGAAATGAATGTCTTGATGGAGAAAATAAACTTTTGTCTGTAGTTTTTATTTGTTTTTTTATTTGTTTATTTATCTTTTTAACATGAGTTTATTAACATTCCTTGTGTTGGTCAAAAAGTTTCTTTAAAGTTGTCATTTGAGATAAGAGCTGGATGGAGTCATGCTAGTTTCCCTTTTCCTCGGTCAGTTCCGCAGTTTTATTGGTGCCTGGAGAGGGGATGGTAAGTGTGTGTGTGTGTGTGTGTGTGTGTGTGTGTGTGTGTGTGTTATTTAGTTTAGTGTGTGTGTTATTTAGTTATTTAGTCTCTGGTAAGTGTGTGTGTGTTATTTAGTTTTTAAGGGAGTGAGTGAGTATGATACGTGTTAGCTTGTATATTGCTATGGGTGTGTGTTATCATTTGGCTCATTAGGAAAGTGAGTGAGTATGTTGTGTGTAAATGTGTATATTCGTGTGGGTGTGTGTATAAATGTGAGGCCTCAACACCTCCGTAAGCATGTCTGTTTTGTATGGGTGTGAAATGTGGGTAGGTTTTTATTTGTAGGGTTATGTGTTACTACTATCTATATTGTTAAATTTATGGTTTAGCCCGGCTGGAAACAGCCTATGTAAACGTCGTATCCACTTTTGGCTTACTCGAAGAAAAAGAAATGGATAGTAATTTTTTTTTTCTTGGTGAATTGATTTCGAGAGATGTATGAACTTTCTGACGAGATGCAGGAAAGTTTCGGTAAATTGTGAGGTGGATTTATTGAAAGTGGCAGCATTACACAGGATGCTAGGCTCTGTTCTATTTGTAGAAAAAGGATCGATCAACCCCGATTGATGTAACGTGACATCACGTATGAAGTAGTTGTGTAGCTGTGATATTGTAGCTTTAGCAGCCATAAGGTGTGGACACGATGTGACAAGGTTTAGAGTACAATTGTCGGATCGACAAAGCTGGAGCTCTATTTACTCAAGTGACAACTGGGATTCTACTCGTACAATAGCAGGAATAAACTACGATGACTATGTGAATTCATGACAGAGATCAACAAGATTGAAATTTGAAAATTGCCGTAATGTCAGAACAGGGCTACCAGTAATCAACAAATATAGAAATCACAGTTAATGCAACTTACGTGAATAATATATATATATATATATATATATATATATATATATATATGTAAATGTAAAAGGCAGGATGTGTGTGTGTGTGTGTGTGTAACGAAAGCACGGCCGCAATTTTCGACGGATTTGCACCAAAATTTACATGCACATGCTCCAAGTTAGTGGCAAGGCCAAGACTGACTTTGCATTTCCCAACTCCCATCGATAGTGGGAATAATCGATTTTTTCATGCTTCTACGGCAGTTTTCATGTAGTCTGCGGCCATTTTCTACTGGCCAGAGTGAGAGTCTATAGCTGGCTGCCACGAATAGACAGGAAGATTCTATTGTCCAGCGTGAGAGCCAACAGCTGACTGACACAAATGTTAACTAGCATGCTAGCATGCCAAAAATATCAATAGCTGCATTCGTCACAAGTGGGAAAAATTTAAATCTGCATGGCACTTTACTTCAATTGGCTCATTCGCTTGCTTAAACTCAACGTTGATTCTGATTCCGCAGAACTGGGTTAGGTGTGAAAAAGTATTTGTTGTTAACATTCTTTTTTCATTCAGTTTTTTCAGTTAGGAGTCCTTTTTTAAAGCTGATCGTTTTGTGTTCATTTTGTTTAGTTCTTTTTTCGTAATAGATTTAATGTTTAGTATAGAGCTTAGAAAAAAATGGCAGTGTGAGATAGGCAAGAAGTAAGGCATAAATCAGCACGGCAAAGGGCACTCCTTTAAAGGCAATGAAGGGCAAAAAATATTTTAAGTCATGTGATAGCGATTGCTGTATGAGTCGTACGATTTTTGAATTAAGCACGGGCAACGCCGGGCCATGCTGCTAGTATATATATATATATATATATATATATATATATATATATATATATATATGTATATATATATATATATACATATATATATATACCCACACACACACACTGATGATCATATATATATACATATATATATATATATATATATATATATATATATATATATATATATATATATATATACATATATATATATATACACACTGAGAATCATATATATATATGTATATATACTGAGAATCATATATATATATATATATATATATATATATATATATATATACATATATATATATATATATACATATATATATATATAAATATATATATATATATATATACTGACACATTTTACGATATATCAGTACTGAATGGGTTATTTGATGCGAAATCATTTTATTAAATAATATTTGAATCTACCGGCAAACATTAGTTTTATACTTGAGTCTATAGGCAAGCATTATTGGGTTTAATACATGATTCCTCCATACTTTAGTCTATAGGCAAATATTACTTATTCACACTTGTGTCTATAAAAATATATTGGAATTTACAGGCAAACGTTTGTTTTTGTATTTGAGTCTATAGGCAAGTATTTGTCGTGTTTTATACTTTAGTATTTAGGCAAGCATTCGTTGTGTTTCATACTTGAGTTTGTAGGCATGCATTTATTGTGTTTTATACTTGAGTGTTTAGGCAAGTATTTGTCGTGTTTTATACAAAATTCCTTCACCAGTCAGTTATCTGCCATGCGTGATACATGACTGACGAGGAAGATTTTTACGGCAGTAGGTTGTCATTTCTTTCTGCGGTAGACCAGAACCAACCAAGGCTATAGAACGCGGTCTGTCTTGCTATTTACCCATAGCTGGGGGGGAGAAGAAGAGGATTCATACCTTTCCCATGGGTATTAGCACGTAAGTGAATATTATGGATTTGACTGGAATTCGAACTCGGCTCTCTGTTTCCTCAACCCAAGCCACTATCCATTGCTCCTCAGTTCGTTCATACTTGAGTCTATAAGTAAATATTACTCATTAATATTTGTGTTTATAGAAATATTGATCGTTCATATAAGAGTCCAAAAACACCTACTTGGTGGGTGGCCCCTTTTACCTCTTTGCAGGGGACTCATCGGCATATTCTAGACCCTGCGTTTTTTGGTAGCACACCATGGATATATAATATACATTGCTTAGTTTTTGTTCTCTTTTCCTCTTTATCTATTATATCAAAAATTGATTCACCGATAAAGAAATAATATCATATAATACTTCATTCATATCATATCATTCTCACACGATTTATGATACGCTGTCTTTCCCCTGCAGATTTATACACGTAATTTTACATAACTATAAACTTGCCATAGTACAATCTGACATAGAAACTGACGCAAGATGGATCTTCATCATGAAATATGAACGTATTCAAGCCATTTAACCGCTTCAGAATTTATTCATAAAGAAAATCAAATTTTTGCCGAATCTTGCAGATTAGAAAAGTCGACGCTGACATAAACCTTAATCGCTGTTGTAAATTGCCATGCTTGGGAAGAACTTACGCAGATTTTACAAACATAAGATGGACTTCTAAAGTAAACTAATATCTGGATCGATGTCACTTTTTCCATGATAACGAGATTTATACTAAAAGGAAAGAATCCATTTATTTCAGTCCTGGATCAAGTCAGTTGCAGGGATGAATGCCGTGTGTATATTAATCGCCGAAATGAAAGAAACATGACAAATTCTCAGTTTCCATCAACTGTTTCTGACGGAGGAATCGGTCAGAAAATGAAACATAAATTGCTCTTTCATAAGAATATTTACTTTTAAATGTTGTAGATACGCATTGTCATATACATTTAGCTGATAGTCGGAAGTTACGTCACGGAAGAAAGTACATGGCACGGCAGAAATACCTCCCACATAATGGTAAGATATTAGCTAGATGAAGACACCGTTGTCACTAATGTCTTACCATTATGTGGGAAGTATTTCTGCCGTGCCATGTATATTTAAAGTATGCTATTCTTACTGTCTACTCCTTGTATTTGTTAATCGAATTTGAGGGTAGTGTTACGGATATCGACGCCGAAATCAAAATCGGCAAGCCAAGTTCAAATTCCGGTCACGTCTGTTGCGTTCACTTTCGCATAAATACCCTTGGAGAAGACATGAATCCGTTTCTTCTACCCCCAGCTATGGGCTAAATAACAGGACATATTGGTTTCTTTAGAATACAAAAGAAGAGCTGGAGATTTGGAAAGACTTGCATTCTCTTCATCTCCATCGGTGATAAGCAGATGCCTCAAGTGGGAATACGCAAATAGTATTATAATAGTTTCGTCTACTACTACTACTACTACTACTAATATTATTATTAATAATAACATTTAAGCGCAAAGACTTGGAAGATCATGGAACGGGGTCTGTGCTGTGGGAACATAGGGTGAAGATGTAAACAAGACTTGAAAAATACTACTTAGAAAATGAGAAAATGTTGTGACGTAAAGATTAAGGTAATATCTACCGAAATGACAACGGTGTCCGAAACACTGGAGTTGAGAATGTATGATTTGGTAATTTGTAGAAGAATTGAGACTATCTAGAATACAGCAGAGCTGGGGATTTACGAGCATACTGAGGAAGGTACTGAAGGTTTAGAAAAATGTTGTTACACAGTTTCTGTTTTTTTTTAACAGTAAGATTCACACTGTACAAGGCCCGGCGGCCACTCGCGGTAGAGGAGTAGTTTATATGGATAGGATGGGAAGATAATCGTTAACTCTAGACTTGAACAGGTTTAGATTGCAGTGATCAGGGAAATATCCTCTTGGGAGTCGGTTCCACAAAGCAGTGGTAGATGGGAAGAAGCTGTTCGAGTGGAACTTACTTTTCAACGATGGAATGCTGATGGTTTGCTACAATTTAAGTGGTATGGCGAGTCCTAGCCGTGAAGCAGGGAATGTAGTTCGTCCGAGCACTTTCCGTGGTAGTAGCGATAGAGCAGTGAGAGGCTCGCCACATCTCGCCTGTGAGAGAGAGGTTGGACGGTGGAAAATAATTCTTTTTTAACGAGGACTCGGAGTCACTTTTGATCTCTATCAGGACTGATGCAAAAGCATGGATAATAATAATAATAATAATAGCAAAAAAAAAAAAGTAGTTAGGCATCTCATCGAGGGTCCTAAACATTGTGTATCTGTTCTTGAGTTGTAGTAGTAGGATAGCATCAAGGCCGACTGACAAGATGGTTCTTTTTAAGTTTGAAGGATATTTGGGAACACCCTTAATCGGAGACCGTCTAAGCGGACTAGGTTATTCGGCCAGAATATATTTCTAATTACGCCCTAGCTTCAAGGTTATGTGCTGCTTCTATCAAAATCTATCACTAGATAAGACATATTTTGACTGTGATACATGTACGTGGTATACTCTTATCAGAGTAGGTGTCATGAGGGGTATATTGGGCTTCGTATATTTGTACCCCAGCAATCAATTTATTGGCATGTTGCTTTATATAATAATAAAAATAATAATAATAATAATAATAATAATAATAATAATAATATATATAATGTTGAAACTATTTTCATTATCACTACTATTTTGAATAATCGCTGCTTTTTCGACGAATCTCGAGCATTCTCGGCTTACGGTCATATCACATTGAAACACGATGACCTAAGTTAAACAACGTCGAAGCTGGTTAGTATCTAGATGGGTAACCGATTTGGAATTTCAGGTGCTGTAAGCTTAGATGTGTGGGCAGTGTGATGGTAACGGCTCGGAATTCGAAATGTGAGAGCCGATTTACGATTCCAGTAGGGTTCGTTATATTCACTTACGCGCAAATATCCCCGGGAAAGATATGAGCCAGCTCCTCCCCCCAATTATTGGTCAATTAGTAAGACTTGTATTAGCAAAACCATTATTATCTCAAAAAACATTCTTACAATCTGAAAATACTTTCTGGTTTTAAATAACTTGCAAAAGGTTGATAAGCCGTAAAAAACGAACCAATCAATTAATCAATCGAACATTCTCAGGGAATACAGCATAAAAACAATTTCTGTTTACCAAACTAGGCACAAATTGTGTGTCAGTAAAGAAGGAGGGAAGGAAAGGCAATAGTTGAAGAGAAGAAAGATTTTGATTTGTAAACACGTGAAGTGGTTGATAGTCATTCGAGTTGCGAAATGATTGCTGTTAGTGATGGCGACGTTGACGAGAATTTGAAGTGGGGTCTTGAATAAGTTCAAACCTTTTAAAACGAAATGTCCCTTCGAGCGTACCGAAAGTTCACAAGCAATGAGATTGAAAGAAAATCAAAATGGATGATTTATTTATTGATCAAATAATTTTTTTTTTTTTACTGATAATGAATTGAATTACAAGAAAATGTAGAGAGTGCAACATGGCTACGAATTCTGTGGCTTCTGGTGCATACATTTCGAAGTAATAAGAAGGAAGAGCGAAATAAAGATGGCGATACAAACGGTAGAACTAAGTAGAGAAGCCATGATGCTAGTGACCTAAGAAAGAAATAGTTGAAGAAGACAGTAAAGAAACCTTAGCGCACCCACCACTCTAGTGGTCAATGTTGTGATCGTCACTTTCCATCCCACTGCCTCGTTTTCGACTAGCGCAACTAAGTTCTGGATATTGCATAGCAATGGTCATATTTTAATGGCAACTAACTCGCCGAGTAAAGCAGAGAATAGTAAAGGAAGGGAAGGTAAAAAGCAGACAGGTTTTGAAATAAGAATGGAGGGAGAAGGGCAGAGAAGAGAGAAAAATACATTGACCGCGTTGTGGCAGCAATTTAAGAATAAACAATGGTGACTACCAGCCAAGTGACACAAAATGGAATACCGGTCATTAAACGAAACTCTTGAATATCTTTGAGAAGTAAATACTGTTTAAAATAGTAAATATATTTAAAAATTTATAAGCAGAAAAGCAGTCGGCTTCAAATGCAGTGATATTTCTTTTGCGTGTAGTACTTTTAGAGGTTTACTGGTCGTTAAAAATAATTACGAAAGCCAAAAACTGTTTTCTTCAGTTTTGTTGTCATGGTGCCTTGGCAATTAAAATGTCCTGAAGGAATCAGAGTGGTCATCTAGAAAAAAAAGAGGTTTGGGTGGGAGGAAAGTTAAGTGAATTTGAAGAAGAAAATCTTGGAGAGTTGTCAATAAGCGGCCACAAGAATCACATTAGTACCCCCCCCAAAAAACCCCCCCACTAAAACACCCCAAACCGAAAAACAATAAATAAATAAAATTAAAAAATTTAATAAAAGAATAAATATAAAATATAAACCCATAAAACAATTATTTTATTTCCCTCGTTCTTTCTTGTTATTTTAACTTATCAGTTTCCATACGACCACCTAGCCTCTCTGGAAAAATTATGACATAACTATATATTGTCTTGTCGCATTTTTGATATGATCACTTTGAGAGTATTGTTTCAATACTTATAGTATTATGTAGAACAATTGGCCATCGTTAAGTGACAAAGTTTCCAATAAACAAGAACAAAAGAAAGAAAAAGAACTAAGCAAAACAATATATGTAAAATTTCAGATATAACTAAAATATATGTGAAAAAGGACAATATGAATAAAGACAAAAGGAAAACTGATCTTAGCCGACGAGTTTCGTCCTCTGATGAACTTTATCAAGGCAAATGCAAAGATTTTATTTTGCAACAAGTATTTAGAAACAAAAGTAAAACTGTTGCTAGTTTTTATAAAAATGCAAGGCAAAACCAGGCAAATTAACACCAATAAAGCAAAAAGGTACAAAAAGTAAGAATGGTGTTAACAGACAAAAGTGATTTTGACTTCGAGACAAGAAAGAATAAAACTATGGCGGATGAGACCGAGAAGTGGTCTATCATATTGGTTAGGAAGAAATCTCAGCATACATCTGTACGATTTGTCTATAAATTTGGGGAGGGGATAATTTTAGCAGTTATTTCTATAGATTGAAACCAAAATATTAACTTGTTTAAATATATCAATTATGAACAAAGAAGAATTTGTTTTCTTTTCCTTCTTCAAATGAGACATATATTTCTTTCCTAAGCAAATACTAATTTTATTTTTGTTAGTTAGAACGGTTCCTTCATCCTCCTTACGCTCCTGAACTTGCTCCATCTGATTTTATTTATTTTCGGATCATTGCAACAATTTTGTCAGTGGGAAACCAGTTCATTCATCTTGAAGTGGTTAAAACTGATATTGAGTGTTTATTTGCATTGAAATTCAAAGAATTTTACCTCCAAGGAATCAATGATGTTTCAAATAGATGGGATTATAATATCGGGCTGATAATATCGATATATCATCTTGATTAAGTATATCAATTAGGATCAAAGAAGCATTTGTTTCTTTTCCGGTTATTCACAGACAGTACTGTTTCGCTGTATCACAGCTCCTCAGTGCGACTAGACTTCCGAATGCCTCAAGCCAGGATTAAAACACAACTAATTTGGTGTCAGCCAGGGCTATCTTCACTCGGTAGAGTTACACAACTAAATCTAGCCTATTGTTTTTACAAATGTAAACAAATGCCAATCAGCCAAAGTGCTCCATTCATTTTACTGAAGAGCTTTGCATTAGTGCAGGTGGCTGTTGTTTATAGAATTAGCTTATCACTCAACAGTGCTCAATTGAAATGTATTTTCAAGAGCTCACTTAATTGAGTTTCTTTTTTTCCAGGTTTTCAGATAAGACGCTTAGCTATCGTATCATAAGAATCACTGAAAAACCCTTTGAGGTATTCAGATATGGAGAGATCAGGTTTAAATTGTTTTGTGTCAGTCTCATTGTCTTCTCAACTGAGCAATTGTGAGAGGAAAAAGATCATTCAGGCCTTCAGTTCTTCAAAGTCCATTCATGAACCATCAAGAGAACGGTGAATTAGCATAAAAAAGAGGTAAGAGTAGAAAGGAAAAACTGGATCAGGAAGTCTCAACAGAAAGGGTGATCATCATATCAACTTAGAGCTAAAGAGATCAATCAGAAAAGATCCAACTCCATTCATAAGACGTTTGGCACGCGAGAGAGGAGTTTCAGCTATGTCAGTCCAAAGAGCAGTGAAAGAAGAGTTGAAAATGGAATCGTACGTGAAACCTGTGAGGCACCTTGTTACTCCAGGACAGAAAGTTAAAAGGTTAGATAGGACCAAGATCATCTTGAATCAGTTAGAAAACGACTGATATTGCATGTAATCTTTTAAAGATCAAAGTTGACTGGAAAGCAAGAAGCCGGAAGAAAGTTCCACAAGCGAGAAGTGCGATAGAAGAAACTGTTAGCATTGAACATACGGTTTCATCTAACCATTTCAACTGTAAAATATTTGACATGAATCTAAATTATAAATAAATAGCGAATTCAGTTTACAAAACTTAGCTTTGAACAGAGCATAAATAAAAAAAATATTTTTTGTGTGTTCCGTGTATTTTGTCAAGTGCCATTTGTGAAATCTTTAATACCATTTAGTAAATGTGCGCTACCCACTTTTATGGTCACTCACCATTGCGGTTAGTCAAAGGGGAAATTGAATTTACTGACCACCCGAAAGAAACCCTGGGGGGTTAAAGCTATCAAACTCTCGGCCTCAGCTCGTTACCAGAGTAAATCGACAATTATGCACAAGCCTAGTTCAACATTTACATAACAGGGTAGAAAATACGGATGGCTAGGAACCTGAACAGGATGGGCGCGTAGGGAAAAAGAGCGGGTAGATCAGGGATAGATTATTTTATTGGCGCGTAGAGCATCGGCGATAAATGCGTGAGAATTTACAAAATTATATTTCGTTTGATTTCACTTTTGTGCGAGCGACGCCTTTCCGAGGTCACATTGTCGGTTCGGTTTCGGATGGAAAGACCTGACCCACGAGAAATTATACAACAACATCATCTCAATTAGATTAAGTAACATTGAAGATGGGGCAACTTCCAGTAAGGGACGAAATTTCATCTATCTCTTTAGATATCTGATGTAAGTATGTATTGTGTTTGTGCATCTATGTATTTGTACACTCACAAATTGCTTACGCAGAAACGTTTATATATATCAGAATTAATTTACGAATTTTCCTTCGTCAAAACGAGCTGCAATTTATCTGTCCTGATATTTAATCCATATCTGAAAAAGGTGAAATCATTCAAGCCTTTTCCAAGCGCATTAGTGCGAAGTGAACGAAACGTAATCAAGAAGAATTTGTACTTGGTTCGACGATTTCACTTTGCGTGACGATAACCGTTTTACTGTCCTTACATCCATAAATATTGGCGCGGTATACATACATACATATATATATATATATATATATATATATATATATATATATATATATATATACATATATATACATATATATATATATATATATATATATACATACATATATATACATATATATATATATATATACATACATATATATATATATATATATACATACATATATATATATATACATACATATATATATATATATATATACATACATATATATATATATACATACATATATATATATATACATACATATATATATATATATACATACATATATATATATATATACATACATATATATATATATATATATACATACATATATATATATATATATATATATATATATATACATACATATATATATATATATATATATATATGTATATATATATATATATATATATATATATATATATATATATATATGTATGTATGTATGTATGTGTATGTATACTAGCAGCATGGCCCGGCGTTGCCCGTGCTTGATTAAAAAATGGTACGACTCATACAGCAATCGCTATCACTTGACTTAAAATATTTTTGCCCTTCCTTGCCTTTAAAGGAGTGCCCTTTGCCGTGCTGATGTTACTATATGCCTTACTTCTTGCCTATTTCACACTGCGAATTTTTCCTCAGCTCTATGAACAGACTGAGAGGTGGTCTAATACGGAAGTGAAATTTATTTTTCTCCGGTGGGAAAGATCAATTTCAAATACCAGGTAAAAACGAGCCTTATCAATGCTGATTTTCTAAGTCGACAGGCTCTCTTCACTAAACGGAAAGCAATATTCTTACATTAATTTGTTTTGGGGGTAGGTCTTTGCTAAGCTTAAATATTTTGCACAGACCGAAATATTAGGTCGAGTCATAAGTAATTTCAGTATTTGGGAAACAACTGTAATGTTTTGAAGAATAATTATAAAGCGGAAATTATTTATGACTCAACCTGATAGATAGATAGATAGATAGATAGATAGTGACGCTCACCTCGTATATAATTTGTCATTAAAAAAAAGAAGTTATATTTAGTCATTTAGTTCGGGGCGATAATTTTTCAGCACTTCTCTTAGATGCCAGCCAATTACGAACATCGTGGAAGGCCATACTTCAAATCCATATTTTATGGCTAAAATTGACAACTAAACCTTTCTTAAATAATTTGCAATGACCTGGCATCTCAATTTTAATCATTTTCCCACCGCCGTTACGTAGCTTTCCTGATCTTTTTCTATAAATATTTTCATGGCAATTTTTCTGATGAGCTTTTCTCTTTGGAACCCCGACTTCATGATTTTAAGTGCAGTACTAGATTTGCAGCTAGGTCTCATCATTTTACAATTGAAATAGATAATTGTAACCGTAAATTATATTCTAATAGTTTCTTCTCTCACACTTCTCTATCTACGTGATTTCTTGTCAACTACAATCTACAAAGTTTTCTCCTCAGATACGTTTTCTCAATTCCCTTCACTCTTATAACCTCTTGTGTCTTAGTGGCTTTATCGCCACTAAAATGAAATGATAAAAACAAACAATCGATATGTATGTCACTAGAATAAATCTGATTTTATTACATCGCATATTATTAAGCACGTTTAATTTTTTTTTCTAATTTCTACGAGTCTAATGAAGCAATTCATGGAAATTTTTTTACTTACTTAATATACAATATATTTTGCATTATATGTATAGATTATAGCAGACAATTTAATATTCTTGCGCTATGGTAATATGTGCGTGAATGTTACCTTATTTTCCAAGTTTGACATTGTTAGTGAAGTGACTGAGTTTTGTAATTAAATATAATTACAAAACCTGCACAAAGTTTACAATGACAGAAGTTTTAAGCAAGAAATTGAAAAATAATTCCATTGTAATAAAGACGAAATTATGAAGAGCATTAATATGAAATGTATGCTTTATATTCTGAAACTAGATTTAAAAGACGTTTATTCATCGATTTTAGGCGGGGGGGGGCGTTCTATGTTTTCATATAGAAAAGATTGTATAGAATTCAGAACAGAATTCAGAAGGGGAGACAGAGATGGTAAAGGGTAAAAAGATTAGAGCAACAAAAGACTGGAAATTTTGGAGAGACATGACCGTTCACATCCTGAGAGGACTTTACACATGAAAGAAGAACCGATCAGTCTTGCATTTTACGCCACTTGATCCAGGGGCGATATCTTGTGCTTTTCGACAATTTATTTTTCTTTTATGTTCTTTCCGGATGTGGGCGATCATGGCTCTCCACAATTTCCCGTCCATTGTAGCTCTTAGTAAAATTTGGCATTTTGTTATATCTCCAAATACCTGTTCTGCCAATCATTTACAAATGTTCAAACACTTAACGAGGTTATTACGAGATTTCGAAAATTCAGGATAGAAATGTCTGCTGCTTGCCCACATCTGCGCAGAACAAACTGGTTTTCATGTCAACTGCGCCGATAGATGTTGCAATTTATTCAACAAATAAACCTTTAGATTCCACGTGCGGCTAGACAACGATTTGGCATCAGTCGGAGTTTCTACCACTGAGCTATCGGTGCACGGCAGAGGGAAAGGGAAATTCTAGCGTATTATTTTTACGAATGTAAACAAACGCCAGACAGCCATAGTGCTCAATTTATTTAATGAAGAGCGTTGCGTTAGCGGAGACTGTTGCTGTTTAGAATTACCCTCCCCCTCAACAGTGATCAACCGAAATTATTGAGAGCATAATAATGCCATCCACATACAGGCCTTTTTCGCTGTATCACATCTCATCAGTGCGGCTAGACATCCGATTGCTTCAAGCCGAGATGAAAAACTGACCGATTTGCCATCAGTTGGAGTTTCTACCCCTGAGCTATCAGCGCACGGCAGAGGGAAAGGGGAATTCTAGCGTATTATTTTTACGAATGTAAACAAAAGGCAGACTGCCATATATATATATATATATATATATATATATATATATACGTTCTGACGAGCTACATTCATTGTTCCATCATCTAACACCCACCATACCACGTACAATGAGACGAATCATCCCTATTCCCAGTAGTAAGAAGGAAATTCCATTCGGGTCGCTTCATCCAAAGAACCGCTACTTTGTGGAACAGACTCCCGATCGATAGTATGCTGGGTTTATTTTCTCTGAACAATTGGTGGAACTTGGTGACATCAAACTAATCTCCAGATAACGTGTGACAGGATTTGATGGGTTACGTAATACCGACAACAGGAGGTGATCCTTAATATGAAGCATAGATATATGCCTTCTTCAAATCTGATTTAATCAGAAAATATCAGATTATTACTTCTATTATTTATAAAGTCTTCTTGGTCGAACCAATAACTTTTCAAAAGCCCTTGTATCTCTCTCTATATATACATATATATACATATATACACATATATATACATATATATATACATATACATATATATACATACATATACATATATACATATATATACATATATATATACATATATATATATACATATATATATACATATATATATATACATATATATATACATATATATATATACATATATATATATACATATATATATATACATATATATATATACATATATATATATACATATATATATATACATATATATATATACATATATATATATACATATATATATATATATATACATATATATATATATATATATATATATATATATATATATATATATATATATATATATATATATATATTAATTTAAAGAAAAACAGACCAATTTAAGGCTCCATTATAATTTATTTCACCAGAGAATTTTATTTTTCTCTGGATCTTCAGACTTTACTTTCAAAGGTGTAAGGAAAAAAATATTTCTGCTGACTCCAGTTTCCATCTATGAGGAGATTGTTCAGCATTCACTGCCATAAAAATGATTGATATTACAATGCAATTCGTTAGATACGACGTGCCTTAAGCGACTTTGTGTACGTTTGGATACGAAACTGAGCTGATATGATAATTTCGAGTCATGACGAGAAGGATTTCGCTTAAAGGCACTGCTTCAGCCCATGCTTGGTCGTCAAAGCGTCTTCGTTTCTGAGTCGGCTAAGGCACGTCGGATATAACAACGGTTTCCTTCTGCCCAGAGGGACGCAGGTTCGAATGCTGCTGGAGGGCGCATGATTTTTTTTCTCTAATATGATATACTGTTTAATACATAAACGGAGTGCCTACTCAAATACGAGTATCCACTAAAAATAACGTTTAAAGTGATAAAAATCTGTCGGATCCATTACTTCTTTGGAATATATATATATATATATATATATATATATATATATATATATATATATATATATGATATTATTTGGTAATCCATAGATCCAAATAGGATATAATCCAGAGAGCCCAATGTAAAAACAAAGCAAAAATTTTATTTATATATATATATATATATATATATATATATATATATATCGCCAATAACCGTTTCATTATGAATGTGAGGACAGTGAAATCGTGGAACCAAGTTCAAATTCTTGTTGATTCTGTTTCGTTCACTTCGCTATAATGCCCTTAGAAAAGCCATGAATAGATCCGTCTTTTTCCAGCGGAGAAGGAAAATTCTGATATTAACCCTGAAGAGGGATGTTTTGGACTCTTCGCCTTATTCTGCACACCATTTCTCTGTTATTAGTTAATTCGGAAAGAACACAGGCTTTCGCCTCTATATTTCAATCCTCTGTGCGGACAGTCAAGCAATCCTGTTCTAAAAAAGAACTTCACTGTAGTAATTTAGTAAGCGTAGCTTACAGGTGACACAAGGTAGCAAGTATGGCGCATTTATGGAGCACCCATTGAGGAGCGAACTTTCTACCCTACAGAGACAAGCTTGCTAGCCATGATATCACGTTGAAAGGGCCCAGGAGAGTTCATTATGTAGAATTATGGAAAATAAAGCATAATATTTTTTAAAAAATCCACATTACAACCAAAAAACACTTGCGGTTTCTCTTTTCATTTTAATATACACACTCTTCTCTCGTTGGAACTACTATAACCTCTTCCCCTATATATATATATATATATATATATATATATATATATATATATATATATATATATATATATATATATATATAACCTCTTCCCCTATATATATATATATATATATATATATATATATATATATATATATATATATATATATATATATATATATATATATATATACATACATATATATATATATATATATATATATATATATATCTTATATATTATAATGTTATGAAGCTTATCAGACAATATGAAAGGAATTTACTTAAAATAAATAGAGAAAACTTGTCTATATTATTTAATGAAACATGCATCAATATATATATATATATATATATACACACACTCTAGTTTAATATATACCTATCTTAAACAAACCTGCTTTTTGCCTATTTTAATTCTTTTATGTATGTAAACTGAATGCCTTTCTTAAACAAATCGCATGTGAATAAACTGTATAAATGTTTAATTCTGAAACAGCCACACTTGTTCTATCTCATACAAACCCCTTGGTTGACGGGCGACAGAGAAAGCGAGGTGAGCGATTCTGTGTCAGGTAAGAGAGAGAAACAGAGAATGATGAGTGTTAGTGTCGTCCATTCGACCATCTCATGAATTTACTCATCTTCTCTCTAAAGATAAAAGTTATCATAATCTTGACGAGATGGGCAAGCGTGGCTCGTTCTCTGTTGATAATAAATAAGATTAAAATCATTGGGATCAAAACTTGTTAGAATAGTGAGGGGTCTTCTAGGTACGCGAGGTGGAGAAGGTGGTATAATTCCAGAGTGGGAGGTTCTGCAATGGGTGTTGGGAAGAAAGAGATCATCTTACGCTCACTTTATTTGCCCTTCTCTCTCTCATTTTTCTAGTTTTCTCTTTCTCACATTTTTTTTATTCAAACTTTTTCTCATTTTCTTTTTTTACCTCCTCTCTCTCACTCATTCTCCCTTTAACATTCTGTCTTCCTTTCATAACCTTTCTCACACTTATTTTCATCTTTTCATTCTCACTTTCTATTTCTTTCATCCTCTCTCTGTCGCATAATTGGCCTATTTTCTGTCTTTCACCTTCTCTCTTTCATTTTTCGTCTCTCGCCTTCTCCCCCTCTCATTTTCTGCTCTTCACCTTCTCTCTCTTATTTTCTGTCTTTCGCCCTCAATCTCTTTCACTTTATTTTTTTTCACACTTTTTTCTTACAGTCTTCTCTCTCCCGCATTCTATTTCGTTCACTGTCCTTCTCACTTTTCTCCCACTCTCTATTTGTTTCATCCTTTTTATTTCACCTTCTTTCTCATCTTTCTCATTCTCTCTATAAATACATTATTTCTTTTTTTCTCCTTATCTCTCTCACTTTCCTTCTCTCTCTCTCTCTCTCCCTCTCTCTTTCTCTCTTTTCCAACATCTTAGCGATGGTGTAAAGGAGATGGGAAATAATTCAGAAGAAGCGGGTGGGAAGGGAATTGATGCCAGGACTTAGGCACGCGCTCTGCCTAGTGGCTGACACGGGATGTTCTTGGCGGGGGGACTGACGAATGCGTGGATATTTAGGTGGAGTGGGTTGCGATTCGTAATCAGGCATTTCCGAGTGAAATATGACACCTTACCAACGGGCATAAACAGAGAACTCATTAAGAAACACCCCCTATTCGATCCCTCGCTCAACAGCTCCCACTTCGATGGTCGTTGCCCTTATTAGACAAGTTGTACACCTGTAGTCGAACTCGGAGAGTCGACAACAACAACAACAACAACAATAACAATAATAATAATAATAATGGTCAAAACTAAGTAAATAATAATTATTATTATAATAAATGCCCTGATGTCTCTCTCGGCATAGCTTTCATGGCATCTAATCTTAATTGATTAAAGGTGTTAACATGTACACGTTTTGTATTGGTGAATTAAGGTGGGCTACAGTAAATACCCCGTTCAGTACCACATATTTTCTTGTCAGTTACTTTACTATAACCCGTTAGGCATACCATCTATCGGCTGATGCACGGTTAATCTCTATTCATGGGTGGATTTAGTGGGGGAGTATCATAATCGAGTGAGGGGAGGATTGTCTTTTTTTGTTTGAAGTATGAAGCAGCCATGGCGACTTTGGAGCCACATCTAGATACCTGGAAACACTTTCAGTTGGAAACCGTCTGGGCGGACTGTCATCTGACCTGTAGGTATTTATAACTGGGCCCCGTCTATATCACGTATATTTGGCTGGGTTGCATGTGCCCGGTATATCCTTGTCAGACTGGGTTTTATGGTGGATATATTGCGCTTTGTATATCTGGACCCTAGCTCTCAACTTGTTGGCGTACTACTCTCTAACGCAATAATAGTAATAATAATAATAATAATGAAAATAAGAATTAGAATAAGAAGAATAAGAATAAGAATAAAAATAAGAAGAATTATAAGAACAATAAGAAGAATAAAAACAAGAATAATAAGAATAATAAGAATAAAATCGAGAATAATAAAAATAACAAGGATAATAATAATAATAATAATAATAATAATAATAATAATAATAATAAGAAGAAGAAGAAGAAGAAGAAGAAGAAGTAAAAGAATAATAAGAATAAGATTTTGGCTGTAAAAAAAAAATAAAGAAAAAAGAAAAAAATTACTATATCCAAAATATATATCCCCTATGTAAAATAAAAACAACCTTGATAATGGTTAAAATTATAACCGAAAGCGCTCGGACATATAGAACATATAGTTAACCGCAGTACCTTATCAGTCGTTTTTA
>OZ038483.1:41726930-41751930 GCA_964036315.1 Acanthosepion esculentum | reverse complement strand
TGGGTGCTAATGATTTTTGTGAAAGTTTGATTACTTTCGGTTTCTCGTGGTTGTGGACCATCCCGTGTCCATGTATTTCTGGTTTCTCTCCAAAAAAAACAAACAAAAAAAACGATTATTAGGGTGGGATTCCTCTATATTGTTTCTAATTTCGGTATTTTTTTCATGTATTAGTGATTATTTTGTATTTCTGTATTATATCTGTTGTCCAGTCCCTGGAATTTGTTTGTTATGTGTTGGTTTTGGTTCGGTTTGGGGTTAATTCTGTAGTTCTGAGTGTGTCGTCTGTTTTCTCTGAAGCTGTATTGTCTATTTGTTGTTGTGTTGTGATATGCGTTTTCTTCGTAGTTGCTTTTTTTTTTGAGTTGGTACTCGCTTTGTCCGGAACTGTTTATGTTGGTGTATTTATGCGTTAAAATGATGGTGGTTGTTTTAGAGAATTTCTGATTCGCCTTTTGTCAAATGTTTGGGTGAGAATTTTGTCTAGTGATTTCTTTTGATTAATTAAGTAGCATGGTAAGGGCGTGGTTTTTCATATGGTTGCTGTCTACTTTCTTTAAAAAAAATGGATTTTCTTTCCCGTATTCTATTTTAAATTGTTCTTCATATTTTGAGAACCAGGTTTTGGTTTTTCTCCCATCTCCGTAGTGAGATCAGTTCCTCGTTCTCACATTCATGTATTCATTGTTTATAAATATCGTCTAGTGAATCGCCATCGTATTTTCTTGAGATTTTCATTCCAATTTGTTTATCAATGTCTTTGTCTTTTTTGTTCATTTCTTCTTGCTCTTACTTTCATTAGTTCGATTTCGTTACGCATTTTTTCCAGTTATACTTATTGTTGTACTTGTCCTTGTGGTTCTGGTTCCCTGTTGGTCGGTTTTAGTTGTACTTATCTTGATAATATCAATGCGGTTGAGTTTATCCAGCATTCGTAGATATCTGCCTTGTTATTATTTTTTAGCATGTTGCAGAATGTGAATTTTCTGGGGTTGAGGTTTTTGGTCTATATAATGTTTATTTGTTTTTAAAAGGAAATTACCTCTGGGGCCATATTCAGATAATTCTTTCAATGATTTCTTCGAGTTGTTTTGTTTGAACGGCAGTTTCTCTGTTGTTACATAGTTTTTCTATGGCGTTTTTCATTTAACTGTTATCATCGTTCGTTGTATGTTTTTCGGCACTTTCATAAGATCTTTCCAATTTTTCCGTTAGAGTAGAGATAGTTTGTATTAATTTCTTTTAGATGTCTGAGGATTTCTCCATCTGGTTTTTCTTTTTCAGGTGATCTTTTCCGTGATTTGTATAGTGTTTGATAGGTAAAAAGTGAAATTGTTAGAAAAGTCTGTACAAAAACTTGTTGTATAGAAAAACACCACTTATAAAATAAAATTTGGAAAAACACTTACTATATATATACTCGACTCTCTCCCGTCGAATTCGAGGTATGAGGGTCAAGCAGATCAGTTCCGACAACAGGACATGAGATTCGATTACAGTGGTGAAGGTTTCGTGCAGGACAATCCACACTTTTTGAAGGGTCGAATACAGATACCTGGTGCACTAAGTGCCACAAGGTCCCCAACCGACTCCGCAGGTTTTGAATTCAGAGTTGTCCTTCTTCTAGACCCGTTGCCATCCAAGGCTATAGAACCCAATCTGTCCTGCTATTTACCCATAGCTGGAGGGAGGCACGGTGGAGTAATGGATAGCGGCTTGGATTGAGGAATCGGAGAGCCGAGTTCGAATTCCAGTCGACTTCCATTACATTCACTTACGTGCTAATACCCTTGGGAAATATATATATATATATATATATATATATATATATATATATATATATATATATATATATTACTGTAAACGTTATTTTTAGTGGATAGTTGTATTTGAGTAGACGCTCCGTTTATTTTAAACAGTATTTTATTTCGTCTTCGACCTACACATTCGAGAAAACTTTACTGCTTAAAATAAACGGGGCGTCTGCTCATATACGAGTATCCACTAAAATACCGTTTAAGAATATGCCGCACAAAAAATAAGATCCATATATATATATATATATATATATATATATATATATATATATATATATATATATATATGTGTGTGTGTATGTGTGTGTTTTCTTTTCTGAACACAAAGTGTGGAAAAACTGTCAAAAGTTTCTGCATGTCCGAGCGCTTTCGGCTATACTTTTAGCCATTGTGAAGGATGATTTTATTTTTACTTTTAACTAAATGTATGGTTTGTATTATTATTATTATCACCCTTGATAATGACTAAAAGTATAGCCGAAAGAGCTTAGACATGCAGAAAATTTGGATAGTTTTTACATACTTTGTGTTCAGAAGAGAAAACACGTGTACGAACACAAGAAAAATTAAATAAAAAGCTTAATTGGTAGTACCTTGTCTGTCGTCTTTAATGAAACATGTATAAAAGAGAGATTGATGCCTAAATACACAATATATGTATATGTATGTGTGCTTGTGTGTTAAATGGAATCAAATACAGATCAAATATGGATCGGAATCCGACAGAATGATAAGATAAAATAGGACGTTTATAACCCAACATATTTCGCTTTTATTAAAGCTTCATCAGAGAATGGAAAAATGTTATTTTTTGTGTTATTTGATTCTCATTGGTTAAGCAGACTTCATGTGCATTTGATTAGTCAAGCAGCGTGCGTATGTATAATTTATACGTGTAAGTATATCAGAATTCTAGTTTCTATCTCTGATATTGAGCACTTTATCCCATAAATATAGCACATCTTAAGACTATATTTCTTCATATATATATATATATATATATATATATATATATATATATATATATATATATATATATATATATATATTCATACATGTTTAATTAAATAATATAGATAAGTGTTGTCTATATATTTTTTGTAAGTTCTTTTCATATCGTCTGATAAGCTTAATAACATTATCATTAAACAATGAAAGAAAATCACAATATTGATACATATTTTTTAATCCAATTTAAGCTTTCGGCTTACATAAGCCATTATCAAAAATGACAATTACACAATATATTAAGCAATACACGAACAAGAAATTGATGATAGTCTGTTTTTGTTTACATGGAAGATTTCCAAGCAACGATAAACACGTGCATATAATATATATATATATGCTTAATAGCTCTGTTATATAACCTAGAGCATTGTATTTATAATACCAAAGAAAGAAATATATATATATATATATATATATATATATATATATATATATGTACGTGAAAGTATATATGCGTATATGTATATTTTTTATCATGCCCATATCTCTCTCTCCCTATATATATATAACACTTGTACAAATACAAGAAAAATATAATAAAATAACTACAGTACCCTGTCAGTCTTGTTCAACGAAACATACCCGTTATATATATATATATATATATATATATATATATATATATATATATATATATATATATATATATATAGATATAAAACGGATATATATATATATATATATATATATATATATATATATATATATATATATATATATATATATATATATATATGTATATGTATATAACGGGTATGTTTCGTTGAACAAGACTGACAGGGTACTGTAGTTATTTTGTTATATTTTTCTTGTATTTGTACAAGTGTTATCTGCATGTATGACAGTATGCATACATCATACAGTGTGTGGGCAGCTCGAGGCGGTGTAATGGTTAGCAATCTTGTCTCGCTAGAACAATTACGACTGAGTAGTGAGTTCGATCCTCATTGGTGCCCCATACTTTCGGCCTTGTGCCACATCTGACCTACGCTTGGAAAATCAATTTGGGCATCACGGCGTGGTGTAATGGTTAGCGAGCTTGTCTCGCTAGATCAGTTACGACTGAAAAGTGAGTTCGATCTTCACTAGGTGCCCCATACTTTCGGCCTTGTGCCACATCTAAGCTACGCTTAGAAAATAACTGTATCTTACAGGGTGTGCCGGGTAATTTTAAACAAATTGGTTAGCAAGACAAACTTTTCGGCCCGCTGAATATAATTGTTCACTGGGATTGTAATCCCAGCATAAACTGTTAACTCAGACGACTGAGCTGGCTACGCCCATCTCCCTTTTATGGTGCTATTTTAAAAAGGACACTTATATTTAACATCAGAAATAGTTGTAATACCTATGGAAAATACTGAGAAAAGAGGGCCTAGAAAATTTGATACGCACAAGGCACAGTGAGGTCAAGAGTGACAGGGGAAAGCAGCGCATAATGTACTTAGCGAGCCTGTGTAAATGGTTGGTAAGAAGAGGGATTAGGAGAGATAACAAAATGACAAAATTTGCTAAGAGCTACAAAAGGCAGGAAATTGTGGAGAGGCATGATCGAACACGTCCTGAAGGGACACAACACATAGAACAAAAATAATTTTGTGTTTTTATTTATTCGTTTGCTTATGCTGATATCGGGTAAAAAAAAAATCGTAGAATCTAAAAGTTTCGATCTGATAGTAAAGGCATGGGAAGAAATTTTTACTTTATTTAATTTAAAAAAAAGATTTATTCATACCTCACATCCACCTATAAAGAATATTTGGGTACCTTTTCGTTTAAATAGTGCCTAACAAAACATTTACTCAGTTTCAATTTTATTACAGTCCTTCATTTGCTCGTCAAATAATCCGTATGTGTCATTCTAATGCATACCCTTTTTTTTTTAAATCATTTCACCCTAACCAAGGTGATAATGCCGCTAGGACGCAGGGGGTTACATGGAGTGAAAGAGAATGGGAAGATTTTAGTAAGGGAAAGTGAAGAAAAGACATTAAAGGAACAAGATACACGAAGACAGAAGATGGAGATTGACATTGCATTTAAATTTTTTAAAGACTGTAAGTGGCAGGGAAGCAAAATATCGGAAGGGAGTTTCACAGGTGAGATGTACGAGAAAAGAAACTGATAGAATAGTTCAACAATAAAACGGTGAGACCTAGTTGACAATCTAATATGCAGTCGAAGCACGAATGAGAAAAGCTCATGAGAACAGTTGCCATGAAAATATTTGTAGAAAAGACAGAGGTAAGCCACGTTACGTCGATGAGAAAGTGACTGAAGTCGAAATGCCTGGTAGGATTGATTACATTACAATCTTGTAATTTTAGAGATTTATAGCAGAAGCACCAGAGCGGATATGGTAGCAGTATTCAATGCACAGATAAATTGTAGATTTATAAATGTGAAAGACGGATTCTGGCCATTATTTACATTATTCGGAATATTGTCCTCATCTTTGTCGCCATATTTATTACAACGTTTCGGCTGTTGTACGCTCCGGCCTTCTTCAGGTGGTTGGAATGTCGAACTGAACCCTGAAGAAGGCTGGGGCGTACAACGGCCGAAACGTTGTAATAAATATGGTGACAAAGATGAGGACAATAGTCCGAATAATTTAAATAATGTACATAATACCTCATCTCAGAAATATAAATAGATACTGATGGATTCTGGCATGACTACTTTCCAAATCTACTTTCCTAGCAGCAGACATAGCAGTTGATTCAATATAGTTGCTCCCCTTCATGTCAGTGGAAAACGTGAGCCCTCCTGGAGGTTAGCATCAGCCATGCTGCTCAATATAATGGAAATCAATGATATTCAAAAGGAAAAAAATCAGTATATTCTTTTAAAATTATAGCAATTAATTATACGTTTTTAATTTATGTAATAAATCATAAATCTAAAGTATTTGTTAGGATCAATAACTGTTATATACCGGCGAATTTTTAATTAGATTTTTAATAGACTTTTCGTCTTATTTATAGAACAGAATTACTTTATTGTGTGGATTTTTGAGGTGGCGAATTATTTTTAAGAATTAGATTACTATAGTCAGTCAGTTATGTGCCTGCCATACGCTTAGGCGATCATGTATCTTTCGATACATGACTGACGAGGCAGATTTTTTTCCCGCAGTTTCCATTTCTTTCTGCGGTAGACCAGTTGCCATCAAAGGCTATAGAACCCGGTTTGTCCTTCTATTTACCCATAGCTGGTGGTGGTGGGTGGGGATAGAAGAGGATTCATACCTTTCCCAAGGGTATTAGCACGTAAGTGAATGTAATGGATTCGACTGGAATTAGCATGTAAGTGAATGTAATGGATGCGACTGGAATTCGAACTCGGCTCTCCGATTCCTCAGTCCGAACTGCTATCCATTACTCCGATCTAATTCCCTCGTATATAACAGATCCTTAATAACTTAAAAATTAAAAACGTCTAATTTAATACTTAGAAATAATTTAAAAAAATTGTATACATGTTTTACTTAGGGAAAAAATCAATAACTGTTTATTCAATAAAATCGCCCTCAGTCTCGAGGCCAGCCTACACCAGGTGAGTCTCGTTTTTGATAGCGACCTTTTAACGAGTCTTTAGCATTGTGGCGCCGATGGCTGGTCTTCTCCGTTCTCCTGACGATGCACAAGAAGAGTAAAGGATTCAAATCAGGAGAGTTAAGAGGCCACTTAGGTGAAGGTGAAATCACTGAGAAAATTCCCGGTCAGCCATTCATGCGCCAATTGAACCGTGTGAAAGAGATAAGAACCCTCGCTCAATCAGTGGCTCGACATTAGTGGTGGCATTGACTCTCAGGCTCTGAGTGAAGATCTCGGTGACATGACATAACTTTCTTTTGGTGGGCTTGGAAATTTTACCACTCACAAGACATATCGAAGTTAAAAGTGTTATGGGAAAGCCGTGGGCTACCTGCCTGATGAGTTTATGTTAATGAATGGCAGAACGGGCGTGGGGAGGTTTGGATAAAAGATATATATTACTAAATAAGAGCTACAAAAAGTAGGAAGTGGTGGAGAGCAATGATCAAACACGCCCTGAAAGGACACAACCCATCAAAGTAATCGGGATTACAATTCCTGTAGTTGGCAGCTAGTACAAATATCACAGCATGTCTTTTCATTTTCTGTGTGAAATTAGAAATTAACATGTTAATGCACTTGATACGTCTGACAGAGAAATGAGAATATCAAAATGTTGTGCGTTCCACATAACATTATGCGAGATCATCTTCCATCTATGAATCGTTAAAGATGGGGTTTTTTCTAATACATAAAATTTGTTACAACTACTTCTAAAACAATAAAAGACTTAATACAAAACAAAATAACAAGCTAAATCTTGACGGAGGAATTTACTCTATCACCTGTAATAATTGCCGCAAGGTATACATAGGAGAAACCTCAATAAATTTAAATGAAAGAACACAAAAGGGATCTTTTACAAAACAAGTCACTCATTGCATTAGTTGCTCACCGTAATGAGTTTGACCATAATTTTGATTAAAAAAATCCTACTTTAATTAAAAGAGAAATAAATTTGCTTATACGAAAATGTATAGAAAGGGCTTTAATTGCTAGATCATCCACAGTAAATTTAGTCTTTTCTACAAATACTTTCACGGTAACTACTCCGACGAGCTATTTTCGCTAGTTCCCAAACTACATGAATTTAAACGTGCCACTAGGTCGGCATCTCGGTTCCATCCTTTCACTGTCGAATCGGTTAAATGTAGCCATCTCTTCTAGATTCATGTCTCGCACTTCCCGTCTGTGGAACTCCCTTCCTCTTACTTGCTTCCCTGATAGCTATAATCTCCAACTATTCAAATGCAATGTCCATCGACATCTCCAGATTTCGATCTATTCTCCATCCTTCTCTTCATCCTTTCCTCTATCACTCCTCTTTACTTGCTCCCATTTTCTGTAATCCTTTGCGTGCTAGTGGCACTCCCGCCATGCTTGGAGTGAAAAGTTAAAAAAGAAAAGAAAAATCATCCAGGTTCTTACATTTTACCATTCTTAGCAGATCTTCTATTAGCAAAATGTTTTTTTTTTACTAATGTTCACCCAATAAAAACTCAAGAGTCACTCAAAGTAGAGGGTTACTCTGTGGAGTTGTATTAGCGTAGGAAAGAGAAAGCTTTATGAGTATAGAGCTGAAGTAGACTTCAGTTAGAAGGGACCGGAATCCCAAAACTAATCATAAAGCAAGGGATAAACGTCTACTCCTGTTCAAAAAACCGAAGACGAGTGTGAATGGGACGATAGGAAAACTTATCTACTTTAATGTGGGATACTTAATAACAAAAGCGATAAAAACATACACAAAGACAATAACAAACTAATTGAAATTGTCTAGACTATTTACCCACACATATATTAAAAAAAAAAATTAAATTAAAAAATTCTCAGCGTCCCCTCTCTGTTTTTGTGCAATCATGCCAGCATCACACGCCTCCATCCGAAGTTTCAAGTTTATGTAAGGTAGACATCACGTAATCTAAAAGCCCGTATCTACGAACACAAAAGAGATTAACATTTAGACAAGCATTCAAACTCTCTCGTAATACGCAGGAACAAAACTGCCCATAACTGTGATTTTACTAATGCCAACCTAATTAAAAAAAGAACAATTCTTTAAGAAGAAAGTACTTTGAAGGCTTAGTAATAACAATATCACCAACTATAAACTGAAGTCAAAAACATTATATTACAATTACTTTATTGAATCCATTCTTAAAGAATTTAACATGTTTATCTAAAACAAACGGTACATACGTAAAAACATTCCCAAATCAACATGCGAAAAACCGTAATGTTTACTACTACTACTATTACTGCTACACACATACACTTATGATTATACATTATCATCTAATTCCCACACAGAGAAACTAGAATTTTTATACACATATACATATAACAATATTTACAGTTTTTCAGGAGGGAGTGGAACCTGCTAATATCTTGAAACTTTGGCTGGACGCGTCATCTCTCGAATGCATGTTATACATGACTGACCAATAAAAATCAAACAACACGAAAGTGTAGATAAAATATTTAATTGGCTGATAAAAAATATAATAATATTTACAAGTATTGATACATTTTTTGCTGGTGCGGTTTAGCTCCGTTTTTATACATGGCGCCACTTATACGGTATGCTTATATTTGGATTAATTCTAGAGTTTTAAAAATGCCAGGATGTAGCCAACCAAATATTGTCTACCATACTGATAATTTCTAGTTCTTGATAATGACCGAGATCATTGAAATGACTTGAATAAAACAGGAAAGAAAAAGAACTTTCGAAAATTCATCCATATTTTTGATTCCGATGTACATCTCCTTCGAAAATTAGAAAAATATAGTAAAAACCGACAAGGATTTTCGGTTAAATTTAGCAGAATTTCTCCGGATGAATTCTTGCCGCTTAAATATACATTACGATTTTTGTAAATACGGAGGTATATACATTGGAAGAGGTACGGTGGAGTAATGTACAAAGGCTCGGGTTGAGGAATTGGAAGAGCCGAGTTCGAATTCCAGTCGAATCCATTATATTCATTTACGTGCTAGTAACTTTTTGGGAAAGGTATGAATCACTTCTCCCCACCCCAGCTATGGATAAATAGCCGGGCAGACCGGGCTCTATAGCCTTGGATGACAACCAAGAAATAAACATTTTTACTGCGGGAAAAAATCTACCTCGTCAGTCAGGTATCGAAGGATACATGATCGCCTAAGCGTGTATCACGCATGGCACATAATTAGATACATGACACAATCAGACAATAAGAGAGTTACCTATAATAAATTTAAAATGTATTCTACTATTTTCTCAAGCGTCTTCGTAATTAAGGCTATAAATCCAATGTACCTAAAATGCTATAAAATATTAGAGTGTTTAAAATATTCTATTAAATTTTTAATATTAGCGGGTAGTTAAAACATTATATAAAAGGCGTATTCGTCAAGCAATTTCAATCAGTTCTGTTCCCCTTAATTACATTTTGCAAAGACCAGATACACAATAAAACATTCAACACGTCATCAAAAACACCTCCTCTGTGTTAAAAAAATGCTTTACGCCAAAATGTTTAAATGTTTTAAATTAAGTAAGTAATATTTGTTACAATTCAGGTTAACGAAACTTTAAATTTGCTAATTTTCATCAAATAACGTTTCAAAAAAGTATAATTTATTTTTTTAATGAAATTTAAAGAGAATTAGTTTGTGCTGACAAATCTGTTAATATGGAGGAATTTATAGATTTTATTGTTAAAGGGGAAAAGAAAAGAATCCAATCAATTTAAATTTAGATACACCAAAGTATTTTGCTTATTGGGATATATTAAATTTATTCTAATAGTTTCAAATTAAAACTAAAATTAAAGTTTCAAGAAAGATTTATCATTTTTTAATTAAATTTTCAAATTGCGTATCGTCTTTTTTAGCAATACGTACATTTACAATCATTATTTTTAATTAATATTAATGATTAATTAGTTATAACTATTAATATTAGCCCAAGACTGTTTTATTAACAGACAAAAACGAAATCCTTGACAACAAATGTAGCAACATTTGAAAGAAAATCGGGAGGAGGAAAAAAAATTAAAAAACAAAAAGAACTTTGATCGTTGTAAATGACATGACCTTGAATGACCTGAATTTGGTTCCTGCAAACGAGGGAACAACGGAATTAACCAAAAAGCAGTTTCATAAACAGAATGTAGCAAGATATATATATATATATATATATATATATATATATATATATATATATATATATATATATATATAATGGACTCTTGCGTCGGTTTCGACGTATGAGGATCTGACAGCTTAGTTGATTCAGTTGTGAAATTTTGTGCGATAATCTTAAGTAGCATTTAAGACCCGCTCGTGATTTACAAAGGAGGCCACATATGGAGCAAGTGTGAATATCTATATCTATATCTATATATATATATATATATATATATATATATATATATATATATATATATATATGTAGCAACATTGGGATATATATATATATATATATATATATATATATATATATATATATATATATGTATATAGTCTAAAAGTTATTTTTCATGGATACTCATATTCGAATTGATGGTCTGTTTTTTTTTATTAAACAGTACATTTTTATGCAACTACATCTACCGGGCTGAAGATTCGAGAAAGGTCGTGTATATCGTTGACAAGATTTCTAGAATATTCAGGCCGGTAGATGTAGTTAGACAAAAAAATGCTGTTTAATTAAAAACGGAGCTTCTACTGGAATATTAATATCCATAAAACATAACGCAAAATAAATTAAAAATAAAATGTAGGATATTATCCATTTCCTAACATTATATATATATATATATATATATATATATATATATATATATATATATATATATATATATATATATATATATATCAGTTTCTATGTTAAGGTACCGATATTGATCACTCTTTAAAATAAATATAGCCGATTTGAAAAAATATCTAAATTATTTATCCATACATATCTCTACGTATATATCGATGTCTAGTGGTATATATATATATATATACATGTATGTGTGTGTCTGTGTGTAGATACATAGATATATGTGCGTGTGTATATATGTATGTATATATATACATATATATGTATGTATATATATACATATATATGTATGTATATATATACATATATATGTATGTATATATGTACATATATATGTATGTAAATATATACATATATATGTATGTATATATATACATATATATGTATGTATATATATACATATATATGTATGTATATATATATACATATATATGTATGTATATATATAGATACATATATATGTATGTATATATATAGATACATATATATGTATATATATATACATATCTATGTATATATATACATATATATGTATGTATATACATACATATATATGTATGTATATACATACATATATATGTATGTATATATATACATATATATATATATATATACATATTTATGAATATATATATACATATATATGTATATATATATACATATATATGTATGTATATATATACATATATATGTACAGTGTAACCCGGATATAAGAGAGTTGTCGGTACCGGAGAAGAAATCTCTTATATCCGGGTTTCTCTTATATCCGGGTTTCTCTTATATCAGGGTTTGGTCTATTTTGTTTAGGTAAGTATGGCTCTAATTTGGGACCAGAGAAAATCTCTCTTATATCCGGGTTACACTGTATATATATATATATATATATATATATATATACATACATGTGTATGTATATATATATACATATATATGTATGTATATATATACATATATATGTATGTATATATATATACATATATATGTATGTATATATATACATATATATGTATGTATATATATATACATATATATGTATGTATATATATATATATACATATATATGTATGTATATATATACATATGTATGTATATATATATATATATACATATGTATGTATATATATATATACATATGTATGTATATATATATATACATATGTATGTATATATATATATATATATATATATACATATGTATGTATATATATACATATATATAAATGTACATACCCATATGCATTTCGTGCATTTAGAAAAAAACGACTGCGAGAGTTAAACAGATCGAGTGAATATAGAATATATTTGCTAGAAAATAA
Source organism: Acanthosepion esculentum (assembly GCA_964036315.1). Lineage (NCBI taxonomy): Eukaryota > Metazoa > Mollusca > Cephalopoda > Sepiida > Sepiidae > Acanthosepion > Acanthosepion esculentum. The sequence continues at coordinate 41,739,371 of OZ038483.1, read as the reverse complement.
ATTACTTATATTCGAATTCGCTGTCATAGTAAAAATAAAATTTATTATGAATCTAGTCTCTACTTGAGCCGTGTTATTATGCTATGTATTTTTTCTAAATGGTCCTATAATAATTTCCGTTTCAAATGTCGTGCTCTTTATTGACCTATTATGTAATCAATACATATTGATGCTAGAATGTAATACGTGATTAAAAGTTAAAAAAAAAACTATATCATAATAAGAAAAAAGAAAGAAAGAGAAGACAAGGATTTAATGGTAGAAATAGAAAAAGCAAAGGAAGGAGAAGAAAAGGAAACAGAAAGGGAGAAAAACTAAAGGAAGAAGGAGAGAAAATGAAGAAGAAGTAGTGAAAACGAAGAAGAAGGATTCAAAAGGAAAAAGAAGACTACTATCAGTGAGAATATTCTTACGAATCCTGGATATGTGGAAACGTGTTGTCACTTGATCCCCACGAATCTTTCCTATACAGTTGTGGCACGAATACACAAATCAATCAAGGAATTAAATAAAGAAAAAATAATTCCTTATCAGAAACTTACTTTTTTATAAACGTCTACGCGTAGGACAAAAAGAAAAAGGAAAAAAAAAAGAAAGAAAAATATATAGACACTTATCACACTGCCCTTTTCCGAATCAACTGACCATATTGTTGCTTACCTACTTGCCTGGCGTCTTCAAATGTTTAAAAGGTAAATGATAGGGTTTGAAGCCAATGCATTTCAACATTCAACACTTTGTATCTGCTAGATCAAAGGAACCGAAAATAACGCAACAAAGAAACTGAAATATCTGGCTTCTGATTACGGCAAAAGAGACCGCCGTCCCAACTGTTAGATACAGTCTTCTAAAATTTAGAAACTCCAATGAGGTCACTGTGAATGTTTCTCTTCTGAAGTTGTCGTTAAATTCGATGAAAGTATCACTAATTTTATCCAAGTTTTAAAAATGTAGTCGGTTGATTTATGAGTGGAGGCATGGCAAGTATTTTGTTCAACTTTGGAAGATTCAGCCTTTAATAAGCAGGCAGGCGAGTTTATATATTCATATATAATTATTCATATAAATATTATGATATAATAATAATGATGCCTACTTGGGTTGATTTTATCTTGTACTCGAACTTTACAAACATAATTGCATGGCTGAGAACAATTACTACAATTATAGATATATACAATACAATCCCTCCCAAATCTGACAAAACGTCAGATTTTGAATATCAGTTGGGTTGATAAATCTTCAGTAGCGGCTCGTATATAAGAATTTCAGATTTATATTATATATGAAAGGGTGCGAATTTTGATACATAGTTTCATATGTACACTGATATTTTATTTATCTATCTATCTGTCTATATATATATATATATATATATATATATATATATATATATATATATATATATATATATATCTATACTGGTTACTAAAAATGACTGTAGAAAGTACTTGAACAAGCTACAATAAAATAGAGACAGACCTTGATGGTTCTTTTTAGTCAAACTTGTTTAGATGAATACTTACTGCCTAAATATACCTTATTAATAAATCTCTCTCTCTCTCTGTCAGTCTATATATATATATATATATATATGTGTGTGTGTGTGTGTGTGTGTGTGTGTGTGTGTGTATATATATATATTTGGGCAGTAATCCCTCTCTTATACAAGTTTCGTTAAGGACGATTGACAAGATACTGCGATTAAGCATTTTATGTAATTTTTCTTGTGTTCGGATAAGTGTTTTTGAAAACACTTGTAGGAACACAAGGAACATTAAATAAAGAGGTAAATCTCAGTGCCTTGTCAGTCGTCCTTAAAGAAACTTAATATATATATATATATATATCGCACATATAGTGGTGCTGTTAAAAAAACAGTGCTCGATCTAACACAACTGAGCTATTAAATATATGTGAATATTTATATGTGACAAAGACTGCCAGTCGAAAAAGTGTATTTTTGTCGGATAACACTTTTACGACAAGCAGTCTTTGGCAGTAAAGTACTGGGTATTAAGAAATGGAGCATTAATAGCTAATAAGTAAATAATAAAATAAAAATAAAATGCCTATACTTATATTTCTGGCAAAGGTCTAAAAAGTAACCGTTCTTCAGCATATGAGATAGTAAAATTGAAGTTTTAAATATATATATATATATATATATATATATATATATATATATATAATATGGTGAAAACAACTATATATATATATATGGTTATTTTATATGTATATATATATATATCATATATATGTTATATGTTATTATATATATATATATATATATCATATATATGTTATATGTTATTATATCTATATATATATATATCATATATATGTTATATGTTATTATATATATATATATATCATATATATGTTATATGTTATTATATATATATATATATATCATATATATGTTATATGTTATTATATATATATATATCATATATATGTTATATGTTATTATATATATATATATATATATATATATATATATATATATATATATATATATATATATATATATATATATAAAATACATGACGTTTTCTATTTAAAATGGTGCGGTTGTACGTAATTTTTATAAAATCGAGTTTTTTTGGCGTTATGAAAAAATTAAGTAAAGTCTTTTAAGAAAAACAAATACAATTTTACTATCACACCCCCTTACGAGCGAATGCCTTTTCTGCGAAACGCAGAATCGGGAAGATAAGTTTGAACGTACATACACATACACACACCCAGACACACACAAACACACACATACACACACACATATATAAATCTAGTAACTTACAGTCGCCTGATGAGATGCATTGATACGCATCGAAATACGACTGCAATTGTGTAGCGATTTTGACATGTTTTCAGTGTAATATCCTAAAATAAATAATTGCGTTGGACTTGTACTCTATTCTCTCTCTCTCTCTCTTTATATATATATATATATATATATATATATATATATATATATACATACACTGAGTTCATGTTATTCGGTATAATGAGACGCTCAGTACGGATTTAACTCATTACATCACTATCGGCCGCTAATCCACGGCGAAATGATATATTTTGTTAGGGCCTGAGCCAGTTGCGTGATTCCATCTACAACTAGTGATCTGATCCCTTTTTGGAAACAAGTGTAACACAAACGTCATTCCATTTGTGGCCCTATGCTTCACTCAGTTCTACTTAGTAAATATCTGTGCATACTAATTTCATATAAAAATACCCCAAATATGTGTCATCATCGGGTATCGTGTACTTAAGAAGATATCACAAACAGATATGATACTACCAGATGTCGTTGAGTGAGAATTTTAAATACGAGAGGAAGAGACAGGTAATGATTTTTAAGCAAAGCAACGACTGCTGTCTCTGAAGCCCACAGGATCTTTTTTTTTACATTATCAGATAATTTAAAAATAGGTACTCAGCAAGTTTAATTTTATAAGGATGATCGCCCAACATGCCAAGTCTGTTTTTTTTTCGCTCCTGTTCTAGAAGTAGTTACGTAATTTCTGATCATGCCAGAATTCCGTGGAAGCTGAAACGTCACCATTTCAAATGCTGATTTTCTCGGTAGACAGTGATGTTGAAATATGAAGCGAAAAAAAAAGTTCTCATCGCGCCCAATCTGACTTGCTGTGCTCGACTAAACTTAGTAGATACCTAGAAACTTAGACAATATAAAATGATCATTAATCACCTCAGTGTAGAATTAGTAAATAATTTATAAACAATAGTAGTCTTTAAAATCAGAGGGAGAATAAATGGAAAAAGGAAAACTTATGTTAAATTCTATTTCATTCGAAATTATGGCCGTCATTATTTTTCAATAATGCTTTTCTCGATATACACGTTAAAGATGTTTTTTTTTAACTTTTTAAATAATCGACGTTTGTCATGTAATTTTTTTAAGCTTCTGTTATTTGTGACATGAGTTTGGTTTGGTTAAATAATTTAGACATACATGTCGATTAGTTCTAGCTGTGATCCTTTCAGTTTCGCCGATTCATTTTTTGGTTGACTTAGAAAATTGAGTAAAAAAAATATCAAAATTTTCATTCGAATAGTTTTTTTGCACAAAGTACTTTCAATCAATCTCACCTGAGACCATCTTCAGGGGATTAAGTTGTCTGCATATGAGTGTTTATGAGTGTTTATGGATATATATGTGTATATGTAAGTTATTTTTAATTTATTTTGTTTAAACGTTATTTTTGATGGATACTCATATTCGAATAGAAGCTTTGTTTTTCTTTAAACAGTAATTTTTATCCAACTACATCTACCGGCCTGAATATTCGGTAATTATGCGTGCTCCGGCCGTATTCGAATCTACACCCCCTATGGGGAACCGTCATTGGAGGTTACGTGCTACATGAAACATATATATATATATATATATATATATATATATATATATATATATATATATATATATATATATATATATATATATATGTATATGTATATGTATGTATATGAACATATATATATATATATATATATATATATATATATATGTATTTATGCGTGGGTATCTCTCTCTCTCTCTCTCTCTCTCTCTATATATATATATATATATATATATATATATGTTTTGAACAATAAAAAATATTGAGAAATTAAAATTTTCAGACAGACTGGGTTGTATATTAATATTTATTTTGTTTTATTATTTCAGTTACGTTCAACGACTATGTTCGGGCAGCGTTGGCCATCATCAGGAAACAAAATGCCTGCTTGTTAGTAGCAGTGAACTACAAGAATGAATGACTTTCAGAAGAAAATGAACTTTAACTGTAGTTTTCATTTGTTTTTTTTTATTATTAATTTTGGTCAATATATATATATATATATATATATATATATATATATATATATATATTACTTTAAACATTATTATAGTGGGAATTTCGTATTTGAAATAAAAATAAGGGCGTCTATTTCAAATACGAAGTGTCCGATATAATGCCGCTTGAAATAATAAAATGAACGATTAAAAATAAATCAATTGAGTTTTCTATTAATATGTATATGTAAAGGATACACACGCACACACACATTTCGAGTGACGTGCGCACATTTTTAGTGTCGCAAATGAAAACGTTTCGCACTAGGTTATGCAAGATTTAAAAACTATTTTGGTAAATGAATGTATTGTTCAAATTCTTAACTTCTTTCTCGGCTGTGCAGGCGCGTAAACCTACCAGCTATACATTATATATATATATATATATATATATATATATATATATATATATATGTACGTACGCACACACACACATATATATATACACACACACATATATATATACACACACACACACATATATATATACACACACACATATATATATGCAAATAAACACACACACATACATGTATATATATATATACACACATATATACACGTACAGATATATATACACATATACATATAGACATATATACACACACATATACAAACACATATACACACACACATATACAAACATTATATATATATATATATATATATATATATATATATATATAGATAGATAGATAGATAGATAGATAGATATACCCAAGTATAGGATTGGTGTATACAGAATAAATTCCAATAACCAATAAATATTTTTCTTAAACGAGTGCTCAATACAGAGTAGAGCAAATATAATTATTTATTCGAAAATTATAACATAAATATGCTATAAAATCACTACAAAAATAGCCATTTTGTTTCAAAATAGCTATTTTTGTAGTGATTTTATAATATATTTATGTTATAATTTTTGAATAAATAATTATATTTAAAAAAATTAAAATTATTTTATACTAAAGCATGTTTTGATAATTAATGAGAGGGTTGATAATACATGAGCAAAAACATGAACTTTGGAGAATTTATCGACAAAAACTTATTCGAAAAATGCAATAAAAAATTAAGCAGACAATTCTTTATACGAATTCTTTCTGCCTATATATATATATATATATATATATATATATATATATATAATATATGGATAAAATAACTGAAAAAGATTGGGTGTTTTTTTTTACGAAAGTATTTATTTCTGTGTTTTTATAAAAACACAGAAATAAATAAATACTTTCGTAAAAAAACACCCAATTTTTTTCAGTTATTTTATCCATATATTATATACATATCAAGAAAGTATACGTGGCTTCTCATCATGCTATATATATATATATATATATATCTATGTATATATGAATGTTCACACACACACATATATATATATATATATATATATATATATATATATATATATATATATATATATATATATATATATATGTGTGTGTGTGTATATATGAATACGCATCTGTTTTTCTTTATATATATATATATATATATTAGTGTATATATGGGCAGCAAACTTTCTTTTAAACATGTTTTGTTGAATATGACAGAAAAGGAAAATTTAATTCATTTTTTATTCATTTTTTATACCATTCATACATTTTCCCGTTTGTTGGAATTAAGGGAGTGCAAAAATTGTCCGTATTGTCCATTATCTCAAGCACTTTCGGCCACTTTTAGCTATTTTTAAGGGGATTTATTTTAGGTGTTGTTAATTTCTCTTGAGATGTATTTCTTGTGTTGTTTTATGTATATATATATATATATATATATATATATATATATATATATATATAATGTAGAATAAATGGTTTTAAAAGTTCCAAATTAATTAAAAACCATTTAAGTTTCAAATTAATTTAAACCCATTTATTCTACATTCAACATCATCACTTGATAAGACACCGGGGGTGTTGAAACAAAATGGCTATTTTTGTAGTGATTTTATAACATATTTATGTTATAATATTTAAATAAATAATTATATCTGCTCTACTCTGTATTGAGCACTCCTATACTTATATATATATATATATATATATATATATATATATATATATATATATATATATATATATATACATATGTTACACACACATATATATATAAGATAAATATGATATATTTTTCTGTAGTGTTTAACAAGTATCTAATATAAGAATGTTTCATTTATTTATTCTGTTAACTGACAATGACATTAATTTTAAAGTTAATTTAAAAGTGAATCTATTTTTTAAAATTCCAAATTGAAAGAAATTCCATAATCAATATATAAAATAATAATGAAAAAAATCTATTTAATTAGCACATCAAATTATTAAAAAGCAGAAATAACGCCTCAACCTGAGATAATGTTTTATTGGAAACATTTCCGAACATACGCGAAAAGACCTGTCGAACATAATTTTAAATGACGGAAGTGTTTACGTCAACGCTAGCATGAGAACTATTTTATAAAAAAAAAACCCTGTCTTTTTGCCTGTTATTTATCATACGGACATCTATATAATAAGAAATATCCATATATCTATTTATTGCTTCTGTTGAAACAATTGCAGCAAAGAAATATACACATATGTTATAAATATATTATTACACATATGAGATAGTACGGAAAAATCCTCGATCCGAACTTCTTTCTAATATCTGATCACATGCAAGAATTTGTGTGTGCTGGTCAGGCAAAGTACTTTTCGGAACACCTTCGTATATTCTTCTTCTTCTTCTTTTTCTTCTTCTTCTTCTTCTTCTTATTATTATTAAATAGTTATCCTTCAGCCAAAATAACCTAGTTTCCCCTGGTATTGTGTATTATTTTTTGTGGGGGAGTGTTTTTTTTAATTAAAATCCACGTTGGATAAAATTTGCTTTGTCTGTGAAATCTATCTATCTATATATATATATATATATATATATATATATATATATATATATATATATATATAAATGTAAATTGGCTGGAAAGTGCTCGTGTCTCCAGAAAAAATTGTCAATTGAAATACTGATCTTAGAAAGTGAATCGACCGACACCCAAAATTTTAATCAACCCCTTCGATATATACATCAAAATTAAAGGTTAAACTAACAGGGCAGTAGCAAAATCCTTCAATAATTTTTAATCAATGTTACAAATAATATAATTCGGATTATCTTATCTACTTATGTAAAGTCCATTTCTTTCTGTCTCTTTCTCTCTCTCTCTATATATATATATACAGCCCCCATATATATATATATATATATATATACAATGATATACAGTAAATTTATTTAATGAATTTCAAAATTAACAGTATAAGTTTGAACTATCCACAGAGACTGAAAATTTTGAAAAGTAAAACTATGTACTGAATATAATTTCTCTTTTCTCTAATTAAAGCCCTTTAGTACTTGAATTAGTACCTAAAGGTATAATAATCATTATTTTCCATTAATGGAAAACCCAGTCTTCCGTTCTCCGAATACAATTCACTATTCTAGTGAAGACAAGCGTGTATGAAACATGCTGGTGCACGCACACAGTCAACGTCAGGCGAGCGCGTTGGTCATTGCTGCCAAGGCAATAGTCATTTAGTAGGCAGTCAAGGCTCCGTAGTAGCGTTAGTCGTGACACAGGCATGTGCTAGTATGGGTTAACACGCAACCATGGCCGGCATTCTTGTAATCACGGCATGCTAGATTTTAGTTGAGAGAATTAAATGAAAACTGACAAAAGACGCTTTCACTGACTTAGAAGCGAATAAAAGTGTTGGGTTAGGGGAGACAGGTGCGAGGTGACGGCAAAAGTTCGGTAAAGTTTTGAAAACTGGAGGTTAAAACTTTTTTTTTCTTTTTATTCGGATAGAATTTTTCGGATTTGACACGAGGGAAATTTTATCGATCAAGAATGTTTGGAATGCGTGTAGTTGTGAAGAAGATTGCACAACTAGAAAAAGAAACGAACACGAATCGTTTTTCATTGAATCACGTCATTTTTCGCGCTGTTCTCGAAAGTAGATTTTCCAGGAATTCATTTGGAATCTACTTAGAAATGTAGATATATTGGTAAAAGTTAAAGCGTTTCAAATCGTTTGGTTCGAAATATTCCTTAGCTAAAATCACTCGTAATCCACGCAGTAATATTTAAGAATATTTCATTGGTTAAGAGAGTACCTATCTCAGTATATATACTACCTACCTATTTATCTTAGTCTCAAGATCCATTTAAGAAATCTTAAGTTATATGTCCACAATAATTTATAAAAAATATTTATTTTTACATGTATATATATATATTTAATATATGCGAGTATACGTTTATCTATCATATAAGTCGATGCACGTAATTTTTAAGACAAGTATTTTTTTAGTTTGCATTTCATCAAATTTTGCTTATCTTTTTTTATGAGACAATTTAAGTTTGCGGAAAAATGAAATTTGCTTCGTATAATTGAATATCATTTTTTTTTAAAGAAAATCAAATAAAGTTATGACACATTTATTGAGATATAATTTCTATTTTTGTCAGGATTTTCCCAAAAAAACATTTACTCATTTAAAACTGAATGAGTAACTTCTAGCACATGTAAGAATTAGCGTAAATAATGTCACAAAGTATATATATATATGTATATATATATATATATATATATATATATATATATATATATATATATATATATATATATATATATATATATATATATTGTAAGAAGGTCATGTGTATATGTAAACTATCGACAGCTGGATTCGAATATGTGTGTGTGTGTGTGTGTGTGTGTGTGTGTGTGTGTGTGTGTATGAAAATGAATATATTTACCAATGTATTTGGCCAGTAATGAATTGCGGTATATAAGTATCTATAAAGTAAATATGCTTATATATTTGTGTGCATTAAGGTTATGTGTACATACGTGTTATGTATGAATATTATCTATGTATATATCATATAAAGAGACATCTATAGATACATATTTATATAATGTTTATATAATATATATATATATATATGTATTATATATAGATATATATATATGCATGAATTTTTATATTATATATAGGTATAATTTATAATATAAATGTTCATATGCATATATATATAAGTTTATATTATATATAGTTATATTTTAATTATATATATATATATATAAAATCATATTATAATACATATATGTACAAGTTTATATTAAATATAATTATATTTTAATAATAATAATAATAATAATATATTGTTTATAATATATTTAGGTATAATTTTATAATATAACATATATACATACAAATATAGCTATATTTTATAATATATATATAAGCATACTTCTATAATATATATATGTATAGATATATGTATATATATATATATATATATATATATATATATATATATATATATGTATATATATATCACGATAATATATAGCTGTTCATATTATGTATGTGTCTGTGTATATTTGTATAAGCGAACACAAATAATACATAAATAGTATATTTACAATGAATGTTAACTTTTCGATGAAGTAAATATATATGACTGTATGTAATATCTTTTCTGTACATTATGTAACTGGCTCAGAGGATTTACATATACATACGTTCATACATACATACATACATGCATATATAAACTTGCGCTTTTTCTTGTGGTAACATGAATATTTTCTTGATTTATTGGCCAATTCATTTTATAGCGAACTTTTATCAGAAAACGAATAATTACTTCTCTTTACATGAATTATACCCTTTCGAATGTTTCGATTAAATCTTGGTGATTTATTACTAAATTTGATCGTTGTTATTTACGATGGCAATTGGACAATGCTCAGCTTTAGTCACGAATACTTAACAGTTTTTTTTGGTATCTAGATGGCCAGAGTGTAAAGTTGTGCACAGCATTGGCGGATAGCTTTTAAAAAAATTATTCTATGCATTTCTTAAAAACAGTTCGATTAAACTTACATCGATATTACATAGGTTCCATATAAGAAATAAATTTAGGGGTAGATCATTAAAAAAATATTTGAAATGTTTTCTTTTTCAAAATTCATTTCATTGATGCTTGTGTATTTTTTGTTTTCAAAAATACTTACATTTACGTATCTCCCTCTCTCTCTCTCTATATATATATATGTATATATGTTTACATACGCTCTATCCCTGATACAGAGTACTTTTAACTATATATATATAGCATATCTTAAAACTATATTTTATCATATATATATATATATATATATATATATATATAAGCAAAATATATATTTAAGCAATATATATATATTTAAGCAATTAATTCATATGTATTTAAACAATTATATGTGTTTAAGCAATTAATATATATATATATATATATATATATATATTTAAGCAACTGATATATATACATCAGTTGCTTAAATATATATATATATATTAATTGCTTAAACACACACATATATATATTAATTGCTTAAATACATATAAATTAATTGCTTAAATATATATATATTGCTTAAATATATATTAATTGCTTATATATATTAATTGCTTATATATATTAATTGCTTAAATATATATATAAATTAATTGCTTAAATATATATATATTGCTTAAATATATAGTAATTGCTTATATATATTAATTGCTTATATATATTAATTGCTTAAATACATATAAATTAATTGCTTAAATATATATATATTACTTAAATACATATTAATTGCTTATATATATTAATTGCTTATATATATTAATTGCTTATATATATTAATTGCTTAAATATATATATATTAATTGCTTAAATATATATATTAATTGCTTAAATATATATATATATTAATTGCTTAAATATATATATATTAATTGCTTAAATATATATATATATATATATATTTATATATATATATATATATATATATATATATATATATATATATATATATATAAGCAATTATATATTATTATTATTATATAATATATTATGAATTTAAAAAACTTTACTAGTTCTTATTACGATAAAATAAAGCTTATATTTAGGGCGTACCCATGTTTGAGCAGACGTTCCCGTTTTTTCTTTTATTTTTAATAGTGAAATTAAAATCTATACGTTTAGATATCGAATGTCTTATTAAAGAAAATGTGCATCTCTACAGCAATCAAGCTGTATTCCGTTTTTAATGTGAGAAACCACCTTCTTCAAGTGTTATACTTTCTTTAATAAGACTTTCAATCTCTCCGCTGGTAGATAATAATTTCACTGTTTATAAATAGGCACATCTACTTAAACACGTGTTGCAATAAATAATGACATTTAGATTGTCGTATCGAGTATATGCAATATTTTATACAATGGAAATCGTAATATTAACAACTTGAGAGATAAGATGAAGATATTAATTATTTATTACAGTACGGTATGGTTCGGCACATGAACATTTCAGTGGGAAATCCAGTTGATACTGAGCTCGTTTCACACGCTTGCTAGCTTACTACACGAACTTGCCATTGCGAGAAAGTAGGTACCTTTATTTGGTATTTTATAGATTTAAATTATTTGTTATAAACATTTACGTTAATGTTCTCTTTGAATTAAATATTTA
>OZ038483.1:41719430-41721930 GCA_964036315.1 Acanthosepion esculentum | reverse complement strand
GGATGATAGAACAGAGTCTGGGACAAGTAGCAAAGGGACAATAATTACTGAGAGCTACAAGAGATAGGGGTAAAGTGGAGAGCCATGATCGCCTACGCCCTGAAGCAGCATGACTCATAAAAGAAGTCCACCAACAAAACCGATGTTGAAGGTAAATATTGCACACACATCTCCATCCCCTATGTGCTAACAGATCATCAGAGAAACGACACAGGTCCCGAAGATGACAGAACATCAGGCGAACCTCCTCGACCTCTTTCTAAGCTCCTGCCCTGATAAATGCTTATCAAAAGTTCTACCTCTAATAGGCAAGTCAGATCATTCCCTAATCAGTGTCCAGATTGATGCAAAATCTGATATCTCCGGACATTCTGCTCCATAGAACGATTTTTCACTATGCGAAGGCAGGCTGGAACAGCTTTCGGCCCTATATAATGGAAGCTCCCTTCCGAAACTTCTTCAAGCATACTGCGTCAAAAACTGCTGACCTTGTCTCTGATTGAATCCTTTCTAGAATGGAAAGATTTATACCCTTAAAAAATTCCAGCAAAGGCCAGTCAGCCCTTGTTCACCCATGAATGCGCTGCAGACATAACACATCGAAACCCTTACTTCAATAGCTGTCGGAATGTAATTCGGCCCTCACTGCATTTAGAACTGTCTGCAAAAAAAAAAAAAAAAAAAAAAAAACGTTTCGGAAATGTCAAGTTCAGCTACGCACGCGCAGTCCAGTCCAGGATTGAAAAGGAACAAATTGGATCCCGTGAATTCTGGAAGATCACCAACCAGATCATGAACAGAAGTAAAGAGGCTGCGCCGACAATTATAAATGGCCGCGGGGTCATATCTGATTCGACAGATAAGGTGAACCTCTTCGCCTCCATCTTTGCCTCTAACTCAACGTTAGATGACAAAGACCATTCCCTCCCCAAGTTTCCATGTCTCTCCGAGCACAATCTCAGTAATATGACCATTACAGCACAAGAAGTTTCAAGACAAATCAAACGCCTTGTCCCTAAGAAATCCACAGGTCCAGACAAAATTCCAATGGTTGTCCTTAAGAACATCAACTCGGAATTATCTCCAATCCTAGCAAAGTCATTCAACCGCTGCATGAAGGAGACATCCTTCCGAAGCCTGTGGAAACTGTTAAGCGTATGCCCGTTTTTTTGCGATCTTCTCAGTACAGACCAATCAGTCTCCTCAGTATAATCAATAAGCTTTTTGAGGCCATAATCAATAAGAAGGTCGTCGAACACCGAGAAAAGAATAAACTCTTCAGCGATGAACAGTACGGATTTCGGTTGGTCCGATCCACTGACGACATCCTAAACTACCATCACACACTGAATCAGTGTGGCTGTTGATGACAAACACATCTCGACGATCATGGCGCTAGTTATCTCGAAGGCCTTCGACAAGGTGTGGCACAGAGGTTTACTACACAAGCACTCCACTTTTGGAATAACCAGTAGGGTCTTCTCGATCATAAAATCCTTCCGAACAGGTAGTTATCAATGGTCAGTCGTTGGAACCCTACAGGTCAACGCAGGCGTTCACAGATGATACGACTATATTGCGGTGCACCTCTGAAACTCTCGATGGACAAATATTGGTGAGTGATCTCTCTTCTGAACTTGCACAAAATACCCAATGGGATAAAACTGGCTGGTTACATCCAATGACTCGAAGACCAGACTAGTTTCATTCCGTGATCGCTGATCTAATCCCGAACTACCACCAATCAGGATGAACGTGCCTTGAAATACAGTTAGGCGTCAAATTCGCTCCGACGTGAAGGGGATCACGTACATACGATACATTGCTAAGGATGCAGGAAAAGATGGGCGGATTTCTGTACTGGTTCTGTAAGTACCTGACTCCCCCTGCTATCCGCTACATTTACAAGAGGAAGATCATGCCAAAAATTAAGTGCTCTTGTCACATTTGGGCGGGAGCTATCCAGACCTCATTCTTCAGCGTTAATAGAATTTAAAAGCATCTGCGAGCCCTTGTGTGTAACGAATTATTCTTCAACCTTTAATCTCTCTACCATAGGGGGGAAGTGGCCATCTTCTTGCTGCATTACCTCTATTTCCATGGAAAGCGCTCACGACGAACTACATTCCATGTTTCCACCGAGACAAACCTTCACAACAAGAAAACGCCATACATAGTTGCAAAGTAAGTTCCACTAGAGCATTTTTTTTATCGCAAAGCACTGCCCTGTGGAAGTAATTACTAAGAGGATGTTTCCACAATGACTACAAAGTTAGCTTGTTCAAGGCTAGGCTTAACCGATATATCCACTTGTATACGCATAAAACAATGTCTCCCAAACGTAACCGTCTACTACGTATGGCAGCCGGGCCTTGTAACGGGTGAACCTCGCTGAAATATATATATATATATATATATATATATATATATATATATATATATATATATACACAATATATAATTATATATAGATACATATATAAACAATATATACATAAAT
>OZ038483.1:41636930-41711930 GCA_964036315.1 Acanthosepion esculentum | reverse complement strand
AAGACTAAAGTAATTTTTTATTTTTTATTAATTTTTTTAATCCTTTTTAGCACGTTCGATATTTTGGTTAAGAATCCTTTTTTACACGTAAGCGATCGACAAAAGTAGTGTCTTTACGCTATATTTCCGGTTAAAAAAAATAATTTGTAATTTTTAAATTCATGCAAAAAAATATTTTTTCAAATTTTATTGAAACTTTCAAGACTTATTCACAAATGAAATAAATTGTTTTTGAAATTACTATAGAAACAATTGATAAAAATATTTTTTTTACATATGTTACCACCCGCCACTTAATTTTATGAAATTTAGAGAAATTAAATTGCAATTCCAAAATTTGTTTTATTATTTAAAAGCAGAACTCCTTGAAGAATGTAAATCATCATTTGTTTGAAACTACTAATCATTTACCGAAAATCTGCTCAGAATCTTAAAATAAATACTGCAACAAAACTATGACATTATTTAATTAGAAATTATAAATAAGATTTATTACGGACACTCTTGTCTCAAGAAAAAAAGTCGATGAATAATGAATTTTTACAAGAATTGTTTTCATTTTTAAAATTCTAATTATAACAAAATTTATATTTACGAAACAAAAATTGAAAAGCTCAATAAAAGTCGTTTACACACAATACTTCAAAAAAGAATTATGAATATAAAATATTACGTAACTTTCTCCTGTTGGAAAGTATGGTCGACCATACATGACATAATCAGAAAAAAAGAGTGATGACTATAATAAATTTAAATTCAACATTCCGAAGAATACGGATAATACTTTCTAATATTATTAAGAGTACTTAAAAATGATATTTTCTTGTTATTTTCTTAAATTATGTTTTAACAGATAAAGTCTCTGTAGTAAAACAGTAAAGGTGTTCACACATTTTATCATCACTTAAATAATTTTTTTTTTCAAATAAGATTAATTATACTTTAAATCAGCTAATAATCCTCAAATAAAGTTACAGAAAAAGTATATTTTATTTTTGGAAGATTTTTAAAACCGTGAATTGTTTACAAATGTGTCAAAAATGGCCGATTTGTGAAAGCGAGCAAAAAGTTGAGATGCCAATCAATATAATTCTGTTTGAATAACAACAGAGTATTTTGCTTACTGGAAATAGTAAATTTAATTATTTAGGTTTCAATGAAAGCTAAAATTAAATCTTCAAGAAAGATTTTTCCTTTTTCAAAATTCATTACGTAAACCTTAGGTATTGAAAATTCAATGGGGGTACCTAATATATAGAGATTGAATTTTTTTAAAAAAATTTCTGAACATGGTCAGCATGTTGTAATAAGACATTTCCATATATATATATATATATATATATATATATATATATATATATATATATCAATCAAGAAATGTACAAAATCAGTTAAACAGAAAACATCCTTGCTAATGGCTAATAGATTAGTCAAACGCTTAGAAACAAAAAACAAAAAAAGAGTACTGAACTGTTATGTAATATCAGTCCTCCTATATGGCAATAAATCCCCTCACAGATGAAGAAGCGATTTGAAACAATACAAATGTGGTTCTACAGAAGGATGCGGAGAATATCATTGACCGAAAATGTGAGCAAGGACGAAGTTCTAGAGACAATGGAAACAAAAAGGACACATCGGGAAGAAACAATTGGAATTTCTGGGGCACATAATAAGGTAAGAGGGCTTGGAAAATTTGAAACTCACAGGACAGATTGAAGGCAAGATGGTCAGAGTTAAACAACGCATCACCTGCCTTACGAGCTTGAGTGAATGGATGGCGGAGCAGGATTTCGGCGAGATAGCAAAAAGGCAAAATTTATTAAGACCTACCAATGACAGGAAATTGTGGGCAGCCATAATTGCCAACGGTCTGAAGGGACACGGCACATAGAAGACTATGGTCAGGAAAGAAATCACTTGTACGAATGTAATAAAAATTTAATAAAAAGCTTAATTTCAGTGATTTGTCAGTCATCTTCAATGAAACTTGTATAAAAGAGTGATTGATACCCAAATACACAATTATATATATATATATATATATATATATATATATATATATATATATATATATATATGTGTGTGTGTGTGTGTGTGTGTGTGTGTGTGTGTGTGTATCATACGATTTTACGACTTTTGGAATGGCCATAAGGAGCGAGAGGTGTGTAAATATACGTGTAGACAAGCCAAGCGAGAAGTAAGCACAATGTACATTTTACTTATTCATCCAATTAGATAAATAATACCTGACACCCAACTCCATAAATAAGCGCGTGTAGACGTGTTTAAAATTAAGTCTCATTCTCGTCTAAATGCCGCAAGAGAATTTTGTAACTTTTAAATAATCAAATATAGACATCTAATTATGAAAAATACGTTATAAATATTTTGGAGAAACTTCCCCCGCCAAAATAAAGTGAAATAAAAAGACAAAATATATGGCTGTCGTTTTGAATTATTTGATAATCACAACAGTAAAATTAGTTACTCACACATCGAATGAGGAACTAACATAATACAATGTTGACTTTAGTAAATCGATAACATATAGAAAACTGAGACAGCGAGGTAACCTATTTGCAGATGAAGAGAGAGCTAGAGGGTGGGGGGACAGCGGGAGAGAAAATGAGAGAGTGGTAAGATGAAGAAGGGAAAGACGATATAGTGGAAGAAAGAGGGGATAGGAAGGAATAGGAGAAAAAGAGATAGCTGAAAGGGAAGTAAGAGAAGAAGCGAAAGGAGAGAGAGGTGTTTGACAAAGAAAAAACGGGAGTTAGAAGAATAAGAGAGATGGAATAGCAAAAAGAGAGAGAAAGGATAGAAGAAGAAGAAGAAGAAGAAGAAGAAGAAGAAGAAGAAGAAGAAGAAGAAGAAGAAGAAGAAGAAAAAAGTGAATTATTTTACTAATAGCAAAAGAATTAATAAAATAATTGCATCGATATTTACCGAGGTTAGCTTCATCTCCTCCAAGGTCACAGAGGTGGGTTGCCTTGTGAGGATCGAATTCAGTTAACTAGCAATGGTGTGAGTAGATAAGTAGAATAACTTTTTAAATTACACTTTATGGCAACTATACTTCTTAATAACGCGCAAGACGACAAGTATGGGCCACCCAATGGCTATTGAACTTATTACTGTAGTCATTGACTGCGAAAATAACAGGTCCATTACTGCTGTATTTCGAGGGCTCGAAGAAAGCAACGATATAATTTAATAAATTTACAAACTTAGGAATCTTAAAATAAAAACAGTTCAACCGACCAACGTTCAAATACAGGCTGATTGAAAAGTAATTCCCTATTTTATGTATGATAGACTCTCCCGTCTTGTAAAAATTATTGTTAGACAGGAGAGTCCATCATACATAAAATAGGAAGTTACTTTTCAATCAGCCTGTAAATGATTATGTTTATTATAAGAAATTATTTTTTGGTCACTTCAAAATTGTTCTTTAAAAAACAGGTAACAATTGTTTAAATTAACCTTTAATAATTAATAAATATATTCAAATTTTAATGTCAACCAGTTTCTTTGTTTTATCTACAAATAGACAGATGAAGGTAAGGTCTAAAACTGGCACAAACGAATTATTCATTTCTGACTAACCTTCATTCCATCTTATTTCAGTCAATTTTAATAGCAGCTCTAAGGTCGGTATATCACGATTGTTAAACTGGTAGCATGGACTGGAAATATAGAATCCCTTGTTCTCGGGAGTTTGTTTTGCCGTGACAGCCGCTGACAGATTAATACACGCAAATTTAACTAGTTGGCGCCGTTCAATTTAACCATATAGCAATATTCTTTTATTCTCCGACTTACACTATGCCATCTTGATTTTTTTTTCTTTTGACGCTAGATCTTTCTATAAATGAAATTAAAAACGCAAATAAAGGAGTATACCTTTGGTACCTAGACTTTATGCAGTATTAGATTGGCGGTAAAGCATCATCATTTTACAATTTAAGTAACTAGTTGCAACCGTAAGTTCTATGGTAACAGTTTCTTCTCTCGCACGTCTATTGTTCTCTAATATTAATCTGTTTCTTCTATACTTTAACACTCAGTAACACCCCCCACCTTTACGTCTTAGTGTCTTTATTACCTTGCTTGGGGTGAAATGATTAAAAAAGTTATTTACAATATGTAAATAACTCAGAGTCTGTCTATATTTCTGAGATGAGGTATTATGTACAGTATTTACATTATTCGGACTATTGTCCTCATCTTTGTCGCCATATTTGTCACAACGTTTCGGCCGTTGTACGCTCCGGCCTTCTTCAGGTGGTTGGAATTTCGAACCGAACCCTTTATTTCGATCACTGGGGAAATTACCAGGAGATAACTGATAACTGACATCCATCAAACATGGCTCGTGGAACTAGAACAGTCTACGTCCTCAAGGACGGTGGATAAAGGCGTTGGTTAGATCCAGTAACAGACCCAAAGAGTGTGAGTTCAATACCCGGTTCAGGCAGTGGAGAACTTTCAGAGGGAAAATTACCAGGAGATAACTGATAACTGACATCCATCAAACATGGCTCGTGGAACTAGAACAGTCTACCCCAGTGATCGAAATAAAGGGTTCGGTTCGAAATTCCAACCACCTGAAGAAGGCCGGAGCGTACAACGGCCGAAACGTTGTGACAAATATGGCGACAAAGATGAGGACAATAGTCCGAATAATGTAAATAATGTAAATAACTTTTAATGATTAAAATAATTATTTACAATGTGTAAATAACTTTTTAATCATTTCACTCTGAGCAAGGCAATAAAACCACTAAGGCACAAGGCGGGGGGGGGGTGTTACTGAGTGCTAAAGTGATGAAGCGCTTCTTTTTTTACGTCTCGTGTACTTTCAGGACGTAGATGATCATGGCCCTTGAAATTTTCCTGTTCCTTGTAGCTCTTAAGTTTTGTCTTTTTGTTATTTCTCCCAAACCCTGTTCAACCATCCATTTACTCAAGCTCATCAATTACGTTACAAGCTGCTTTCCTATGTCCCTCTTTCCCTCAATCTGTCCTTGTGAGTATCAGATTTTCCAAGCCCTCCTTCCTCATTTTGTTCCCCAGAAATATCAACTGCCTCTTCAAGATGTTACGTATAAGTTCTCTTTTTATACTATTGTTCATCCAATATAAGGCCCAAGAACCACTCAAGGTAGAGGGTTACTGAATGTGGCTCTTGTAAGGGCGTACAAGGAGAGAGTAAAAACTGCAAAGTACAAGATAGATGTCGGATAGATAACAGTTGAGTACAAGATGAGATTAAGATTGTAGTGATTAGGGAAGCTTCCTCTTGGGGGTCTGTTTCACAATGTAGCATTCCTGAGGAAGAAGCTGTGTGGCAATGCATCCTTTCCAAATGAATACGAAGAGAATGCGGAAGATTTTATAATGTGAACGTGACATGGTGAGTTGCGAAGGTTTGAAGTGATGAAATTAAGAAATGTAAATCGCCCGAACATCTGCTAGCAATACAGTAGCGAGCGGCTAGCAAAGTTTCATTTGTAGGAAAAGAGACAGTAAGATAGGAAGCTATTCATCACCTAAAAAGCTTTTAAAGTTTAGAAATAAGAATTGGACAGCTCCAACATACCCCGAAAACTTTAACCAATATAGTTTCGTTGATAACAATTTCATTGACTTGCATAATAAAATGTGACATCTAACTGAAAATTATTGTTGCACAAACATTTTTTCGCATGACAGTTAAACAAATTCTTACCTGTGATTAAATTCCGCACTGGACTATGCCGACATTAGGCTGACTCCATCTCCTCAGAATATCAGAAAAGTAACAAAAAGGGGGTGGGGGCTTTTGATAATCTTGCGCCTTCTCGGGCTAACGTTCTCGACTGACATGAAGAGGAAAAGACTATATTGAATCACTTGCTAGGTCAGCTGCTAAGAAAATTGGTTCGCTGTGCCGTGCTAGACACGTTTTCTCTCCAAAATCTATCTTTTATATCTACAAGTCTAGCACTCGTCCATGCTTAGAATATTGCTGCTACATATTGTTCCGTGTCCCTGCTATTTACCTTGAGCTCCTTGATAAAATCCAAAGAAGAATCAGCAATGTTATTGGTCCTGTTCTGGCGGATCGGCTTCAGTTACTTTCCTACCGCCGTAAGATTGCCTCTCTGTGTCTTTTTTATAAATAATTTCAATGTAATTTTTCGGGTGAGCTCTTCGCTATGGTACCTAGACTTTATGAATTTAAGCGCAGTACTAGCGCAGGCATCAATATCTCATCAATTTACAGTTGAGCTGGCTAGATGTAGTCATAAGTTCTATGCTAACAGCTTTTTCTCGAACTTCTTGCTTGAGGAACTCCTTTTTGGATCAATGCTTTCTAGCCAACTTTAATCTGTAAAAAATTAAATGCAATGTCAACAGCTATCTAATGTTCTTCTGATTACTCTTTTTCACTTCCCGCTCATTATTAATGTTTCTGTTCCTAATCCTTTCGCACCCTGTAACCCCTTGTGTCTTAGTGGCTTTACTGCCTTGCATGGGTCGGTACCGATTAAAATAACCTATTAATTTGGTGTCTGACATCAAGCTTTATTTTGTGGATTATGGTACAAACCTGTGGATTACTGCAAGTGAAATTAGTGCATAATTACTTCCCTTCATCGTGCACGTGAGTTCACTCTGTGCAGTATATGATCCGTGCTGGAGTAGCCTTTAATTACAAAAGCGGAAGTGACGTCACAAACCAAACGCAAAATCCGATCTCGGGTCGTTGATTACATTTCCCAGGTCGCAGCCAACTGTACTATGTCGGACCGTGTAGGCAGACGACAGATAGTCAAACTGCTAGGTTCAAAAAGGTTAAATTGCATTGGAATCTTTGAACCGCCTCATACAGATTTATTATCAATATATAACTATACACCTGCGTATCTACTAATGAATTCGACATGTCATACCGCACACGCACACCCATTATATTATATATATATATATATATATATATATATATAGTAGAAGCCGTTTATTGTAGTAATAGATGTTATCAAAACCAGTCGGTCGCAAATATTTATGATAATAAAAGTTTTAAATATTTTTTAATAAAGTTGATTATAGCAATTGATTTAATAATGACATAATTAATAAGAATTTGTAACATTAAATAGAAATTGTTCCAATTTTTATATCCTTCGCTTAATGTTATCAGAATAAGCGGCTTTCTCTGTACTATTACAAATAATAAAACATTTATAATGTAATGTTGTTTCTAACAATGGATTTACTGAATGTAAAGGGTTCCAATGTTTATATCCATTGCGCAATGTTATCAACCGACTGTCCCAAAATGTTTATAATAAGCCGCTCTGTGTTAGAAAATGCTATGCATCACTTCAGGTTTTCTATTTCATCTGTGAGGAAATTGTTCAGCTGCCATATTAAAGATTAGACATGACACAGCAGTTCACCGATCTTTTTGTTTGTTTTTTTACCATATTTTCCTGTCGTAATATTTTACGCATGTTTTCGTAAAATTGTTTAAAACAATGAATTTAAAACTGTTCCAATTCTTAAATCTTTTGTTTAATGTTTCAGCCGTTTATCCTGTCTCAAGGTGAATAACAATAAGTCACACCCTCTGCACTATTATTACTAATAGCATTTTATTTATACTGTAAATTTTGTTTCTAAAAGTGAATGGAAACTGTTTCAATACTTATATCCTTTGCTTAATGTTATCAGCCGGTTATAGTTGTCGCAAAGTCATGTGCCACCAAACTGATCACAATAAGCGTCAGTACATAACGGATGGGGCGTTGAAAATTTCTCAGCACGATCCCCTGGACAAAATCTGATCAAATATCACAATTTTGTAGGGGAAGAGCTTAGCTCCTTGATTGAGCTGAGAAATTTTCCAGCACGCACTCACAAACACACGCGTATGTATGTATCTATGAATAGTGTGTGTGATTTAATGAACTGGTGACAGTTACAGAGATGTTAATTAGAATTTTTTATTCTAATATGCATTTTGGTTTTCATGTATTATCGTAATTTGGGATTTGTTTAACTTTCGTGCTATTAATAACTCGTGTCCCTTGTCGGAGATCAAACAACAGTAACTGTTTTTAATGCTCCAGCAAGTTCCTCAGTGGTTATTCTCTTTTTCAAAATCTGCTATTTGGATGGTTTAACATTATTTCTTCTTTGTCTTCTTCTTATTAATTTATGTCTGGTGGTTATTGCAGTAAATTATAAAGTCTCCGCTATTTTCTTAGTTTCTTTGCAGACTCCAGCACCGCTAAAGTATAGACCGTCCCAATTCTTTTCCAAATGTCAACTTTATTCAATTTCGATTCTAGAATTATTGGCACGGCTCCAAGTGCTCAACCTATTACCGGAACAAAATTCATGTTCCACAGTTTTCTCAGTTCCTGGGTGAGGTTCTTGTATCGTTTTATTTTTTTTTTCCCATTTTCTTTCATGTAGTGTCCGCCATTACAGTCATTTTGAAGATGTGGCATTTCCACTTTTCCTTTATTGTGGCTATCAGCTAAGCTTTGTGCTGATATCATTTCTTTACATGTTCGAACCCAAACGGTTTGCACGATTCTCTGTGTATTATTATTCCTGCTCTGTCATATCTGCCCTTGTATTACTTTTCGATTAGCTTGTTGTATTCATTTATTGTTTCATCTTTTTCCCTACGAAAGACGGCATTTGCTGTTTTTATGGTTTCTGTTTTGGTTGTAATTACTCTTTTGGAATTGTCATGCTGGTGGAAAATTTTCAACTTATAAAATAAGCGTGCCGGTTCAAATAATCGTCCCACCAGAGAACTTTTATGTAAATTTGATAAGCGTGTAACAGTCGTGACGCGGAGAAAATTATTAAGAAAATAATAAGTGCCCGTACCAAATAAACACCGTGCCGAGAGGAAAATTTGAAGGAAATTATAAAAAAAAAACATCAGGAAGGGTAGATAATGAGGAAAGAGGGATTGGGAAGTTTGATACTCACAGAAGAGAATGAAGGCGAGAGGGACAGAGGAAAACAACGCATAACCTACCTAGCGAGAGTACCTAGTACCTAGTAAATGGATGGCGAGCGAAGATTTAGGAGAGATAACAAAAAGATAAAATAGCTACAAAGGACAGGAAATTGGGGAGAGCCATGATCGTCAACGTTTTGGAGGTACACAGAAGAAGAAGAAGAAGAAGAAGAAGAAGAAGAAGAAGAAGAACCCAAACGGTTTGCACGATTCTCTGTGTATTATTATTCCTGCTCTGTCATATCTGCCCTTGTATTACTTTTCGATTAGCTTGCTGTATTCATTTATTGTTTCATCTTTTTCCCTACGAAAGACGGCATTTGCAAAAAGATAAAATAGCTACAAAGGACAGGAAATTGGGGAGAGCCATGATCGTCAACGTTTTGGAGGTACACGGAAGAAGAAGAAGAAGAAGAAGAAGAAGAAGAAGAAGAAGAAGAAGAAGAAGAAGAAGAAGAAGAAGAAGAAGAAGAAGAAGACTTATATTTGGTACACAAGAGTAGCGCATTTGTTTCAAACTTCCATTTCTATCTTGAAATGACTTCTGCATAAGCACGTCCATTATTGTTCGTCAGCAATATTTTGAATTTGCCTTTTAAATTCTCTGTACAGTTTCTTTCTCAATTTTCTTTCATATCTTGATACCATTTTGTGTAATTTTCATATATTTATAGTATTGTTAAGTGCATCCCACGTCAGCCATTTAGAGACAGTCCCCTACATTGATAAACCCGATTTCTCATATGGGGCTTATCAATGTCTTGCTGTGATGCAGAACATTGTGCATGGTCATTAACTCCTGTCCGTCGATATATCAATATGGTTTCTCGCCCTGAGCCACCAGGTTCGTGTTTATCCTAATAATGTTAACATTTTCAGGCGTTTATTACATATTTTTAAATATATAGTCCTGAGTATGACGATAAACTACATCCGGCAGAATGATGGTTTTGATAGTGAGAGTGGAGCTTTTGAGGAGTGTGGTACCACCTCTTAATTGCTGTTGGTCTCACGTCCCCCCGAACCGGGGTGGTAGCACCTGTTAGGGTTCCAGCTATGAGCAAATAGTAAATTCCCAAACAGAAACAAAACACTGTGAAAGTATAAAAATACATTTTTATAGCAAAACTACCAGCAATACCTATTTATAGTAAAATTACCAACAATACACCAATCAACATGAAAGAACTTTCATGACATTAATCCATATAATATCATACAATTTCTTAAATCAAACTGTATTCCAAAATATAACTTTAACAAAACAACATAAAACACACATATCACCGCTTCTAGTAATATCCATACAAACATGTATATGCACAAAAGTTGAGTATCATCTACCATGTATTCAATTGTGAAAGGGGAATAACATTTTTATTCAAATCTTCGAAGAAAATTAAATTTTAGCATTAAATGACCCATAAGTGTTGAGACGTCGTTAAAAAAAATCAAATCTTTAAATATATATTAAGGATTTTTTAAATATTTATACCTTAATGTTTGATAAAATCAATGGTGGTTGTAAGAATAATTACAGTTTATATTATTGGATAAAAATTTAAAAAAATAAATTAAAATAACTAGATTAGAATTTATTGTATAATTTTAAATCAGGTTTCATATAAAATATATACACATATGATAATAAAGAAAGATTGTTCACACACGCTTCTTACAATATGTAGACATAGTAGGCTGATGAAAAGAATTCGAGTGATAAAAACCAGTGGAAGCGTGATGAGAAAAGTGTTAAAAATCGGAATTTTCAGACACGCCTGTTCTAGATTTAAATAGGAATTTAGGCATGGTCAATGAATACAATTTCCACAAAACGCCTTCTACAAACCCTCTACAACACTAATGACGACAAACAACGCGCACAAAACTCTTCAGTAATATGACAAATGCGAAAAAAAAATTTCCTTCTTCATTTTTTTTATTTATCGTCTCGTTGAGAAAGGACACAGACGTGTCCGAAAGTTTCGATTTGTAACGTCATTCTGATCACGCTTCCATTATTACTAATGTACAATAAATATTATTAGTGTTAATATCATTATTATTATTTTTGTTGTTTTTTATCTAGAATTTCTCTCATCGGCCTATTATATGTATTTGATATATATATATATATATATATATATATATATATATATATATATATATATATATATATATATATATAGAGAGAGAGAGAGAGAGATAATATTAGTGGCCGCCTGACAATTGCGCCTAGCATGAAACAGCCTGTCACCTCTGAGTGTTAACTTCAATGGTCACGTTTATATTTATATTTACATACTCTCTATCTCTGATATTGAGCACTTTATCTCAAAAATATAGCCACAACTTAAAACTATATATATATATATATATATATATATATATATATATATGGGTAAATAGCAGGACAGGACAGATTGGGTTGCCTTGGATGGCAACTGATCTAGGAAAAGGACAACTCTGAATTCAAAACCTGCGGAGGGTCGTTTGGGGACCTTGTGGCACGTAGTGCACCATGTCTCTGTATTCAGCCATTCAAAAAGTGTGGATGGTTATGCACAAAACCTTCACCGCTATAATCAAATCTCGTCTTGGTTCCTAGGAACTGATCCGCTTGACCGTCATACGTCCAATTCGACGGGAGAGTCGAGTATATATTAGGATATTACATCGAAAACATGTCAAAATCGCTGCAGAATTGCAGTCGTATTTCCATGCGGATCAACGCATCTCATCAGACGATTGTAAATTACTGGCGCGTGAATGATTTATTTAGACTTAAAAGCAAAATACAGCCTCTTTTTACGAAAAAAAATGTGTGTGGGGGGTAGCATAAAGTTTTCTGGGCTTTACTCTGATCAACCAATCAAATATGACCTACGTTAAATTTAAACTAAGCGAAGAAAATAAAATTAAAAAATATATTTTATAAATGGTCATGACCCGTAGATTGGCAGTTAATGTCAGCACAGATATTAAACAGGAGCAGATGTTAATAATATTGCTCTACTTTGTATTGAGCCTTCTTTTAAATTAAATATTACGAACGTTGGAATTGTACTCTATTTGTTCACATCGTACCTGGTTATATATTTTTTTTATTTCAGTGTCTCTTGCTTGCATAGTATATCCCCGTGTGACAAAAACCTCACATCAAATACTGCTTACAAAGAATATTGGTAAAAGTTTATACTATATTCACTTCACACGCGATGATCAAGTTCCCTGAATTTAATATTTTTATTATTATGCTAATGTTCACCTAATACAAGGCCTAAGAGCCAGTTAAAGTAGAGCCAGTCAAAGTAGTCACCATCAGTAAGATAGCTCTTCAAGCCTCGGTCAGCATGACCAATGTCTTTTGAAACGTTTCATTTATCAAACTTCCCTTATAAGTCCCTGATCAACCCTTAGTATGGTTTTCAGGCACTTCCCAACGCTGGGATCGATTAATCCAAGGCGATATTATCAAACTCTTCACTAATAGAAAGAGATTCGAAACCCGATTCTCAAACTCAGAACGCTAACAGTCTAACCATTCAGCCACGCGCCTACTGGTTTGCTGAGTACCACCATACAAAAATGCCTCAAACAACTCAAGAAAAACTGACAAATCGTAAAACCAATCACTCAATCAACCAATCGATCAACCAATCGATCAACCAATCGATCAACCATCTCTTTGACGTGAAGCTCACTAGATGGCGCTAAAGTGGTTACGAAAGCAGAGATTTAAATTTCAGTCCTTGATTGCATACCGTTTCGTTTTTTGAATGTACACTTACACTGTAAGTCTGCTTCGGCGTAACACTAAATACTAAAAGTCCATCAGAAGAGGAAAAGTTATTTAAAACCCGGTCACAAGGCAAGTTGTCTAAACGATCTATCAACAGCGTTTAGCGATAAATATCGAACTCAAACAGCTCAGTGATGGACGACAATGAAATCTCCCTTCTGGGATTTGTATTTTATCATTAAATAGCACGCCTTGGTGGGGTAAATACTTGTGTCCGAAGAAAACCATGTGACGGCAAAATAAGAACAAACAAGAAATTACAGTGATAGCTTAGAGATTGTAGAACATATGCAGCATTGTGATTTAACCTCAGAATATTATTGAAGTAGACATGGTTGAATGAAAGCAAAGCACATAATCGAGCCACATGATTTATGTATACGTATAGTATGATTAGTTTCTGTTGTGTTCAATTTCGTAATTTTTACTTTGGCAAAGGCACGAATCCATTACTTCTACGCTAGAGACGGGTTAAATGTTAAGATTGACTGGTCTGTCTATCTGAGTGGTAACCGATCCAAGAGAATGAAAACTCTGATTTCAAACCGTGCAGAAACAACAGGAAGTCATTCTTTTTTTCCCAAGAAATCATGGCAATTACTAAATAATAACGGAAAAAGTCTATCATCGCCCTCTACGGATTCTATGTCCTGAAGGGGCGTGGCTAATGTAAAAAAAAAACAAAAAACAAACCCCCAAAACCCCTGAAATTATATTTAAAAATGTGGACGCATGACAGAATGTTTAGAACATTAGCGTTCTAGCCATATAAACCTTGGTTCGAATTTTACCATCATCGACTTTTCAAGATGATGATTCTTAATGATATGGTCTTGTGGAGACGATCTCTGTGTGCAGCTCTGCTGGGGCGTGCCTGAAAAACGTACCACATATTGACCCAAGTCTTGTGAGCGAAACTGGGTAGGCGAAACTGTTCAGAAGCCGTCGATGGTTGTGTTAGCACAAAATCACCAGTCATCTTGACCGAGGGTTTGTCCGTAGTGACCATGTTCAAATTTTGTACATACCAAAAATATGCGCTATCTCCCAGAAGTTCTAACTAAGCATAGTTGGAGTATAAACCAGAATTTGGTTGTGTGAGTGTTAAAGAAATGTGCCTGAGTAAGCGTCAGCAACAGGGAACCGTTCCAGTTGAGAACATGCTCGAAAACGAACAGCCAGCTATTAAAGTATAAAAAGCGACTAGTAAAGAACATTCTCTATTGGTATCTTTTTGTGAGTTTTTTTTTTTGGAAGTGGTCAGGTGAAATAGGTTTCTTTTTGACTGAAGAAGAGACCTCGTTCCTTGTTTAACCTCTCACTCCATAGCCAGACATCATATTAAATAAACATAACATCGGGATTCCAACTTGAATTTCGAATTCCCTAACATTAGACCAAGAAGATCACCGGCCTATGATGTGTAATATTAAATTGCTGTATCAAACTTTGGAACAATTGATGCTGCCAGAGACCGTAACTCTTACAATATATCAAATTCCAAGTTACAAACAGAAGAAAAGAACAAGCGAGAATTGCCCTTTTTTCCTACAGTGCACATAGGTAACGATATAGGATTTTGCTCATTAAACCAACCGGGAGTAAAAGTATGACCCGTTAATTAAACATGTTAACATAAAAGCACTTGAGCGCGACACACATTAGATCAGTCCCGACCCACATATTTCGATGTATGACAAGTGTAGGCAGGGATTTTTCCAGCGTTATTTTTTCTCTTGCTTTTTTGTCGTTTTTTTTTTATTTTTTATTTTTTTTAGTGCTTACCTTTTCTGTTGCGTATTTGCGATTTATGTTTTTTCTAATTAAGATAGAAGGGAGGGGGAGTTCAAGTTACACGAAAGAGGATCCGTTCCGTCAGCTTATGACAGCCACCCTGCCTGTCACTCCTCGCTTTCCCAATTTTTTCAAGTCCCTGGAGCTCGTGAACAAACTAGAATGATTTCTGCAACGGTTTTTCGTAGAACATAATTTTTACCCATAGTGGGGTCACTTTTCGATTATGCCGTTTTCTATCTGCATCCAACCACAGCGATCCCCCTGAGAAAAAGCATCTAAATCCCAATCAGGTGCTGATCCAAGGCGCATCGTTACACGCGATAGACAATCTGACAAAATCAAACAAACAAAAAAAAATCAGTGTTTCCTAAGTAAACAAGGATTGTGCTCTTATTTTATGAACATAAAAACATGATAATCGAAACATCTCGTTTAATTGCATACGAGAAGCAACAAACAAGATGTAAATCTCCTCTGGAGAATATGAAAATTTGAGTAAAAACGAATCAAATGACGATAACGAACCAATCTAAATTCAAACAATACTGATCCAGCCTTTATTATTCATCAGTTAAAATTTGCATTTTGTAAGCCTGACTGCCTTTCCTGAAAGATCCTAATGAAACTGTCTTATTGTACTTCTTTCTCGAACAAGATCAGGGACTGGGGCCACAATCATCTGATGTAATGGTCCATTTAACTAATAAGGGCTTCCACCTAACGGAGTCGTTCGTGTAAACATCTTCATTTGGCCTATCGGAAGTGAGACTAAAATTGAATAAGAGAAGACAACAACGTTGTAAGAACTATTGTGTTCGTGTGGCTTCCATCAAAATGTTTTATTATGGCTGAAAGGAAGGATTGATACAATCTATTTCCATTTGTGCACCTATCAAAAAACTGATCATATTGGTGGCCGAGATAGTTGTGAACCTTTATGATTAACACTAATATCAGGATTTTAAACATTCGAATTTTCGGTTTGATTCTTTTAAAGCTAGAGATGCAATCATAAGAGTAATAGTAAACAATAATCTCATTACTTAGAAGTTTCTACATTCAAATGTGTAAAATCTACAGTCATTATATATATATATATATATATATATATATATATATATATATATATATATATATTACTAATCGACACATATATATATATATATGTATATATATATATATATATATATATATATATATATATTACTAATCGACACACATATATATATATATATATATATATTACTAATCGACACACACACACACACACACATATATATATATATATATATTACTAATCGACACACACACACACACACACACACACATATATATATATATATATATATATGTGTGTGTGTGTGTGTGTGTGTGTGTGTATATTACTAATCGACATATATATAGTATATTACTAATCGGCAACACAACTACCCTACACCATGAAAACAACAGATTTAGATTACAGATACTAGAAGCAATTTATATTAAAAAATTAAAGCCGGCACTGAACAGAATCAACTATGAACATTGCAGTAATGTTCTGAAATACCTGTAAAGGAACAGTTTTTTTTCATGTTTTAATGCGCGTGTGACCATGACATTATAACATAGAAGAAAAAATTCCATAATGGATAATTTTTTGCACGTTCTGATGAACGCTCAGCACTGTGTCAATAGTTTTGCATTTAAAATCATAATGAAAAAATTACGGTAATGGATGACAACGTACGTCTTTGTATAAATACTTATACTAATGAACAACATATAGTTTTGTACCACTTGCGCCCTTGAAGATGATGTTGGAAGAAGATCGAAAGTACTTGGGAAATGAATATAAAAGAAATTTAAACAGCTATAGCACATTTCTCTCATCCTTATACATCAATAGACGGAAGGTTATTCGTGAGTATGAGTATGAACGGATTTTATTAAAAATTAGCGAACAACGTCTGTAATTTATTCAATCAGACATGCCTAAAAGAGAATTTGCTGCCTAAATACGCCCCCCCCCCCCACATATAGGATGCTGCAAGGTTTTCACAGTATTACTAGCGGGCTATAAGCAGAAGATAACTTAAAGTTAGGCGATATGCAACACGTTTTAACCTTCTCATTTATCTTTCAAACATATCGAAAGCAGGTTCAAATCAAAATGAAAAAATAGATACCATGCTCATGGTAGCTATAGCAACTTGAAGACAGTGAGCTTCTTCAATGTGCTCCAAGAGGAACGACGCGAAGCTGTATCTTACAGGACTTCACAGAGGTATCCACGGTGAGACACACCATCCACTGTAATGGTCATGGTAGTCGTAATCTACAAGGGCTATGTTTGTTGCTCCACGTCTTTTCTCGGGGTCAATGCCACCGTGTACATACAATGGCTAATCCACGCATCGAGTGGGTTGTTGTACGTGCTCCAGCAGGGCACTGCTCCCTTCTCACATGGCACAGGTAATGCAGGAGTGTCTGACAGAATGTTCACGATTCTAACATCACCAACACATGGGCAACCTAGCTTTCTTCACTGGACTATGTTTGGGCAGTTTCCGAGATGGAGTCTTACTAGCGGCTCTACAATAACAAGGTGTCGTTGATGTGATAACCAACTTGAACGAGAATTCCCTGAACCGGGCGTGCAGACGATTTCGAGGGCGCACCGTGGCAGTCATTTAGGTTGATTGTTTTCCAAAATGGAATTATATATATATATATATATATATATATATATATATATATATATATATATATATATATATACTCCAATATTCTTATTACTTCAAACGTTATTGTTGCATTAAAAGTGGTTTCCCCATTTTTTTTTAAAAAAAAGGGAATAGACTTTCTGTTCTTCTCGAGTGCCACATTTTCTTTGGGAAGACTTTCGATCTATAGGCCGCTAGATTTAATTTCATTACTTAAGAGGACTATCTACTTTAATATATGTATTTGCTAAACGTAACGTTTATAGTAATAAGAAGTTACCTATCACACGCTCGCAATTAAAACTAGTTATTTGTGGATATAATACTCTCTTATGGGTATTAAAGAGATCTACTACATTCGATGAGAAGGGGATCTGAAATTGGAGGAAGGCCTTCAAAAGGGCAAAGAGATTTTCAATGGTGCCAACAGTATTATTTAGCAAATATTTCTAGGCCCAATGGCAAAATAACTGAAAAGTCGCATCGTAATACAGTCCGATTAACGGCATGGTGTTCTCTTCCGGCAGACTGCTGGGCCTAGCAAGTGGTCACAATGAATTGGCACTTCTTAACGTTTGTTTACCAGCAGGGGAACAAATCTAATCAGAGATCAAACAAACACTTATATTGATACATTCACACAAATATACCCTCATTCATACCTGTGTCTTCGTTCATTTAGAAGGTATATAAACCCATACGTCTCAACACAATTATTATATGTCAGTATCTTAGCGTGTAAGTAAAACTAAAAGTAGATATGTGTGCCTATATGTAGCGTTAGTGTTAGTATACAAACAAGCAAATTGCCGGTGTGTGAGTTCGATACTAGTTCCATAGATAGTTATAGTACAAAATTGCTGCAGTTTATTTGAAGAGTAAAGAATATATTGACTGAAAATTTTGTGACAAAAAGCAACTAAAAATTAGTCTTTTTCTTCTCTCTGTGCCGTATCCGGTCAGGACGTCTGCATTCGTGTTTCTTCACAATTTTATATTCTTTATAGCTCAAAGTAATTGTTGCCTGCTGACCATTCCTAGCAGTTTGTCTTCTGCCATCATTTACACATGTTTGTTAAGGAGTTCACTCTATTTTGGCTTCAATATACCCTCTGAGTGTCACATTCTCCAAGCTCTCATTCCTCGTTATTTGGACTGCAATTTCAACAATCTCTTTCTGGTTTTAAGTATTCTAGGTAATCCTTTTGTCTACATTTTCCTTAAAACTGCCTCGTAGCTCACATACTCCGTCCATGTTTTTCTCAGCATTCTTCTGTTAGGGCCACAAAATAATCCAGTTTCCTAATACTTTGTTTATCTTCTGGAAAGCATCTTTCGCTTATTCCAATACGCCTTCGGATTTTCATGTCACATTTTTTCTTCTGTTAAAACAATTTTAGATATTTAAAAATTTTGTTGTCAATACAGAATTTAGCTATAGTATAGAAAATGGATGTATTTCGAATATGAGTTAAAAATAACAGATATCGTAAGTACTGAAAAAAAGAAGAAAAAGCAAGAGATTAAGTAAGCACTAACAAAAAGGACAAAAAGGCACAAGAAAAAAGGGACGAAAAAAGCAAGAGGAAATGTAGGGACCAAAGAAAAAAAAAAAAAAAAATGGATGAAAAACCAAGTCAAAAAGTAAGCACCGGAAAAAATACTAAAAATCAAGCACTGATAAAAAGGACGAAAAAAGCCAGAGAAAAAGTAGGGACTGAAAAAATATTAAAAACCAAGAGAAAAAGTAAGCACTGAAAAAAAAAAGGACGAAAAAAGCAAAAGAAAAAGTAAGCTCTGAAAAAAGGGACGAAAAGAGCAAGAAAAAAAAAAGAAGAATGCAGCGAAAAAACAAAGCAATAAAATACCCCCCCCAAAAAAACAAAAAACAAAAACGAAAGAAAGAAAAAAAGAACGGAAGAGAAACAGTAAGTAATAAATAAAGGATGAAAAAAGCAAGTGAGAAATTAAGCACCGAAAAAATAAGACGAAAAATTCAAGAGAAAAAAGTAAATATTGAAAAAGTGAAAGACGAAAATAAATATGTTTAATAAATAAACACCAGCGTCTACTCAAATATCCCCTAAAAGATATGAATGTTTCGAGAGTCTGAAAGATTGGCGCTTATAAGGCCCTATTCAACTTCACAGAGACGGTCTAAAGCACGTCGGATCTAACGACGGTTTCTCCTGTCAAAGGGGATGCAGGTTCGAATCCAGACAAAGAGCGCATAATTTTAATTTAATAAAATTTCTCAGATATTTAGACCGATTATGCGAAGAATGATATCAGAAAGAGCAGTGCAAATGCAGAAGGGCGTGTACCTGTGTTTTATATATCATGCAAGGGCGTTCGATAAAGTACGCCACAAAGACCTGTTGAAACTGCTTAGCAACCTTGACATATTTTGGGAAGGCTCTTAGAATAATGAAGAATCTATAGTGGAAGGAAACCGCTTGCATACGGTTTGAAAAGGAGTTCAGTAGATATACAAAAATAGAAAGGGGTGTAAGACAAGGATGTGACGTCTCGCTGGACTTATTCAATGTGTACAACCTGTAGAGGTGATTCTGAGAGAATTAGAAATCCTACCAGGATTCATTATTGGCGGCCACAATCTTGACAAAATAAGATATGCAGATGACACAGTGTTGATAGCAGACACGGAAAGGACAGAATGAAAGCGAGAAGAGAGGAGTAAATGCCAATTTCAAGAAGATAGAATGCATGGTTGTCAGCAAAAAGAACATCCTATCATGCAAATTACAAGATGGAGATACCAAAATCAAGCAGTTACAAACTTTAAATATCTGGGAAGTGTTTTAACAGAGGACGGAAAGTGCGACACTGAAATCCGAAAGTGCATTGGAATAGCGAAAGATGCCTTCCAAAAGCTAAGCAGAGTATTAAGAAACAGAAAAAAACTTCGTTAGAAACATAGAAAATAGTGCTGAACTGTTACGTGATATTTGTCCACATATATGACAGTTAATGCTGGACAATGTCTTCAAAGATGAAGAGAATTGAGGCAACAGAATTGTGGTTCTACAGAAGGATGCTGAGGATACCATGGGCCGAATATGTGATCCTCACTGGGTGCCCCATACTTTCGGCCTTGTGCCACATCTAAGCTATGCTTAAAAAATCACAATAACCTTCTTGAACGAAACACTTCAATGCACTAGTTTAGATAGGCTCGCATTCTACTTTGTATACTTACGGGAGATAACTCGTATCAATTAATACTCATAAGTCTTATTCCATTTTCTGTTGCTTGTCCGTTTCTTCCACTGAACAAGAGTATGTGATTTTTTTAACACTACCAGGCCGAGGGATTGAACTCAAGGCGGACAAGGAATTAGATTAGTCTACTAGTGGCAACAATCTACTCCCATGGATTGAATGAAGGGTGCGGTTTGACATTTCGAGAAGGTTACAGAGTATAATTACAGATACCAAAAATGATCGGAGTGTACAATGGCCAAAAAGTTGTGAGTAGAATAAAGATGGTCACATTGGTCCGAATAGAAGAATATATAATAACAATAACGAATTATGTACTGACTGGAGTAAGTCTGTAGCCTGACGGGTATCGCTTAATTGAATGTACATCTGACGTTTTCAGTGCTCGATTCATTGACCACTGAATTAAGTATATTGACAAGGAAGGAGATTATGCTGAAAAGAATAATAAAAAAAAGTACCTAATAACTAGGTATCCGACTAGGATTTATAGAATCTATTCTCGTCAGGTCTCGCAGTCAACCAGTTCTTAAATGACTCCAAATAAAGTTAAAATGTTTTTTTTCCTTCTCCCCGGTAAGACTTTTTCCCTCCGATCTCTGACTTTTGAGAATCACTTATGGCATTCAACGTTCGACAGGGTTCGTTCCTGACAGCTGGACTCCTCATCAATTATGCGAATGGCAGGCAGTTGGTTAGAGCCTTTTTCTCTCGGTCGGGGCGGTAGCAGTCGTTATAATGAAGTGTGGGCTCGAATTCGGAAGAAGTGCGTCATGGGGTCTATGGCTTCCGTGTTGGTTGCTAGAGGTGGGGTATCAAGTTTATGTATCTTTGTCGTGTAAGAAGACCACGATGATTTAACGAAACCCACGATCTTTGCTTGTACAGAGAAACATGGCGGCTACAAGGGCAGTGGTAATCGTTTGCAACTAGACAAATAATTAGACGAAAGGAAACAGGAAAAATTAGAAGGATTTATCATATGGGTATGTAGAGAGATACAGACATATGCATAGAAACATACACACACATACACTATATATATATATATATATATATATATATATATATATATATATATATATATATATATATATAGGGTGTGTGTTTGTGTGTGTATAAATAGGATATAGAATCCATACCATGTTTGATTATTTTGACAAACGGAATACTGTTTTAGGGAGTTCATTACGCGTTTCACCATCTTTAGATAGGCTCCTTCAGCTCAGAACAAAAGAAATCTGTGTGTATGTTTGTGCTTTAAATCGATAATAATTTTTGCTAAGCCGACGTCCCTCGTTCGGGATCAAAAGAACAACGTCGTGGGTCTTTTGTATAAAAGCCGTTATTTAAAATTTATACTGATGTCATTTCTTTTCAATTTAATATTAACACATACCTAAAATTATTTGACATACCTAAAATATATGAATATTTTACTTTCAACCCGTTCGGAAAAACCTTAAATTCAATGCAGAATAGCTGGGAGAATATTATAAACGCATTTCGACAAAAGACGATAACTGAAAGGAAAAAAACAGTATAAATTAAAATAACGACTTTTATACAAAATTCACACAATTTTGTTCTTTCATCCCAAATGGGGGACGTCAGCTTCGCTAAGATGTATTAACCATTTCATATTGAAGCACCCACATGAAAGACAAACACATACACATAGAAATATTTCTTTCGTTCTGATTGGAGGAAACCTATCTAAAGACGGCAAAACGCGTAATCAAGTCAATAAAACAGTTTCCCACTTTGTCAATATATATATATATATATATATATATATATATAGGCAATCGGATGTCTGACCACACTGATGAGCTGTGAAACAGTGAAACAGTCTGTCTGTGGATGACAATATATATATGCTCTTGAAAATAATTATTTCGGTTGAGTTCTACGGGGAGAAAAGAGAATTTGTAAACAGTGACTATTACTGCTGCTGATGCAAGACTCTTCGTTAAGACGAAACGAGTTCTTCGGTCATTGGCGTGTTTGTCTAAAAATAGATACGTCTAAATTCACCTTCATCCAATGGCTTAGGGGGTAAATCTTCGTCTGATACCAAATCAGTCGGGTTTCGATCCCCACTGATTGCTTGATCGGATATCTAGCGACACTGATGAGCTGTGAAACAGCGAAACAGCTTGTCTGTGGATAACTATATATATATATTATATATATATATATATATATATATATATATATATATAGATAGATAGATAGGTAACGAAATATCCATAATACGCATGTCGCCTGAAGCGTCAAGGAATTACAGACGTCGGTACACTGAGTGGTTTTCATTCACTTCAACTTATAGAAATGTACGCAGCTAGATGATGCATGTTTGACACAGTAAGTAAGGAAGCAGTGTAACTGTGGCATCTATGTAGCGCGGCCAGAATTTAATTCTGCGAAGCAGTTACTGCGAGTTAGAAAGATGGGTCATTATCTTTATAGATTTTTCTCAGGCAACAGTAGATGTGGTATACTAGGAATGCTTGTTTCGGACAGGCACCAGGGGAATATATATATTAACAGATAATATAATTGTTTTCCGAGCACACCCGTCTAGCTAACAACTGTTGCACACGCCTGCTCAGACACATTTGTGTTCGTATCGCATCCACATACCCCACCTGTAGTTTATACTGCAACTATGCTGAACGTACCTTAGTAACAGTTTCAGAGAGAGAGAGAGAGAGAGAGAGAGAGAGAGAGAGAGAGAGAGAGAGAGAGAGAGAGAGAGAGAGAGAGAGAGAGAGAGAGAGAGAGAGAGAGAGAGAGGGGGGATAATCTGGATGTTCAGCCGCGTGAACAAGGCTAGTACACTTAAACCCTCGGTCACGATGACTTGTGATTTCGTGTTTGCAGAACTATCGACAGCTTCTGTGACGAAAGCGAAATTAGGTATGTATCTGTATTACATACGCACACACGCGCGCGGGCGTGTCATGTGCTAATTCATATATTCGTCATATGGAATCGTTATATCGTCTAAATGCACATATACAAAAACGAAGGTCTGTCACTCTTACTTTCCTTACGCACACATACACACACACACATCTGGATGTTAGTGTGTGTGTATGTGTGTATTTCTTCAACTCTTTTAGTTGAAAACAAGGAAATATTTGTTTTATTTTTATTTAATTTTCTTTCTTTTCTGGAAAGTGTTTTTTATTGATGGTACACGGTTACAGATGTATTTTTTGAAATTTCTCAAAAAAAAAAAAAAAAGGTTTCAACCACTTTCGTCATATTCAGGGAATAAAACTGTTTTCAATAAGAGTCGGTTCTTTGTTTTCTCCAGCGTCTTATTTTGATATTTTTGGCGTTATATTTTGAATTTGATTTTTTTTTTATCATGTCAAGTAGTGTGCAGTCGCATTTTGAGTTTTCATTTTTATCATTATATATTCTTTTAGCTTCAGCAGGGTCCTAATTCTGTTGTTATTGTCTTATTTATTTAAAAAAAAAAATATCTAAAAACATGATGTCTCAATGCATGATATGATAAGATTTAAATTCAAACTCTAAAGCTAAAACTAGGAGAATAAGTGCCCGGATAAAGCAAACACTGTCTCTGCGGAAAACAATTTTATTCTTGAATATGGCCCAAATAAGTGAAAGTACTTGAAGAAATAATATTGAGAAATATGGCTATCTAAAATAAATTAGATATAGAGGAATATCCTTGAAAATAATAACACTGTGCTAAATATAGCAGAGGTTAAGTGGTGGTGGTGGGGGGAACAAGAGAATTAATAACTAATAACTGGGCAAGTCGGCAAAACACAAGCTATTATCAATCTGCTCACGGTGTCCTTGTTATATCGAAATGAATTTTAAAAACTTATTAAAAGATCTAATTGAATTTGTTTTCCATTATTTGCTTTCGGAAGGGCGTTGCTAGCTGAAGGGCTGGTCGACTCTCTCCTCGGCAGCGACGCTTAAAATCTACAAGATCCGACAGTGAAATGCACCGGCTATTTCATGGCTCATGAATAAAAACTATTATCGTCAATTAATATTTAATAACGGCATTTGATTTATTTTATTCGATACACGGGGAAAGATTGAGTCAGTCGATCAGAAAATTGGCCTAGAGTCAGGTATACCTTTGAGGTAAAGGTCAATTTTTATTTTCGAGTTTTCATTTAGGCTTTGATGAAAAGTGATCTCTGAAGAAATGAAACGTTCACATTTCTGCTACTTCCAAATGATGGCTGAACACTCCATAGAGAATAAGAAATCATTACCTGCATTCATATACGTACACATGTCCCTCACTCTCTCTCTCTCTCTTATTTATAAGTACAGATCGACGTCAGATATGTGCGATTTATAGTAAGAAAGTATTAAAGGTTTTAAGCCTTTTAAATTTCAGAGGATAATAGAACGACCTCGCTTCCAGCATTATAGAAATTAAATCTCTATATATACTTTAACATAGCAAGCAATTTGGAAGTGTAACAGACAGACACACACACACATCATCTCTTTACAGTATGTTTAAAACATCATGAAGATATTCAAACCAAGTGCCACTAATCCTTTAGTGAGGAAATGGGGAAGAGAGGAAAGCATTTTATACAGAAGTAATACTTAAGATTCTTTGCCATTATAAAATTAACAATAATACAAATAATAACATACGTGTAAAAGGAAACAGTATTTCACAAAAAAATAAGCAATAAACACGAGATTTATTTAAAAAAAACTAATATAATGATAAATATCAGTTAGCGAGAAAAATATTTAAGCCTATTACTAAATTAAACTCATCACTTACTAAAAATATAACATTCTCTGCCATAGTCACCACAAAAGAAAATAAATAAAAAGCCAATTCTGTCTATGAATCTGCTTGTCTGTTCGTATCTCACTAATAATCAGAATTCTTACAACACCTACGTTAGTGACACAACAACTACATTATGGCGACGATTAACTTGCCATTTAACTGATAACAGCTCAGTTATATCGGATAAAAATATGTTATAACAGAAATATATAAAAAAAAAGATTACAAATATTAGTAGACTTAAACATAAAAATCAATCACCCAACAAAGAAAAATTTAACTGCTGTGAGCAAAACACGTTAAATATATTTCACAATTAGAAGACAAAGGAAAAAAGATGACTCATTAACAAAGTAACGCATGATGACGCGATACGTAAAAAAAAACCCCAATCATTGACGTGTGAAGGCACAACATCGAAAACCACTAAATAAACAGAATGCACATCTACAACCACAACCTTATCCACCCAGAGAAGACATGCGACAAGATATCTGAAAATTCTCAACGGAACACAAGAAAATGGCCATAATTATTTCATACATATATATATATATATATATATATATATATATGAAAGAATTATGGCCATATTCTTGTTTTCTGTTGAAAATAAATATGATATATATATAATATATATATATATAATATGTAAGCAAATGTGTGGATGTAGATCCGACGGTATGATGAAAATGTGGAAAAGACAAAGCAAAATCCGAATATATGAGTTTACTGTTTTTATTTTGTTTTTGTTTTTCTGTCGACGTCAGACGTTTCGGTCAAATAGACCTTCTTCGGGACATGGTTAATGGAGACATATTTATATTAGATTTAAGTTTGATGGAGAGACGATATATACAGGACTGGTCAGAAACAGAAAAACTGAAATTCTAAAGTCAAGTATTCTTTCTTAGAGTCGGATATGCTGGCGTCGCGTGGGCGGCAACTACGAAGACCTGCGCACAGGGAAGAAGATTGTGTCCTAAGTGGAAGGTGAGGGGGACTATTTAAAACTATAGCTTATCGGTACGTTTGTCACGCATTAATCTCGCCACAGAGCTCGCGATCTGAAAGAAACCAGGTCTATTATTTACTGTATGTGAGGTGGCTATCATGCCAGCCTCATAAATCTGTCTAAGGTTCTTATTGTGGATATATTTTAAGATCTTCACAGAGTCGAAATCAAAATTGTGATCAGATTT
Organism: Acanthosepion esculentum; assembly: GCA_964036315.1. Taxonomy (NCBI): domain Eukaryota; kingdom Metazoa; phylum Mollusca; class Cephalopoda; order Sepiida; family Sepiidae; genus Acanthosepion; species Acanthosepion esculentum. The sequence continues at coordinate 41,685,331 of OZ038483.1, read as the reverse complement.
GGCTATGTGTATAACTAAAGCACTGCTTAGATTACCGAGGCGAATGTCACGTTTATGTTCGGAAATGCGAGATTTCAATGATCTACCTGTCTCGCCTACATAACTCAGGTTGCAGTCTCTGCAGGGCACCTGATAGACGCAAGCATCGGATGTAATATGTCGTCTGCTGGTATTACTCAATATGTTACATATAGATTTAGTGGGTAATGTAGTAGTTTTAATTTTTAGCGCGTTTAGATTGTTGGAGATGTGTTCGGTCAGAGGGTTATTCGGTAGAAAGATGCGGCCAGTGGGATTATCAGGGGCAGCTGAGAGTGTGCCTCTCTCCACCTTTGATGTAGTAGTAGTAGTCGGTATGTTGTTATGTACTGATGGACGAACTCTGTGGATTTTCAAGGCTTTATGTTTAGCGCCGAGTATTAGTTGTCTCGGATACGAAAGGCTGGAGAAGGTATCCTCGATATAACCAAATTCGTCATTATCCGGAATGGAGTGTTGTCAGTGTGGAAGACAAGATTTTGCTAGCAATATCCTGCTATATTTATGGATGGGTAGCGTAGGTTGTCCACAGTGACATTATATATAAAGGTTAAATGGAGAACACATTTTAAAAGTATGTGTCAAACAATAATAATAGTAAAATCATCATCATTTATATTAAATATTTTATACAAGCCTCGAGATATTTCGCGAAAGTTTTTCTTTTATTTAATGTTTTGTTTAATTTGTATGATAAATTCTACAATTTTGAGTTTTTCTTTGCACTGATACTGCATCTTATTTAGTACTATCCACTAATATTCACCTTTTGTTAATAGTTGTGCTTTTGGTTGATACTGATGTAATAATCGATATATATACGAATTTCAATCAGTTTCAAAAGTGACAAAACCTCCCAGAGAGACTGATGTATGTGTGACCAATGTAAGAATGTAAAGTTTTTCTTTATTGATATTAGAGATGCAATTTCCCAAATTCCATGAAAACATTGTTTTTACATTGGAGTAAACGCTGAGATCCCGAGTTATTTTTAATAACTAGCTTAGATGCGCTGAACTTTTTGTAGGAAATGTATTCGTATCGTTAAGGTATATGGACCGGCAAATTATATTTTTAATGGCTACTTCATCTTGTTTATAGTTAGAGTGTCTCTAGTTTCAATACAATAAATAAATGGTGTGTTTCTTCTTGTTTACATCAGGATTGTTGCTTGTGTCATTTTCTTCTTAATTTCTTTACGACTAGTTTTATTTGCTCGTCGACGACATGGGTGGGGGAATTATTGTTGACAATTGTTTCATGGTATTTAATTCTTTGTTAAATAACACCTGAAGAAGAAATGATTTTAGCTCGGTTAAATAGCTATTTTATATCTGTGAAGAAATTCACTTTTATAATTGAGTCGGTTTGAATGTTTACCTCTGTTTTTTATGCAGTATAGTAATAAAATTGACTATTAGCATCACCTAAAACGTCTAGTGATTTCGTTATTAATGTTGAGTTCATAAATGTATAACGGATTTGAATTACTTTTACTGATATTCAAATTCACATAAAAAAAACTATTCGTTCTTCTAGTAGTTCATTGTTATCTTTATTATTCACAATATTTGTTAAAACTCATCAAAGTTTTTAAAACATTTGATATAGATGTATACCTTGTCATAATTAAAATGAATATTAAGAGTTTAAAAATACATATATCTAATTAAACATTGTTGGGTGCTACTATAGTATGACATCTACCGAAGCATTTACGACCTACCGTAGATGACGATGCGCTCATTATCGCTGGAAAATGCGCAGGAAAAACAATGACCTGTTTCTTTCTTTTTACGTGCCATGTCCTTTCAGGACGTAGGTGATCATGGCTCTCCATCTTCCTCTATCCCTTGCTCTCAACAAATTCCTTCCCTCTGCCGCCTCCCACAGACCACGTTCTGTCATTCCCTTGCTTAAGCCCGCTATGTATGTCATGCGTTGTTTTCCCTTGTCTCTCTTTAGACCCGTGAGTATCAGATTCTCCAGGTCCTCCTTCCTCATTATGTGTTCCAGAAACTTCAGCTGCCTCTTCCTGATATTAAGTATAAGACTCTTCCTTATTTGCAGCCTCTCTAAGACCTCATCGTTGCTCACACGCTCGGTCCATGATATCCTTAGCATCCTTCTGTAGCACCACATCTCCGTCGCCTCGAGTCTCTTCTTCATCTTTGAGGAAATCGTCTAACTTTCGCCACGGCAAAGAAGGACAAATGTCACGTGACAGCTCAGTATTCTTTTCTCTGTTACCAAAGGAATCCTCCTGTCTCGCAATAGTCTACCCAGCTTTTGGAATACGTCCTTGGCCATCCCAATACATCTACGGATCTCAGTGTCACACTTACCGTCCCCTGTCAAAACGCTTCCTAGATATTTAAACTTCCGCGTCTGCTTGATTCTAGTGTTCCCGACCTTTTACTGTTTTTTTAAATGGCATCAAATCAGTTTACAAACATTAAAATCTCTATTTGATGATTTTTTTTATATAAATTATTTTAATGATTTAATGCATATCCAGTTCACTGTTCACTGCCTTAAACCCTACCCTTAACCCTAACCCTAACATATCTCATACTACCAACAGTTGGTAAATATTATACCATAGTAGAAAATGAATAATAGATATCGTACTATAGTAGAAAATGGACGGTAGATATACTATAGTAGCACCCATTATTGCCTACTTGTATTTGTTAAAACGTATATTGGCAAATACAATTTTTTTGTGTTGTTTTTGAACAGTTAGTAATATTCAAAGTCCCGAAATGTGTTCGGTGGTTTGCAAAATCACCTTTTTAATTAACGCACCTTTTCAATTTACCGTTTGATTTTCACCTGTTGATCCCATTTCAGTTGTTAGGGGAAAGAGTTTCCCTGAAAAGACAGGTGGTTAAATATATTCACATATACGGGCGGGAATTTTTTTTTTTTTTTAAACACCAGAAAAACTTTAAAACTGAAATATTTTTTTAAGATTTGTGTAGCTACGCAACTTTCTTACTCCACAGAACGAGGTCGGAATTAAAATCTTTACATTATTTTCACAATCCAAAATCCTAGCTTTAGATCATCATGCTTCTAACTTTCTATGTTTACACTAGCTTTTAGATTAAGGCTGGTTAAAATAGCAAATGCACCATCTGCTCGTATAAGAATTTGTTAATTAGTTTTAGCAATATCTTAACCTTTTAATGTCCCCTATCACAAAATATGGGACGGTAAGCATTAATGTGTTATAGGCTGAAACCTATAATTAATACCAGATTTGTTTTATTGTGAGAAACCTATAAATAGTACTGGATTATTTTTATTTCAATTGTTTAAATTAATACTGACTTCAAGGAGGGTATGAGGGGGTTATCTTCTGAATAAATCCTTGTGCGGTACTGCTTTTAGAAACTTCTATGGTAGGCCGGGTTGTAAAAAGTGTCAAGTTACATTAAAAGTTAGATTTTAAGTTCAATTTAGGAAGCGTAATAGGTTTTTTCTCAAATGGGTATGTCATAGTATCGAAACATTTCATATTATTGGTAGTCGCTAGATTAAAGCGAAAAAAGCTATTATTGTTTTTATTATCTCATGTGGGATGTGGATGAATAGGTTTTTTTCTTATACACTTTGGCGGTCACCATAATGGTGTGTAAGTGGTGGTGGGGGATTCATTCACATCATAGCAGCAGAAATTAGCTTCGTGTTCACGGAGATAAAAGCATTCTTGACAGAAAATAAATCGTGCAGAAATAACAGGAAATGCATGGTAAATTGTATGCCACTTTCATACAATTTATTTATATTTTTGTGTGCGTATTTTATTATGTTACAATTGTTTTATGGTACATGTGATAAAAGGGAGAACCTACTTCGTAGTATTACAAGCCATATCACAGGGAGAAGTTTCACACGTGTTGCCCGTACAAAGCTTCGCGGCGAAGAGATTGAATTGAACGTCTTTCGGCGGGGTGTCCGTATTTCCGTCAGGAACAGTTTTTGTTGCATGGTAAGAGTATCTTTAATTTATTCTATACGGTTTTATGATATTGTTTTATTTTGTTTATAATTTTCATTATTATTATTATTATTATTATTATCATTATTTTATATTTTATTTTTATTTATTTATAATAATAATAATATTCCTACATGGGTTAGACATCTTTATCTAACCAAACACCTACAGATCTATTTATTAAGCAAAACAGAAAATATTGAAGAATATCTATTAAAATCATGTTCAGCTTAGTCAACAAAAAAAAAAAAAAGAAAAAAAAAGAAAAAAAAGAAAAGAAAAGATATCAACAATATCAAGTTTTCGGTCGAAAAACATGAAAAAGATAATAATAAGAATAGTTAAGACCACCTATTAGATTGTCATTAAAGTAAGGCAACGTTATATATAGCTAGAATTCAATAGCTAACTTCTCGATAATGTAGCAAATAATTAATGTTAAATCTGGTTAAGCATCAGTAGCAAATATCATCGTGATATATAAAAGAGCACCTCATTATATGCAGCTCGGAATGAAAAATGGAAGAGTTCGAATTCCAGTCGGGTTTGTTACATTCACTTTCACACAACCACTTTGTTAGCAACCACTCTAAGAGAAAAAAAAAACGCAGTCTGGAAAGAGTTGGGCTCCGTCAGGCTATCTTGCCCAAGACACACCACTGCTGTTACGGTTGCAGTACATCTGGTTCCCCTACAACCCCCCGAGGTTACGGGACTCATGATACCTTTACTTGAGGTTGACTTGAAGAAATCGCTTCGCGCGTCTTTGTTCTACGTCTATTCGCTATAATGCCTTTCTCTACAGCATCCGAGTATTATAGAGTTCAATCTTAAGCGTAAAGAATAAACTCTCTGAGCATAAGAATAATAATGAAGGCGAACCTTTTTCTCGGCTAACGGCAGGTAGATCTTTTATTCGAGTGCAAGCATTTCGAAACCAGAAGCACTTTCTTAGCGTCTTCTATCTAGAATATGATGTTGTCTTCATTATCTTGTGTACACATCCAACCGAGGTTATGTAACTGTCAGGTATGCTGGCTGGGTTCGTTATTCGGCATCCCCAGAATGCACTCGCAAGGATGGAAACAGCTAGTTTGGTACACGTGAGTGAAAATACTGAAAGACGGTAAAGGAGAATGGCTAGGTTTAACACCGCAGCACAACTACTGACTCAACACTTTAATACTTCCGACCAATTCTACAGTTGACGGTCAAATTTGGATCAGACACCGAGTAACTTGCGCAGCTCGTTCGTTCAACTGTAAGCCAACATACTTATCACGGTTAATTTTAGGCCTTCAAATATACAATTCCGATTTTATAATATTTAGCAGTGAAGGTACACTTGCAACCATGACAACTTTTGTAAAAAGGTGATCAACCCAATCGAACGCCTTGAACTGATCAAAATTAATCAGTACGACGTCATCGTTAGATTATGATCATACAGACCAAATACAAGTATCTAGGATATCCCAACCTTTCAAAGCGGTCGCCCGTTCGGGGTCTGTTTGACGACCCAGCACAGTCTGCAGTCGGTTGCAGATCTTGACCAAAATGTTTAACTCTGCATTTATCATAGTTAAGTGTCAATAATTACTACTCCTGTCACACACAATGTTTTTTATTTTTATTTTTGTAATACCTTCAGTACACTCCTGGTAAAAGGTTAGGGAATGACAAATAGGTATCGCGCGAAAACATTTTATTCAGGTTATTTCCCTTGGTTAGGATAATTTTTATTCCCTGTACTCGATATTTGATTATCATGATCGTTTCGGAATGAATTCGATCCTTGCACAACGTTTGACAAAGGAATCCTTCTACTAAACTACAGTCTCATTGGTTTAAAATTTTTCATAGCGTTAACAGATCCTTAAACGAAAGAAACTTCTCTAGCGTATGAGATATCATGGAAAATAACGGTTTATTTGTAATGAGATTATCTACATAGAATGTATAATAAATAGAATGCATAATAACTGGATTCATTTTTTTTTCAGGAGCAGTTTAACGGCTTGAAATAGAATTAACAAAAATTAAGCACAGATTATGCAACAGAAACGTTAATTTCCTGTTCTGCTTCATATTGAGAAAAGAGACACTTATGCCACTGAGTTTCAGGTGTCACTTCAAATGCTAGGAAAATCACCTTAATATCATCAACGAAAACGGACATGATAAAATAACAATAGAAAAGAATAGGAGGCTCCAACCCGAGCATGGCTATTGGGCATTAACCCAGAGCTCAAGTGGAATTCGTACATACGGTTTATCACTGAAGATACAGAACAAAAAAAATGATAGGTTTCCTGTACTGCTTCAGTAAGTATCCGAGGTTAAAAAGCCAGATTAAGCTGAAAATTAAGTAGTTTTTGGTTATATATATTCTTTACTTTTCTTGTCTCGAAAGAGTACAAAAGCGTCGCTGCGTCCTTGTGGGCGATGAATTATTTTCCAGTATCTGTCTATATTTCTGAGATGAGTTATTATGTACACTAATTGCATTATTCAGACTATTGTCCCCATCTTTGTCGCCATATTTATTACGATAATAATGTAAATAGTGAATTATTTTCCATCTTTCCACCGCTTTCACGTAGACGACACGTCACAAGCTTCTCTCTGCTCTGTCGCTATTTGCATGGAAATTCTTCAAAAAAATTAAATGCCTGAGTTCCACCAGTTCTAACATTCTCTTCGTATTCCATGCGAGAGATAGAAATTCCACTAGAGCAGCTTTTTCCCATGAATCATCGCTTTGTGGAACCGACTCCCAAGAGGGTGCTTCTCTGACGAACTTGTCCAAGTCTAACCTTAACCGTCATCTTCCTCGCATTTCTACATAAACTGTGCCACTTACACTGTAACGCGCTACCTCGAGTTGTTCTTTGGCCTTGTACATTTGTACCCTGGGCCTTGTACGCATTTGTAGAAAATAAAACGTTTTAGACATGTTTTATATGCCGCGTCCATTCTTGACGTGGGTGATCATGGCCGACTAATAAAGGAAAATGAAATAAAGGAAAGTGAAAACTTAGAAAATATTGTGGGGGAAAGCAAGAAGAAAGGACTAACTATAAAATTATGTATAAAGATCGGCATGGGTCGTAAAAAACATACAGCCTTACTCTGTAAGCAACTGGCTCGAGTGGCTCTTGGTCATTGTACAGGGTGAACACCATTTGAAGTAAAGAGTGGTAATATCGAAGTAAAGAGTGGTAATATCGAGTAAAGAGTGGTAATATCGAGTAAAGAGTGGTAATATCGAAGTAAAAAACTAAAAAAAAAAAGCTTAACTGGTTTATCAACCCTCTCTCATCAGAATTCCGTCGAGAACGAGATATATGCATAAATCCTCTTTTAAAAATAACATTGTTAAAACAGCAGATTCAGATAAACTGATGCTCCCCGTTCTGAACTTGCTTCTTTTTCATTGCTTCTTTAATTTAAAGTACCGAGTTAAACTCTAGATGATGCAAGAAAAGCCAATGGTGATTTTGGAAGCTCTGTAACCCACTTAGCACTGACTAGTAACCAGGTACAGACCTTTAATGTGTGCTGACACCCTCAAGCACAAACGCTATACCGCTCTGAACTTTGTTCACATCATCTTCTATTTGATATATTATCAAATATTCAATTAAACATCTTTAATAGTTAAACAGCTAAACTTAATCAAAAATTGTACTTGCAGGCATAGCTTGATTATACTAACCGGATGTGGGGAGTTTTATTTCATGTATTCCATTTAATTTCACCAACTGGCTGCTCGGTCAATGAATGCCGAATGTTTCCTTATAAGGAAACGTTTACTAATACCATTAGAATTATACACAAAAAAAATTCTCTAACAGAAAAACAATTTTACTAGTATTGTGTAAATGACAATGTAACCTCTCCGGGCTTACATTTCTGCTTACATAGAGATAAGATAATTAAACAGCCATATTGCTATCAAGACATAGAAATATTTCAGTAGCAGATGCAGTCAAATTGTTTTTGACCTACCTTCTTTAACAAATATTTATCAAAACAAAAATACAAGACTAAACTTTAAAAACGATGACAGATATTTTAAGCATAAAAGCAAACAATTAATAATATTAAATAATATATAATACACACACACACACACACACACACACATATATATATATATATATATATATATATATATATATTCTACATTCAACATCATCCCTTGATAAGACACTGGAAGTGTCGAAATGATTATATATATATATATATATATATATATATATATATATATATATATAGACAATAAGATCTAAAATTAATTCATATGGGGAATAGCATATTTCGGCAGACGAAGATATTCGATCGTCTGTCTTATCAGCCCCGGTGTAGATTCTTATATATATATATATATATATATATATATATATATATATATATATATATATAAATTAAGTCATGATTCATTAAATAATTTAGACAAGTTCTACCACCTTATTTTTAATAGGATTCTCTTGTAATTATGAACAATTTCTCAGTATGCTTATTAAAGGAAGAAAGAAAAATTACCGTGTTCATGCATATTCATTTCATTATAGGAACTTTCAACAATGTTGGCATAAGGTTCTTGTATTTTCTAAGACAAAATACATTGTCCATCATTTTCTAAAAGACAAAATTGCTGTGTTGATCTGAAGATAATATGAAAAATAAGTAGAGAAAATTTGTATAATTATTTAATCAGACATGTCCTAAAGAAAACATCATGTCAATATATATATATATATACATACATATATATATATATATGCATATATATATATACATATATACACATATATATACATATATATACATACAGGGGTTGGACAAAATAATTGAATCACTTGTTAAATTCAAAGAACATTTATTTAATATGGAGTTGGTCCTCCTTTAGCCTCACATACAGCTTTAATACGTCTAGGAATGGAATCATACAGCTTCCTGACTTCATCCAGAGGAATTTTCAGCCATTCTTCCATTAGCACCTGCTCCAGCTCTTTAAGACATGACGGTGGATGATAGCGGCTCCTAACTTGTCGCTCCAAAATGCACCACAAATGTTTAATAATATTGATATCTGAAGATAAGGGGAGGCCACTCCATATGTTCTAGCTCACTTTCATGCTCTTCATACCAATTCTTAACCACTCAAGCGGTATGTATTGGAGCATTATCGTCTTGGAAGATGCAGTCACCATCAGGAGATAAAGTCTGGGCCATTGGATGAACATGATCACCCAAAATGTTCAGGTAATCTTTGCTGTTGATTCTACCACGCAGTGCAACAATTGGACCGAGACATTTCAATCATATAGTGGCCCAAACTATCACTGATCCACCACCACTGTTGGAAGAAGGCAGTCAGGGTTGTAAGCTTCTTTGGACTGCCTCCACACATAAACTTGCCATGAAGTTGGGAAAAGAGAAAAACCGGACACGTCTGAGAATATGACTTGCTTCCATTGGTCTGCAGACCAGGCATTGTGATCTCTGCACCACTTCAACCACTTCTGAATGTTGCGAGTGGAGAGAAGAGGCTTCCTTACGGCTCTTCTATGATATCCAGCCTTATGGAGCTCACGACGAACAGTTTTAGTAGAATCTGGACTATTCTGATGATTATTCAACTCATCAGTCACTTTGGCCGCAGTAGTTCGATGATTTTTCGCCACATTACGTTTCAATGCACGTCGGTTCCTGTCAGTAACAACAATTTGCCCATTTTCGAACTCAGAGAGATCACGCATTTAGCTTCAATTTTACTAAATTGTAAAAATAAATAAGCCAAAGACAGTAAATTAAATAAATAAACGTATTTACAATATATATAACCTACAATTACGAAGTTTTAGTTAAAGTTCTTAATACAATAGGTTTTTGAAATATAGGAGTAGAATTTGCACTTGTTCCAATTAATTTGTCCAACCTCTACATATACATATATATATATATATATATATATATATATATATATATATATACATACATACATACATACATACATACATACATAGAAATATATATACACATATATATTTATACATATGTATATACATTCATATATATATATATATATATACACACATATACATATATAAGTAAGAGTTAGTTTGGAAAACTGTATTTGAATCCCTAATTATTAGGTTTTCACTGGTTTAGTGATAAGGAGTTTTTTAATGTAACCAAGTTTTGTTGAATTTTGCTCAGTATCGAAGATAAAGACAGACCATCTCTAGAAGAATTAACAGAATCTGTTCCGCCGAGAGCTTACATCTAAGCCTGAAACTTCAAAGTTATCATGTGTTAAGTGTGAAACTTATATTAATTCTTATATATATATATATATATATATATATATATATATATATATATATATATATATATATATATATATATATATATATGTGTGTGTGTATGTGTGTGTGTGTGTCTGTGTGTTCGTGTGTTAATTTGAAATACTGTGTGTGAAACAAAATTTGCTGATTTTTCAGTTGTTTACTTATAAGGAGATATTTAAGGCAATAGAAGATAGAAAATCTTTTGATACACATTCACATTCGACCAAATGTTCAGTAGTAAGTTAGGGCAAAAGTCTTTTGCTTTGATTAAAAAGAATTTTGAATTAACAATCCTCTTAGTAAGTCTTTCAATAAAAATACGCTAAAATTAAGTTACAGTTGTGTGGATAATGTAGAAAAATTATAAAAACATAATAAAATTTCAAATAAACACTCAAACCTAAATGAAAATAATTGTAATTCCAAAACGAAAATCGATAATATTGATAATAAATTATGTAATTGTAGGAATCCCATAAATAGTCCATCGCAAAATAAATATCTTACTGAATCTATTGATTATCAATGCACCATTTCATCTAATGAAGACTCAGATATTAAAGTTTATATTGGAAGCCCCAAAACTTTTTTAAACAAAGGTGATATCAATATATTTCTTTTAACAACAATAGGTAACGTAACCGAACCGAAAATATTTTTGATATTAAAAGAAATCAATAAAAAAACCCACAGTAAAATGGAAAATATTTAAAAAAATGAGAATTTGTAAGTCTTTAAATGGCCCATGTTCTATGTGTCTACACGAAAAGCTGTATTTTATTGAATTTCCTAAAAATAATGATCTATTAAATCAGCGGAATGAACTAACTGTAATGTGTAGGCATTTTATGATATTTACCTTAAAATATTAATAGAATTTTTTTTACAAAAATATTTATGTATTACAATTAAATATTGTTTTATTATATATAATAGTACATATAATATTTAATTAATTACTTGATTTTTAATGTTAATATTGCCATGTCTTATGGCTCATTGAATATAATAAGTATTGTATTCTTATCAAAATAATATAATATATATAAAAATAACTTTTTCATACTGAGAAGCATCCTCAGGTATGGAAATAGATGTCTTTTTTACATCCAGGTAATAACAGGACAACGAAAGTTAAGATGTACTCCGAAATATGTTTTTTTTAGAAATGTGTTATTGTTAACTGTGCGAAACTGTGAGGATGATTGTATGCACAATCGAAAGCTTAGTAAAAAAGACCTTATACAACTGGAATTTATAAACAGGGATCATAACATTCATTTACACGTTCGAGGTTAATGTATTTTATTAAAAATTGTTTGCGAGAGTGATTCTTTCCATTTATATCATTAACTTCACTATCTGCTTTTTGTATGAATGATTCATGTAATGTAAATTGAACTGCACCACATACTTGATATATATATATTTTTTTTTCTCCCGATGATGGCCATGTTGGCCGAAACTAGTCGAGGAATCTAAATGAAATAATAATAATAAAAACATAACAATATTAATCTACAACCCAGTATATCTGAAGATTTTAATTAATTTTTTTAATAATTTTTATCGTTCAATATATATATATATATATATATATATATATATATATATATATATATATACACTATCAGTATATATATAATATCAATGTATATTTTTTTGAATAAATTAAAAATATTCCATGCGACTTCTAAGTCAACTGAACTTTTTTTAAATTCAAATATTATTAATGTAAGCAGATACTATAAGCTGAAATCCGCATATTGTATTTGTCATATAAATATATGATGAAAATATTACTAATAGCCATAGGTTAATACCAATTTTAAAAGCATTTACTTGCATAACAAAATCTGACAGATACACTGAAGTTTTATATTTACGTGTGTATCCTATATATTTCTACAAGATTTTTATTACAAGCCCTTGTAATTTTATATTAAGCAGAAACCACTTTAGCCAGATCATTCCCAGTGGTATTAGCCTTTTGGGATTGAAAGATCAAAGTACATGAACCAGCATCAATGACAGAAGAATGAAAACTGTCTCGAGGTGACTTTTGAGACAGATTACCATAAAATGGACACTGGGAAATTTTTGGTGATATCATCTATATTTTTATTCCCATCGACATCTTAAGAAGCGTCCACATTCTGATAATCGCGAGTTTTTAGCGGCAAACTGATTCCCACTTGCCGTTTTTCCATTTCCAGTTCCAGCTTATAATTGCATCGCCCGATTCCCAGGACTATCTTCTGGCATTTTTCTTCAGTTTATCTTCGGAAATTCACTGGCGCCCGTTAGACATTTTAAGCGCGGTTTTTATTCTTTTTGACGACCGTTTGTGCAACTTTCATATTCTACGAGGCTTCTGTCAAGATATGCATTTTTAAGTAGACTTATTTGGTCTCGTTCTACGAGAAAAATGTTATTAATTCTATTGGACAGAACCAACATTACATAAATGATGTGGCTGTGTAAATGTGTGTATACACACACACATGTGTGTGTGTGTGTGTACAAAAATGCATATATGGGTATAGCTTTGTCTATTCATCTAAGCCTCTTCAGATTTAGTTATTCTATCTATCTACCTACCTACCTACTTACCTATCTATCTATCTATCTACCTACCTATCTATCTAGTTAGTTATATATGTCAAAATGCTAGCCTACACGGATGCACACACAAGTAGATACGAAACTGGTTTGAATTTATTTCTAACCGAAAGATTAATTAAGATTTATATACAACTGATATACTAATCTGTTTATATTGTATAGTGGTTCAGTGGTTAGAAAGTTATCCTTACGACCATTGGACACGGTTTCGAATCTCACCATGGTCGATAGGCCAAAGCGGTGTTTTTTGATAGTATATTGGCCTGGGACATGCACCGTTTGGAGGTGCCTGAAAATCTTGTCAAGATTTGAGCCAAACCTTGTGAGATAAATTGGGCTTCGAAGTGCTTGAAAATCATGCCAGGAGTTGAGCCAAGCCTTGTAAGCGAAATTGGACTGGGAAGTGCTTGAAATTATGCCAGTGAGAAAAATTGGTCTGGGAAGCCAGAGGTAGAGTTGTGTAGATGTAGCTGTTTGGAAATCACGAGTCATTATAACAGAGGATCCGAGCGCACTAGCTTAGTTCAAATACTGATCATGCCAAATTATCCGTTCTTTTTCTCTCTCTCAGAAACCGCAACTAAGGTCTTCTCAGCATAATTGCAATATAAACTACAGGTTTGACCTACGTGTGTTGAAGAAGTAAAACTGTGCCTGAGCAGGCATCTGCAACAGGGCTAGCCACTCTCACTATTGAATAGCTGGTCACACACACACACCTCAACACTATCTCTCTCTTTATCTCTGTATATATTTAAAACTCTCGACCTCGTGCTTACTAACAACACTTCTCCACAAGAGAAAAAATTGCAAAAATAATGTTTTGTTTTATCCTTCTCTGTAGGTATAATATATTTATTGTTCATACTACCATACAACATTTTCCCCGAGAAGATTGACCTATCACTTCTCTGAGAGAAATGCCTTATATAGAAATTTAACACAAATTCACGACACCTCTTCTAAGACCCCATCAGATTATGATTGAGAATATACTAGTAATCTTTCAACCGAACAACGAAAACCGATTAATAATTTTGGAGGATCTTCACGTGAAACAGTGGCATCAATAAAATTTGTTTTAATCTCGGCGCTCATGTGCTAAAAGTACTTTCAACCGTGTGTTCATTTTATTAATGTAACTAAAATCTTTTCACAACCAGAATATGTGAACCCAAGTTCATTTCAAACCCCGGATCGTCATCAAAGTAAACGTTCCTTTAGCTATTTCCTAACTTCCGCTTTCTTTCCTCGAAAATGATTAACGACAGTCGAAATTACATTGTCTGCTCTATTTAATAAAACATGTTTCAGTGAAGGGTTAGTGCTTAAATATACTTTTTAAAATCAACTATTCGCCCTTGCATGGAATACTGTTGGTATATGTATGGTCTAGAGCCCCCGCTGTTCGTACGAAGGCCCTCGACAGGATCCAGAGACGGATATACAATGTGATTGGTCCTGGTCCTGGTCTAACATCTCGTCTACAGTCACTTTCTCATAAACGTGCCGTCGCTTCCATCTGTCTTTTCTACAAGTACTTTCACGGTAACCGCTCCGACGAGCTATTTTCGCTGGATCCCAAAATGCGTGTTACTAGGTTGGCATCTCAGTCCCAACCTTTCACTGTCGAAACAGTTATTTATAGCCGTTTCTTCTACTCCAATAGCTTCATGTTTCTCACTTCCCGTCTGTGGAACTCTCTTCTTCTTAGTTGCCTTCCTGACAGTTATAGTCTTCAAATATTCAAATGCAATGTCAATCGACATCTGCTGATGCCTTGATCTAATTCCTCGTCATTCTCTTTATTCTTTCCTCAATCACGTCTCTTTACTCTTGCTCCCACTCTCTGTAACCCCTTGCGTGCTAGTGGCACTCCCGCCTCGCTTCGGGTGAAATGCTTAAAAAAAAAAAGAAACACTACATTCATAACGCACAGGCTCATAACAATTCAAACCACATATATTGGTTACATAGTTACATTGATGCGTTGGTTAACTTGTCATATATCAGATAAAATTTCAGTTAGATCACTGTTAAGAAAACAAGAAACCTGACAAATATTTATCAATTACAGAAAAATATTAAATTGAATCATAAAAACAGATAACACAACGTCAATAAGATTTCATTCAAGCACTAAATACGTTTAAAAAAATAAAAACAAATATAACATGACACCACAAATTAACGCGTGAAATGCAATGCCGAATAGAACGCAACTTGGCAACCACCGACGCGTGAAATGCGACGACTAAATCCGGAACTGAAGCCCACTAAAGCGTGGAGATGCGAAACTCAGCAGAGAAACTAAATGCATACCAATAGACAGAATTCAGTTAGCACACACACACACACACACACACACACACACACACACACACACACACACACACACACACACACACACACACACACACAAAAACACTTTGATAATATCTAATGAAAGGTAAAAATGCTCAGAAGACTTTAGACAGTTCATTTTTAAATTCTTCTTGATTACTTTTAAGTGGTCGAGCCTTGTCAGTGACCACTTAGCAATATCAGCTACGGTAAGCTTGGATGTGCGGGTGGTGTAATGGATTAAAGGGGAAAATGTTGCTCTTCTCCGTGACAACGCCAGGAAGCATGCACCGAGAATAACATTCTTGGAACTCGGTTGGTCTGTTCTACGCAAGCCACCATATTAACCTGATCTTGCAAGAAACGATTATTACCCTTTTCGATCCTTACAAAACTTTTTGTTTACGCCCCATATGATGTCGAAACACCGGTTTCCGTAAGATCACGGAAGTTAAGCAACGTTCACCCTGACCATTATCTAAATGGATGGCCGCTTGTGAATACCAGGTGCTGTAAGCTTGACTGTGCAGATGGTGTAATGGAGAGTGGCTCGAGATTGTTAATCGGAGTTCCAATTCCTGTCGAGTTAGTTACATTCAATTACGCGCAAATACTTTTATGAAAGGTATGGATCCACCTCTTCTACATCCCAGCTATGGGTTAATTAGTACGACTTGTATCTGTAAATCCTTATTATGTTAAAACAAATTTGCAATCTAAAAATATTTCCTGGTTTTAAATGAAAGTTGATAAGCCGTAAAAAAAAGAGCTGCAAATAAAACGAATCAATTAATAAAAGAAGTAAATAAAAAAAGTAAAGAATATATCGTGGGTTCTTAACAAAGCATGCATAAATTAAGAACTGCTGCTTGAATACCTCTAAAATAGCGAGATTGGGTGGTCATCGGAATCAGAACTACATGGCAACTTTCAGTTTTACGCCTTAATGCAATCCTCAGACCAATCGAAGATCGCTTTGAGGTTCGAAACTGACAATCGCCAAGCAGTGTTGATTCCTATGGCCACACTATCTATAAAGGTTCGATACTGAAAATTCTTAGCCTATAAATATTGTACATTTAAAAATATATCTATGGAATAACAATATAAAGTTTTTAAAAAATAGACAAGCTGAAGAAATCCACTGACATTCGGATTGAAGTTGCTTGACGGTAGAACGTTTAGGGTACTACAAAATGTGGCATAGAGGTTTGCAAATGTTCGAACGAAGTCCGTTCGTTAGTGCTACCAGCTTAGGCCTTTACGCCACGACTCGCTTCGCCACTTTCACAGGGTTGAATCACTCTCATTCCCCACGTATTCCTCTCGTTAGAAAGGCGTTCCACTCCGAAATATTTCCCCAAGAACTGATACTTTATGGAATAGAAAAAAGTTTCCCCGAACACTACAAACAAGTTAAAGGTCAATCGTTACCTGCCCGCAGTATCTTCATAATTTCCACTGCCTTCTTTCATCCTTTTATTTTCATATCACACGCATCATTCAGAAACCGATAATTTTGTGTGGCGCTTGGGCCTTATATAGGGTAAACTGTAGTTAAAAAAGAATGCAAAAATTATTATTGGAGTGTTGGGGTCTAAATGAAAAGCCTACCTCGAGATAATCGAATACAGTCTTGTATCCTATCAATTCAGAAATTTGCACAGCTTAGCAGTGCAAATGTGCTCTCTGGGAGAGTACGGTTTCATGTAGGGCACACACAATGCAAGATTTCCAGTTGAAAACGAAAATCGTACGGAATAAGATGATAAGATGGGGCTAAACATATGTATTACATATAAGTATTACAGTGCGCCATATGGTATGAACGCCACCTTGAAATAGTCATATAGAACAATTGAGTCTTTATTCTTTGTGACTCTACCATTCATACTGACAGACATATAAAAGCTCATAGACTAGACATTGTAATGAAAGATTACAAACAAACAAACAAACAAACAAACAAACAAACAAACAAACAAACAAACAAACAAACAAACAAACAAACAAACAAACAAAAACCTTTTCATATACAAATTTATGTGAAGCACGATGGAGTAATGGAAAGCGACTAGGATTAAGGAATCGGAGAGACGAGTTCGAACTCCAGTCGAGTTCATTACATTTACTTACTTTTCTTGGGAAAGGTGTGAGCCCAACTCTGCTCCCGCTCATTATGGGTAAATAGCAAGACAGACTTGGTCCTATAGCCGTAGTTGGCGACTAGTCTAGGAGAAGGAAAACTGAATTCAAACCAACCTGGAGAGAGCGGAATCGGAAAGCCGAGCTTGAATTCCAGTCGGATCCATTGCATTCACTTATGTGCTAATAACTTTGGGAAAGGTATGAATCCCTTTCTCCCCCCCCCAGATATGGGTAAATAGCAGGACAGACTGTGTTCTAAAACCTTGGGTGGCAACCAGTCTAGGAGAAGGAAAAACTCTGAATTCAAAACCGGCCTGGAGAGGGGTGGGATCCGTCAGGCTATCTTACCCAAGAAACACCACTTCTACTGTGGCTGGAGTACACATGGTGCCCCTACGACCCTACGGGTCACGGGATCAAAAAAATCTTACACAGGGAATACCACTGCTGTTGCGGTTGTTGTATACCTAGTGTAGCAGTAAAATTGTCCATCCCACAAAGTGTTTAATATCTCCCCCCCAACCCCCCCACTAAACTAATTGAGTTTCTTTTTTTCCAGGATTTTAGATAAGACCTTTAGACATCTTGATGCCATTTGTCGTAAGAATCACTGAAATAACCTTTTTGAGTCCATTCAAGAACCATCAAGAGAACGGTGAATAAGTTTAAAAACGAAGGAAGAGTACAGAGTAAAACTGGATCAGGAGGTCGCAACAGGATGACGGATCATCATTTCAACTTAGAGCTAAAGGGATCAATAAGAAAAGATCCCACTCAATCCATATACGTTTGGCACGTGAGAGAGGAATTTCAGCTATGACAGTCCAAAGAGCAGTGAAAAAAGATATGAAATGAAATTGTATGCGTAACGTGGGAGGCACCTTGTTACTCCAGGACATAAAGTTATAAGGTTAGAGGGGCTAGGATCATCTTGAAGAAGTTGGAAAATTTATCCTGGAGTAATACATACACACACACATTATATATATATATATATATATATATATATATATATATATATATATATATATATATATATATAAACTTAATTTCAGTCCTTCATGAGCTTCCGATCCTTAGCCTTATTTAATTAATGATGAACCTATCATTTTCGTTTATGATCGATTTCATCACAATTCTTCTGTTAAGCTTGGAGAGTAATGATACATTCTTATTGCTCAAAGTAGAGTATAACAGTGTTATAAAAATCTCGGAGAATTCCAGTTAGCTATCTTTAATCATTTCTAAGATACAACGGTTCAAATCTTAATCTAGCAATTGGAGAATTTTGCTGTTACACCCGACATGTGGCGTCCCTGTGACCCTAATAGATTACGGGACTCGTGATCTTCATGTGACATCTTAAAATTACTACTATTATTATAAGTGTTTGGTAAATATATATTACTACTATTATTATAAGTGTTTGGTAAATATATATTACTACTATTATTATAAGTGTTTGGTAAATATATATTACTACTATTATTATAAGTGTTTGGTAAATATATATTACTACTATTATTTTAAGTGTTTGGTAAATATATATTACTACTATTATTATAAGTGTTTGGTAAATATATATTACTACTATTATTATAAGTGTTTGGTAAATATATATTACTACTATTATTATAAGTGTTTGGTAAAATTGTACAGAGAAGAACATTAACAAAATCCCTAGCAGCCCCTGTATACAAGGGATTCAAAATTCTACTCTGTGGAGCTGCTCATCTACTTAACAGAATACTATCAACGTAAAGATAATATAAAAACTATCCATGTCGTGTATGACTTAGCACATTTTTTTTACAAACAGAATGCATATATTTACTACCTTGCCTTAAGCCTAGTTTTCGGTTAATGACCCGGTAAAGGAGCGTATTAAACGACGATGACGACGACGACTACTGTAACAACGACAAAAAGATCAAATCCATTATTTTCACCAAATCTGTATATTTATGCTGATTCGTGCCTGTGAAGCTATTCAACACGCCGAGCACATTTGCCTCAGACTTCACCATTACGTTTTCGCGATTTCTACTCTTTGTAATTCGTTGCTAATTTTCTTCAGATTTCCCCACGAAATGCCTGGAGAACTTTCAAAATACAACTCGTTACATAATTTATACATAGCCCTTTTCGCATTGGCAATAACAGAATCGCTTTTATGTACAAATGAATTGCCTTTATATACTCAGGATGTACAAAAAGGAAGCTACAGATAGCCATCAATCGACCGTAATTGAAGCGTTGTAAAAGCTGTTAACGAAGTAATGACAGATATGCTATATTTCTTGTCTTGGACAGAAAAGCTTTAATATTGAGCGCATGCGTAAACGACATAACAACAAAGATGACTGACACCATAAAACAGAGACAAACAGAGATACGTGGTGTAAGTAGTTTTGTATATGCCAAGGGCAAAAAATACAGCAGAAATTATTGTTGCGTATAGTAATAATATCCATTTCCTTGTAATAAAGCATCCGTTCATTCATTGACCGAGAAGCAAGTATTACTGTCGGCTGAAATATTTCTATAAAAACAATTTTCAGGAAATTAGACATCTCGCGTTCTCTTTTAATTGTTATCGTTCTTTCTAATACTGTTGGCGGCTTCCTTCCTAACCTTCATGTTCTTAAATAGTATCGTCAGATGGCAACTTTCATATGGATGTCATAGTTCTAGGACAGTTGTGTACTGGCCATTTGCAACCCGGACTATTGCGTACTAGACAAATGCGTCCCTGGATAACTCCGTGCCTCTGATAATTTTTGGAGTTACCATTCTTTCTTTTCTTAAGAGTAGCTAATCGCAAATCAACATTTTAATTACTTTAATCAAGCAGAAAGTTAGTTACCATAAATAAATAAAAAAGAGAAAAAATTTCTTTTTTTTTTAAAGCAAGAGAAAATTAAACTAGTAGTTTCAGTTTACTCACGCAGTGCGTACCCAAAACATTCTGGATTTCATAGAGTATATTTTTATTTGAAACCCATGGCTAAGTTCCGAAAATCAAACCCGGGTGGAAAAATATTTGTGGATGAGGAAAATTACAGTTAGAATTATCATAAAAAACGACGATGAAACAAAAAGATACTGGCGTTGTGTAGAGAAATCTTGCCACACTGTTAATCTGTCACTGCATTTTAAACAAAAATAAACTTTTAATATATATATATATATGGCTTATCTTTCCATTTTTAAGATTAATCTGGATTTAATATAATTTTGTATTAATCTCCTGGTAGTATTGGTAACATTTGTACGGATGTATTAGTATTTGGTTGGTATTTTTGACATTTTGCATTGATTGGTTATTAACATCTTATATAAATCTTTAGTCAAAAGTTGCATATTATTTTACCAATGCATTCTATATGTTTAAATTATTTACTGATTTCTTAAAGAAGCTATTTATTTATCAACTATAAAAAATATGTAGGAAACTCACAAAGCATATAACTCGTTTAACATTTTGTTAAATTACCGCTCCATCTCATTTTTTCTTAGGAAATGACACTGTCTAGTGTGTATAATATGAATACATTAACATCCTCTCCTGTTTAACGTTTGTGCTGCCATTGACTGCCAATCTACGGGTCATTACCCAATTATGGAAAATAATTTTTAAATTTTTGCTTCTTCGCTTAGTTTAAATTTAATGTAGGTCATATTTGATTGGTTGATCAAAGTAAAGCCCACAAACCTTATAACCCCACTTTTTAATTTTTTTTGTAAAAGAGGTTGTATTTTGCTTTTAAATCTAAATAAACCGTTCACTCACCAGTAATTTACAATCGCCTGATGAGATGCATTTGATACGCACCGAAACACGACTGCAATTGTGTAACGATTTTGATGTAATATCCTAATATATATATATATATATACACAGTGTAACCCGGATATAAGAAAAACCCGGATATAAGAGAGATTTTCTCTGGTCCCAAATTAGAGCCTGTGTTAATGTACACATAATAGACCAAACCCGGATATACCAGAAACCCTGATATAAGAGACTTCTTCTCCGGTCCCGACAACTCTCTTATATCCGGGTTACACTGTGTATATATATATATATATATATATATATATATGAAAGTGAACATTGAAGTCAAAAATCAGAGGCTACAGCCTGTTTCATGCTAAACGCAATTGTCAGGCCATGTGCGTTTTGTTTTGGCTCGAAAATTTATATATAAACAGGTCAGTGATGCATTGTGTGTATTCTGTTACATTGTGTCTATTCTGTTGTATTATTCTAACGGCTATTTTGTTTGGTGTGGTTTGTTAATTTGTTTATTATTTACTTATTTATTTATGTGTTTGGATTAATTTATTTTACTTGTTTTTTTTATTTATTTTATTTACTGATTTTCATTTATTCTTATTCGTTTTCAGTTTTCAATTTTTAAGTAACGTAGTAAAAACATTGTTTTCCTGTCTGCATTTTAAGATGAGCTGTGATTGTTTATTTAGTAGCTTGTTTTGGTCTGGGAAGGTGATTACAGCTATAATTAACAAACCACGCCCACCAAAATAACCGTAAGGATAATACAATAGACAACCCATAATGCAATAGAAAACCCGCGAAGTATCACTGACCAGTATATTAAAAAGTCGAGCAAAAACGTAACACACATGGACTGACACTTGCGTTTAGCATGAAACACTGTCGCCTCAGGGTGTCGACTTCAATGCCCACTTTTATATTTACATAAGCTCTATCCCTAATATTGAGCACTTTAACCCATAAATATAGCATGTCTTACATTATATATATATATATATATATATATATATATATATATATATATTGTGTGTGTGTGTGTAAAACGGTGTATTTACGAGTGCGTAAATTATGAGATCAAATTAATGCCTAATCGTTTGGTGATTATTTAAAATGTATGTCTTGTTCGACTAAATAAATAAATAACGGACAATCTAGAAGCATACGGCACGAACAGAAAAGCCTAAAATGGAACGTCCAATTAAGCATCCCATTCAGAAACTCTCAATCGGAGGAACAAGAATTTGATACAAACACTTCCGCATGTAAGATTTTGGCGCGTTCCGAGAGTCAAGAGTAGCCAGTGTTCTCCAGAAATACGGTGGCTTTGGATTGACAAGGCCATCTTCCGATGACAGGTTGAATCAGAAAATGACGTTTCTAAGGGCTCAGCTGATTTTCGCAGTCATGCGCATCTGTTTTCTCATAAGAAAATACATGCCTGTTCATTAATGTCCGCTCAGGGATAATAGGAATACACTTGAAAATGAATATTTTGGTGGGCGTGGTTTTTTAATTATAGCTATAATCACCTTCCCAGACCAAAACAAACTACTAAATAAACGATCAGAAATAATCTTAAAATGCAGACAGGAAAACAATTATTTTTTATTACGCTACTTAAAAATTGAAAACTGAAAGCGAATAAGAATACATGAAAATAAGCAAATAAAATAAAATAAAAAACAAGTAAAATAAATTTCTAACACTTTCGCCCCAACCCCTCAACTTCCGACGTCTTACTCTCTGGGTTGAGGTATCTACTCGATCTTAACCGAACTTAAGGGAGTGACCGTAGGTCTCCTGAGCATCCGTAGATAATTCGACCGGTCCACTGGTTTAATCCTGCTTCCTGCCCACGTTGTGTTTGGTTTGATCCAGAAAGCAGAAGTGATGTTCATCCATTTACGGTCGACTGAAAAAGTAGACACGGCTGGAGAGTCTGTGCTAAGAAATTTAGAATGCACCAATATATATATATATATATATATATATATATATATATATATATATATATATATATATCCGCAGAAAGCCGGACAAACAACTATTCAATGGTTGAATTGTTAATGTCATATATCTCTCCACCCAGCTCGATTGCACTCGATGACAGACGAGCCCCAAAACAACCTTTTGATTATTGTAGCTTGTTTGACGTTTCTGTTTCCAGTGGTAGTAATAATAGTAGCAGCGGTAGTAATAATAGTAGTAGTCTTAGATTGTTGGAGGAGTAATTCGCTTCTTCGTACTTATATCAACAAAATATGTTAGCGGGCCTTTGGTTCCAATCTCTGACGTCACTTCCAGTCTCCGACCTCTCTCTACCCAGCTCGACTGCACTAAACGGCAGACGAGCCAAGCACTGTCAACAGATTTCTGTGCGCGTTTATATAGATATAAATCGACCCTTGGCCCGCACCGATCATCAAGAATGCTGCCTTCAACCCAAAATCATGTGAATTTCAAAGTTCTTCATAGTCTTAGTAAGCTCCATTTCAAATTTTAACCGATAAAAATTATCTTGATCATCTTCCATTGTCTTCCTAATGACCCAATTCCAAATGGGTTAGGTCAGATTCCCATCAGTAAACAAAATTGTTCTGATCTAATTTCGCTGTTCAAATCTACTCCAATTTCAGTAAATATATATATATGTGTGTGTGTGTGTGTGTGTGTGTGTGTGTGTGTGTTTGTGTGTGGTTCCCAAACTCTCTCTGTTACAAATTAAGAAAGAAAGATTTGGCGAATATTTCATTAAACGTTTAAGAGATGCGAGCTAAAATAGATGCTGATGGGTGGAAAAAGGTAAAATGTCGGCGTGTTGTTTGGTCATACAAAAGGTCAGCAATCAGCGCTGATCAATTCGAATGTCGTTTGACACACACACCTTTCCTACATAATAATCTTTTATTTATCTAAATTCATAGCGTCATTGCTTAGTTATCAAAATATGTCTTAACGCAAGCTTGCAACATTGTGCCCGAAAGACTTCGGACAATTTGTGCTCAGATTCACTCGGAAAGTACAAAAAGAAAGAAAAAAAAAATAAACAGAAAACTTTCGTTAAAGTTCAAGAAGATTTGACTAAATTACGTATTGCTGTCCAACTACACTATACACATGGTGGTTGGAAAGAAACTCCTTATTGTAAATGACTTATAACTTATATCACCAATTTGCATCAAACAAAATATATTATGATATAGTGGGGTTTCATTGTTAATTTCTGTTTTTATTTTAGATTGACAAGTGTAGACCAGAATGGAACAACAACTGATATCGCATGTGCGTGCTCAGCTAGCATTCCTTTACGAAGTGCGGTTGTCCATGGTGCAAGCGCAGAGATGGTGGTGCAGTGTTTATGGTGCTCGCTCTTTTCTATGTGCCAAAACCATCAAACATTTTCAGTCCAAGCTAATGATAGAAATACAGTTCAGTGTTAAAATTTTACCTTATTGCATATTTCCCTATAATGAAGGACAGCCGCCGTGATTATCTAGCACAGATCCCGGAAGCTACTTAGTATCTTTATTAAAGGAAGAGAGAAAATTACCATGTTGATACATGTTCATTTATTTTAAGTACTTTCTACATTAGCACAATGTCATATATATATATATATATATATATATATATATATATATATATATATATATATATATATATATATATATATATTTAAGTAATTCATCGAGTCTGAAACCTCAACAGAATGCAGAAAGCAATGGACGGCCGTTTCGTCCTATCTTTGGGACTCATCGCCTCTAAGTGTTGACTTCTATGTTCACTTTTATATTTACACACGCTCTATCTCTGACAGTCAGCACTTTATCCCATAAATATAGCACATCTTAAGACTATATTTCTTCATATATATATATATATATATATATATATATATATTTATTTATTATAATTTTATCATATAGACAAAACCATTTTACTCACAACAAAGATGCAACTTGGTTTCAGTGCATTTTAACTGCACATCTACAGGTGAGGGTTGTCTATATGATAAAATTATAATAAATAAATAATTATCGCTCTACTACCTGTATCGAGCTCTTTTTTGAATTAACTCTGCGAACGTTAGAATTTATATATTACTTTCATTCTCATCGTATCGGATATATATATATATATATATATATATATATATATATATATATATATATATACAGGTGGGGGTAAAGAAACTATTTTTAAAATTCTTAATATCTTTATTAACTATTGATCGATTTTCATAAAACAGGTTTATCTGTTAGGCAACTAAAACACATATGCTGGCGTCGTTGAAATTAGGCTTATAAGTATATTATTTTTATCGATCTCCCCAATGCTGCCATCTTCTTTTTTATGTACCGTGTCCTTTCCGGACTTTCCACAATTAAATTTTGCATTTTTGTTATTTCTCTTAAACCTTACTCTGCCATCTATTTACTCAAACTCCTTAGGTAGGTTATGCGTTTTTTTCCTCTGACTCTGTTGCCTTGAATCTGTCCTGTGAGTATCAAATTTTCAAAGCCTTCTTTCCTCATTATGTGCCTTAGGAATTTCAACTATCTCTTCCTGATGTTAAATAAAATTATCCTTTTGTTTCCATTTTCTTTAAAACCCTGTCTTTTCTCTTTTCTTCATATGTCCGCTGCATATTATTTTCAACATCATTCTGTAAAGCCACATTTCTATTTCTTCAAGTCTCTATTTCTGAGGAGATTGTCCAGTATTCACTACTGCATAGGAAGACTGGTATTATGTAATAATATGATCAGTATTCTTTTCTTTGTTTTTAACGAATTTTGTTTTCTTAGACAAAGCATCATCATTATTATTAATGTCTTTATTAGTATTTCTTTAATGTTTTTTTCCGATTAATTTTATAGCAACAAACAAAGCCATTCTCACGATCGTTCAAAATGTAACATGGCTCGAGAAACAGCGAAAAGTCTTTAATTCTATCAGAGAAGTTTTGTCGATGCGCGGTTGTGCAGTGTTTAACTGCTCGGAATGAGGTGAGTTCGAATTCTCACACACAAATACTCTCGGAAAAAGTAAGAATACGTTTATTTTCTCCCTATATATGAGTAAACAACCGGACAGGCTGAGCCCTATAGCCTTGGTTGCAACCATTTTAGAAGAAGAAAAACTGAATTCAAATTCTGCCGGTAGAGGGTTAGGCTCTGTCAGGCTATCTTGCCTAAAATCCACCACAACTACTCCAACTGAACCACATGCGGTGTCCTTACGACCCTAATGAATTACAAGACAAGTGATAGTGACCAGATCATAACGGGACGATTGCAATTACCAAAGTTAACCAGCATGAACGGTCGCAGAAGAAATAAAAAAGTGACTTGACAGTCATTAAGCAAACATTTGCCGCGATGCAAGAGAGAAAACAACGTTAGTTCATATCTATCCATTCCTATTACAGTCCCCAATGGGAGCGTGTAAAAAAACAGATGGTCAGTTTAACGTACGTACATATGTAACAAGGACATGAATTGTCCAGCCCCTGCGACTAATGTCAAATTGCCGTTGTTGCCCTCGTTTAAAGCAATAGGGAAGGTGTTGTCTCAGAGAGGGAAACTAGCATTAGACTTGCCCCATTCTTTTCTTTTTACGCGCCGTGTCCCTTCAGGACGTAGGCGATTATGGCTCTCCACTTCCTCCTATCCCTTGTCGCCCTCAATAAGTTTTGTCCCTTTGCTACTTCCTTCAGTTCTGTCATCCACTTGCTTAAGCCCGCTAAGTTTATTATGTGTTGCTTTCTCGTGTCTCTCATTCCCTCTATTCGACCTGTGAGTATCAGATTCTCCAAACCCCCCTTTCTCATTACGTGTCCCAGAAATTTCAGCTGACTCTTCCTGATGTTAAGTATAAGCTTCCTCCTTGTTTACATTCTCTCCAAAATGTCGCGTTTTTCATACCTGTCTAGCTATGTATCTATCTCATGTTTCATATCTCATATTTATCTATTTAATTTTCACATCTATCTCTTTCATATCTAATTTTTCACATCTATCTAATTTTTCAGATCTCTCTATCTACCTAATTTTTCAGATCTATCTAATTTTTCAGATCTCTCTATCTACCTAATTTTTCAGATCTCTCTAATTTTTCAGATCTCTCTACCTAATTTTTCAGATCTCTCTAATTTTTCAGATCTCTCTATCTAATTTTTCAGATCTCTCTAATTTTTCAGATCTATCTAATTTTTCAGCTCTCTTTCTCTCTCTCTCCCTCTAATTTTTTAGCTCTCTTTCTATCTATCTAATTTTTCTGATCTCTCTATCAACAGCTATTAATTTTTATCGAATATCTTTCTAAGCTTGTCTCCTGAAGCGTCACAAACTACATTCCAAATAACAGCGAGACACGCCCGTGCCTACGTCGTGTGCTCTTTGCGGTATTCCGATTTATCAGCGGGGGAGTTGATCTCACGCTTGATGAAATAAAAAATAGCCGACCGTATTGAAGAGATTGTACGAGATGATGCGAATGGCAATGGTTGTGTTAGGGGTAAGGGAGATGGTTGCTGCCAGTTGACGCAAAACGAATACAGGGAAAACTTTCGGTGCTTTTCTACGACCCTAAGGTCCGCCATACTCAACACTTTCAAACTGTTGTTAATATCACTTTGCTCTTGAAAGCCCGCGAAAACCTTCAAACAATTCCCATTAACTTGGCCTTTGTCTTTTATTTCTCTATTTACACAATTATAACAGATAAGCCCACAAATTGTACGTAATATATAACCACCATTGAAAGAAACACGCACTTTTGCATCCTAAAAAGAACTTTGGTCTCTGTTGAGTGTCACTATTAATAAATGAGAGTCCTAGGCTATAAACCCGTGTATGTGTTTGCGCGTGTATGTGCGTTTGAGTGAGAGAGATAGAAATAGAGAGGGAAGGAGAGAAAGAGAGTGAAAAAAAAAGGAAAGAAAGTAAGCGTGAGGAGTTGGGCGAGAGAGAAGAGGAAGCAATCAATGAGAAAATGGAAGTAGACGTAGTGATGGGAAATTAGAGTTTGATTGCATTAGAGATCAATCCTTCAATCCATCTTTCTCTCGTTATTATTATTATTATTATTATCATCATTATCATCATCATCATCATCATTATTATTATTATCATCATTATCATCATCATTATTATTATTATCATCATTATCATCATCATCATTATTATTATTATTATTACAAATGCTTAAGTATTTAACTCAATTCGATTTTTAGCTCTGTTTAAAATTCTTCTTTGAAACTGTACACAGTGACCTGTACAGTTTTAAACTGTTAGCCATTAGATTCTCAACAAAAAAGAAAGTGGCAGAGCGAAAGAAAAGAAAGAGAGAAATACAAAAAGAAAGAGAGGAATGCAAAAATAAAGAAAGAAAGAAAGAAAGAAATACGAAAAAGGAGAGAGAGTGAAAGAGAGGGAGAAAGAGTGAGAGAGAAAAAGAAAGAAAGAAAGAAATAGAAAGAGGAAGAAAAAGAGAGTGAAAGAAAAAGAGAGAGAAAAAGAGAAATACAAAAAGAAAGAGAGAGAGAAACATAAAAGAAAATAAAGACAGAGATACAAAAGGAAAGAAAGGCAAAGATACAAAAGGAAAGAAAGAAAGAAAGAAAGAAAGAAAGAAAAGAAAGATAGAAATACAAAGAGAGAGAGAGAGAGAGAGAGAGAGAGAGAGAGAGAGAAATACAAAATGAGAGGAAAAAAGAAAAGCAAGAGAGGGAGGGAAAGAAATGAGAGAAGGAAAGAAAAGACAGAAAGGGAAATACAAAAGAAAGAGAGACAAAAATAAAGAAAAGAGAGAAAGAGGAAAAGAAAAGAGAGAGTGAAATAAAAACGAAAAAGGGACAAAAAGAAAGAGACACCCCCCAAAAAATAAAATTTCATAACAGATAAATTGCTAAACAATATTTAAAAAGAATGTCCGTAACTGCGAGTAAAATGATCTTCGTTTCCATGCAAAATGAAGTGAAATTTGTAACAAGATTAAAATAAAGGAAGGAGAAACTTGACAGAAAAATTCCTTCTAATTTACGAATTGGCAATTTCCAAAGTTTGTGCTATAAAGGCATAACATGTACGATGCCAACTTTGTCCTCGCAGATTTTTTGTTTTATTTGTTAAAAGGCGTATCAACTTATTATGGGTCACTTAATGCCGAAATTTAATTTTCTTAGGAGCTTTGAAGTAATAAAAATATGATATGTGTTATTCTGCTTTCACAATTGAGTACATGGCAGATGATACTCATCTTTAATGCATATACATGTTTGTGTGAATATAATTACTAGGAGGCGGTGATATGTGCGCTTTATGTTGTAGTTTTGTTGAAGTTATATTTTGGAATACAATTTGATTTCTTCAAGAAATTGTAGGATATTGTATGGGTCAATGTCATGAAAGAGTTCTTTTATGTTGGCTGTTT
Organism: Acanthosepion esculentum; assembly: GCA_964036315.1. Taxonomy (NCBI): domain Eukaryota; kingdom Metazoa; phylum Mollusca; class Cephalopoda; order Sepiida; family Sepiidae; genus Acanthosepion; species Acanthosepion esculentum. Next base: position 41,655,573 of record OZ038483.1, on the reverse strand, counting down.
GATTTTGTTTAGTGGCATATCAATCTCTATAGGTTATTTAAAGTCAGAATCTAAATATTTTGGATGCAATTTTATGGCTTCAGCTACAGATAAAATGTATTGTTGCTCATTTTGCTACAAAAATGTATTGCTGGTCATTTTGCTATAAAAATGTATTCATGGTCATTTTGCTATAAAAATGTATTCCTATACTTTCATAGTGTTTTATTTTTGTTTGGATGTTCACTATGTGTCCATAGCTGGGACCCTAGCATGTGCTACCACCCCTGGTCAGGGTGAACCAAGGAACAACAGCAATTAATAGGTGGTTCCACGCTCCTCGAAACCTCCATTCTCCCAATCAGAGGCCTTGCTGCCAGATGTAATTTATCGTCATACCCAGAACTAGTCCACGTACATATGCAGATACTCTTTGTATCTTTGGCATCTAGAAAAAAAAATCTTAATTGCTATCTCATTTTATGACGTGGCACAAATTTACTAGAATATTTAATGATGGAAAAATGACCTGTTTGTTCTGCAACAGGGATTTCCTGAGCCTACTAAGTGCCCTCTCCATAGTTAAGTCGCAGTTTGTTATCGGCATTAAAAATAAGTAAATAAAAAGAAGATCGATTACTGATAATTAAAAATAAGAGAACAGAAATTAACCTTTCACGTCGGAAGAACTTGACTGCCGCGAAAATCTTTATTAAAACACACATTTTCTTTTCGTTTCTTATACGGAACCGAACACGGACTTTTGGCATCTGGAGAAAATACACAGTTATTACGCATCTCATTGCATCCCAATGATTGTTGCTTCGTTGGTAACAGAGAAAATAATGAACTGCTACGCGATATCTGTCCTCCTTTACTGCAGCCAATGTTGGACGGTCTCCTCAAAGATGAAGAAGAGACTCGAGCAACAGAGATATGGTTCTACAGAAGGAAATTAAGGATACCATGGACCGTACATGTGAGCAACGATGAAGTTTTGGAGAAGATGCAAAAAAAAAGGGGGAAACTTATACTTAACATCTGGAAGAGGCAGCTGAAATTTCTGAGACACGTAATGAGAAAGGTGGGCTCAGAAAATTTGATACTCACAGGGCGAATAAAGGGAAAGGGAGAGAAGGTAAAGCAACGCGTGACATACCTAGCGGGCTAAAAGCAAGTGGATGACAGAACACGGCCTGGAAGAAGTAGCAAAAAGACAAAACTTATTGAGATCTACAAGGAATAGGAGGAAGTGGAGAGCAATGATCGCCTACGTCCCGAAGAGACACGGCACATAAAAGAAGATTTCTGATAATCAATTGACACTTGGTCTACGTACGTGACGGCGTTGTATTTTATTTATTCCTTGTGAATATGTGCAGATCTGTATTTTCTCAAAATATTTTCCTCCTTTAAAATTCAGTTATTCATTCCAATAAAAATAGTAAGAGAAAAGCAAAAAATGCCGGTAAACGTGGATTTAGTGACCAACGGGAAAATGAAAAGACTGCATATTTGCATTTATAAAGCCATTTTTAATTAAGGGTCATAAATGAAGACGTCTCGCAACATACAAATGAAACTAAAAGAAAATCATTATTAAAAATGAAATATGACGAACTTCCCACGATTCGAAATAATTCTGATATCTCTAGTGTGACCAGTGATAAGGCAATCCATTTAGGAGAAGGAAAACTCTGATTTTAAACCTCCGCTGCCTTTTGGTCATATCCAAAACACGGAAAAGACTACGGAAGTAAATCCAGACAGAAAACCCAGAATTAAGCCCCGAAAGGCAGTTGGTTGTCAGCACTGACAACTTTCCGGTAACTCCTGCAGCCAAGCCATCCCAAATGTAATGCCCTATATTTCTTTGGATTTTGACGGTACGTGTAAGACAGAGGGGCAGGTAATTTGGGCAGCGCACGGCCTCCGTATATCATCACCAGTCTAGGAGAAGAAGAAAAATTCAAACCACCTACTGCCCTGTAGGTCTTGCCACTTTATTCGTTCGTGTATTGAGTACTGTTGACGTATCTTGTCTGGTGCCTCAGACCAAATATGGCAACAGATACGGCAACATTTCCGAATTGTGGGGAACAAATCCAGATAGGCGATCGAAGAAAGGGATAACAGCTGTTCTTCATGGTAGGCGAAAATTCGGGACTTGTTCGGTGATAGTGAAATAATACTGGGTCGGTTTCGGAGCTATTGAATGTCAGAAATATGTCTTCCCTCCATTGGTTTGTTAGAACAAGGCCATGAATATTTTGGAGATGTATCCATACTCTTTTCTTTCATCTTTTACTTCACTGTGTACAAAGCTCGGGGGCCACTCGAAGTAGAGGGTTACGTTAAGAAGCAGTTTATATGGATGGGAGGGGAAGATAACGGTTAACGCTAGATTGTAGAATTCGGGTAAACACCCCCTTGGGAGCTGGTTCCAGAAAGCAATGGTGCGCGGGAAGAGGCTGTCTAAGTGGAACTAACTTCTAGCCGAGGGAATACGGCTGGAATGTCGGAGGTTTGAAATTATGTAAGTGGCATGGCGGGTCCTAGCCATGAAGTTTAGACCTGGCGGAATGTAGTTCGTCCGAGCACGTTCCATGGAATTAGCAATAGAACAGTGAGAGACTTGCCACCTTCTGCCTCTGGGGAAGAGGTTGGTGGGGTGGAAAATAATTCGTCACCCACAAGTTCTCGGTGAAGCTTTTGAACTTTATCGAGACTGGAAAGTGAGAACTGGGTAGCCCCTAACCAAATATGACAACAGTACTATATGCCAATATCTGCATAGATATTTACTAATGACCTGAGTATTTTCTTAAATCGTTAATATACAATAGAAAGACTGAGAAGAGAGCTACGGGGAACGCCGGCACTGATCACAAGGGCCTCAAGAGACTAACAGTTACGATGGACTTGATAATTGTGGAGAACTCTTCAAGAGATTCCACAGGTGAGTTTCTTTTTTTTATGGCCCAAGATCCACTCAAGGTAGAGCGTAACTGGGTGTACTTATATTAGCATAGGAAAGAGGAAACGGTAGTAGTATAAAGCTGAAGCAGGTTTTTAGAAGTAAATAGAAACCCAATCCTAAACAGGAAACAAGGGATAAACATGTGCTTCAGTTTAAAAGACCTGGAAGGTGTGTTAATAGGACGATAGGAAAACCTATCCTCTCCTATTTGCATTCTGCATATGAATGGAATGAAGATTGAAAGTTGCTGCTCGGCAATGATGAATGTAAACTGATACATCTCTGCCCTTTGACAGTTGAAATCTGTGCATTTTTATAAGAATTTTTCCTGAAAGTAGACTCAAGAAAATTAGGCTCTGATTGGCCAAATATTTGACATGATGATGTTAATTTCTAAATAATAGACACTTTAATTTAAATGTTGTTTTATTGTGCAATCTTTTGTGTTTGTAATATTGTCTGTTATTGGGTAAAAAAAAATTGGACATGTTTTAATATGGTATGTTTGTAATTGTGTTGGAAATGGGGTTTATTTCATATATACTCAAGATATCCTAAGTAGATAAAGCACTATCAGCAACAAGCAGTGAACAAAGAAAAGAAAAAGCAAAATTCCGAATTAATGGGTTGAAAAATATGAGACAAATGGGCTCCAATGAAGAAGAAGAGGAATTGAACCAAGGTAATATTTCTGTTTATTCTATGTTCACATTTGTTTTTATTGTCTATACTTTGGAAATAATAATCTAGGATACAATTATTGTATTGATAATACTTTATGTGAGTCAATATCGACAAAAAATGGTTTGGATACTAGCCTAAATTCATTGTAGCAAATGAAAACAGGAAAACAAAACCTACACAAACACATCAATGGGAAAACTTATGATGCTGTACGGGTCACTTGTGGGATTTATCGTTGGCATACATGGTTTATTAAATATATTAAAAAAAATTAAAGCAGTTCAGAAGGGAGCTAATAAAATGATAGATGGTCTTTATAAGTAAAACTTGCTATCAGAGATTAAATTTATTTAAGAATTTTTCCTTGGACGATAGAAGAAATTGGGGCGATTTGATTGTAACAAATAAACATTTTGAATAGATTTACAGATTTACAAGGTGTTTATGTAGCAACCTCCTATGTCATACCGTGTCAAATGCCTTTGATATAAATAAGCCTACCACCCTCGTGGTGAATGAATTGTCTATTGCCTCAATGATTCTGTGTGTAATGAGAAAACATCAGCAGTAGACGGAGAAGTGCGAAATCCAAAATGTTCGATACTCAGGAGTTCAGGTGATCAGCAAACCGCTTGTTGATCATAGACTGAGAGAGTTTGTTAATGATATATATATATATATATATATATATATATATATATATATATATATATATATATATATATATATATGTATATGTATTTATATATATATATGTATGTGTGTGTGTGTGAGAGAGAGAGAAAACTCAACTGACCGATCGAAATTTAAATAATTCTTTATTGTTTTCTAACTATATGCATTATATTTTTCTTCTAAATGTGGCCTGTCTCTTCAGGACCTTGACGGTCATGGCTTTCTACAACTTCTCGCTTGTCACATTTTGTAATATTTGTCTTTTCTAATATCCATCCCAATTCCTGTTTTGCCATCCATTCACACAATCTCATGAGGTAGGTTACCAGTTGCTTTCCTCTATTCGTTTTGCCTTAGATATTCCCTGTAAGTGGAAAAAATTTCACTAACATTTCAACTGCCATTTTTGTTTCCATTTCGGTGAAATCAAAGCAAACAGAAAAATCACATCGAGTGTGGCAATGTGCATCCGGTTTTGATACTGAATCAATAAATTGATGGGAGTAAAATTAATTAAATGAACTGATGGAGAAAAATTAATCAATGAATTGTTAGGACCAAAATTTATCAATGAATTGATGGGAGTAAAAATTAATGAATTGATGCGAGAAAAATTAACCAATGAATTAATAGGAGCAAAATCACTCATTAAATTAATCGGAGCAAAAATAATCAATGAATTAATGCGGGCAAAAATTAATAAATTGCTGTGAGTAAAAATTAATCAATGAATTGATGGGAGTAAAATTAATTAATGAATTGATGGGTTTAATAGGAGTAAGAGGTTTGTATGGCGTTATCTGAACTTGTGCGTTGAAACTTCTATGCATGAAATATAAAAGGACGACCATGCTCGATCGTAATGGGCTCGTTTACCATCCCCACTATGTTAAGCACCAGATGTTAAGTTTACCTTTTATCAAGCTATTTTAGTGTGCTCACTTTCTTGACACTTTTACCGTGCTGGTCGTCGAATTCCATGGCATACATGGCCACTTCAGGAGGAGTTTGTTCATTATTTATCTATCTATATGAGTTTGTACATTACCTGAGTCTGTTCAATATCTATTTGTCTATCTCTTTTTGAATCGTATCTTCCTTGACGATAGATATCGATACAATAGAAACACTTCTTTGCTTTTTCATGATTCTTATGAACGAAGACATTTTTTAATGGTACTATTTCGTGGCATAAAATATTGTTACCAAGGAGATAGAAGTGATTAACATCGCCGACCAAGAGACGGGAGGTAAATCGAACGAGTCCTCTGAATTTGACGAATGACTCGCCAGCAAAATAGACGTTCGTCCGGTCTCCAACAACACAAGGATCTTCATTCATAATGTTTTATTAGAGCACAAAAATAGACTGCTTTTATTCTCAAATTTATTGTTGGTGCGATAGTCTTGTTTTGCCGCCTCAGAGAGTGCCATATTTCACTTTCTTGTCTTTTTTGGTTAAGGGAAATTCTTGGGGAAAAAAAAGACTCGCGGCGTAAAAGTGCCACTAAAGCATTTGCGATCAATAATGATCAAGGCGTGAATTGTTGGCAAACTTTTCCAAATGTCTGCAGAAAAGCAATACTTGACTATAGATCACTTCATTGTAGAATCGGCTTTCTCAAAGGCCAAATTTTGGCTGTCACCTTTGCGAAAGCAGTAATTCTTCAAATTATATTATAATCAGTTTTTTCATTGGTTTTAATGATAATGTGTGGCTTTTTCCTTTCATAAATATAGTGAAACAGTGAAAGTGCACGTCTGGTGGCACAGGGGCCAGTGTCATAACTTCAACAAGAAACAAACCAAGCAAGAAAGCGAGTCCGTTTAAAAACAAAATTGAACGTATCTACCAGATAAAAAAAGAAATATAACTTTTATAATAAAAAAACGATTTCAGTTTCTAAATCAGTGACAGCTACAAGTCCGCTTCTCAGTCCAGATTTGACTCCTTGCAACTTCTGGCTTTTCCCAAAACTAAATTCACTGTTGTAAAGAATGAAATTTCTGATCGTTGACGGAATTCAAGAGATTTCGACAAGACATGGTAATCATAACAGGGGAAGATTTTTGAAAAATGAAATAAGCAGTAATGCAAGAGGTTCCAAGTGGAATAATTTGAAGTTGACTATGGCTACTGTTTTTAGTTCATATTAAATGTCTGGATGATTCCTGCACAGAGATCGTAGAAGCATTGATTAGATACATCTTATATGTAATGTACAGTGTGCGTGTTTGTGCGCGTGTGTGTGTACAAGCAACTTCTCCGCTCCCACTGGTCTGATCTCAATGATTCATAGCTCATTCAAAAGCCCTAGAAAAGTTACACGCAGGGAACAATTTTCGTTGAACTCAGCTTCAGGGCAGGGTTGCAAGATTATGCGAGGTTAATAATATATATCAATACATTATACTAGCCATTATCGTTGCTTTCATATTTCATATTTTTCTTATTTTAATTTTGTATCCAAGATTGCAGTGCACGTTTTATTATAAACTAGCGTAAAAGTTGCCCTATCGTGTGGTATTTAAGCTAGAATTTTGTTTCAAAAGATTTCAAGTAGTGAATATATCTTACTTTGCGAAAGGATAGCGAGCGGGCGAAGCCTGCTAGTAACACATAAAACTGATCGTTGTAATGATAATAATTCTTGTCACGTGATCTCCAAAAAGGCACCAAATTTTGTTGATGTGAAAACACAGTAACAGATATGAGGCTGCCAGTAGACAAATGCATTAAACGAACTGGAAAGAAATACAAAAATGCAAACATGACTAGGTAGGAATGATGATCTAGTGTAAATTGTGCAAATGACTATAATGTCGTCATGGAAGCCAGTGGTTTACGTACGAACAAGTAGTTATCTTAAATAGCAGAAATAAAATGAGATTCTGATATTCAAACGGATTACCGAATCTTGTCCAGGATATATGTACAGCGTAAGCAAGGGTAAAAATGAAATTGTTGTTTCAGTTGAACAAAGAAAAAAGTGACAAAAATGATCCCAACTATTGAACACACAGTAAGGACTGAATTTAATAATTAGTAATTATAATACGTGAAACCAGGTAATACGCCACGCCAAAGGAGCATTTTTTAAATTGAAACCATCCACTCGACAGTATATCTATCTATCTATCTCTCTCTCTCTCTCTCTCTCTCTATATATATATATATATATATATGCGCGGTGCTTATTGGAAAGCGTCTAATCAATATCAATGATAGAACTAATATATTCAGTTGTATGGATAACCCTGGGTTTCACGCTCATATTCATTCAACTATATATATATATATATATATATATATATATATATATATAGAGAGAGAGAGAGAGAGAGAGCGAGAGAGAGAGAGAGAGAGAGAGAGAGAGCTGACTTGCTGTCGATTATTTGTAAAATACACTAGATACATTCCAGGGCAGCACAAAATAAATGCAGTGCTGTTGCTGGTGGTAAATCAGATGTTCAGCTTTAAGGATTTCTGATTGTATATGTATTCTTTTCAATCTGATATTTTATAAAATAAATAGTTTTAGATCTATCATCTTTCTGTAAAACTATTTTTGTTTTGATCTTAAATCTTTTTTGCTTATAAGAATTATATAAAAGTTTTAGAAGCTCATGTTTTGGGGCATCCTACCCCAAAAGTGAAGTTTTCAGATTTACTTAAAAAAAAAATTAAATAATGGCAATAATGAATTTAGACAACTGATTCATTTCAGAGTGAGATCAAGAAGATAATTTTAGTTTTTTAGTTCTCAGTTTCAAAAAAAAAAAAAAAAAAAAAGAGCGGAGCTGAACAAGCCCTTCTCACCATATCGCCATGGATACTACTGACATGAAAAATAATCGAGTACAAAATAGTGAGGTAACATTCTGAACAGCATTGCAGGTTTGTGGAAACTTGTCATTTGATCAGTAAAAAAAAAAAATCACTAGCTGCGACTGGTGTGAACGTCCCTGTAAAAACAACGTCGTAAAGACTGTGTCGCAATTTTGACAATATTTTTTATTACTTTATACCAATGCTAGCCACGAGGTAATATTGGCGTAATCACTTTCTTCTTTTATGTGCTGTGTCCCTTTTCTTAGTGCGTAATCATGGCTCTCCACAACTCTCTATCCTTTGTAGTTATAAGTAATGTTTGTCCCCTTACTATCGTTCCTTGTCTCTCGTCTTTTATCCATTTACACAAACTCGCCAGAAGTTGGCTCCCTGTGCCGAGCCTGGAAATTTTTCTCCCCGGAATCGATCCTCCAAATCTATAAAGCGACCATTCGCCCTTGCATGGAGTATTACTGCCATCTATGGTCTGGGGCACCTGCTGTTTGCCTCAGGGTTCTTGATAAGATCCAGAGACGGATATGCAACGTAATTGGCCCTGATCTGTCATCTCGTCTGCAGTCGCTCTCTCACAGACGCGACGTTGCCTAGCTCTGTCTTTTTTACAAATACTTTCACGGTAATTGCTCCGATGAGCTGCTTTCGCTGGTTCCTAGGCCTCATGAATTTAAACGTCCTACGAGGCTGGCGTCCCGTTCCCACCCCTTCACCGTTGAAACTGTTAGATGTAGACGTATCTTCTACTCCAATAGCTTCATGTCTCGCACATCTCGCCTGTGGAACTCCCTTCCTTATTCCTGTTTCCCTGACAAATACAATCTCCAACTATTTAAGTGTAACGTCAATCGACATCTCCAGTTACCTTGATCTATCCACTTCCCTTCTCCACATCCTTTCACCTTTCATTCCTATCTGCTCTCGCTCCAAATCTTCTGTAACCCCCTTGCCTTGATCGATCCACTATCTTTCTCCACATCCTCTCCTTTACCACTCCTATCTGCTCTTCCTCCAAACCTTCTGTAACCCCTTGCGTGCTAGTGTCCTCCAGCCTTGCTTGGGGTGATAAGCTTAAAAAAAAGGTAGGGTCGCTCGCTGTTTCCTCTCTGTCCCCATTGCTTTCAATATGTCCTATATGTATCAAATGCTCCAATCTTTATTTCCTCCAGAAATTCCAACTGTCTGATTCTAAGCACAAGTTTTCTTTTGGTTTCTCTTTCACTGCCAACAGCATTTCCAGCATCTATATATAGAACCACATCTGTTGTCTCAAATTTCTTCATCTGTAAGTAATCATCGAGCATTCAATGTCATATAGATAGAAAAGAATGATTGTAATATCAATCTAACAAAACATTCTTTTTTTCTTAATACTCTGCTGAGATTTTTGAAGGCATCTTTCGCTATTCCAATGTGCTTTCGGATTTCTGTGCCCCATTGTCCGTTACAAAATTTCCGATTGTTCAGTTTCTGTACTTACTAGATGATGACGTCTCCAATTTGTAAGTCGCATCTTCGGCTGCACCGTTTACTATCGACCATGCAGACTGTCTTCTCGTAATTAATGGCCGGTCCTTCTAGTTTTCTATTATTACTTTCTTTAGTAGTTTTCTGCAGTTTTCTTTCTTTGTTTTCCACAAACATGGCGTCATCTGTGAATCTTATGTTGTTAAGATTTTGTTCACCAATATGAAATAAAAAGAATGACATTTTTCTTAATATTAAATTACTATTATTGGCGCCGAGATTCACAGTTGAGCTCGCTAGATGTGCCGTAAATTCTATGCTAACAGTTTCTTCTCTCGCACTTCTCGCTTGTGGAACTCCCTGCCGGTTCCATGTTTTCCAACCAAATTTAATCTGCAAAAAATTTAAATGCAATGTCAATCGCTATCTACTGTCCACCTGATTACTCGCTTCTCTTTCTGCCGATCTTTAATGTTTCTGTTTCTAATACTTCCCAACCCTGTAAACCCTTGTGTTTTTACTGACATTACTGACTTGCTTGGGGTGATTCCGAGTAAAAAATATTTTGGAAAGTTTACTCAAACTTAGAAAAGTTCTAATATAGCACAAATTTTCAAAACCGATCCACGAATTTGTAACCGGAAGTATTTTTATAATAAATCACTTCCATGTTCAAATCAGTTGTTGTGCCCTCATTTTCCCGGTACCTTCTTCAATATTTTTGCCACATTATTGCTGTAGTCTTCCAGTCTGTCTGTCTGTCTCATTTTAATTCTTCGGCTGAATTATGGGATTTATTTTTCGGTTCGTTTTGTCTCACTTTTAGTCTGCTAGTGTCATAAGTGTTTTTGACTACATGCAGTCTATTTGCTTGGAGGTAATGGTCTGTCAGGATCTGAATGTTTTACTATTGGATTATTATTTTTTCTGTTTTATAAGTCTCTTCACGTTTCTTAATGGTAGCCATCTTCTATTGTCTGTATTATGTAGTCGCCATTTTCTATTGTCACCATTATGTAGTCGCCATATTCTATTGTCACCATTATGTAGTCGCCATATTCTATTGTCACCATTATATAGTCGCCATCTTCTATTGTCACCATTATATAGTCGCCGTCTTTTACTGACATCGATATATAGTCACCATTTTCGACTGTCACGATATATAGTAGCCATCTTTTACTGTCACCGATATATAATCGCCATCTTCTACTGTCAGTCATAAATAGACGCCATCTTCTACTGTCAGTGATATATAGTCCCCATCTTCTATTGTCATCATTATAGAGTCACCATCTTTTACTGTCACCGATATATAGTCGCCATCTTCTGTTGTCAGGATATATAGTAGCCATTTTCTATTGTCTCCATTATATTTATATTGTCATATTTTAATACCCATCAATTTGTAGTCGCCATTTTATATTGTCCCTATTTTATAGTCGCCATATTCTGTTGTTTTAATGTTATCGTTGCCATTTTCTATTGTCATCATTTTATAGTCACCATTTTCTATAGTCATATGTTTCCTGATTAAGATAAAATTACACTGTGTTAACCAAGCCTTGGTTAAGATAATCTTAACGTTTCTGCAGGTTTCATTAATCAGCCAAGACAATAAGTGACTAACGAGTTGTATCATAATCGCCCACTTGTAAAGTTGTAGCCAGTTTGCATCAGGTACGGTTTGGGCGCCAAATAGTAGGCAATAGAAATAGATGTCATCGACAAAGGAAGAGAAGAAGAGAGAAAGAGAGAGAAATGAAGGAAGAGACGACCGAGATAAGTCTGTGGGTGACATTGGTTGGACAATCTGACAATAGATTACTCTGCCGATCTCCTTCGCTGAAAAATACCCACTCCGTCACGACCCACCATTACCGGACATTTTCAACCGATCAGTCTTTAACTGACTTTCAATTCGATCTTGAAATATATATATCAAATCTCATTATCATGACGGGCGGACTTCAGCGCTAGATTAGACACAGACAATGCCGCGGAGGGGATGTTGAAAGTAATTTTAGTAAATTCATTATAGTACATGCCCGACCGATGCATTAATATGTGACATCATCAGCGCAGCATTGTTCTCGTCACGAGTACTATGGTGATAATAAACACAAATACACCCAACAATTCATTTGTCTTCCTTTCTGCACCAACCGCCGACAGGTGTTGTCGAACTTCTTGAGAATTAGAACTTCGCACGTCGTCAATTGGTAACACTGAAGTGTCGAATTTACATTCGTTTCGCGCACAGTGTTCCAATTTTCGGGTACCAAAACGTTTGAGTAAGTGAGCCGGAGCCGAGTTTGGCAAGTATAGAATTTTGCCTGAAATCTTGAAAACAACGCTATATAAGATCTGCCAGCCGAAAGTTCGCGGAACGTGAGTTGCGAAATGGCTTTCTCAAAGAAAAAAAATGATAGTTTAATTTTTTAACTTTCTGGATAACGAGATCAAAAAAAAAAAAATGATAGTTAAAATTTTTAACTTTCTGGATGTCGAGAGATGTGCGAAATATCTGGCAAGGAACGGTGAACGCCTGAATATTTAAACAGAGTAATTGTTGTTTTAACGTGAAATTTTGTTTCGTGATTTTTCGATTGATTTTATGGCTTACTAAAACATTTGTGGGTTACTTAAATCCGAAATATATTTTGGATTATACAAATACGAGGGTCATTCAATAAATAAGGTGAATTTTTCGGTATAAGGACTTTTAATACAGATAGAAGCTTACTCTTTTCTATTTATTTTTTGTTTTACTTCTTTTTCACATGGATTTATTTTTTTTTGCAGATTAAAAGAAAGCTTTGAGAGTTTTGGCGATTAACAAAGATGGCCGACCAAGAAGCATGCTCCAGGATTGAACAGCGGTCAGTTATCATGTTTTTGGTTGCTGAAGGATGCAAATCAGTTGAAATTCATAGGAGAATGTCAACTGTGTATGGTGCCACATGTTTCAGTCAAAAGAATGTCTACAAGTGGGCTAAATTGTTTAAAGAAGGACGGAGCAGTGTTGAGGATGAAGACAGGCCTGGGAGGCCTACAGAAATGAGGTCTCCTGAGGTGATCGAATCAGTCAATGACCTCATTCAGTCTGACAGAAGGGTGACAGTGGATGACATTGCAAGGACTTTGAGCTTATCTGTTGTGACAAACGCAGGGATCATCAGTCAGAAGGAGTCATCTTGCATCATGACAACGCAAGGCCTCACACAGCAGCCCAAACAGTGCAGACCATCAACGAGCTGGGCTGGGAACTGCTCCCTCATCCCCCTTACAGCCCAGACCTTGCCCCTTCAGACTTTCACCTGTTTGTTCCCTTGAAAGCGTTCACGAGAGGCACGAAGTTTAAAAGTGACGATGAAGTCAAAAGTGTTGTGAGCGACTGGCTGAGACATCAGTCCAAAGATTTTTTACGCTAAAGGAATACGGAAGCTTGTGTACAGATGGGAAAAGTGTGTGACAGTGCTGGGAGACTACGTTGAAAAATTTAAAAAAAGTAAGCTTCTATCTGTATTAGAAGTACTTGTACCGAAAAATTCACCTGATTTATTGAATGACCCTCGTATTTTAAAGAATGGATATTGCATTAACAGGCTTCTTTTTTTTTTTAAAGAATAACGATGAATTTTCTAGACATACTTTCGACTATGTGACACATATCTAGGGGAAGAGATAGATTCAGCGCGTAAGTGAATATAACGAACCTGGCTATACATTACGTCATCTGCACATCCACACGAAACTTTGGGTAGCAACTCGTAGATGCTTCAGGGAACTCTTTAAATGTAACGATGGAAGCAAGATAGTTTTTTTTTTAATTTGAAATTTATTTTCATATGCAAGTTTCACGAAATACTGAGAAGCCGTTGTTGATTAGTGTTTGTTAATGAAATATGCATAAACCAAAGATTGCTGCCTAAATATACAACTATATATATATATATATATATATATATTAGCTGTATATTTAGGCACCGATCCTTCGTTTATGCATGTTTCATTAACAAACACTAATCAAGAACGGCTTCCCTAACCACCTTATAGACCACCAAATTAGACTATTTCTCCCCAAAGTAAATAATAACGATAGTGAACACATAGTCAAAAATTACATAAACATTTATTACAAAAGCCAAATGCACATTAACTACAAACAAGATGAAGCTTCACTTAGAAATATAAAGAAATACACTACCCCAACTGACCCGAATAAAAAAATCAAATTAATTATCTATTATAAAAAAAATTTAAGACAGCTAACCTTATCCTCAAAGATAACAACACACCAGTTAAGTCAAAATTACAAAAAATGAACATTATCTATGAGTTCAAATGCCCCTTAAGGAACTGTGTTCCTGATCAAACCGGACTTATAAATAATTACATCGGTTACACGACTACATGCTTATCCAGACGCCTTACGTTACACCTATCTGATCAAAGCTCCATTAGAACCCATTTAAATACACGCACAAACTTGCCAGACTCAGAAACATATTTAGTAGAAAACACAAATAAAATAACTTCATCCACCTGTAAAAAAAAGATTAAAGATAATGGAATCTTTAATAATAAAAAAAGAAAAAGCCAACTCTTAACAATATTAACTACGAACAAGGTCACAATGTGCTAACCGTATTCGGAAATTAAAAACATTTCTATAGCACACTAAAACATCAATTAAGCTGAAAAATTGAATCATCCTAGATAATGGCTAAAGGTATAGCCGAAAGCACTCGGAACTATAAAACATTTGGACAGTTTTTACACATACTTTGTCCAGAAAAGAAACACAAGAACACAAGAAAAATTAAATAAAAAGCTTAACCGTAGTACCATGTCTGTCGTTTTTAATGAAACATACATACGCACACACACACACACACATATATATATATATATATATATATATATATATATATATATATTATTTATTTATTATAATTTTATCATATAGAAAAAAACATTTTACTCACTACAAAAGATGCAATTTGTTTTCAGTGCATTTCAACTGCACTTCGACGGGTAAGAATCGAAAATCTATAATAAATAAATAATTATCGCTCTACTATCGGTATCGAGCTCTCTTTTGGATTAATGCTGTGAACGTTGGAATTTATATATTACTTTCGTTCTCAACGCATCGGATATATATATATATATATATATATATATATATATATATGTATATATATATATGCAAATATGTAGAAAATAGGAAAGAACACGTTAGGTAAATAATCCGGGCAACAATGGCATTTCTGAAAGTGTTTACACAATCATCAAGTCTTTTCTCTCGGTTAGGTCCATAAATGTCGTTGATAATAGCCAGTACTCTGATTGGATTGATTTATTGATATGTTTGCTTATCAACCATTTGTGGGTTGTTTAAAACCGACAAATATTTCGGATTATAAGACGCTGCTTACAGTAGCCGGTGTTGCTAAGCGATCTCCCATCGAAGTATTGACTCGACTTGACATTGCTTAACTTCGGTGATCGAACGAGGACCAGTGTTTTCAGCGTGATTTGACCGTAAGCGACCAGACCTCTGAACCTCGTGAGATCAATGCAGGCGTCTCCTAAGAATATTTCTTCGATATTACACCATTTCTGCTTTTATTAACGATCTGCCCAAGAGCATTCGCAGATCATTAGTACACGGTTATGGAGATGATATCACAGTTTATGGAAGCCTCTCCAAGAATCGTGATGTACGTAGCCTTGCAGCTGAACTCTGCTCGTACCTAGCTGTAACAGTTCCATGGCAGGGAAAGGTGTGGCTTGCAACTTTCAATCCAGCCAAATCAAAGCTTGTATTATTTTTATCACGAACAGAACCTGATTATTTTTCAGTCTCAACGTGGCTCTAGGTTTTGAACGTTTATTGGGACTCAAGTTCAATCCCGACTTGAAGTTGAACTCGTGTACATGACCCATTGTAAAAAATGTTGGGTCATTCTGTTTCTCTAGAAAGCATCTGCTTCTGTGACAATTTATCTCCACAACGGTTAGATTAGGCAAAAAAAAAAAAGAAAAAAAGAAAAAAGTGGAGTATTCCTCTCATATGAGGACAGGAGCTGCTCATTTCTCACTTCCTAGCCTAGATAGAAGTCAAAATCGTGTAAGCGTTCTTGCAATATCATTAAAAGGAAAAAGTAGTACTCTGTTCCAATGCCAGTCACGTTAATATTCATGTTAGTGGTACAATACCATGAGAGGGAGACAATGATGCTTCATCTCACTTCCACTCATCTTGATCAGTACTCATGTTAATGTTACAATACCATAACAGAGAAAATTAGTGCTCTGTCCCATCGCCAACCATCTTGATCACTATTCATGTTAATGGCATAAGACCGTAACAAAGATAATGGCGTTCCGTACCACCGCCAGGCATCTTCATAAGTATTCCGGTTAGTGGCGTCGCATGATTATGGGATAAATATAGTGCTACATAATCTCCATATTATTGACCTCAATCACGTTAGTGGCACAACACCATGATAGGGAGACAATACAATAATGCTCCGTCCCACTGCCAGTCATCTTGATCAGTATTTATGTTAATGTTGAAATACCATGATTGGGAAAGGCAGTGTTATGCTCCACCGCCATGGCATGTAGATGAGCAATCCACGCGCCCATACTCAAGGCTGAAGTCTCTGACTGCAACAGGCCGTATTCTTGTTGCTGGCGGTAAACGATCATCGTTATTATTATTATTATCAGGATTTATATATAGAATCAAATGTTCTTCTTTGGTCTCGCTCACTGAACATAGATGAATTAACGAAACTATTGCGAAGAAATCACGTTCTTCATTTTATTGGCCAAATAACTGATCATGAGCCTTACCATTCCGGCATTGAACTACACTTCCGGAAACCACCAGTCCAACAACTACCACTGAATCTCGGATGATTTTACCCATCACCCTACGGCTTATTTCCTTCGGGCAAAAAGCCAAGAGCATCGCATCTCTTAAAAAACGCATTACTCTTAAGAGCACGGCTTTTTAATTCCCTCTTTGTATTGTCCTATATAGTAACACCGTTTTATTAATGTATTATTCAAACACTGTCTATGTGTAAACTATGGAGATGGGTGGCGTTGTGCTTACTGATGCGTACCGTTTATTATATGATCCTCATTTTTCAAGTCTCCTTTCGCAGCTGATGTAAGTAAGATCAATGCCCTCTTTATTCATGTTTATCGTAGTTTGAAGTTTATGTTCTCACAGTTCAGTAAACACACTGCGTAATAGCCAGAAGATTAACAAACTGATTTACAGTTTATTCGATTCACATAGAGAGAGATTTTCTCTTATCAGCATTTGAGCGGCCCACACGATGGCAGTCAGCCATCATCGTCATATACCACTAATACAGTAATGATGTATTTTTGTTGAACTCCTCAGTAATTTGCGCGGGAAAGATTGTTGGGTTAAAATACCTTACCCCCCCCCCCCAAAAAAAAATTGTTAGCTAATTTCGATGTAAAAATTTGAAGGTTTTTGAAAGGCGTTGTTGTTAACTGCGTAACCGTAATGTCACAGGTAGGATTTATTAAGTAAATGCGTTGACATTTTTATTCGCTCTTATATACAGTGACAAAATCTAGTGCTATAAGAAAAATAATTGATAAGGTTATATTTTTAAAATAGTTCCCGAACTCCGTAAACGTTGGTAGTATTTCGTCTTTTTTTTTCTTTTTAGCGTGAAGCATAAATTTTCCTACATAGAAAATTTAATTTTGTTCTTTTAAAGTTTTTTTAATTTCATTTTTTATGCACTTTTTCTAAATTTTTTCACTATTCACTGTAAATAAAAAAAAGAAGAAAAAGAAATTTTATAAAATGAAAATATATAGAAAGTGAACTGATTGCTAAGTTAAAATTACGTTCAGGTTCTTACAACATTGAACTTTTTGGGGTCCGATGTTCATTGTGGGATATTTAAAACAACAAAGATAAAATCAAAAACAAAGGCGTAGATAAACTGTATGAAATCGGAGAGGCAGTGTCCGGACACATGTCAGCGTAAAGAAAAAAATAATAATAATTATATATATATATATATATATATATATATATATATATATATATGTATTAATTTAAAAAAATTAAAAAAGGTTTAAAACACAAAAATTTCAAATTTAGAATTCCGACATCTTTAACGCTCCCCCTTAAAGGTTATTATAATCAGCGTCCAGGTTTGTCTTCCTGCGACACACACACACACACACACACACACACACACACACACACACATATATATATATATATATATTAAAAAGAAGGTAAACGAAAGATAATGGAAAAGAGAGTATAATATATATTTTAAAATTAAAAAAACCACATTTCAACCAAAAACGTTTGTGGTTTATCTTTTTTTTAAAATATACACTTTTCTCTCGTTGGCACAACTATAACCTCTTCCCTATATATATATATATATATATATATATATATATATATATATATATATATATATATGAAGAAATATAGTCTTAGAGTGTGCTATATTTATGAGGTAAAGTGCTCAATATCAGAGATAGAGCGTGTGTAAATATAAAAGTGAACATAGAAGTCAACACTTAGAGGCGACCTCTAAGTGTTGACTTCTATGTTCACTTTAAGACTATATATATATATATATATATATATATATATATATATATATATAGAGAGAGAGAGAGAGAGAGTATGACGATGGTATGTTTCGCTTATTTTTTTTAATTAAAACTTAGTGAAAATAACATATTTTAAACAGAATTAATATGTAGGCAGTTTAAAAATCAGAAAATCTTATAAACGGGCGGGGTGGGGGTGCGATTCATTAAATGTGTTCTTGTTTTTTCAAACTATACCAAGACCTCGATTGATTTGTTGTTTGTATATTGCGGCTTATCAACCCTTTGTGGGTAATTTAAAGCTGAAACATTTTGAATTGTAAGATTAATTTTTTTTGAGTGATTATTACATTAATAATTTT